>CM077789.1:25505947-26105947 GCA_039737535.1 Lagodon rhomboides
GTATCTGCAGAGACCCTGGAGCCCTCTGCCTGGATTTTTTCTTTTTTCTCACTTTGTTGCTGCTCGGGAACGCTTCACTCGACACAGAATGTGGCTACTTGACGTCCTGGGAATGAGACTCAACAATCAACTGTCTTTGTGTTGCGTTTAGGAACAGCTGGGATAGTGGAGCTGTTAAGCTCAATAATCTTGCTTTTTATGAAAGAAGCATGAAACTTTCAGGGTTTGTTCTTCAGGACATAAGCTTTAATTTAAGATGTGGAGGCATTCTCAGTTTGACCCCTGAGGTCAGCTAGAGGTCATTGACCTCTGTGATATGTCATTTTCATGCACAAAATTGTAAATGTGTGTATCTTAGGATCTAAATGTGATAGAAATGTAAACTAAAGATGTATTTCCATGTATCTGGGCATGAGGAACTCATTTATGCCATTGATAGCACTCTAAGAGGTCAACATCATTAAGTGCAGTGAAGGTTACTAGGAATGTGAGTGGCTTAAGGCGAGACACTATAGGTGAATAGGGTAAAAAAATTAAATAATAGATATCACCATGAAACTTTCTCAGTTGATTACTCATATTAAGCTAAGAAAAAAATGTATTGCAAGTTTTTTGTATTTTAATGTTTAAATATGCAAATGAGGCCTTATCTCATTAAAAATGCGCTAATTTGCATACATTTTAAAAAACGAAATCAGATCGTGTGATAAAGCCAGGCTCAAAATATTTTTTTCATTTTGTTGTCATATTAGATGGGAAAATAATTACAGAGGGGTTTATGGACATCTACTTCTGTTATCCTGACCTTCATGACCTTTTCCAAACATGCTGTTCAACCTGAGTGCAGAAACCTACATGAGGGTTCTAAATGTGAACACCTGATAACCTGATGGTGAAATCAGACGTGGGACACAGTGTCTCAGTCAGGAGACACTTTATAAACTCTGTCTCTGACTAACTCTTCATCGTTTGTTCCTTCTTGTGAATTCAGCAGAAGTTCTACATGAACTTCTTTCTGTCTTTGAGTAGAAACATGGAGTCTGTTTGTCTCAACTTGACGACACAACCGTGTGTGTCATTATGTCGGTCCGGTGGTCTGATCGCTGACTGAGAACCTCATGACTGTGGGTGGAAGACCAGCTGGGATTTAGCTGATGTCTAGTCTCAGTCGTGGTCAGTGAAGTGTGCTCGCATGTTAGTGTAGCGGTCTGAACTTAGGAGGCAAAGACTTCAGTGTGCGAGTTCAAGTCCCAGTTGTTGATGCTAGTAAATGTTTTCTCACTCCATCACAAGTTAAATGCTGCGTCTGACCAACATGTTCTGCTCCATCAGGAGCGGTTTACTGTTTCAGGCTTCTAATGTAACGTTAGCACATGTTAGCACACGACAGTGAAACAGTAAAGTCTTGTGGTTTGGTTCAGACCTCGCTGAGGTTGGAGGAGTACGGAGCAGCAGGGTGACATCCTGATACAACGAGCTGCTGTTGAACCAATGTTTGGGCTGGGCAACGACCTGATGGAGACACAGACGGACAAACTGAGACAGCCTGGACACAAACTAAAGTTCAGGTTCACACACCTGATGTTCAGGTAGCTAAGTGTGTCGAAGGACTGTCCTCAAGGTCTGAGGTTGTGAGTTCGATCCTTGAGGCAGTCTGAGTTTTGAAAACAGTTCTTAAAAGAGTCAAAGGCAGGACACTCAGGTATCTGATGAGCTGGTCTGGAGGTTGTGGGTTTGAATCCTGACTCTTTATAAAGTTGCTGCTCAGAAGAACGAGTGAAAACCTCTGAGAGACTCTTTGTGATGTTATTCTGTTAGCTCAGCAGGGTGACACCAGGGATAGAAGTTCTGAGGTTGTGGGTTCGAGTCTTGTTTTAAATTTGAGGGTTGACGTTCAAAAACATGAAATCTGAAAGAAACAAAGAGCATCAGTCAGATCCAGTAGCTCAGGCTGATAGAGGCCTGGTTAGCAGTTCTGTGATTGTGGGTTTGATTCTTATAAAACTCAGTGAAGTTTGAAGTATGGCCTGAAAAGCGCCCAGAGAAGAGAACCCAGAGCGAAGGGGATCTGGTGGTGCAGTGGGTTTGTTCCTGGCTGGCAGTAACCAGAGGTGCTTGCACCGGGTCGAATCCTGCTGGCTGCCAGTACCTGGAGCCTCAGTCCTGCAGTAGTGGGACAGGGAGGGGGCCGTGTCCCCTCCTGAGGTTCCTCAGAGATGGAAGCAGGGGGTTATGGGACAATGAACCATCAGCAACTAAACTTTTATTGAAGTGTGAGGATGTGACAAAGTTTTAAAGATGAAGTCTTTGACTAATTGAAAGACGATGTGATGTGGAAACTGACACCAACACCTGGTTTCCACTTTTTAGAAACAGGTGAGCATCATCAAAGATCTTATAGTCTTAGGGTTAAGCACACTGGGCTCTTTGACCAATGAGAGTGTCATGAGATACTTTTGTTGGTTGTGAAATGAACAAATAAAGATTGATTCATTGAAATGTTGGAGTCTTTCTCTCTTTGTTAGTTTCTAATAGTTGAACAGTTTTCTGTTTCTGTTCAGCTTCCATCTCTCAGGAACACAACCCTCCCCCTCCCCCCGGGCGCTGGAGGTTCTTCTCTGGGCACTGTTCAGTCCGTACTTCAGACTTCACTGAGTTTTATAAGAATCAAACCCAAACAAGACTCGAACCCACAACCTCAGAACTTCTATCCCTGGTGTCACCCTGCTGAGCTAACAGGATGACATCACAAAGAGTCTCTCAGAGGTTTTCACTCGTTCTTCTGAGCAGCAACTTTATAAAGAGTCAGGATTCAAAGCCACAACCTCCAGACCAGCTCATCAGATACCTGAGTGTCCTGCCTTTGACTCTTTTAAGAGCTGTTTTCAAAACTCAGACTGCCTCAAGGATCGAACTCACAACCTCAGGACTTCAGGACATTCCTCCAACACACTGAACTAATTGGACATCAGGTGCATGAACCTGAACTGTAGTTTGTGTCCAGGCTGTCTCAGTTTGTCCATCTGTGTCTCCATCAGGTCGTTGCCCAGCCCAAAAATCGGTTCAACTGCAGCTCGTTGTATCGTCACCCTTTGTCCACCTTTTAGAAACAGGTGAGCATCATCAAAGATCTTATAGTCTTAGGGTTTTCTTTTTGGTTCCACTGAAAAGAAAACCCTAAGAGCATCATCAAAGATCTTATAGTCTTAGGGTTTTCTTTTCGGTGGAACCAAAAAGAAAACCCTAAGACTATAAGATCTTTGATGATGATCTTATAGTCTTAGGGTTTTCTTTTCTATCGCTATCTGATACTAGTAACCATTCTTGTGCTTTATCGATGTTAATAGGGATATTTATCACACGCAAAATCAAAATACACACCTCAGCAGTCCGTCTTTCACTCCCGCTACTTCCGTGTAACTATATCTGCCCGGGAACTCCGTGATCTCCCATGACCCCCCCGCGATCTCACGCAACCGAAATAAAAAGAAACTGCTAACACAGTAATAACTCCATACAAGATAATAAAAGACTGTCTTAACAGTTTTGGTCTCTTGTTCACCTGGCTACACACATATAGCGCCTTTATACAAAGTTGGGTTTATAGTTATCGTTGCAAAACGTGCCAATATGAGAGGCCATCAGAGGACTCTCTTCTCAAAAAGGTTTTTTGGGATCCAAAACATTTGCCTGGTTTGCCAGGAACAGAGCCAAGAAAAAGTCAGTTGATTCTTAAATGTGATTATTATCTGGTGTCTTTACTCCGCTATGACAGCTGACTGAACATCTTTGGGTTTTGACAAAACGAGACAATGGAGGAAGCTGTCTTGGACTTTGGGAAACAGTGATCGACATTTTTCACCATTTTTTAGACACAGAACAAACAGCAAAGTGATTATCAAGAAAATAATCAGCAGATGAGTCCACATGAAAGTAATGGTTATATCTGTCAAGCACCAGCAACTTTAATACATGAAAGTATCTTATAGCTGCTTCTTGCCAAAGACGTTTGTTTTTTTGTTTTTTTTTGTTTTTTTTAAAGGAATAGCTCAACATTATTCGCTGTTTCTCTTTCTGCCTCTGAGCTAGGTGAATATATCCGCACACATACCAAGTGTGTGTGTGTGTGTGTGTGTGTGTGTGTGTGTGGATTCAGAGCCAGGAGGCGGATAGTTTAGCATAAAGACTGGAAGCAGAGGGAAACAGATAGCCGGGCTCTGTCCAGGTTGATTTAAAAAAACAAAAAAAACAACCTCTTCCTGCCAACCAATGAAACAACTGGTGTTTTGCATCTTTGGATTTTTGTTTGTGAACAGATTAAACAATGAGCTATGATGAGCTGTACGCAGACTTGTTTTCCTGTGGACGAAGCCAAGCTAGCTGTTTTTACCAGTCTCCCAGCCAAGCTTGTTATCTGCTGGCTCTTTGATACTATCTCTATATCTTATTCTTTATCATATCGACAGGGTTTCAGTCTTCTCATGTAGGCAGACTCTTGGCTGGAAAGCGCATAACCAAGGCTTTGTTCAGACGGGCAAGCCCTAAATCCATTTTTTGGCATATCCAGATTGTATCTGGATTGATATTAGGAAGTCCGAGTAGCAAGTAAGCACATGAAGTGCAATTTTTGCAAATCCAATCCAAGCCACATTTCCCAAAAATTGGCCACTCATATCAGGTTCCCAACCATCTTTTGTGTCAGTCGGGGTGTGACTCACAATGGCGATGTCAAATCCAGAGAGAGCATCAGAGCGACTGAGCAGAGCCATGGAGCTGCATCTTGACACGACTCGACAGTGTGATCGCTTGGTGAGCGTGTGGATCGAAAACCACTTGCGCTTCCGCGTTAGAAAGCTGCGTCACCAGCAGACGACGTAGGCATCAGGGAGTTGCTGATGCCTACGTCGTAGCAGTCGGGCAACCCATGTGCAGACATGTTGGTGACGTCTGGACCAGAGCATGAGGATTTGCCTGCTGTCAGAACATCGCCCAACTGACTCCCACACTTTTCTCACCGTGACATGAATATATATCTCATAAAAAATATGAAAATTATGAAAATAAAAGCTGCTGAACGATGCGAACACTCTGTCTCCCTAAAGGAAAACAGAACAGAAACAAGTCCTGCAACGTCAAGGTGTTTTAGAGACTATCTGTACTCTACACTTGATGATGTGCCAAAATGAAACACAAACCGGGACATCGTTTCTGGAGGGGAAACATTTCTGTTGATTTTTTTCCAAATTCATTTTCTTTTTCTTTGCTTTCAGCACCACAGACAAATTCTATTCACGTCACATCCATTGTAATTTGGCCCTGGCACAAGTCTCCGCATTGAATATCTCCAAACCTCAGCGAACGTGACCGCAAATGTGCGTTTGGCTGCGCTACTGGAAGTTATTGGGAAAAACTGTTTGGGATTTAAGTGACATGATCCTTTAAATACTTAAAGGGGTGGGCCTTGATTGAGAGAAATAGAAATAAATGTGCACAGTAAAGAAATGAATGAAGGGAAAAGTCTTCCATAGGATGAAGTCACCGTGTAAAACAGTGTAGATATGTATATTTTTAGTGATATTAATACCATCGGGTATCAGCTCGCTCGCTCCAGTGGGTCATTCGGTTTCCTGTATCAGTGTGCAGCTTTGGCTTTAGAACAAGTGTCTGGTTTCGTTGTGTTCGAGACTCACACCGTAAAAAACAAGATTAGACTGAACTACTTCCCACAAACACTGAGGGCGTCCTCTGAAAGCAACGCGAGTGTACTGATCCCTCCAGAAGACTCGCCGGCTAAATTTAAACTTCAGAAGCTTCAGGGCAGAGGAGAACAATGGGACGCAGGAAACAGAGGGGGGAGAGGAAGGTAAAGGGGGGGTGAAGGTGGGAGGAAGAAGAGGATGGAAGAGGAAGAGGGAAAAATGCAGACAGAGCAGAGATAGCACGCTGATATTTTGACCTTTGATTTAAACGTCAGGTTTTTATTTGGGCGACCAAAAATACATCAAGGTCTGCTGTGGATTCTCAGGAAGATGTTTCTTTCTTCTTAAAGGCTTTACATTAAATCAAATACAGTGTTCTTATATCACCGATAATGACATCAAAGGGTTGAATATTAATCAAATCTTAATGTTATAACCCAAATAAAGCTGGCAGGTCGTTTGCGAGGCGCTGACCCAAGTTGAAGACGAAGTTGTTTATCTTCCCTCCGAGTCTGCACTTCAGGGAAGACTGAGAGTGGGATATTAAGTTCAGATGGAGTTGAACGAGTCGAGCATCAAAGTTACGTGTGACCCAGTTTTCTCAAATGAAGGTGCTCAAAGCAATTCCCTGAAAAAAAAAGTATTCATTCCATCTGGTGAATCTATCAAAAGGCAAGACAATCTGAAGAAAAAAACGAAACGAAAACAAAACTTCCCGGATCCATTAATAATCGAGACGCAGCGGCGCTCAGAAGCAGAGTCGGCGAGCAGAGCAGCAGAGCAGGTGCTGTGGAGACGGTCCTAATTGACTAATAATTAAAATAGGCTTTTACTGTTGTCAACAGACATTTGGAAGCATTAACAAACAAATTGATAAAAAAGGACAAGTGCAGCGGGGAAGTGGCCAAACACAACTCAAGCAGGAAAAAGAAGAATTAAGTTGGAAAGCAGAGAGGCAACTTAGATAATCAGGAAAGAAGTTCGTAAGTGATCGCTGGAAAGTTTGTATACATTTACATTTAGGGCGTCCAAAGCAACTTTCAGTGATTCATACATACACCGATGGAGGTGGCTGCCATGCAGCACATCAGGAGCAGTTTGGGGTTCAGTATCTTGCCCAAGGACACTTGGACATGCAGACCAGGGGAATCGAACCGATAACAAGACACTGGCTCTACCCCTGAGCCACAGCCACCCATACTGAGTTAATGACAACTAAGGCGCAGGTGTGCATGTTGGAGACTAATCAGGGAAAGGGAGGCGAAAAAGTCACTGAGGGTGGGAGAGGAGGAGGGTCCAAAGTAACAGGAAAAGTTCGAGACATCTCAGTCAGAAGAAACACAACAAACATTCCTTCTTGAATTAATCAACTGTAAAATACTTTTACTAATTGGCTTGTGAATATTCTCATTCATCCAGGTCATAGTTATCTCAAGGAAATTGAATCGAATGCAACTGAAAAAAAACAAAACAAAAAACGAAACAAAACAAAACAAAAAAACCCAAATCCAGCTGCATTCGATTCAATTTCCTTGAGATACTTTTACTAATTGTTCAGTCGTGCACTCTGAATGTTGATTTTTTGCTCCAAGGCCGTGTCTTCCTGGCAACAACACACCCCGCAGACCTTCCATAAAACACAGAAACAATATTTTTCTGGCTTTCACAGGAACACTTTGTTTTCCCAAACAGTCGGTTCTTACTGTGCCCCTGAACAAAACACTGCAGCATGAAACAGATTCAAATGTGAGATATTCAGTAACAGCGCAGACTCTGCCTCTGCCTCTGCTGCATATACGCTCAGTAATGTGACCCTGCTGTGAATCACTGGACTTAAGCTCTCACATGTCACCGTGAAGGGACGAGGTCAGGAGCGGTTTAAGTCACATGTCGCTGTGGCAGTTCACGGTTCAAAAAGGCAGGAGTAAACCTGCCGTGAACCATAAACCTCAGGGTTTTTTTTAAACAAGGTGTTTACTGCCTGCTGAGGTGGAGAGCCGCTCTGACTGCTAATTTACGGCGCTGTTGTTGTTGTCGTCGTTTCTGGAATTTCCTCAACCGGTTTAAGACTTCTTGCTCCCAAAGCGTCAAATGCAGCAGCTTGGTCGTGGATGGGTCAGACAGTAGGTTTACCTCTGGAGAACGGAGAAAGAGTCAAGGGTCATTTGTTATTTATGTTACATAAGTAAGTTAATGTACGGAAATGATGCGATGTGAGTTACATGAATGGACTAAATGCATTTCTATGATGCTTTTCCAGTCTGCTGACCGCTCAGAGCACTCAGCACCCGTTCACCCATTTACACACTGATGGCGGAGGCTGCGAGGGGCCAACCTGCTCATCAGGAGCAATTTGGGCTCAAGGATACTTCGATTTGCAGCCGAAGGGAGCAGGGGAACCGAACCAGCGACTTTCCAAATTACATGGACGGCCCGCTCTTCCTCCTGAGACACAGTCATCTATCAGTTATGGAACTTACGTAACGAGACTGGAAGCGATTATTTTAACCCAAAGTAAGATCGGACAAACATATTTCTGACAGGCAACATTCATGTGAATCTCCCCTCAAGTCAAGACTTTCTGAGCAACAGCTCTGAAAAATTGGAGAGCATTTTGTCACATGAGTTGTCGAGCTGACGTTACATGACGCTGAAACAGGTTGGACGCAACTTAAACATTGGGTTGATGGTAAAATCTATATTTAATACATTTCATGGCTTGCAGTGTCTATCTCCGTCGCTCCTCCTTGTCATTCAAACAGAGGCAACAGCTGTCAATCTGTTGTTCAAATGCAAAACGTCGCCCGTGTTGCTCCCACATTCTGACTTGATGCAACACGAATGCACCGAAGTCGGAATAACGACTCTCAGACTCAGGACGTTGGACCATCTGAGCAGCACGATGAATGCAGCGTAAGCTCTTTTCTTTTTACCTCCTCACCCCAAGATTTCTCAAAATGTCGAACTTGTAGTCTTCAGCCCCAGCAGACAGATTTAAGTGACTTCACTTGGACCAACTTATCAGACCCCCTGCAGCTCCATCTGCAGCCACAAAAGGCTTTATGCACATTTTTCCCATAATGCAGGAGCGCTCCCCAAGACCTGTCAACAAACTTTCACGAGATAAATCCGTTCCCCTTTTCTGTGAGTTCACAACTCGGCAGAGAGGTCCGTATGCTCGGATTTAGCCTTGGAGATTTTCTTCCAAGTCAACACTGTGTCGAGCTAATCTAACTACTGTACCTCTTACTGCTCAACCTCACTCACCAGCTCCAGCTTCTGATGCCCAGAGAGCTGACATTCAATGTTCCAGGCTTCCATTGCCAAGTCCCACAAAGCCTGAATCTGTTCCTGATCCTGTTTCTGTGCCTTGCAGATGGCAACTCCACAAGGTAGTGATCCTGCCTGGTTTTTCACCCGAGAGTAGCACTGCCAGTCTTGGCTCTAGGGCGCTGCTGTTCCTACTGCGAGAGAGGTCGTCTCACGACCGGTCAGTGGAGCATTCATGAGGAACCGACACGACAAAATTTTCTTTTATTTAGACCTGTAACATTCAAGCAGCAGAAATCAGAAACAGACTGAGGACGGGGTCACAGGAGGATTGGGTCTGATTTAAGCCCAGTTCACCCCTCATGGCAGCCAAAGGAGATCTGGGAGCTCGGTTCAAATGTAAAGCTCTTCTCTAGCTCCTGCCCCAAACATTTCCTCCTATAGACTTGTTACTTCTGCTTTTGTTTGTCCTCTTTGAAAAGTACTGACATCAACACAGCAAGTTGTTGCATCACAGTCTCTATTTTGTTTAAATCTCTTCCCCATGAGCTCATATTCTGTAGTGTGTGCAAGATTCTGATTTCAAAGTCGGTTAGGATTTTAAAACTCCTGTCATGTGAGCAGCAGAGCAAGTGGTGCTTTGGGAATAAACAGTCCTAATTAAGCTAAAAGCGGTTTTCACAGTTGTCAACAGACATTTTACAGAATGACCAAACAAACTCAAGCAGGGCAAAGGCAGGAAGGATGTTGCCCAAAAACGCAGAGAAAAGGAGCAGAAGGCAACTCAAATATGATATAAAAACATCATATAACACAATGTATATATAACATAACATAACATCATATAACACAACGTATATATAACATAACATAACATGACATAACATAACATAACATAACATAATGTAAAATATATAACATCATACAATATAACATATATAACATAACGTAGCATAACATATATATGTATAACATGACATATTGTAACATAACATGTATATAACATAACATATATAACACAACATAATATATACTTAACGTAACATATATAACATAAAATAACATATAACCATATATATAACATAACCCATATATAACAAAACATATATAACATGACACATATATATAACTAAACATAACACATATTATACACATATATAACATGCCATATATAACATTACATAACATATATATAAAAACATATTACATATAAAACATATATAACATAACATAACATATAACATAACATATACATATATAAAAGATAACATACACATATATAACATGAGATAACATATATAACCTAACATATATAAAACATATATAACATAACATATACATATATAACATATATATAACATAACATATACATATATAACATATACATATATAACATGAGATAACATATATATAACATAACATATACATATATAACATATATATAACATAACATATACATATATAACATGAGATAACATATATAACATAACATATATAAAACATATATATAACATAACATAAAATATATGACATAACTTAACATAAAATGACCTATATAAAACATACAATAATGTGCAGGTGTGCATGTTGGAGTCCAGTCATTAGAGTGACAGCAGGATGGTTTTGGGCTCCAGCTGGACAGGTGAGGAGCAGGGTCTGAAATAACAGTTTGACAGTTTGGTCAACAATATCTTTATTAATTAATTGTTCAGTCGCGCATTTTGAATATTAATTCTTCATTCCAGGGCCTTGTTTTTCTAGAACAAAACACCCTGCAGATGTCCAAAACCTTTTTTTTTTTTTTTTTTTTTTTTTTACTTTTTCTTTTTTTTACATTTTGTGTCTCATTATGGTCCAAAAAATCAGTTTTTAAGCAATTTTTTTTAACCTTGACAGAAATACACTGTGCTCCTGGACAAAACACTGCAGCATAAAAAAATATATAAATTTAAATATAGTCAATAACAGCAAAAACACCACACAAATTCAACTTCTGCCATACACACTTAGTGAATTATATTGTGATGTGATGTGCATGTGGGGGCAACTGTTATACAAGTGGGCAGCAGGATATTACACAGCAGGAAGAGTTAGTTAGAGCAGAGACAGTGGATCATACGGTGGCCCTGAGGGTCAAATCACAACATTTCACAAAACACAACATTAGAACAGTGTTGTCTTGTTTTGTGAAATGCTGCTTAGTTTTCTGAAAGCTGTATTTGTGTTTTTGTCGCTTGGTTTACTGAAATGCTTTCTTGTCTTGGGAAATGTTGTCATGTTTTCAGAAATGTGTTTTTTGACCTTTGGGGCCGCCGAGGATAAAACTGTGACAAGTCAAGTTCAGGTGAAGTGCTGGAAGAACACCTGAATCTAAAGCCAGGGAGGCAACAAACACCCAAAACAGATTCAATCATGATAACAGGCGAGCTTTCTTCCCTTTTCTGCCGTTCAGCAAGCAAGCGTTTTTACAAAGACAAGACAGGCAGAAAGTGTCTTTATTTTTCTTCAATCAGACCTGACAACATGAAATAACATTATTATTATTATTATTATTTTTACAACTGGCTCGCCTTGCTTTGGCTTTGCTGGTAAATGTGCAACTCAGAATGCTCCGAGCAGAGGTCTGAGTTCAGATCTGTGCAAATCTCTCCAGCGCTGTGTCATATTTATTTTAGCAGCCGAGCAGATAGAGATAGCTGCCGCTGCTGACTGCTGCTCAATAATAGATAACCCCTTCATTGCTTTAAACAAAAAAAAAGCGCTCACTATTCATCGTTTCCAGCAGAGAGTTCTGTGAGGGAAAGATATAGGCGAATGAAAGAGACGGAAGCGGAGGCAGGGAGGGAAAGAAAGCATCACGTCGTCTTCATCTCCATGAAGTCCAGAGAACAAAACGCCTCACACCAGTGGACCAGCGCTGGGAGAAGAGGCGGTCAATTATTTATCCGGGGCTTGTTTGGGGAGGGGAGGGAAGACAGATTTGTGTTGCTGAGGTTGCGTGGAGATGACTCACTGCGTGCGACGCTTTCAGAAAGAATCTCTCCTTATCGACTCTCTCAACCTCCTTCTGTCACTCACCCGCTGCACCGGTGATGAAGTCATGCCACCACGCCCAGTGTTGTGCTGCTCCCCGCTGACACGCCTGGCCAGGCTTCAGTCTGTTACTGCTGAAAGCCATTAACCCCTGAAGCAGAGGGTCGGGGCGACATACGATATCATTCATAAGACATGAGCTCCATTTACCACCTTCGTCTGGCCTGTTTCTCTAAAGGCGGTGAGACACGGGCGGCGCCATCGAGGAACGGAATTAAAAATTCATATTTTTCCTCTTACCTGTAGCACTTTTAATCCATCTAGATTGTTTTGGCGAGAGCTGCGGGTTTGGAGTTATCAGCCATTTCTCAAGAATGGAACTTGATAGCGCTGGTGCAAAAAAATATAGGCTTGAAACACTCAACAGCCTCGTCTCTTCTAGAAATCATGACCCAGTTACCCCGTTTATACACATTGAACTGAACAGTTTCACGCACCGCACAGGAGGAAGTGTGCGTCTGCTCATGGATGACATGCTCCTCGTCCGAGCTCGCCTCTCCTCCACGAGTAGATTGACACACACTTTCTTTTTGGCTGTGATACGGAAAGAAAATAGTCCCACAATTTAAAAGCATATCTTAAATGCACTGTGAATGCTCACAAAACCAGGAAAATATCAGCAGACTCTTCATGTCTTAATCGGAAAAAAAAACATGAAACGGCTCCATACGGCTCATCAGGCATAATCCAAGTCTCTGGAAGTCCTGAGATCCAAAATTCAATTCCAAAAGGGAAACATTTACAATTTCAGGACGCAGAAACACTTTTAGCATAGCAGCTACTTTAAAGATTTCGGCTTTAAAAAGAGTGGAAATAATGTCTTTTCCAGTCAGTGTGGGATCTCTGGTCTGCATGTACTGGGATTATGTCAGGCGAGCAGTATAGAGCCATTTTGTAGTTGAGAAGAAAATGACTGAATTTTCAGTTTGGGTGAACTTATCCTTTAATGGTTAAGGCTGGCCTTATTATTGTTTTTTTTGTGTGAATAGACCAAATATATATTTTTTTGTCTTTATAAATCTTGAAAAACAGGTCTTATAAACTGTATTTGTCATTTTGCACATAAAGTTAAGTTAACAGCGTTGCACATTTATTGAGGACTATTTTTAGCTGCGGATGAACACATGTTTGGTGCTGCAGTGAGTATTTACAGCAGATGGGACAGTGTCTGTGGGATTGACTTAAAATAAGCAACAGTGCCACCGTCCATAGTAACAAAGGTGCACTCACCCAGTGTGACGGCCAGGCAGATTCTTGCATTTTTTTTTTATTATCATTTTTGAACAAAACTGGAGCTCCATGGCAAAGAAGATCAGGTTCATATCAGGCTTTGGCTATGCAGACAAAGCTGCTTTGCCATTGTGCTCCAGTCTAAAGGTTTTTTCTTTTCTTCGTAATGTTGTCCTCATGGATCATCTTCATAAACAGCCCACTCATTTTATTTCACTTTGTGAACCTAGTTTGTCTGCTAGCATGTGGAATCTTTTCTGTCTCTCTTTCCCATCCTTTCAACACAAGTATTTTTCCCTTTCTGATTCTTCTTAACGGCCCAATGCGATCTTTGCACTTGAGAATGCCCGGGTCAAGCCCTTCCAAGGGCTTTTGGACCTCTCCATTACAGCTTAATATGTTTCTCATGTGTATATTGATCTGCACCATCTGAAGGCTACATGTAACAAAACAACTGGCTAGAGGTGGTCATACGAGTGGGTTGAGTGCGGGATCAGATCATGCAGCTGATGATCTGTGGGATCATTCGACTTCAGTGAAACGCACTGAGAATATATTCATTACTGTTCACTCACAGGCCACACTTGATTGTAATCAAATTTAATTCCCCGTCACTTAGCCGCAGTTAACGGGTTTATGTCAATTACACTCCTAACGTGTATTCATGGCACTCATTAGCAATTTGCGATAGTTCCTATGCTGCTAATCTGTTTCATATGAATTGATGGGGCTCTCCCTGCTCTGAATAATACACTGCAGCAGGCTCCACAGGCCGTCAGGTAATGGATTTCTTTTATTAGTGAATCTAGCTTTAAATGTGATTCAATTTAGCCCGCCTCGTGGGTTTTTCAGCTTTTGTACTTTTTTTTGTCAACCCGGCTGTGTTAAATGCCTCCGAACGCTCCGAGGAGAACGACACCTTTATCACTCAAAGTCGTCCTCGCAGGTTGTAAACTTTGCCATTTATCAACGGGGACTCACAGTCGCAAACACGGATCACTCGCGCATTTAAAAAAAAAAACTGACTAACACCCTCATGAATGATTAATTTAGTCGGCTGGCGTGAAAGTGGAACTCATTATGGAGTTTTATTACCTTTTTTATTACTTCTCAGAATGCAGTTGTCTCCTGTAATCTACTGAGGGATTTATTATACAGTGTATCAGGTGAGATTTAGATTCAGCGTTGCCTCTGATAGTGGACATCAAGCACACGGCCATCCCATTATAGTTATGATTATTATGATTGTTATGATTACTATCGTCATCATCATCATCATCATGATAATTATCACTGTTGTTATTATGATATTAAATATGACCTACCCAGATATCTGCCATGACCTGAGCAGACTTAAAATTTGCTAAGTGATTCCATGTTGGCTTTATTTCCACATTGGTTGGGGTCATGCGGACTCCACTGCTGTATGTGTAAACAATAACAACAATTGCAACGAATGTGAAGGCGACAAAATATGGAAATATGGAAATTGTCGTAAATTAGCATAAAGCTTTGTCGTATCTCAAATGTTATGTGTGCATTGCATGAACAAATACAAAGCTTTAATACACCCAAAAAGAAGTAAGAAGCAGAAGTAATCCATCAGTTTGAATCACGTCATCAGTCCAAAATCATATTTACGAGCAATTCTCATTAAATTGTTAAAATTAAATTGTTTTGTTTTATCACTTTAAACACAAAATGTGATAAAATAATGGTTGGTTTTATGAGCTGTATCTACTTTCTTCAGAGAGTTAAAGGTGCACTGTGTAGTTTTGGGGAAAACTGAATAAATTATATATAAACTGACCTTAAAGGACAACACAGCTTCATACTTTGTTTACATGTGGTGGACCCTGCCACCTTTTTACCTTATTTTCCTCTTATTTTTCCTTTTTTATTTTGTTTATTCAGTTATAGAGACAATAGATACCTGTGGGTTTGTGTTATTACCTCATTAATATTGTAAATATTAAAATTCTGACTTTTTTGAATTTCGTCTCCAAAAATGACATGCTGCCCCTTTAAATGATTGATATAACCCTCATCACGATCCCATATCCACGTGTTGGTGTTGTTCCTACAACGTCATAATTAATGTTGCTCCAGGACGATCATTGCAACTGACCAGTCATGTTATTGTGAAGTCATAGCTTTGCGACTTGGGGGCGAAAAGAATGAAATCATATGCACATGGAGGAAGTTAGTTTTTCTAACACGTGGTTAAAGTTATCAACAGGTCTATTTTATCCCAAACTATATTGTCCCTTACCTGACTAATGGGTTTTGTTGCCTAAACCAAACAAAACTAGGTATAAACTTAAAAAAAAAAAAAAACAAATAGTATAAGTCCAAATGTAATAAATCAGCCATATAACAATAAGTTCAACATGAGCACCACTCCCTTATAATTATGATGTTGTGGGAACAACACCAACACGGCGATATCAGATAAACCATAGAGCACATATTAAGCGACTGCTACCAGATGGTTAGCTTAGCTTAACTTAGCATAAATATGGGAAACAGCCTAAACATTCAACTTGCTCTTCCTGAAGGTGTCAAAAATGTCCAGACAACATTGTGTTTTTTTTATCTCGTTTGTTTAATCTGTACAAAAATTGTTCCGATAAACCTCCGTAATATACAGCGTAGAACGTGTACCATTCAACTTCCTCTTCTCTGTCCTTCGTGTTAAAGCCCGACCACGGTGTTAATTGATCACCGAAGCTGATCAGTTTGATTGATTTGTCTTCTTTATTGACAAACAGTGCATTGTAAATGTAAGACTCAGAAAGTTAACAGCTACAAACTCACACACGCACGATGTACAAACATTTTACTGTACACTGAACAGCACACACACGTTATATTACACACACGCACGCACACACGCACACACACACACACACACAGATGCACGGGCGTGCGCATACTCACATTATATTACAGCATTATAATACATTACAGTGGGATGCTCCGACTATATGAGCAGTAACACCTATAACAGTATCGCAGGTAAACAGAGAAAGGCAGACGCCAGCCGATCACTGGGCTGTTTTTTTCTTTTTTCCAAGAGAAACCATATACATTACATACACACTGAAAAAGTATGGCAGGCAGTAGGAACGAAAATAAGTTCAAATGAAACAGTTAAGAGGGAGAGGATGTTTTCTGTACGTCCAGAGAGCAAACACAGCCCGACCGTTTTAGTCCAGGTTAGTTTGGTGAAACACTGTCGATGAATAAACGGCTGAAATGAGAGAAGAAACCTTTGATTCTTTCGTCGAGGAGACCTTTACTTTCACTTGTTTTGGGATAAACGCCCTCCTTTAGAAAAACCCACAACAGACTGCTGCAGGGGTTTTTTGGTGTAAAAGTGACACTTGCCAACACATCTTTAAGAAATCCAAGTTAAAATAGTGAGTCTAAGAATAAAACGAGTGCCCGACCGGCTCGCCTTTACACTGCGAGTCGCTGGGAACGCAGGCTGGATGCAGAGCGAGTTGTACAGGGAGGTTGTGGGCATTAGAAGAAGAAAGAGGAGAGCCGGGTAGAGCGGAGAGAGAGAGACAAAAAGAGAAAGAGTAATCTCTCCACACCCAGCCTCATTTTTATTCAAACGCGAGAGTCGAGCTTTGCCTCTCGCGTCCCTTTTTTCTCTCTTCTTCTGTTATCCTTCCCTTCTCCCCTTGCCCCTTCTATTACCTATTCCCTTTCACTTTTTATTTTTTTTTTTTTTAGCTCTCCTCATAACTCGCCTCCTCTCATCTCCAGCCTCACCTACAGTATCTATTACACCAGAGCAACAGGAGAGGAGAGCAGCAGCGGGGTTCGGTCTGGCTTCGGGAAAATAACCGCAATTAAAAGATAAATCCACAATAAAGCACTTGGAGGAGCTTCTGGTGACACACCTTGCATTCCGGGGCCAATTATTTTACTGTTTCGGCGGTTAATTGGACAAAGATAATGTGACATCACGCTGGCATGTTTCCAGCACAGTCACAGTGGAGGCCGAACGGTGTTTCTATCTCCAACATCTGCAGTAAAATGTCAGATTTCGGTGTCAGTCCCTAAGAATGAAAGAGAGAGGGTCTTTTGTCTGCAGCTGCCATTTGTACCATTATTCAACAATGAACAGAGGGAAATTCATCATCTCTACTGGCAGTATCCCAGCGGACCAGAATGCATTGCAGCTGCAAAATGTTGAGATTTTTTACAATGGGGAGAGACTGGCCTGTTGCGCTCACACAGTGAAAAGCACCACGCAACATAAAACGACATCCTAATAAAGAACGAGTATTACAAACGGAGAAACCTTTAAATGTTCACGGGAGCATCTGTCCTTTAAAGAAGTCGAGGTAACTAGGGGAAAAATAAGGAGTGAGGAGTTTACAGATGTTATCATGCTGATCTTTACTTTACAAAAATGGATCCGTTTTGAGAGGCTGCTTCCCCCACCATTGCTGATATTTGATAAAAGTTGTAAGGTGGGTGGGCAGTAACTTTTCTTAGCTTTAGAACAAAAAGAAAAAGCAGAGAGGGAACCACTGGTAAAAAAGAGTAAATCCACCTTGAAGCTGTCGCTGTGTCCAAAACTACTCTACATACAGCAGAGATGTGAAGCTCCTAGTACTACAGCTGAAAGACTCATTTATTTTTCATTTCATGCGGCATTTTCACTAAAGTCGGTCAGCTGCGCAAGAAAATATCTGGTTCTATGACAAAAAACAGAAGCCTGGTTACATTAAAACTCAACAATCAAGGTGCATTTTGCCCCAAAACATAAAGTCACAGAACTTAATGGTCCAACTTGTAAGACAGCTGGTTGTTGAGTGTCGTTCCCAACTCGTCATATATCGCGCTTTGGGTTGGTGGCCGACCTGACCTACCAACCCGGAGCGAATGAGACTCAACAACCAACGTTCTTACAAATCAGACCTTTAAAATCCCGTCTGTGTGCTGCTCATGGTGGCACCAAAGCTAAAAATGAGGATGTTGAGATTAACGTAAACTCAATCTGTATTTTAACCGTTTTTACTTTTAATTTCTGGGTCAATTTTGGATGAACACAGCGCCGTCTTTTGTTCCCATCTATAATGAGGAAGCTGTCTGCGTTTGCAGCTACTCTGGTACACATCCCCTGTTCTTCTCCACGGCAACAGCAGCCAAGGATCATGGGTATTGCAGTAATGTAGACCCATTCGCTATGCCTAATTCTCACAAGTCCACATAATTAAAACTCTATCAGATTGATATGTAAGTCAGGAGAGTTCTGTGTTTCTTTGTTAACAGATACTGTGGATGTATCTGACTCTTCACTAACCACCACAGTAAACTTCTTTTGCAGTTTACAAAATGTAACATATTGAAAGGAACCAACCTGTGGGGTCTTTGAACACTAGTAGCACTATGGCTTTATGTCTTATGACTCATATTTTGAATGGTTTCACATTATCCCACTGCTCTACAGGTGGCGGAAATGAACCAAGAAACGCCTATTGCAAGTAGATATTTTAAATCTACTCTGCAGATATTTTATAAAGAAGGAGATACATTCAACATTATCGTTAGACTTAGCTATGGTGAGTAACACTGACAAAACACTGAAGAAAACTCCACAGGGCACCTTTAACTGTTCTGCTCTAACAGGAAATGATCCAGTGCATGTCAGGAGAAAAATGTCAAGTGTCTTCCAACAGCAAACTGAAAAATCTACATCTATTTAGAGTTCACCCTGACTTTTTTTCTGTTTTATAGCATGTTTTATCTCTGAAAAGTCAGATGTTTCCGAAAGAAAGGTCAAGCATTACTTTTACTGAGAGCGATTTGTGTTTTTCAACACAAGATCCTTCACGAGAAGAGTGAAAACAAGACAAAAAAAGAGAAACATTTAAAAACCTTGATGTCAAAACTCTCCACTTTCAATAAAAATCTAATTTATCTTTGAACTAGCAGATGTGCCCAGACTCTCAGCACGGATATAATCACAAAAGTGTTATTATTAGAGTCTTGTTCACATTCACAACCAGAGAACTCTCCAAGGTTTTAATAATGTGTTTCTCTCTCTTTCAGAGGCTGGGTTTAGAGTGGATTTAACTTTCAATAAGCAGAAAACCAAAGATCAAAAACATTTCCTCTATGAACTCTTAAAGCACTTCATCTTGGATTAATCTTTTAAATATAGTGCACAATTTACCGATAAACGATCTATGCAGCAACGTGGACAAAACTCTCATCCGCTGTGTTCCTGAGATACCCTCTCTGTGGTGTAGATTTGTGCTCAAACCAGGACATGTCATATCATAAATACAGGAGGTGCTGTCGATCAGTTCTGCCTTCATTGTCTTTTCACAAACACTGACACACAGGTGAAATGCCTCTGAAAGCTCACATCTAACCTTTTTAAATAGCAGAAAAAAAACATAGAGCAAAGGACGGACACATCACACTTAGCTAAGGATGTTTCATAATGTATTGAAGACGCCTGTCTGGGTTGATAGCTTTCATTTTCGGTGTGACATTTTTTAAAGGTGGCGTTCAATATGAGCTCTCAGGCACACTCGTCATCTTGCCGCCGACAGTTTTCTCAGAGGCATCTATGTACATTGAATTACGCCTCTGAGCCACTGACACGCTCCCGGTTGATCTCAATGCTTCCTGATAAAATGTTCAATAAGCTATCGTTTCTAGGCAACAAATGCAATTCCAGTGAAAAGTGGAAACCAAAACTGTTGTGAACCTCTAAATGTCGCAATGTACAGAAATAAAAGACTTTGGGTCGTCCCCAGCAGTGGAGAGCAGCGGTACGAGACAAACGCATCGTACCGAAAGCAAACATCCAAACGCCGTCACTTGTGTCGTTGTGACTGTGGCTCACAGCTGAAATCCAATCAGCGCTGCAGACTGGTAATCCTTGGGCTGAGGCTGCACACACATGACCGGAGGTTCGGGGGCTGAAGGCAGAGCGAGCTGCGCTGTTGTTTCACAGCTGCTAATCTGCTCAGCAGCTGAGATAAAAGAGAACTCCCAGTGCTCCTCCAGCAGCGTGCCCCGCAGTGAGATCAGGCCTTCTTCATATCATATGTTGTGGGGACGAGGGAGTCAAGCGTCACATTATGCGCTGAAACAAGATTAATGTGCTGTTGAAAGCCTGTTTCCACCAAAGTTCTACTGGCATAGTAACCTTTGAACCCCTGCGTAAACAAAACATGCAGCCCAGTCACCAGGATATAATATTAGCAGTTAACGTTTCTGCAAACCGCAGACAGGTCCAAGGTGGAAATTTTGTATGGTGGTAGCCAATAAGGCTGGCAACGGACTGACTGCAGTTTGAGTCACACCACTAGATATTTTTAAGACCCGCAGACATCTCCATCTGTGATTGTGGTGACCAAAACAGGTATCCAAAGCCAAACCATGATGCTTTCCTAACCCTGATCGGGTGGCATTTGTGCATGAACCTGAGCTGAGCATAAGCACAAATCTTTTTGACAGGAGTAAATGGAAAATTCAACCTACGTTAAGTCGCAATTTAAAGACACGTTCGAGTTTTGACTCATCTGCGGTTTCGCAGAAACAGACTAAGCTCACATTTTGTCTTGCGATTGGGTTGAAATGTGAGTTCTGTTCTGCATTTTCACTGCTGACAGTACTTAAATATAGGCAGGGTTGTTACTGGATGGCTCCATGAGTAACACCATTGTCTCCTCCACCAGTTGGGAAACAACAGGGGAGACTGGTCTCGACTCTGATTAACCGACACACTGTGACCTACTGTATCATGTACATTACTATCAGACTGACAACATACATGAACTTGCCAACCTTTCTTCCTTCTGCGTCACTTGTCACCTCTCTCTGTGCCTCTCTTGTTCAACCACACGCTTGTTTATTTCAACAAGGAAACAAGCTTTGTTTGAAAAAGGCTGCAGACAGCAAGACAAAAGACTGCTGAAAACTAGAATGACTGCCTCGCGGTTGTACACCTCTGTGCACCAGTCGAGTCTCTGTTCCTGAGCTGTGCCGTTGAATAATAGGCACAACATCAGAAAATGATGATGTCGCAGTGCATTTAACCCCTGATCTTTTGGATATCAAACGTCAATGTCTTATTAGACTAAAATTGTAGCGTAATTATCGTATGAATTCGATGAGTTTATGGCCAAAAATGTCTTTTGTGAAGTCACAGTAACCTTGACCTCTGACATTTGGCCACCAAATTCAGTTCAAATCTGTTCATCTTTGAGTTACAGTTGACATTAGTACCAAATTTAAAGATATCTCGTTGACGAGAATGGGCCTGATGGACAACCCGAACACATAATCCCTCCAGCCACGGTTGTCGGCGACGTGGAGGCATAAAAACTGCTCCTCTACATCAGACCATTTGTGGTGCGATGACTCAACCAGTGGTCTGCAGTGTTTTAGCTCCAACTTTTAGTATTGGATCAGTGTGCTGGCTCCTTGAAGCAGTTGGAGCGTTTGATCATTCAAACACCAAAATAACTTCCATAACTGAAGAGAACTGTGCTGACTGCTTGGTGGAAACGAGGCTCATTTCCTTTTCTGACCACTCAGTGTTTTGAGTTTTCCTATTTTGTCCTGTTAGATCAGTTTTTCCGACACATCAGATGAATTAGTCTTTGTTTCTTGTCATTGGGTGTCGCACGAGGTTGCTGTCTACAGACGAGAACGCGGATAGGTCACCTCATCTGCAAACTGACACAACATTATTAATCAGTTCTGTCAACTGCAAAATGTTACTGTCAAAACAGACTCTGACAACAATGACATGTCCGGCAGCCAACGAGTTTATATAAAAAGCCCCTGCCTGCCTGCCTGCCTGCCTGCCTGCCTGCCTGCCTGCCTGCCTGTTGCTGTAGAGTGATGATTACCATCTGGACGGCAGCCATACAGTATTGACAGAAATGGGATTTGCTTCATGTTTTGAGGACGGTACACGAGCATCGGATTTCTGGGTTGTTCATGCGTTTTATTAACGCCTCGCTGGCAGACAGCTTTAGGGTCTTTCAGCCAAATCGCAAGAACATTGGATGAAAATACCTGTTTTGTCTTTTGAGATTCCCTGGCCACCGCGGTGTGTTCACAACAGGTGCGTCTCAGCAGCTGGTAATGACTCAATACCCACAGTCTCTCAGGCAGTATATCCTCTTCGTCTATGCTTTCAGCCGCCTTGCCTTCAAAGCTTGGGAAAAAAAAGGCTTAAGCATCACACTGCTGCGGCTTAATATTTCTTTATCTGATTTTGTCTCTGGTCTGTAATTGCCTTTACGCAGAGGGCATTTGTGCTGACTGTAAAACATCATCATCATCGAGTTCCCTCTGAATTAAGCATTTAAAGTAGGCCAGGCTTTCCTAGCGCTCTGCATGGAGGAGTTTATCTTTTCATGGCTGCATGGAAAGTACAAAAAAAAAAAAAAAACAGAACTATGAATCCCCTTTTTTCACATTTTTTTTTTTGTCTGCAGTTCACACCACTTAAAAGTTTGCTCGGGTGATGAGTCAGGCAGAGGAAGATAATCATAGAGAGCTCATAAATACTCCAGTGACAATTAATTGTTGGATGCTGTTGGCAAAAGTGAAAGCAAATGAGCAAATAGGAAATAAACATCCCATAGCGTAGTATGTACAGACTCTTCAATATGAAGACAGATTCACAAAGTCCCATTAAACTGTTGGCTCTTGTCTTGATTCAAACGGTTGCAAGTTTCGCCAACAAACTGTCGGAGAAAACAGAGCCTCCTATGGATTTTTTTTTTGTCAGACTTTTGGTCCAGTTTGTGTCCCTTCACATAAATGTCTGTTTCCTCTTCACAGCAGCATGTTCCTGTGATTTATTTATCTTTACTTAAAAAAACAGGCCACGTCGTCCGTCAATCAAATAGTCAAGCTGGCAAAAACGAGTCTGTAGATTTCAGCGGTGGAAGTTATCTTGCAGGCAGATTTTGGGTGAGAAGGAACAGGAGGTTTGTGATTGGACCCTACATAGTCAGATAGAGAAGGCCAGACACTTGTTTTTTTTTCAGTCACGAATCACGTCTGCCTTGTTTTTCCTCTTGCACTAACTCCAAATTAAATTCCCTCCGCGATGCATTCTGTTTAAATCGATTCGGGAGGCTTAACAGTGCGAGAGAAGTCTGTCCAATGACTGAGGGAGGGACCTGGTGACTGCTGAGGCCACGCGGACACACAAACAGCCACAGTGATTGTTTCAAACGTAAATCAGCAAAGTGAAGTGTATGAGGGTGAAAGAGAAGAAGACAGCAGCCTGCTCGTTCGTTCAGACTGTACACTTGTCAGATATTTCATTGTGCGTCGCTTCCCTGCGTGGTTACACAGACTCAGTTGGAGACTGGTCATCGATATTGTGCCTCATTGACTGAACGCTAGTCAGGATTTTCTTCTGGTGTCCGGCGAGAGACACCCCAATCCTCTGAAGATCTCTGGAAAAACACAAACAGAAAAAATGTCATATTAACACTGCTACTATTACAGGTGCTATGCGTAGGTATTTAACACTGATAATTCATTACTGCATTAATCACAAGGGTGTTTGAGCCGGAATGAAAAGGATATGGAATGGATAAGGGGCTTTTTTTGTCTGGTTTGATTGAATAATGACAAAGTAGTGGGCCAGGTTTAACTAATCATTTCCTGAGAGAAAAAAATATTTACGTTCACATTATTCTCTCTTGGCTCTTTAACGTTTTAAAGGTATATTATGAAGTCTTTTTTTAAAAAACGTTGTATAGAGTTGTACAAAAGTACTGTAATTCTTCTCAATCATCAATTATGACCCACTAGAAGTGTGTGTCGGTGTATTTATCTGCAGGAGTCCTGCCGTCTGCCTGCATTTTCTTATTTTCTTTATATTTTGTTGTGTTCAGGATGTTTCTGGGAGTCATCCTTCCGGCAGTGGGTGGGTAGCCCCCAGCTATTAACACCTTGCGGGTGAAGTCAGGACTGGGTACAGATGTTTCTCCTTTCAGATGACGCCATTACCGCAGCGGTAAAGATACTGCAACACGGCAGAAGAGGAGGGGGGACTTTTACTTTATCCAGCTGATTTTGCGTTAGCTGCAGTGTGCACCAACAACCACCAGGTGGCACATGTGAGCAGTCCAGACTACATGTGAGTACAGTGAAGTGGGCCCTGAGTTTCTCTCTCTTCCCTCTGGAACCAGACACGCGGTTTTATTTCTGCATTGACTCAGTCCGTAGCTACGGAGCCCCTCTAGGGTCACATGGTAGATATAAATCACTGGATGTAGAACGGAATTATAGACTATGCTTTCGGATTCACAATCCATGTGCAGATTTTTCTCTCTTCTCATTGATCAGCACAGCAATAGTGATACTGAGAAATTGGTAGTGATCAATAAACATAACAGATAATGACAAAAATTTTAAAAACTCAGTTTGAATAGCTTGAATATGAGCAAAATGTGCTATTCAACAAGCGGAGGAGGAGCGCTGCGGTGCACCGGTCTGCATAATGTGGTGCAAAGATCTCAGTCCTCTGATCGGACCGGACAGGTCATAACAACTATCATTCTGATTAACAGGCGATGGGGTGTGGCTAGGTGAAAGAATCATCTTTGATGAGGAGCATCACCTGCAGCCATCCTGCAGCATCAGGGCCCATCTTTTTGTGGCGCACAGTGCACAAGAGTGTTGTTGCTAGTTTTATACCAACATACCAACATTAAGCAGCAAAACTAAAATCTGTAGTTTTAAACAGGACAGTACGGAGGATACTCTCTAGAGGAGGCAGCAGTGATGGAGCTCTGGAGTCGTGTGTAGCAGACAGCAGCAGCAGGGCCGGGCCAGGAGGGCTACTGTGACTACATACCTAAATAGCCTTAAAGTGGACCTTTTTGTTCACCTAATGGGCCATCGTCCAACAGGTCTCCCAGCCCGGTGTAACGGTGGAACAACTGTGGAAACTGATATGTGTGTCATCTTACCACCAGGACTCGAGACGGTTCAAAACCAGCATTCTTTCTACTAGATCAGTAAGTAGTAAAACTTGCCTGCTAGCAGCAGCCATGTAGCTAAGGCTACCTATGTGACCGCGGTGCCGACAGTACTACAACAGGAAAACACAGAAAAGCTTTCTATTTCAGCTTTTCTATTACAACAAATGTAACAATTCTACAATAGTAAATAACTTTATTTTTTGAAAAATTAACCCCTGAGGTCTGAGTTTTCTGTTAACACTCACACCATGCCGGTAACCGAAGCTGGCTGAAACCAAGGTAGAAATTGATAATCAGATAATTCCTTTAGTAGTTCTGTAAATATATGTGTCTGTGGTTGGAAACTGAGTGCTACAGGGGCAGGGGACATGTGCTCCTGGTGGCGTTGTGCTGGGGAGGAGTGGGCAACTTTGAATGTTGTGTACAAACAGTAACCGACAATTTCTGAATAGTACTGCAGACCTTCATGGCATAAATTCATAGCTTCATTCTATTAGTGGATAAACGGGAAGAAAAAAGAATTAATGAGCACAAAAAGTCTAATTAGCTTGACAGTTTTTTTTACAGACACTTCAGCTGAAATATAATGTACATCATTAATTTTCATTCACTGATTATTGATGATTCGGGCCAATTTGCTTTCAACCACACTAATATAAAAATATGCCTATATAGCCCATTTACGGTCATATACAAGACTTTATATGAACTACATGGGCAGATGACTCTTATAGGAGCTAATATGGGACAGATCTTTTATGTTTTTGAGGTTCACTGGCACATAACCAACTCTGTGTGGCCCTGTCTGCTCTCTCCACACTGGTACTGTGTTACCTAATTAATTCCTGTGGGAAAATGACTCCTCTTATGTTCGACCCACAGTGCAGCCTGCAGGGACCAGCAACAAAAATGCATACTTCCACTGATTAAACATACTGTACATCAGCAAATAAAGCTAAAACTTCCAGAAATTCTTCAATGACAGACGGTGAAGGAAAAAGAAATACTGCTTAAAAATGTCACTTCCAACATGTTTGCTTGAGGAGTGAGAACAAACCACGTGCAGAAACTCCAGGTATGCCAGGTATGAGAAACGGCTACATGAAAGCCAGAAAATATAGGCTCAGTTTAAAGAAGAAACAGCATTATTGGAGGAAAGAGACCTCTTATTATTTTGACGGGGTTTACAGAAAATAAAGCTTCTCACGAGTTATTAGACAGAGCTATATTGACGCTCTGTAGTGGTGCTCATAGCCTTTTATAGCATGATAAAAAGAGGAAGAAAGGATGGAAGTAAGTAAGCCTGGGAGATGGTTCAGACAGAACACATGGCACAGCAGTCAGCCAACCAGCAGCCCTGCCAGTTGTCCAACTAACGAGACACAGACTTGGCATGTGAGCGGTGTGAGACGTAGGCAGAGTGAGGCAGTTAAACGGGCAGACTTACTCGGCTGTGATTTGCGTGATGAGCGGCAGAGAAGTGAAGCCCGAGCCCAGGAAGGAGTCTCGATACTGGGTCATCTTCAGCGCGGCCAGCCAGTCCTCCACAGAGCTCACCCTGCTCAGGTCCGGAGCGCCGCGGTCTAACAAGGGATGATGGGAAGGACTGCAGGCGGTGGACACGATAGGAGGGAAAAAAGAGGTTTCACTGATACAGAGGTTAGAGACGGACAGGGAGAGTGTGTTTGTGTATGGAAATGAGTTTGTATCTCTCCTCACCCAGGGGCGACGTTGTTGGTGCCGGCTTTCAGAGATGCAGGGTTGCGTATCATTTTGTCCAACATGCTGACAATATCGGGGAACTTTGGCCGTGCGTTCCTGTCTTTCTGCCAGCAGTCCAGCATCAGCTGGTGCAGCACGACTGGACAGTCCATGGGAGCTGGCAGCCGGAAGTCCTGCTCGATGGCGTTTATCACCTGGGAGATGAGGGAGAGAGAGAGAGAGAGAGAGAGAGAGAGAGAGAGAGAGAGAGAGAGAGAGGGAGACAAGTAGTGGAAAATAATTTATCTTTTGATGATTGAAGTTGATAGAATCAATTACGACTAATCAATTTATCAACTAATTGTCGATTGATAAATTAATCACCAACTATTTTGATGATTGATTAACATGTATGAGTCTTTTTTTTTAAGAAAAACATCTAAATCCTCTGATTCCAGCTTCCTAAATGTGAATATTGTCTGGTTTCTTTCCTCCTCTTTAACAGTAAAAGAATGTCTTTGGGTTGTGAACCAAACAAGACATTTGTGGATGTCATCTTAGGCTTAGGGAAACACTGATCGATATTTTTCACCATTTTATGACATTTTTCAGACCAAACAACTAATTGATTAATCTAGAAAATCATGGACAGATTAATTGTCAATGAAAGTAATTGTATTGTAATCTTTGTATTGACAATGGGCCAAATAATCATGTTTTGCTCATGGCAAAAAAACAACCAACAGATAATTATCAGCTGAATCTTCACATTAGAGAAAGACACTTATTGGCTTTAGAGCAGCTTTTAGCATCTTTCAACATCTATTTCAGTTTATTGTTTTGGTTTCACGGCCATCAACTGATAAACGGACTGCATACTACCTACCCAGAAATACAACAGCATTCACACAAAGGTAACCTCTACCTAGTGAACATAGTTGAGCATTTAGCAGCTAAATTTTAATCAGGATTTGGTACAGACAGAAATAGAGCTAAAAATAAAGAAAATACTGGATGGATAGAGGTTTCTAAATAAATGCTTAATATCTTCTTTTGCATTCTAATTAAGCGACTGTTTGCTGAGGCATTCATGCACTAATGATATCAGGTATGACCAAAAATTGAGTATTTAGTAAGTTTCAACTTCACACTATACAGATACAGTGGCATTATGAAACTAGATGGCAGATAAACAATATGTAGATGACTTCAGCAACATTTCTGTCTACTGCATCTCATTTATTCTGTTTATTTTCCATTATCATTAAAAGTAAGCACTGCTCTAGCTTAACTTTATAAAAAAACGTAGCCAGAGACAAATCCTCCTCTTCCTCCCCATCCTCTCAAAACAGTCGCCTGCTCAGCTCAGCAGCTTCTTCTTCTGCTTCTCAGTAAAATATACTGACGGGAGCTGATAAAACTACTCCGACCATCTTTGATCTTAACAGTCACTTTACATTAATCATTTATTTTCTTTAAAATAATACTTTCAAATATTACATTTAGTGGAATTTTCATTTAACAGTAGCTCGTACGGATAATGTGACTGATATGGCCATGTGATGGAGAGACCTGAGCAAACCTCAGTGTGAACTGGCATTGGCATGCTAAATCATTGATTTATGCAGTACATGCTATCAGAGTATGTAGCAGGCAGTACCTTAGTATACAGTTTCAGGCACAGCCATAGTCACGTGCAGTTAAGGCATCCATTAAAGCGTCCGTAATGTTCCAAGTGTAATGGAATATGTGGGCGGGGTATAATTTTTAAAGTTGATCAAATCATTCAAAGATTTGATCGCTGGCAAGTGACTTTGTTTTAGCGAGCGCAGGCTCTCTGGGGAGCTGCTGCAGCTCGAAACTGGGTTCAATCGTTCAGGATCGTTTGCTTCCACCCACATCTCCATCACCTACATTGTTGGAGGCAGAGAATGAGGAAAAATATATGGATTCCACCCACTTAGACGGCATCCATGACGGTTTTGGAAAGACGTTTTTGCATTCTGACATCCGAACACTCAGGATGTTGTTCAGATAGATACTATGAACCAAGTTAATGAGGTCATGTGTGGTTTCATATCACTGAAGAAGTGCTGTGGCTCTAAACTCACATTTGATTGACGCCTCCCACTGCAGAATAAATTATAAAAAGTATTTTTTACGGAACGAGAAAATATTAGGATTTTTCATTCCAACGTGTACACGCAGGATGTTTTTTTTCTCAGTAGGTTTCCAACAAGCCCACTCTTCTCGCAGGGGAAATGTGCGATATAAATGACAGCTGGGAAAACATATTTTGAAAGAAACATATTATTGTGATATGACATCAGTAAATTGCACTCAGCGTGGTACTGCTCTGTGATGCTCTGGATATCAAAAGGATGAAAGAGGCAAGGAGATGTGAAGTTGAGTCCAGCTCTCTCGCCGCTGTTTAGTGGACACTTTATATTTTGCTCTTGAGTTTTGATTTGTGACTTCCTGTTGGCAGAGAAGAGCTCCGTGTGGAGGGGAAAGTCTTCTCTGTTAGAGCTTCTTTGTGATTTTTGCTGATAACACAGGTGTATTTTTACAGAAGAATCGTGCCTCTTTCAGCTCTTTTAAAACTCGGATTAGTTAAGAGGATTCAATTTCCATTTGAGAACTTCATCCTGACACGTTTTATGCAGTCGCTTGGTGCATCCAGATATTCATCACTCAGAGGCAGTGACGCCTGCTGCAGTCTCTGATGTCGAGGCAGGTAGTTTTACAAGCGGAGCTTCTGATTTCATTATGCCAGCGCAGGAGTTGAGAACGATAAGGACCTTTCGAGGTTTTTCTGTAAAAACATCTTGGCAGGAATGTGATATTGCAGAGAGGTTGTGCTAAATAAGCCAGCATACCTTTGGGTGCAAAATGCAATTATCCCAAACATCACAGAATTCAAAACTCCTTTGACTGAAAGTGTAACTAGCTGCTTTGCCATCCCCCAAAAAAAGAATCAAAGAAAAGAAATATCAAGTGAAGTGATCATTATCACAAATGATTCTGCCCCCTGTGCCAGCGATGTGAGAGTAACTCTTTAAATATCTCCCCAAAAGTATAATTATGATGCTCGCAAGGCTTTAAACTCACATTGTTGTATAGATCAAACACGTGGCTTAAAACATGTTCTGTATCTGTAAAGCTTTCAGATAACATCCATCTTTCAGCTCTTTGAACCATCACATATAAGAGATTACTAACATCTTTCTTCTCACTGTTTGTTATCCTTTAGATGTTCAATGAGAATGTTTTTATGGCTTTACAAATGGATAAAGACTGTTGTCACCACTTATTTCTTGAATTGATTCAATTCTGATTCACAAGGTCCCGATTCGATTCAGTTTAGGGATAATTCAGTTGAAATACTATATTTTCTGATTCTGAGAGAACTAAAGCTGTACATTGTATGTGGAACCCTCGAATCTGGTATTTTATTTAAAAAAAAAAAAAATGTTAAGATTAAGAATTGAATTAAATGGTTTTTGAGGTTTGTAGTTCAATTCTGCCTGTGGAGAAATTAACAGGCTATTGTTGGATGATGCATCTTATTATTGAAATTGCTGCAGTGAAAGAACATGAAAATAATGACACATGTATGATTACCTGGAAATAAACGTTTTTGTGTTGTTGGCAAGATTCAGAAGATGAACTGTACGATAAATATGAGGCACGATCACCAGCAGCAACTTAGCACAAAGACGAGTTGTTGCACAAGCAAACAGAGAAACTCGAGGTAATCACTGCATTTTGCCAAGTAGTCGTGCATATAAACTCCTCCTGAAGCCACATTTCTCATTTGGACATTTTGTGGTGGCAGGCAGCTTTAGTTACCTTTAAAGCCTTTGGGCTAACCTCAGCTAACAGACTCCTGCTTGTAGTTATGTATCGATCTTAAGAATATTTCAGACGCCCTGGAGAGAAGAACTCCTGTTTCTCACATTAAGTTTTAAAGGAAGGGGCTGTGCCTGCCATGTCAATGTTTCTGTTAATCATGGGATCACACTGAATCAAACCCCACTGAGAGGCTGACAAACACAGGGCAGAGCGTGCACAGAAGGCAGGGGCAATGAATTCTGCGTATTATTCTGCGTTGTTTTCTGAGAACTAAAAGTAAAATAATTTGACGTGTGAACGCTGTTTCATTTGACTTACTTTTTAAATGTCACCAGAATGCAGGAAACAGCCCTTGAATTCACAGTTTCTGGAGGCATGATCCCCGATCAAAACCGCTTTGGGTTTGAAATCTTGATGATTAGATGCCTTTTTGAAGAATGTTCTACCTTTATGTCACACCTCCATATGTTTGCCACTGCTGTATTCTATGTTTGAGTAATTAGATTCTAAATTTTCTGCATCTTTTTCTTTGTTCTCTTTCATTTCGTATCCTACCATTCCTCCAGTTGTCCCCAGTGTGTTCCCACCATTCCCCATCACCTGACCTCCACATCCACCAACCCCACCTGCTCCTCATTCCCCAAATGATCCTCCCTGGTTTACCTGCCACGTGGCCTCAGCGCTGTGCCAGATTTTCTATTGTGCCTTCCTGCCAAAACTTTCCATTTCCTGTCTGCCTTTTTTTTTCAATGACCTCTGCCTGTATCCGAACGGTGGCCTGCCAGCTTCTGCCCCCTCGGACTCGTCTGCCTCTCCTCGCTTTGATCGCTGACCTAGTGAATGCTGTTTTAACGCTGCCTGTTCTGCCTGTGATTCAAGCTTTTAAGTCCAGTCCTCCTCCGTCGGAGCTGTGTCTGCCCTGTCTTCGGTTCTGATGCTGCTGCGACGCTTCTGTTCCCATTTTAATGAAGGATTGTTACTTTACCGAAGCAGAGGAGAGCCATAAAAGTCCTTGAAATAAAACTTTAACTTGTTTTTTCGGCGCTTCCTGTAAATTCAGAGTTACAAGCCCGTGTCGGTGTACTTATAAGCCGACCTAAAGGTAAGCTGGGGGAACGCGGCGCCTCTGCTACTGTAAATGCAGCGCCGGGGATTTGTCTGCTCGCTGGGTGAACTCTACTTGACCCCGACACACTTCTCAGGCTTTGTGCCGCATAAATTCTCTCTAAGCACCGCTGTCAATCAAAATTGCAGCGAGTGTAGTAAAACATCACAGGTCTCTTTCATGATTAATTCATGTCGAACACAGCACCTGTGGTGGCTCCGCTGACAATTTCACCGCTCCGTGTTCTTTGAAATCTCGCGTGTGTGTGTGCGCCTCTATGCATGTCAGCTCGCATGCGTGCGGTTCAGCTGTGTGTGTGTAGTATGTGTGAGTCGAGGGTGTGAAGTTCATGCATAGTTAATGCCCCGGCAGACCCTCGTTAGCTATAGTGGTAACACACACTTTCCTCATCATTATACACTGTCTGCGCCATTATAAAACTACCGCTGTCATTATACTGAATCTCGGTCATTACTGCTGCATAGACGGCTTCTCCTGCTCAGGAGCAACCGAAGGGGAAGGAGGGGTGAGGCTGCAGAGGAGGAGGTGTGAAATAAGGTGAAAACGAGGGTTACGGTGGTGTAGATGGTAGAAAAGGGTCTCTGCTGACAAAAACGAGGGAACGGTTGTGTTTTATTAGTTCAAATGTTTTGTCCGTCATATATTTCGAAGGTGATGTTTTGCGGCAGATTAACTCCTCGTCAGTTGGAAAATAACCCGATAGAGAGAACTTGGCACAGTCAAAGTGAATGAGGTCTAAAGCAGGTTTAACATTGCTATGAGCCAGTCAGCAATGTTTTCAAAGATTTTCTGCAGCAACAAAATGCATTTCAAAGTTTAAACTGAAAAACTGGAGGCGTGTAAAAACTCCCAGGCTCCTCTGTGTCAAAGCCATTAGATATATAGTTTTAAAAGAGCAAGAATTGAGATTCAGAGCCTCGGAGCTTTGAAGTGGGGTTCAGTGCCAAAACCCACTATAATCTGTGTATCGCATTCCTTCTCGGAATAGAAACCTAAAAATAAAAATGTCAGCAATCCGATCTTGTGGAACCTCCTGTTTCATGTACTGGACGTGATCCCCTTTAGGTTTAAACAGTAAAATCGAATACTCAGCCTAAAGAAAGGATGGGAGGGTGGTTTTATGATGCATTTTAACACGAGAGCAGCAGAGAACTGCGCACTTCTTTTTTAAAGATAATTTCCAGACTAAAGAACATCCACATACCTCAAACAAATTAATGACTTAATTGTGATGCCAGCGAAAAGAACAACACAAGACATCAAAATGCTGCAGCAAACTGTGAAGGTAATTGGGATGAAGTTGTCAAGACAATAAAATATTCCCAGGCAAAAAGATCAGCAGGAGAACAAAATCCTGATGCCTTTTGGTCTGATGTTCCAACAAACATTTCTGTGACACTCAAATTGATGTCCTCATTTTCCGCGTGTTTCGTCAACATGCAGGCACCCTGCTGCGAGAGACGGCAAAGGAAACAAACAAGCACAACCCCCAACCCACACACACACACACACACACACACACACACACACACATACACACACACAAAAATCCTGAGAGACAGTGTGTGACAAAGAAACGGGTAAACGTACAGAGTCTTATAGTCACAGGCATCAAGGAGAAGAACAAAAGAGGACATGAGAAAGACTCTCTCACACACACACACACACACACACACACACACACACACACACAGAGGCATGCAGTGACTCACATCTTGGTTGCTCATGTCCCAGTAAGGTCTCTCGCCGTATGACATCACCTCCCAGGTGACGATCCCATAACTCCACACATCTGAAGCCGACGTAAACTTCCTGTAGGCGATCGCCTCCGGAGCCGTCCACCGCACCGGGATTTTACCACCCTAAAGGGAAGAAAGAGAACAGGGAAGATAAATGACGAAAAGAAAGACGAGGGGAAAATTATTTTCTTTATAGTTCAACTCTTGAAGTGCTCGCTTACACATTCATCACACAGCACTAAACAGAGGCCATAGGCAACCCGTATATCTGCCGTCAGTACGTCATAAACATGAAGGTGAGGACTGATACAGTGTTGAGGAAATGGGTAAGTAACATTTTATAGAAACCTCTCGCGTGTAAGTGACGACAAAGCAGATGTTTGATAGGATAATATAATGTACATCTATTCAGCATTAAAACATCCACATATCCCAAAGGAACTGATTGATTTGCCATCAAAATAGACAAAGACTTGAGGCAATGAAGATATAAAGTCCATCAGTCCACAGATTAAACAGGGTTTCAGATCTATTGGATAGTTGATCCTTGTCCAGATGCCACACCCCATGTTTCACATTAGAAACAATGGAACACAGATATATCTTAAAGTGTACAAAAAGTGTAATAAATGAATGAAACATGACAAATTCAGTTCTTCCTTTCAGCCAAAAGGCTCCACTTTGTTAGGAGTGTGAATCCAACATGTCTCTGCAAAGAAGGGTGTTGATAGCGTCTCCATCTCCAGGAGAGGCACCTTACCTCTACGTGAATCATTCTTACCCGTCATGTAAATTGTCACAGAACGTCGTAGGTTGCTTATTTACACACTGTTCACTAATGACAAAGTTACTTTACAGCTAGATGTTAAGATTAATGACACTTGGCACGCGTGTTACCGACGGTACACATGCTAGTCTACATGCTAGCAGCATGCGGCTGACATTTGTGCCTAAGCACAGCTGAGGCTCAAGAAGTTTGGCCTCGGATGATGAAAAATGAGCCAAGACTGACAAGCTGTGTCTGTTCTAAAATGTCCACTGCGAGCGTTTTCTCAAGCATCACCCTCAGGAGAAATGTCATACTTCCACTAGTGTTCCTCCAATGTTTGCTAAGCATTACAGATTCAAGGGGCAGCTAGCATGGCTGTAGATGTGATTGCTGTGACGTTGCGTTAGCACCAATCGTCTCTTGAACGACTGGCTGTTGATTTGCATTGCAGAGATACGTGAAATCAGCAGACTTTTCTCACACAGTGGTCCAGCCTATCTGATGTTTTTGCTGCGCGTGTCGTAGTTGTTGCTTTGCTTTGCTTTATCTACCCAACGGCAACATCTCGGCTAACTAACTAGTTTTAGTTAAACTCGTCTTTACCCAAACAAATAAATTACCGTAGGTCTCCAATGTAACATTAGCAAAAGTGTTTTTACTAATCAGATATGAGAGCATCAAACATGCATTCAAGATGAATTAGATGCAAGGGTTTTCCACCAGGAAGTTAATGGAAACAAACTGGTCCCTACATTTTCAGTGTTGTTTTTAAGCAGTGAGTACCGAGCGTCTTACGTGGTTGTTAAAATTACAGCAGCAACATTTCATGTGTTGCCCCTTACATGTTCCCTGAGTGTGTGTGTGTGTGTGTGTGTGTCCTCACCAGTGAGCTTGTGTAGGTGGGGTCAGAGGTGTCCTCCTCCAGATATCGTGATAAGCCGAAGTCAGACACTTTACACACCAGGTTACTGTTCACCAAGATGTTTCGAGCAGCCAGGTCCCGGTGAACATAACTCATTTCTGCCAGGTACCTGAAATATCAACAGGATTTATCATGTGAATGTGTGTCTTATCCACTGCCAGCTACCTGGGCCCCTATAAAAAAAAGTAATGGGATTTAGTGTGTGTGTGTGTTGTCCCTGCCAGCAGCCTTTGATAAAATACGAATGGGATTTAATGTTTGTGTACATGTGTGTTATCACAGCCAGATACAAGCAATAAAACCCAGATAGGATCTAGTGTGTGTGTGTGTGTGTGTGCGTGACGTGCATGTGTGTGTGAGAGCAGTGTTTCAAGCCGTCTTTGCTTGAATATATAGAGTTTGTGTCTGTTCATGTGTGTTAGAGAAACATCATTTGTAGGATGTGGACGGATGTGGAGGCAGCACATCTCAGACTGCTGACGTCCGATTGAGAATAACACACGACCAGACAGTAATGGATATCACCACGCGACATCAGAGTGGGTTAGACTGGTATTGTCATATACAAATCTAATTTCACACAACAATCACTGAAAGATTAGAAAAAGTTTCTTATTCATGTTTATGATAAAAATTGATTTCTGCAGCCGGAGTGTATGAGTGTGTGTGTGTGTGTGTACCTCATTCCAGATGCGATGCCCCTCAGCATGCCAACCAGCTGGATCACTGGGAACTGCCCGTCATTTTGCTGCAAAACCACCAAACCGTGACAGGATTATTTTTATTTTCCGTATGCCTTTTTACTTAAAAAAAAAAATCTAGCAGGTGAAAAGATGTGTCAGTTTTCTCGATAAAATGTCACGAGAGGAGCTTCAGCAAACAGCTTTTGGGGGAAATAATTACCTTTTTCAAACCGGATGACAGTTATGTGCCACAAAAAAAGGGCTATGTGATCAAGATGATGTAAGAAAAGGAGCGCAGAAACACACTGTGATCATGCCGCTGTCATGAAAATGTGACTTTTCTTGGTGATTTTAACTTTTTTAATGATTCAGTTTTCTTTATCAATATCATGGTCCTTGGTTTTGGGCTGGGGATAATGAGTCAGCAGGCTTCAAAGTGCCTGTGAGATCATTAATAAGCGTCTTAAAAATTTCCTCTCACAAAAACAGTAAAATTCAAGGCTTTTGTCTGATCATTTTACCTCAACCAACACCTCAACATCCACAGCCATTTCACATAGCGACTGGTCCTAAGGTATATGTCCTAAGGTGAGACTGAAAGTCAATTATGTTGTGTTTTAGTTGGGATAATTAAACAGTAGAGCCCCACCAGTATGCAGTTTTTGGAGCCGATGCTGATACCAATATTAGGTGAGTTAAAAAACATTTGCAGTAATCCCTCAAATGCTATTATCAAACACTTGTGACAGAAATATGCAATGGAGGCAGACGACTGTCCCAAAGATGTACAGTATGTGATCCAATGTAAAACTGGTTAATCCTTGAATTGTAATAACTCCTTATCAGATTATAAGGAGGAGACGTTCATAGAAGTAAAAAATGTTTTATTATACTGTCGTTTTTAATCTGTTGTAAATATTTCTGAATATAAAAACCATGAGAAGAAAAACATACTCTGGAGCTGGAGGCTTGTTGTTGTTGTAAAACGTTTTGTGAAACCCAAAACATTCCTCTTTTCGCTATTTCAGTCTTTAACCTCTGGGCCAGACAGTTTGTCTCTTATAAACATCACTGACATCCCCGCTGACCGAGTTGCAGTCGAAGGTGTGTGTGTGTGTGTGTGTGTCTTTTAATTCACTTTGTGCATCAAACTGCGCCTTTGATGCTCCTCTAGCTTAATCCTCTGCAGGCAAAACCTTCTTCGAGGTACAAACACACACATTGATCCTCAGGGTCGTGTGCCTGCAAGATGGTCACGCTAGGACAGCAACACCAGTGAGATCGATCATTCTGTGTGTGTGTGTGTGTGTGTGTGTGTGTGTGTGTGGAGTGAGTCAGCGGATGATTTCTGAGTCAAAAGGGGTCACGCTGTGAGAACCAAACATCAAAGAGTTTCTCTTTCTGTCTTTAGAGGCGCCTCGAAAGGAGGGCAGGATCAAAGAGACGGACAGACTGACAGACAGACAGTCACGCTGGCAGGATGAGGAGGAACGAGCACAGGAAGCAGAAGAGAGGAGGAAAGGAAGAGCAGGAGGCTGTTTCTCTCTTTGTATCTCTTTCTCCGAAAAAGCTCCCGATCCTCCCCTCTACGTCTGTTTTTGTGTTCGCGTTTTTATGTGTTCGGACTAAAGATAGACGTGCGTATCAAAAGCCACAGGCCCGAACATAAACCTATACACTGTGTTTGTATGGGTTTGATGTGCGAGATGAGGATTTTTATTACATGTATTTAAAATGTACTTTCAGATTTACTTTAGATTTTTTATCTCCAGGTTGGCTAATCACTTTCTTCAGCTTTGGATGAGTCTCTCTTCTACTATTTTCTACTGTATCATACTCTGTTGTACTTGTACTGTTTTGTCTCTTCGGCACTTTTGTTTAATTTGGAGGTGTTAGAGATTCACTTACTTCCCTGCACTTATATTTATGACTCTTATAAAAAGTCTGCTGAATGCAGTTTTATTCCTATATGAAAGTGGCCTGAGTGTTCAGTTCTCATTTCTGACTGTTCACTTAGTCAGTCAATGATTGTTCTGACTGACAGACACCACCCACCATGCATCCCTGATTTCAGCGCCTCCCACATCCAAGATGTCCTGATTGGCCACTTCAAATCTGATGACATGGTAAATCAGCTGCAGAGCTCATCATTTTAATGTGGAGGGTAAAGGTTCAGACCAACACTGAGGCTACTGAATGCTTAAAAAGTAAAAATATCACTGACTATTGAATGTATTATTGTATTTACATATTAAAAATTATCTGTATTTCAATCATGTGCATTTTCTCATGCCAGTATTTTTTTTAATCATATTTTGATGAATTTGATGAGCCAAGTGTTTTCTATTTGGAACAAGGTATTTTTATATAACCTGTATATCCATCTCTGATAACATTAAGGATATTATTTTGCTCAAAAGTTTCAGTTTGTGTGTAAAATTAAACCTCTCCTGCCTCGTGTTCAGGAGTGTTACCAAGTAACTTAAAACATTAACAATGATAATGATAACGACAAATGAATAATTTCAAACTGCAAAGTGTAAAAGGGCAGTTTCATTAGGTGACAAAACACGTTCAGCTCTTTTTGCTGCTTTTCAACTCTACCATACGACTCAATCTGTTGATGGGGCCGAGCTCAGTTGGAAAAAGGCACCATGTCACCATGTCTTTTGGCGCATCAATCAACATTTAGCAACATCTGAATCTGAATCTGATGATTTTTTTTTGGGGGGGGTTTTGGTCACTGTCAATCAAATCTAAACAATCCAAATCAATGCATCCAGATACGCCAAATGTTTGATTATGAAACTCTTAAATATATAATTTGTCACATTCATGGAATATAATGAATGAAACAACTAGACCTTTGAGGTATATTTAGTTATTTATTGAGCTATGTAGTTAAATTCGCCCAAATGTTTCCAACAATGTCCAAACCCAAATGAATCCTAATTTCATTCAATGTGACAATGCATCTCATCTGGTCACCTGTGGGTGTAACTCTCAGGGAAACATCAGATGGGATGGTACGACAGAGAGAGAGGGGAAGGAAGTTGGTGTTGGCGAACAGGACTAAGCATAACGTAAAATGTTATGTTTCACAATGATTGTTTTGCTTTAAGTGTTGCCTATTTAGCCAGGAATATTTGATGTGTAGAGAAATACATTCAAAGCTACGTTTTTAGTGGCTTTATGTTGGTGTTTTGAAGGTAATAAATGCTATCAAGCTAATTTATTTAATAACAGTGAGTCCTTGAGGTACTCAGAATCATGGAAATCTGTGTGACCCTGTGTACTGCGTGTGTTATTTACCCTGAGGAACGAGTCAAGCGCTCCATTCTCCATGAACTCTGTGATGATCATCGTAGGCCTGCTCTTAGTGACCACGCCCTCCAGTCTGATGATGTTCGGCTGGTCAAACTGGCCCATGATCGACGCCTCGGACAGGAAGTCCCTCCTCTGCCTCTCGGAGTAACCGACCTTCAGGGTCTTGATGGCCACGGGAATCTCCTTTTTCCCGACAGGTTTCAGGCGACCCTTGTACACCTCGCCGAACTCTCCTGCAACAGGATGGGACTGAAATTAAAGCATTCTGTCGAAAAGCAAAGCGACAAGGTTTAAGGCTCTTCAGAACAGTGTGTGACTCAGCCGGGGAAAACAAGTGCCCGGGACTGTCAGGGATTGTTGTTATTTTATTGCTCCTTTGAATTCAGAGCCTGTAAATAAATTATTACATAATAAAAGAGCTAATAAATAATTGCATTTTAATCTCATTTTATGATGTATAATGGGTCTTAGGAAACCATTTGGCTACCGTTCATTATTAATTAACCTCCATCAATCAAACAATGAGAACATATTGTCCAATGAGAGGGGCAGGTAGAGTCAAACACATAAACCCTTGCTCAGTGGTGGAAGCTGCCCTCTGCTTCCTCAGTCTCATCCTGATGGCCTTTGAGCGAGCAGATTGAGGTCGAGGGCTTTGCTCAAGGCCACGCTGATGGTGTTTTTTTTGCAGACTGAAAGAACAACAAAAGTTGAATCCCCATAAAAGCTCCTCTCAGAGGTAATAACAGGTTAGTAGTGAAGGGGGCAAACAAGACAAAAGGGACAGCACCATTATTATTGCCAAGGTGCTTGGCTTTACACGCCACACCTCAGCTTTCATCTTGAGGTTTAGACAGTCAGGCGACCTCATGGATAAAGAGACTATAGGAGTCTCATGAAGAAGCAGATGTCTCGTGTCAGACAATGGCAGCACCCACGGGGAGGGTATTTGCATGAGGTAAATTGAATATTTAGATTTGTTTCTAAGTATAGAAACAAAATCAAATGTATGATGGCTTCTGTCACTTCATTCGTTTTCTCCCTCCTCCGTTTCATTTACATACATGGATGCTGCACTGCTGGGGGTAAAGAGTGCACACTTGCCAAGGGAACATCAGTTTGTTCCTGTCAGTCACTTTTTTCTGTTAACGCTTGGCGTCCTTCCTCTGGAACACTTGGAAGTTAAATTTAAAGTTGGAAAATTCCAACAGGTAAAATCCGACTGTGACTGGAATGCCTAGGAATGAATGCTAAAACCTGGGAGTGAGTGAGCGTTTTGACGTTTACGGTTCCCTTCTCTCTCATCAGTGGGTTTCCTTAATGGATTTTCAATTAGATTTCTAAAATAAGGTCAGTGGTTAACACAAGCCTAAGAGATTTTCACATCTTGTTCTAAGACATAAAAATACATCAGTGAATATCCCAATCACAACTTTTAAAGCTTTTACATGTCATAAAAAGGGCAGCCGATGAGAAGCTGTGAGACCACCTCATCTACACTCGTCTACTCTCTAGTTCGTTGTTAGACTTTTCCAGCAAACTATTCTAACATTTCTACTCACAGATTGATCCATTTATAGATAAGTGTGTTTAGTATAGTATAGTGAGAAGCTTAGCACTGGTGATGTTGAAGTCCAAGTAGCTTTTGGGTCATTCCATGTCAATTCACACGATTCCCCAGAACCTCCCCAGTGACACCTCTTTAATTTGCCTAATTTTTTTTTGTTTGGTCACTGGTTTCAAAAATTTACAAAAATGGTCCGACAACCTCTTCTGAGGGACTTTATTGATCCTCCTTATCCAACAGTTTTTTTCTGGAGGTAGTCACTGGCACAAGTGTGAACTGAACTGATCAGAAAATACTCAAAGTGCCTCAAAATTGTACTAGCCGAAGCTAAATGTGCTTCCTTGCTTCCTTCACCTCTGCTTTTTTCCTCAGTTGATGTGCACATGGAGGTTTTTGTGGCTGTTAGAAAACTAAAAGCTCTCGGAGGTTCTCTTATTTAAGTGTCTTTCTTTATGCATATCTATGTTGATCTATGAATTGGTTTGATTGGCCACAATGTCAAGACGAAGCGCTTCTAACCTCAATGCCTTGCACTTGTTCAATGCACAGAAAATGTGCTTATAGTGCTGGAGACACAGATGTCTTTTGTCAAAATAAATGCAGCCCTATGCTTCTGCTTTGGGACATGAAAATTGAATATCACTTCAAAATAAACGTCCTCATCCCTGAGATAAAAATCAGCGTGTGAATAATGGATGAGTGATGGGAATTGGATGACAGGCTGCGTCGTCCTGTCGCACTGTGATCTCTGCTCCGCATCTCACTGCTCATTAGAAAACTATCTACCGCCGTAAACCAGCAGAGGAAGAGATGGATGGAGGGCAAAACAGGAAGGAGAATGGAGGGATGACAGGGTAAGAAAGAAGCGATGAGAAATCAAAAGGTGAAGGATGGAAATGAGATTGTATCGATAATAAGGGAGAGGAGGGAAGGCAGTACGAAAGGATGGATGGAGAGGGATGGTTTTGCGAAGAGGAGAGATGAGGTGACATGTTACTTCCTGTGGCGGTGGTCTAAGAGAAGATGGAGCAAAAGAAGAAATAATCAATGCTCTTGTTTAAAATCTTAAATCTACAGTATGTTTAACAGAGTAGAAGTAAATTAAGTGACCTGTCAGGTGAGATGTCGTTGCTCCTTACTGTAGTATATTAAAGTGTCCCAGGACTTGACTTCATTCAGATAAAGTGCTTTTTAAGAAAGACATTTCTTACAGTGTGGGTGATAGTAATAAGGAGAAAGAAAACCGAGGGGCGTTATCGCAGAGGGAGAGCAAGAGAGAGTGAGGTGAGATATTTTTACTATCTCCTCAGGGTGCTTCCTTCTTTTATCTTCCCTCCTCAATCTGTTGTTCTGCTTTTTCCCCTTGGTTCTTTATTTTAGCATTTCTCGATACGCAAACAAACTCCAAAACACCAGAGGGCCTCAATCACAGAGAGAGATGAAGATAGGAGGAAGTATCAAAGAAAGACAGAAAGAAAAACAAAAGAAGAAAGTCGGAGAGGGGGAAAAAATGAGGGAGAAAGAGCAGCGGATAAAGTTTCATATTCTATCGCAGCAAAATGGGAGAGATTCGGCCGTTTAAGGGCTCAAAGTCCGGCCACATCTCAATCACCCAGGCTCATATTTTCCTCTGCCTCCCCGTCGTTTTCATCCCTCCTCTGTCACCTCTGGCTGAGGTGAGAAACCTTCTCGTGAGAGAAATAAAGCGAGAAACGGAGGGATTACGGGAAGCCTCTCAGAGTGGCTCAACAGACCAAAGCCGAAAGCACACACTCGCAGCGGTGAAGGGCTGAATCTGGTTCATGACCTTTATCACCCAGAGCTCCATGGCCATTTGGGTTTGATTGGTTTTGGTACAAGGGGAAAAAAAAGTAAAGAGTATTCCAGAGAATATCGTCTGGAGTGAAAGCATTTCTCAATCTATTATGGTTTGTGGTAGAGGAAAAACACTACAAATGAATCATTAAAGATTCATGTCTGGGTGGGAATCTCTAGGCACCAAGTGATTCAGTTCAATCCTGATTCAAGGGGCTGCGATGCAATTCGATGCATCAAAATGTTTGATTTGTCCACATGTATTTTTACTTACTGTTTGACAACTTGTTGCTTTTAAAACATAGTTTAAAGTAGGGTTCAAAAGTCCGAGACCACTAGTTAAAATATTTTTATTTTCCATGGGACTGCCACACTGGACTTTCGGGATAACATGAGTCTTCAGGTTTTGCAAAAACTCCATGTCCATGCCAGCTCAACCGCATTCTGCTGTCATTAAAGCAAAATGGGAACATATCAAATTGTAAAAGATATCCTGAAATGGTTACAGTCGATCACACTGTTCAGTATTTGGTTTAAAATTTCAGATAATTGAGTTTCCTGCATCGAGACGAGACATAATCTTTTAAGAGAGAATCATGATGGATCTAAGAAATGATTGTTTTACCCCACTCCTAATTCATGCCATGAACCAGTATATACATTTTCCTATTCCATCCATCACCAGTGTAACTGCAAGAAATGGCCACAATTCAAAGGTGGCTCCAAAACTATAGGGGGCAGCATAACTGCTTACTGCTGCTCACTAGAGTTGTTGCTTGGCTGCAGTGCCTAGCTGCCATTAGAAAGTAGCTCAGTTAGTTGTGGGGTTAGTGACCCTATCGCAAGATGGTCTCTAGTTTAATTTATGTTTGAAAGACGTCTGAATCAAGTGTGTTTGACGATAAGTTAACATAGTAATTATGCCTGTCTTAGTTTGATAAAAGAGAGAAAGTTGAGTTCAGTCAGTGAACAGTTGTATTGGAAAAAGCAGGAAAATAGGCGTTAAATATCTCCTCTCTCCACATTTGGCATATATCTCCCAGGTGAAACTATGGGGGCTATCAGGTGCCTCTTGAGGTACAAAGTGGTGTTGCGAGACAGGACGGGCAGGAGCTAGCTGGTTAGCGTGCCAGCTTGAGTTGAAATCAGTGCAACACAGTACATAGATGCCTTCGACATAATGTTAACTCTGTCGTTTCTTCACATTCTGCTGGTAATGTAAGTTGATTTCATTGTTTCAAACCAACATGCTGGCAATATCTCATATAATGTCCCTTTAATAATTGAAGTTGGAAACCAACCTTCCTGTCATCCAAAATTACATCAATTGTGAGAGACGATTTTTTTTTCCATATTGTCAACCCACTGCCAGATTAGAGGACAAGAACATGCTGTTGTTAATATTTTGATTTTCTGCCCTTTGTGCACCCTGTATGCACCCTGTATGCACCCAGTACTCACATGCTGTCTTAAAACTGAATTTGTGTTATGCACCATGTGAGCACTATATTAGCTAAAAAAGAAGGTTCTTCTAACTAGATTTTGACACAATGCCCCTTTATAAGACAAGACCAGTATGAATAATACAGGAGCTGTTTAGTGCATTTCAATAGTACATATTCTCAACTAAACATACAGAGTCCTAGTAAAAAAAAAAAAAAAACAGCATTTCTAGGCTGAAATATTACCATTTGAGATTTTTTATCTGTGAGAATTATCTTGTCTAGGTCTACAAGAGAAGTGAAACCTGAAATAATTAAAGCACCAAAAGAAAACTGACAGAGAACCTCTGACTTTTGGAGGCCTGGGGCAGTTAAAAAAAAAGTACAAAATTTAATGCAGAAATTAAATACAGCCGACGTCTTTGAGACCTTGAATAAGTAATTTATTCATACATTTGATGCAAATGTCCATATTAGGCATTAATATCACCTTTAAAAGTCTACGTGTGACAAGAAATAATGATTTTATTACGTTTGGGTGCAAAGCTCGAGGTTATTCTCAAAGTGTTTTGTATTCCCAATAGTTTCTCCAGGCATTACACAAATTAAATCATAAACAGATGTGAGTTTGATCTGAGGAATAACAACAGTGATTGAAGTGATAAATACTTAGTTGAGAGATGAAAGAGTTTGAATATGCAAATGTCTCGATGGCTGGATGTTCTCCTGGTTTCTTTTCGTGCTGTCACTGATGTACGCTGTAGTTTGTGAACCTATTTTTAACCTTGAATGGTTGGTTTTGGCACATAATTTACATATTTGTATTTGATGTTCTCTGTATTTCGTCTTAGTGTTATACCTGACTTGAATCCCCTTGAGACAAAAAAGCAGCAGTGAAGTGCTTGAAGATATTGGATAGTTTCAGTTCTCAAAAAATAAAATAAAGCAGTTGATCTTAGCTAAGTTTTTTCCTTATTAGGGCCCGAGCAGGTACACCTGCGAGGACCCTATTGTAATTGTAATGTTTATTAGGGCCCGAGCAGGTACACCTGCGAGGACCCTATTGTAATTGTAGTGTTTTTTGTTATTAGGGCCCGAGCAGGTCACAGACCTGCGAGGTCCCTATTGTAATTGCGCTGTTTTTTATTATTAGGGCCCGAGCAGGTACACCTGCGAGGACCCTATTGTATCTGTAATGTTTTTTATTCTTATTCTTGACCTTTTTCAAACCCCAATTTGGCCCCTTTCCCGTGCTCAAAAACTCACCAAACTTTGCAAAGTTCTTCGGCCGGATCCGAAATTCGATATTTTGACCAGCTCGCACATGGTCGACGCAAGATGGCGCAATAGCGCCCCCTACACTGTTTTTTCGGTCTTTCCGCAATAGGTGAATTACGGCACGTCGCAAATTCAAAAACTTTGTACATCCACTGATTCCCTGAATACCGATGAACCATTTTGGAATTGGATATACCCACGTCCGCCTATAATTTTTTCGTGCTACATCGCGAAAACTGTAAAACCTACTTTTTCGAACTCCTCCTTGGGATTTTGTCCGATCTGCGTGAAACTTGGCAGGTACACTCTTCTGATAGAGCTCATCTAAAGTTGTGCGAACCTGGTGATTAGTTTCAAAAATGCGCTAATTATTAACGAAATACTTTCTGTAGCTAGCTATAAAAATGCGAACTGTTGCATATCTTTGTCAAAGTAAATTCTATTAACACCAAACTTCAGATCCTTGGTTGCCATGTGACTGTGGGGCTACCAATTCAATTTGGCGAATGTTGGCCACTAGGGGGCGCTACAAATATGGGAAGTTTGTTTCTCTGAAATGGCTGGACCGATTTCTTCCAAATTCAGTCAGTATGATGTAGGCGCATTCCTGAGCCCGAATCTGGAAGGTGGTTGTGACTGCTCAATGTGGGCGTGGCCTATTACCAATTTTACATACTGTTGTACTGAGGACTTTGAAATTTTTACAGTACGTATCAGAATAGGACATCGACCTTCCATATTGAAAATTGCGTGTCTACTCCACTAGGTGGCGCTATAACTGACCAAAACGCGTTTTTGCCTGTAACTTCCACAGTTTTTATGACACTTTCAAAACCATTATATCCCTGTCTTCCCTGAATACAGCTGAGTTTTCTGACACAGGCCCCGCCCACTTCTGCTGCACATTTGCATGGCTAAGTCACTCTATATCCAAAACCTACTTTTTCGAACTCCTCCTACACGATTTCACCGATTTGCACCAAACTTTGGATCTAGCATCTGTGGAATGTCCTGACAAAAAGTTATCAAAAGAATTTTGATTGTCCAAAAAAATCCCAAAATATAAAACAACAATTTCCTGCACATTGTGGTGAAAACGGACAATCTCGCATATCTTCACCAAATACAGTTCGATTACAATGAAACTTTAGCTAATTGTGTTCCATGGCTCCTTGGAGGAGTGTGCAAAATTTGGTGCAGATCGGCCAATAGGTGGCGCTTTTATTGCTAAATGCCCAAAAATGCTACATTGCTAATGGACACAAATCTCTGTTTAACAGTGTTCAGGGTGACACAATATAGGCCTCTCATTTAGTTCAGCACACTGCACGCAGCAGGCCACAATTTCTGCACACCGCGGCAGCAGTACTCGCCGACACGCGCGGCCTGCGAGGGCCCGTTCATCGCTGCTTGCAGCTTTAATTATTATTATTCTTTACTTTTTTCAAGCCCCAATTTGGCCCCTTTCCCGTGCTCAAAAACTCACCAAACTTTGCCAACTTGTTCGGCCGGATTCGAAATTCGATATTTCGGGCACCTCGCACATGGTCGACGCAAGATGGCACAATAGCGCCCCCTACTCACTTTTTGGGTCTCTCCGCAATAAGTGATTTACGGCACGTCGCAATTTCACAAACTTTGTACATCCACATTCCCTGAATACCGATGAATAACTTTGTAATTGGATATGCCCTCGTCCGCCTACAATTATTTTTTGCTACATCGCGAAAACTGTAAAACCTACTTTTTCGAACTCCTCCTTGGGATTTGGTCCGATATACCTGAAACTTGGCATGTACACTCTTCTGATAGAGCTCTTCTAAAGTTGTGCGAACCCCGTAATTAGTTTCAAAAATGCGCTAATTATTAACGAAATACTTTCTGTAGCTAGCTATGACAATGCTAACTGTTGCGTATCTTTGTCAAAGTAAATGCTATTAACACCAAACTTCAGATCCTTGGTTGCCATGTCACTGTGGGGCTACAAATTCAATTTGGCGAATGTTGGCCACTAGGGGGCGCTACAAATATGGGAAGTTTGTTTCTCTGAAATGGCTGGACCGATTTCGTCGAAATTCAGTCAGTATGATGTAGGCGCATTCCTGAGCCCGAATCTGGAAGGTGGTTGTGACTGCTCAATGTGGGCGTGGCCTATTGCGCTTTTTTTTCAAAGTAAATGCTATTAACACCAAACTTCACATGCTTGATTGCCATGTCACTCTGGGGCTAAGATTTCTATTTGGCGAATGTTGGCCACTAGGTGGCGCTATAACTGACGAAAACGCGTTTTTGCCCGTAAGTTCCACAGTTTTTATGACACATTCAACACAATTATATCCCTGTATTCCCTGAATACAGCTGAGTTTTCTGACATAGGCCACGCCCACTTTTGCCCTTACTTTCCATTCGCAAAATTGCCAAACATGAAAAACTTACTTTTTCAACGTGCTCCTAGGCAATTTCACCGATTGGCACCAAACTTTGCATGAACCATCTGTACATCCTCCTGACAAAAACTTATCAAAACAATTGTGCTTGTGCAAAACACGTCCAAAATATTAAACAACAATTTCCTGCAAATTATAGTGAAAACAGACAGTCTTGCATATCTTGACCAAATACAGTCCGATTACAACGAAGCTTTCGCTAATTGTGTTCCATGGCGGCATGAGGGTGTGTGCAAAATTTGGTGCAGATCGGCCAATAGGTGGCGCTTTTATTGCTAAATGCCCAAAAATGCTGCTTTGCTAATGGACACAAACGTCTGTTTAACAGTGTTCAGGGTCACACAATATAGTCCTCTCATGTAGTTCAGCACACAGCACGCAGCAGCCCGCAATTTCTGCACTCCGCGGCAGCACCACTCGCCGACACGCGCGGCCTGCGAGGGCCCGTTCATCGCTGCTTGCAGCTTTAATTAGGGCCCGAGCAGGTACACCTGCGAGGACCCTATTGTAATTGTAATGTTTATTATTAGGGCCCGAGCAGGTACACCTGCGAGGACCCTATTGTATCTGCTCTGTTTATTATTGTTATTATTATTATTATTCTTGACCCTTTTCAAACCCCAATTTGGCCCCTTTCCCGTGCTCGAAAACTCACCAATCTTTGCCAAGTTGTTCGGCCTCATCCGAAATTCGATATTTCGGTCAGGTCGCACATGGTCAACGCAAGCCGGCGTAATAGCGCCCCCTACAAGTTTTTTTTTTCTTTCCGCAATAGGTGAATTACGGCACGTCGCAATTTCTATAACTTTCTACGTAAACAGATTCCCAGAGTACCGATGTATCACTTTGGAATTGGTGACGCCCACATCCGCCTCAAATTTTTTGTGCTACATCGTGAAAATGCTAAAACCTACTTTTTCGAACTCCTCCTAGGGATTTTGTGCGATCTGCGTGACACTTGGCATGTACACTCTTCTGATAGAGCTCATCTAAAGTTGTGCAAAGATTCTAATTACTTTAAAAAATGCGCGAATTATTAATGAACTAATTTCTGTAGCTAGCTATGAAAATGCTAACTGTTGCGTATCTTTGTCAAAGTAAATGCTACTAACACCAAACTTTAGTTCCTTGGTTGGCATGTGACTGTGGGGCTACCAATTCACTTTGGCGAATGTTGCCCACTAGGGGGCGCTACAAATATGGGAAGTTTACTTCTCTTAAATGGCTGGACAGATTTCTTCGAAATTTTCTCAGTATGATGAAGGCCCATTCCTGAGCCCCTATCTCGAAGGTGGTTGTGACCGCTCAATGTGGGCGTGGCCTATTACGCATTTTAGTCAAAGTACATGCTATTAACACCAAACTTCAGATCCTTGGTTCCCATGTGACTGTGGGCCTACCAATTCAATTTGGCCAATGTTGGCCACTAGGGGGCGCTACAAATATGGGAAGTTTATTCCTCTTGAATGGCTTGACCGATTTCTTCCAAATTCACTCAGTGTGATGTAGACCCATTCCTGAGGCCGTATCTTGAAGATGGTTGTGACTGCTCAATGTGGGCGTGGCTTATTACCACTTAAACATTCAACCATTAATTGGTGTTGGATATCTCCACATTGGTGTGGCCCAATGACATGAAACTCTGAATACAACTTCCCCATGAGCCCCTAAGGCGTTGCGCTACATTTTGGCCAATGACCACTAGGTGGCGCTCTTTAAATTGAAGTATTTTATATCTCCACATCGGTTGATCTGATTAACACAAAACTTGGTAGAATTATTGTCGATGCCCTCCTGAGGATATCCCTTGAAGGTCTTACCAATCCGCCACTAGGTGGTGCTCTGGTGGCAGTCTGAATTTACAATGAGTGTGTATTGCGGGAGCTACAGTGTGTGACATCATCGCTAGAGTGGAGAGCAGCTGGAACAACTTGAGAACAAATTATCTTCAGCCTGATGGTGATCCCACAGCTTTTACTTCGCATAGACAATATATACATAGAAATGTCAATCTCGCCTGTAGCAGCCCCCGCTTGCAACAGCCCATGCATTCAGCACACCGCAGACAGTACGCAGCACCATCAGGCCACAAATGCTGCACACCCCGATGGCTGTACTCGCCGACACGCGCGACCTGCGAGGGCCCGTTCATCGCTGCTTGCAGCTTTAATTATTATTATTCTTGATCATCTTAAAACCCCAATTTGGCCCCTTTCCCATGCTCAAAAACTCACCAAAGTTTGCCACGTTGTTCGGCCTCATCCGAAATTCGATATTTCGGGCGGCTCGCACATGGTCGACACAAGATGGCGAAATAGCGCCCCCTACAAATTTTTTTTTTCTTTCCACAATAGTTGAATTACGGCTCGTCGCATTTTGAATAACTTTCGACATCCACACATTCCCTGAATACCGATGAATCATTTTGGAATTGGATATGCCCACTTCCGCGTCTAATTTTTTGTGCTACATCGAGAAAACTGTAAAACCTACTTTTTCGAACTCCTCCTTGGGATTTTGTCCGCTCTGCGTGAAACTTGGCAGGTACACTCTACTGATAGAGCTCATCTAAAGTTGTGCGAACCCCGTAATTAGTTTGAAAAATGCGCTAATTATTAACGAAATACTTTCTGTAGCTAGCTATGAAAATGCTAACTGATGCGTATCTTTGGCAAAGTAAATGCTATTAACACCAAACTTCAGATCCTTGGTTGCCATATGACTGTAGGGCTACCAATTAACTTTGGCGAATGTTGCCCACTAGGGGGCGCTACAAATATGGAAAGTTTGTTTCTCTTAAACGGCTAGACCGATTTCTTCGAAATTCAGTCAGTATGATGTAGGCGCATTCCTGAGCCCGTATCTGGAAGGTGGTTGTGACTGCTCAATGTGGGCGTGGCCTATTACCAATTAAGCTTACTGTTGTGCTGAGAACTTTGAAATTTTAACAGTAAGTATAGAATAGGACATCGACCTTCCATATCGAAAATTGCGTGTGTACTCCACTAGGTGGCGCCATAACTGACGAAAACGCGTTTTTGCCTGTAACTTCCACAGTTTTTATGACACATTCAAAACCATTATATCCCTGTCTTCCCTGAATAGAGATGAGTTTTCTGACATAGGCCACGCCCACTTCTGCAGCTAATGTCTATGGATAAGTCACCGTATATCCAAAACCTACTTTGGCCAAAAACCTCATACGGAATTTTGTCCGATTTGCACCAAACTTTGGATGTAGCATCTGGACAATGTCCTGACAACAAGTTATCAAAAGAATTTTGATTGTCCTAAAAAATCCCAAAATATAAAACAACAATTTCCTGCACATTGTGGTGAAACCGGACAATCTCGCATATCTTCACCAAATACAGTCCGATTACAACGAAACTTTGGCTAATTGTGTTCCATGGCTGGTTGGGGATGTGTGCAAAATTTGGTGCAGATCGGCCAATAGGTGGCGCTTTTATTGCTAAATGCCCAAAAATGCTGCTTTGCTCATGGACACAAACCTCTGTTTAAGAGTGTTCAGGGTGACACAATATAGTCCTCTCATGTAGTTCAGCACACTGCACGCAGCAGGCCACAATTTCTGCACACCGCGGCAGCAGTACTCGCCGACACGCGCGGCCTGCGAGGGCCCGTTCATCGCTGCTTGCAGCTTTAATTATTATTAGGGCCCGAGCAGGTCACAGACCTGCGAGGTCCCTATTGTAATTGCTCTGTTTATTATTAGGGCCCGAGCAGGTACACCTGCGAGGACCCTATTGTATCTGTAATGTTTTTTATTCTTATTCTTGACCTTTTTCAAACCCCAATTTGGCCCCTTTCCCGTGCTCAAAAACTCACCAAACTTTGCAAAGTTCTTCGGCCGGATCCGAAATTCGATATTTTGACCAGCTCGCACATGGTCGACGCAAGATGGCGCAATAGCGCCCCCTACACTGTTTTTTCGGTCTTTCCGCAATAGGTGAATTACGGCACGTCGCAAATTCAAAAACTTTGTACATCCACTGATTCCCTGAATACCGATGAACCATTTTGGAATTGGATATACCCACGTCCGCCTATAATTTTTTCGTGCTACATCGCGAAAACTGTAAAACCTACTTTTTCGAACTCCTCCTTGGGATTTTGTCCGATCTGCGTGAAACTTGGCAGGTACACTCTTCTGATAGAGCTCATCTAAAGTTGTGCGAACCTGGTGATTAGTTTCAAAAATGCGCTAATTATTAACGAAATACTTTCTGTAGCTAGCTATAAAAATGCGAACTGTTGCATATCTTTGTCAAAGTAAATTCTATTAACACCAAACTTCAGATCCTTGGTTGCCATGTGACTGTGGGGCTACCAATTCAATTTGGCGAATGTTGGCCACTAGGGGGCGCTACAAATATGGGAAGTTTGTTTCTCTGAAATGGCTGGACGGATTTCTTCCAAATTCAGTCAGTATGATGTAGGCGCATTCCTGAGCCCGAATCTGGAAGGTGGTTGTGACTGCTCAATGTGGGCGTGGCCTATTACCAATTTTACATACTGTTGTACTGAGGACTTTGAAATTTTTACAGTACGTATAGAATAGGACATCGACCTTCCATATCGAAAATTGCGTGTCTACTCCACTAGGTGGCGCTATAACTGACCAAAACGCGTTTTTGCCTGTAACTTCCACAGTTTTTATGACACTTTCAAAACCATTATATCCCTGTCTTCCCTGAATACAGCTGAGTTTTCTGACACAGGCCCCGCCCACTTCTGCTGCACATTTGCATGGCTAAGTCACTCTATATCCAAAACCTACTTTTTCGAACTCCTCCTACACGATTTCACCGATTTGCACCAAACTTTGGATCTAGCATCTGTGGAATGTCCTGACAAAAAGTTATCAAAAGAATTTTGATTGTCCAAAAAAATCCCAAAATATAAAACAACAATTTCCTGCACATTGTGGTGAAAACGGACAATCTCGCATATCTTCACCAAATACAGTTCGATTACAATGAAACTTTAGCTAATTGTGTTCCATGGCTCCTTGGAGGAGTGTGCAAAATTTGGTGCAGATCGGCCAATAGGTGGCGCTTTTATTGCTAAATGCCCAAAAATGCTACATTGCTAATGGACACAAATCTCTGTTTAACAGTGTTCAGGGTGACACAATATAGGCCTCTCATTTAGTTCAGCACACTGCACGCAGCAGGCCACAATTTCTGCACACCGCGGCGGCAGTACTTGCCGACACGCGCGGCCTGCGAGGGCCCGTTCATCGCTGCTTGCAGCTTTAATTATTCTTGACCTTTTTCAAACCCCAATTTGGCCCCTTTCCCGTGCTCAAAAACTCACCAAACTTTGCAAAGTTCTTCGGCCGGATCCGAAATTCGATATTTTGACCAGCTCGCACATGGTCGACGCAAGATGGCGCAATAGCGCCCCCTACACTGTTTTTTTGGTCTTTTTGCAATAGGTGAATTACGGCACGTCGCAAATTCTAAAAATTTCTACATTCACAGATTCCCTGAATACCGATGAATCACTTTGGAATTGGATATGCCCACGTCCGCCTATAATTTTTTCGTGCTACATCGCGAAAACTGTAAAACCTACTTTTTCGAACTCCTCCTTGGGATTTTGTCCGATCTGCGTGAAACTTGGCAGGTACACTCTTCTGATAGAGCTCATCTAAAGTTATCAAAAGATTCTGATTAGTTTCAAAAATGCGCTAATTATTAACGAAATACTTTCTGTAGCTAGCTATGAAAATGCGAACTGTTGCATATCTTTGTCAAAGTAAATGCTATTAACACCAAACTTCAGATCCTTGGTTGGCATGTGACTGTGGGGCTACCAATTCAATTTGGCGAATGTTGGCCACTAGGGGGCGCTACAAATATGGGAAGTTTGTTTCTCTGAAATGGCTGGACGGATTTCTTCGAAATTCAGTCAGTATGATGTAGGCGCATTCCTGAGGCAGTATCTGGAAGGTGGTTGTGACTGCTCAATGTGGGCGTGGCCTATTGCACTTTTTGGTCAAAGTACATGCTATTAATACCAAACTTCAGATATTTCATTGCCATGTCACTGTGGGGCTAAGAATTCAATTTCACGAATGTTGGCCACTAGGGGGCGCTATAACAGACGAAAACGCGTTTTTGCCCGTAACTTCCACAGTTTTTATGACACATTCAAAACAATTATATCACTGTATTCCCTGAATACAGCTGAGTATTCTGACATAGGCCACGCCCACTTCTGCTGCTAATTTCAATAGCTAAGTCACCGTATATCCAAAACCTACTTTTTCGAACTCCTCCTACATCGATATCACCAATTTGCACCAAACTTTGGATTTAGCATCTGTGGAATGTCCTGACAAAAAGTTATCAAAAGAATTTTGATAGTCCAAAACACTTATTAACTTTTTAAATAACAACTTCCTGCAGATTTTGGTTTAAACAGGAAATGTTGGATATCTCCACATTGGTGTGGCCGAATGACATGAAACTCTGCATACGAATTCCCCATGAGCCCCTAAGGCACTGTGCTAAATTTTGCCCGATGACCACTAGGTGGCGCTCTTTAAATTGAAGTATTTTATATCTCCACATTGGTTGGTCGGATTAACACAAAACTCGGTACACTTATTGCCAATGCCCTCCTGAGGATATGCATTGAAGGTTTTACTGATCCGCCACAAGGTGGCGCTCTTGTGGCTGTCTCAATTTATAATGAGTGTGTATTGCGGGAGCTACAGTGTGTGACATTATTGCTGGAGTGGGGAGCACCTGGAAACACTGGAGAAAAAATTCTCTTCAGCTTTATGTGGATCCCACATCTTTTACTTCACATAGACAATATATATATAGAAATGTAGAACATCTTCTTGGTTTTCAGCTGATGTTCTTATTTCAGATGTAGGACTTACGGTTTTGGCTGTAGAAGCCCTACAGTGACAAGCACTCCAGCAGCTCCCCCATAAGCCGTAATGTTAATTTGGAGCCTAAATTTCTGGAAGAGAGCAGACATTACCTGTTCTGTCTCTCGCTCTGGCGACGTCATTTTTCACTCTACAGAAATAAAAAACATATCGCAAAGCTCAGCAATGTCTGCTGTTACTCACTGTATGAATATTCTGGTGATAACCCATGCACTTTTTTCAAACATCGCAGGAGTTTGGGAGGCGTTTTCCCATTCATTGTTATGGGGACATTTTCAACTTTGGTTCTGCCACTGCTGCAGCAGCCACAGAAACTGTTCACCTTTTTGAGCTTTTTCAGCCCTCTTACCTGTCAGCTTTTCTGCCTTTACAGCAAGCAGCACACAACACACAGCAGGCCACAATATCTGCCCACCGCGGCGGCAGTACTCGCCGACACGTGCGGCCTGCGAGGGCCCGTTCATCGCTGCTTGCAGCTTTAATTAGGGCCCGAGCAGGTACACCTGCGAGGACCCTATTGTAATTGCGCTGTTTATTATTATTATTATTATTATTATTATTATTCCTAATTATTTTCAAACCCCAAATTGGCCCCTTTCCCGTGCTGGAAAACTCACCGATCTTTGCCAAGTTGTTCGGCCGGATACGAAATTCGATATTTCGGCCGGCTCGCACATGGTCGACGCAAGATGGCGCAATAGCGCCCCCTACAAATTTTTATTTTTCTTTCTGCAATAGGTGAATTACGGCACGTCGCAATTTCGATAACTTTGGACATACACAGATTCCTTGAATATCGATGAATCTTTTTGGAATTGGTAATGCCCACTTCCGCCTTCAATTTTTCGTGCTACATCGTGAAAATGCTAAAACCTACTTTTTCGAACTCCTCCTTGGGATTTTGTCCGATCTGCGTGAAACTTGGCATGTACACTCTTCTGATAGAGCTCATCTAAAGTTGTGCGAACCCGGTGATTAGTTTCAAAAATGCGCTAATTATTAACTAAATACTTTCTGTAGCTAGCTATGAAAACGCTAACTGATGCGTATCTTTGGAAAAGTAAATGCTATTAACACCAAACTTTAGATCCTTGGTTGCCATATGACTGTAGGGCTACCAATTAACTTTGGCGAATGTTGCCCACTAGGGGGCGCTACAAATATGGGAAGTTTATTTCTCTTAAACGGCTGGACCGATTTCTTCGAAATTCAGTCAGTATGATTAAGGCCCATTCCTGAGCCCGGATCTGGAAGGTGGTTGTGACCGCTCAATGTGGGCGTGGCCTATTACGCATTTTAGTCAAAGTACATGCTATTAACACCAAACTTCATATCCTAGGTTCCCATGTGACTGTGGGGCTACCAATTCAATTTGGCGAATGTTGGCCACTAGGGGGCGCTACAAATATGGGAAGTTTATTTCTCTTTAATGGCTGGACCAATTTCTTCTAAATTCACTCAGTATGATGTAGGCCCATTCCTGAGGCGGTATCTTGAAGATGGTTGTGACAGCTCAATGTGGGCGTGGCCTATTACCACTTAAACATTCAAATATTAATTCCAGCCAAACTATTGTGCTGAGGACTTTGAAATTTTTACAGTAAGTATAGAATAGGACATCGACCTTCCATTTCGAAAATTGCGTGTGTACTCCACTAGGTGGCGCTATAACTGACGAAAACGCGTTTTTGCCTGTAAGTTCCACAGTTTTTATGACACATTCAAAACTATTATATCCCTGTATTCCCTGAATACAGCTGAGTTTTCTGACACAGGCCACGCCCAATTCTGCTGCACATTTGCATGGCTAAGTCACTCTATATCCAAAACCTACTTTTTCGAACTCCTCCTACACGATTTCACCGATTTGCACCAAACTTTGGATCTAGCATCTGTGGAATGTCCTGACAAAAAGTTATCAAAAGAATTTTGATTGTCCAAAAAAATCCCAAAATATAAAACAACAATTTCCTGCACATTGTGGTGAAAACGGACAATCTCGCATATCTTCACCAAATACAGTTCGATTACAATGAAACTTTAGCTAATTGTGTTCCATGGCTCCTTGGAGGAGTGTGCAAAATTTGGTGCAGATCGGCCAATAGGTGGCGCTTTTATTGCTAAATGCCCAAAAATGCTACATTGCTAATGGACACAAATCTCTGTTTAACAGTGTTCAGGGTGACACAATATAGGCCTCTCATGTAGTCCAGCAAACAGCACGCAGCAGGCCACAATTTCTGCACACCGCGGCAGCAGTACTCGCCGACACGCGCGGCCTGCGAGGGCCCGTTCATCGCTGCTTGCAGCTTTAATTATTATTATTATTCCATATTATTTTGAAACCCCAATTTGGCCCCTTTCCCCTGCTCAAAAACTCACCAAACTTTGCCATGTTGTTTCGCCTCATCCGAAATTCGATATTTCGGACTACTCGTACATGGTCGACGCAAGATGGCGCAATTGCGCCCCCTACACTGTTTTTTTGGTCTTTCCGCAATAGGTGAATTACGGAACGTCGCAATTTGCAAAACTTTGGACATACACAGTTTCCCTGAATACCGATGAATCACTTTGGAATTGGATATGCCCACGTCCGGCTAAAAAATTTGGTGCTACATCGTGAAAACTGTAAAACCTACTTTTTCGAACTCCTCCTTGGGATTTTGTCCGATCTGCGTGAAACTTGCCATGTACACTCTTCTGATAGAGCTCATCTAAAGTTGTGCTAACCCTCTAATTAGTTTCAAAAATGCGCTAGTTATTAACGAAATACTTTCTGTAGCTAGCTATGAAAATGCTAACTGTTGCATATCTTTGTCAAAATAAATGCTATTAACACCAAACTTCAGATCCTTGGTTGCCATGTGACTGTAGGGCTACCAATTACATTTGGCGAATGTTGCCCACTAGGGGGCGCTACAAATATGGGAATTCTGTTTCTCTGAAATGGCTGGACGGATTTCTTCCAAATTCACTCAGTATGATGTAGGCGCATTCCTGAGCCCGTATCTGGAAGGTGGTTGTGACCGCTCAATGTGGGCGTGGCCTATTACGCATTTTAGTCAAAATACATGCTATTAACACCAAACTTCATATCCTTGGTTCCCATGTGACTGTGGGGCTACCAATTCAATTTGGCGAATGTTGGCCACTAGGGGGCGCTACAAATATGGGAAGTTTATTTCTCTTGAATGGCTGGACCAATTTCTTCTAAATTCACTCAGTGTGATGTAGGCCCATTCCTGAGGCGGTATCTTGAAGATGGTTGTGACTGCTCAATGTGGGCGTGGCCTATTACCACTTAAACATTCAAACATTAATTGGTGTTGGATATCTCCACATTGGTGTGGCCCAATGACATGAAACTCTGAATACGACTTCCCCATGAGCCCCTAAGGCGCTGTGCAAAATTTTGGCCGATGACCACTAGTTGGCGCTCTTTAAATTGAAGTATTTTATATCTCCACATCGGTTGCTCAGATTAACACAAAACTTGGTATACTTATTGTCAATGCCCTCCTGAGGATATCCCTTGAAGGTCTTACCAATCCGCCACTAGATGGCGTTCTGGTGGCAGTCTGAATTTACAATGAGTGTGTATTGCGGGAGCTACAGTGTGTGACATCATCGCTAGAGTGGAGAGCAGCTGGAACAACTTGAGAAACAATTTTCTTCAGCCTGATGGGGATCCCACATCTTTTACTTCACATACACAATATATACATAGAAATGTAAATCTCGCCTGTAGCAGCCCCCGCTTGCAACAGCCCATGCATTCAGCACACCGCAGACAGTACGCAGCACCATCAGGCCACAAATGCTGCACGCCGACACGCGTGGACTGCGAGGGCCCGTTCATCGCTGCTTGCAGCTTTAATTATTATTATTCTTGACCCTTTTCAAACCCCAATTTGGCCCCTTTCCCGTGCTCTAAAACTCACCAAACTTTCCCAAGTTGTTCGGCCTCATCCGAAATTCGATATTTCGGGCAGCTCGCACATGGTCGACGCAAGATGGCGAAATAGCGCCCCCTACTCACTTTTTTGGGTCTCTCCGCAATAAGTGAATTATGGCACGTCGCAAATTCTAAAAATTTGGACATCCACAGATTCCCTCAATACCGATGAACCATTTTGGAATTGGATATACCCACGTCCGCCTATAATTTTTTTGTGCTACATCGCGGAAACTGTAAAACCTACTTTTTCGAACTCCTCCTTGGGATTTTGTCCGATCTGCGTGAAACTTGGCAGGTACACTCTTCTGATAGAGCTCATCTAAAGTTGTGCAAAGATTCTGATTTGTTTCAAAAATGCGCTAATTATTAACGAAATACTTTCTGTAGCTAGCTATAAAAATGCGAACTGTTGCATATCTTTGTCAAACTAAATTCTATTCACACCAAACTTCAGATCCTTGGTTGGCATGTGACTGTGGGGCTACGATTTCAATTTGGCGAATGTTGGCCCCTAGGGGGCGCTACAAATATGGGAAGTTTATTTCTCTTAAATGGCTGGACCGATTTCTTCGAAATTCAGTCAGTATGATGTAGGCCAGTTCCTGAGCCCGTATCCGGAAGGAGGTTGTGACTGCTCAATGTGGGCGTGGCCTATTGCACTTTTTTGTCAAAGTAAATGCTATTAACACCAAACTTCACATGCTTGATTGCCATGTCACTCTGGGGCTAAGATTTCAATTTGGCGAATGTTGGCCACTAGGTGGCGCTATAACTGACGAAAACGCGTTTTTGCCCGTAAGTTCCACAGTTTTTATGACACATTCAAAACAATTATATCCCTGTATTCCCTGAATACAGCTGAGTTTTCTGACATAGGCCACGCCCACTTTTGCCCTTACTTTCCATTCGCAAAATCGCCAAACATGAAAAACTTACTTTTTCAAACTGCTCCTAGGCAATTTCACCGATTGGCACCAAACTTTGCATGAACCATCTGTACATCCTCCTGACAAAAACTTATCAAAACAATTGTGCTTGTGCAAAAGACGTCCAAAATATTAAACAACAATTTCCTGCACATTATAGTGAAAACAGACAGTCTTGCATATCTTGACCAAATACAGTCCGATTACAACGAAACTTTGGCTAATTGTGTTCCATGGCGGCATGAGGGTGTGTGCAAAATTTGGTGCAGATCGGCCAATAGGTGGCGCTTTTATTGCTAAATGACCAAAAATGCTGCTTTACTAATGGACACAAACCTCTGTTTAACAGTGTTCAGGGTCACACAATATAGTCCTCTCATGTAGTTCAGCACACAGCACGCAGCAGGCCGCAATTTCTGCACACCGCGGCAGCAGTACTCGCCGACACGCGCGGCCTGCGAGGGCCCGTTCATCGCTGCTTGCAGCTTTAATTATTATTATTATTCTTGATCATCTTAAAACCCCAATTTGGCCCCTTTCCCATGCTCAAAAACTCACCAAAGTTTGCCACGTTGTTCGGCCTCATCCGAAATTCGATATTTCGGGCTGCTCGCACATGGTCGACACAAGATGGCGAAATAGCGCCCCCTACAAATTTTTTTTTTCTTTCCACAATAGTTGAATTACGGCTCGTCGCATTTTGAATAACTTTCGACATCCACACATTCCCTGAATACCGATGAATCATTTTGGAATTGGATATGCCCACTTCCGCGTCTAATTTTTTGTGCTACATCGAGAAAACTGTAAAACCTACTTTTTCGAACTCCTCCTTGGGATTTTGTCCGCTCTGCGTGAAACTTGGCAGGTACACTCTACTGATAGAGCTCATCTAAAGTTGTGCGAACCCCGTAATTAGTTTGAAAAATGCGCTAATTATTAACGAAATACTTTCTGTAGCTAGCTATGAAAACGCTAACTGATGCGTATCTTTGGCAAAGTAAATGCTATTAACACCAAACTTCAGATCCTTGGTTGCCATATGACTGTAGGGCTACCAATTAACTTTGGCGAATGTTGGCCACTAGGGGGCGCTACAAATATGGGAAGTTTATTTCTCTTAAACGGCTAGACCGATTTCTTCGAAATTCAGTCAGTATGATTAAGGCGCATTCCTGAGCCCGTATCTGGAAGGTGGTTGTGACCGCTCAATGTGGGCGTGGCCTATTACGCATTTTAGCCAAAGTACATGCTATTAACACCAAACTTCATATCCTAGGTTCCCATGTGACTGTGGGGCTACCAATTCAATTTGGCGAATGTTGGCCACTAGGGGGCGCTACAACTGAGGAAAACGCGTTTTTGCCTGTAAGTTCTACAGATTTTGTGACACATTCAAAACCATTATATCCCTGTCTTCCCTGAATATAGTTGAGTTTTCTGACATAGGCCACGCCCACTTCTGCTGAAAATTTCAATGGCTAAGTCACCGTATATCCAAAACCTACTTTTTCCAAAAACCTCACACGGAAGTTTGTCCGATTAACACCAAACTTTGGATTTAGCATCTGTAGAATGTCCTGACAACAAGTTATCAAAATTATTTTGATAGTCCAAAAAATTCCAAAAATATAAAACAACCATTTCCTGCACTTTGTGGTGAAACCTGACAATCTCGCATATCTTGACCAAATACAGTCCGATTACAACGAAACTTTGGCTAATTGTGTTCCATGGCTCGATGAGGGTGTGTGCAAAATTTGGTGCAGATCGGCCAATAGGTGGCGCTTTTATTGCTAAATGCCCAAAAATGATGCGTTGCTGATGGGCACAATTCTCTGTTTAACAGTGTTCAGGGTCACACAATATAGTCCTCTCATGTAGTTCAGCACACTGCACGCAGCAGGCCACAATTTTGAACGCCGCGGCAGCAGTACTCGCCGACACGCGCGGCCTGCGAGGGCCCGTTCATCGCTGCTTGCAGCTTTAATTTTTTTTTTGTTTCTTGTTGCCATCTTTTTTTCCTTTTTTACATACGACGGCTGAAATGCAAAAACTCTGCACCCCTACAAAAAATTTCAGAGGATGCCCTGGGACTCCATTTCACATCCAACTTTCTCTATTTGCCAAACATCACACAGCATTTTTACAGTGAGAGCGCGGATAGCCAAAGAGAATGCATGAAGACAGTTTTAATTTATTCCGGTGAAAGTTTTCAGCATGAATAAAACATCTCTCCTGACTTCAAAGGACAAAAATAAAGCAAAAATAATAAATTGGTATTTTGCGTCTCCAGATCTTTCTCATTGACACAAAAGTGTTGCACCGCTGGAGATATTGATTAGTTTACTTTAAATTAGCTGCTGTTTCAAGTGACAGCTGGTCTCATTAAAGGAAACCAAGGTTTACTTTGCTGACATTCACTCTTGAAGCAGTTTATGGTGTTTATGAACTCAGACTGCCATATTTCACTGCTGGAATGATGGCCCTTATATAAAACTGAGCTGTCTATGCAGTAGAAAGACACAAATGTTTTTTAAATTAGCAAACCTACAACAACCAGAAGGCACAGCACCACACTAGACTGATGAACTCTCCTGCTGATGGGTAACTCCCTGCGAGTTCCTGCTCTCTACAAAGAGTTAACATTGGGATGACGTCAGAGATTATTAAGTTGCATTTCTAGGGAAAAGTTTTACATATATTTAACTTCCATGGATGAAAATGTCACGCCAGAAAGAGTCATAATAGACCTTGTTTGCAGTTTAATGCGTCCTGTCAACAGTTTAAAGGTGTCTCTGTTATAATGGTGACCAATCAGGGATAATGAAAAACATTGCATTACATCTAAACAGTAAACTGAAACATGTTTTTGAAATCATTTAAGAAGAAAAAATGAAATTAACAGGATGGTGGTTCATATTTGATCATTATACACGTTGATGACCTTCTTTTTCACAACACAGAAACAATATGGAGGCCAATTCCAGTTCATAAACTTTTTCTATTACAGCTGAACTGTATGCTAAAAAATGTTTAAAATAGACAGTATGGTCACAGAATCTTGGTTTATAGTTTGCACTGCGTCGTTGAGACAGCTTCGGATCGAGAGAGAGAGAGAGAGAGAGAGAGAGAGAGAGAGAGAGAGAGAGAGAGACCCGTCACTCTCTCTCATCTTTTTTTATCCATAATATTACATCATAGTTTATGATAATTTGTATTTTTAATCTCTAGAAAGCAATTTAAAATAACGGTAGTGGACTAACAAGTACAATATTTGCCTCTGAAAGTTAGAGGAGTAGAAGGAGAAAGTAGAAAATAGTTTTTAAGTTCAGCACTTGAGTAAATGTATGTAGCTGGATTCCACCACTGCATTTCAGACTCAAATAGAATAATCTTGTCTTGTCAAAATCTTATAGAAACAACATGAGACAGTGTATAAAAATTGTACCTGATCCGATGACTTCCTCTATTTTGACACAGGAGGGATCGATTTCCTTGGCAAACTCCCGGACAGCCTCGTTGGGGTCCTCGTAGGTGAAGGGGTCGATGTAGATCTTGACCCCTGGTGAACTGTGACCATCAGACAGGGTGGGAAAGGTCACAGTGGGGGTGGGACCACTGAACATGTCGGGCCTCAGCGTCACCTCTGAGGAGAAAATTAGAAAGTGCAGCTATATACACTGCTGTGGAAGTTTGGTGCATGTCAGCATATATGAAGGCAGAGCTTATTTAAAGTTTTAATGGCCGTACCTCCTCCTGTGTTGTACTGCTGCAGCTTGTCACCGTACACACTCTCCTTCAACTGTCTTCTTCTGCAGGCAGAGACAGAAGCAGAAAGGGAAAAAAAAAGTTAGAAATGATAATTGGTTGTCTTCTCTTCAGCTGAGTTAAAGTAAATAGTCATACTGAATGTCAAAAGAAGTCTGTTGAGAGGAGGACTAAGTCTTTGAGGACTTCATTAGTGTTGGGTGACTTGTTATTGTTCTGTGTTGTCAGCCCTTGTTTCCTGCATTCATCTGAGGATGGAACTAAAGAAACGCACACTGTTTTATTTCAATATGTCAACTGATCTTCATAACAGACACCTTATCTCACGCACAGGAGAGAGAGCTCGTCACTTGCTACTTCTGAGAGGTCACGGGGTCACAGACACTTTCACAAAGTCCTGATCTGCTTTGAAACTGCTGTGGGAGGAAATCATTCCTGCGTAAAATTAAAAAGATTCAGCTTCCACTTCTAGTGATTATGAATTTTGTTATCAATAAATTCTAATTAAATCTCATATTCAATGTTTTAATTAGAATTTAATGTTTTCAATGTTTATGCATAAAATATGGAGCTGCGTATCGTTGAACAAAAAGTAACTCTAGTAGTTTATCCCTGGTGTGTTGATCATTTCAAATCTCTACAGAAAATACCAAGATTAGTCTAAACTAGCTAATCGGTTTAAACTGATGTTCACATGGATTTTACGCCCCAATGCACATTGTTCACTGGAGCTCATAGTAAACACTGTCCTTTTTTGTTGAAGCCTCCTATATTTCATAAAAGTTGAACAAAACTCCTTTGGCCCTCGTCTCTGAACAGTCTGCCTGTGGATCTGAGGGACTTCACCTCTGTGAACTCAGTCAAAAGAAACTTCTTTTTAGCCTGGCTTTGATTCAGGGTGCCTCGTCATGCTTTTAAAACTCCTAACACTGTTAGTCTTTATCTAGTTTACCCAGTATATTTGACATGTATTATTGACTTTTAGATATTTTAAGAGAGCTCCATTTAGCAGTTTGGAGCATTTTTTTGTATGAATCACTTTTTTATTGGCCAAATGTGAGCAGACTGTAACTTGACGTGAAAAATGACACCTTTCCTGTCTCTGTACAAGCCTGTGGACGAGTTGGGATGAATTTCTGTATAGAAGATGTTATATAAATAAAGCTGACTTGAGTTGTTGTGTGCAAAATCATAAAAATGTTTTTATGTAATAAAAGTTAGAAAATGCAAATAAGCAACTCAAAATCAACCAGAAATTCTCACAAAAAAAGGTCACTGGTTTATGTGAAACTGTATTCTTGACAGAAAATTGCAAACTCAAGCTACACCGACTGCCTTCTCACACAGCGTCTGAAGCAGATTTAATTTGCTCACTTGTCACTGAAAAGGCTCAGTTCTCATCACATGACCAAAGTCTGCTGCTTCACATGATAACAGATGGTCAAACAGAGCGGTGGGGATCATAAACCTGTTCCCACGTGATGGAGGCTCTGACTCAGAGATGTGACAGAAAGCTCTTTTGGTCACAATAGACCTATTTCACAGAAGACATCTTGACATGTCACAGAAGGAAAAGCACAGGCTGCGATTGATGAAGGCTGAATTCCATTTAGCTGCTTCAGTTTCAGGGTGCTGGTGCTGTGCATGCTGGAACACTGTCACACTGTCACATCGCGGGGCTTTATTGGGACACGAGAACAAAGTGTAGTCATTTTTTACTCCGACGCTTTATCTACGATGACAAGTCAAAATGTCTGCTGTGAAAATGTCTAATAAATGGTTGAGAAACTGGCTGTTTACACTGCAAATAACCTGATTTTCAAACCTATCACTTATTGTTTTGTTTCTGATTTTCACACATTTGGATATATACAGACAAATCTCCAGATTTAAAAGAAAAAGGAGAGTGACGAGTGTTACTGAAAGCTATCATGTCGGTGCATGTTTCATGCAGGACGTTCTGACTGGACGATTCAAAAAACGTTTCATATGAAACAGGGTATCACCTCTACCGGTTAGGGTAGCAGTTAGCGTGTGTGGATGTACGTGTGTGAGACGGGTTGTGTGTATAAGAGTGTGAATATGTGTGTGCCTATGTGTTACCTGGTACAGATGATGGCGATAGCGACCAATGAGACGATGCACACTCCACCTACTAAAGAGCCTGCAATCAGGGAGAGCTGCTGTCCAAGCTCTGACTTATACTCATCTGCAGAAACACACACACACACACACACACACACACACACACACACAGTGAAAAGAGAGGTATTATTTTTTTTTATAGTTTTTGAGACTCTCCCATACACACAGCTAAGCATTTCTGGAGGGGGAAAAATACAAACCTGACAGTTTCTCTCTCCCTAACAAACATAAAATATCATTTGCAAGGCTCATTTTACATGGCTGCAAGCACACACAAATGCATGCGCGCGCACACACACACACACACACACACACACACACACAAAGTAGGGCAGAATTTAATTACTTCACAGCCAGATTTTCACTCTTGCTCAACCTCTCAAATTTCCTCTCTCAGTCCTGCACTCTCTTTCCTCTCCACCGAAAAACCTCCACCGACACACACACGCACACCTCCACACACTTCAACCACCCACCCATCCACCCACTTACCGTCGGTGAGTGTTTGGAAGAGCATGTCCTTGCTGTAGGCGCCGTAGCCGGCCACAGTCCGGGCCCTCACCTGCACCACGTAGCCGGTCCCCGGCCTCAGACCCTCCAGGACGACGTTGGGTGTTTCGCTGCGGACCACTGAGCTGTTCAGCACTGACGCCTGGGACTGAGGAGGAGGTTTAGAGGGAGATTAATATGTTTCACAGCGAACCAAGACAGACTGTAATACTTCTTCAGCCACAGACTACGAGAGACTAAATTTAGTGCTCAGTTTTGGCCTTCAGCTAAGACAAGATTGATTCTTCCAAAGTTCCAGGCCAAACTGAGACGTTCACCACTTTCAGACTGTGACACCACAGACACTCAGACAGGAGGAGCTGTAACTGCAGCATCTTGAGTTGAAATGGATCTGGGATCTTTGTAATAATGTGCCAATCTCCTTCACATTCAATGCCTTCTTCTATTTTCTCCAACAGTAAAAAAGACATTTCAAGCATCTTCAACTCCATTTTGTTTCTGCACTCCAAACGCTTGAATTACCTGCCTTTGTCCATCTATTCACACCTTGAAGAGGCATTTCAACACCATTACTAAAGACGTTTTTACATTTACTCCTGGTGGTACAATATCTAGTTAAGGATTTAGGTTTGGTTTTATTTTCCCATATTGAGACATGTGCCTCCATCCAAATACAAAGCAGGGGTGGATTTTCATTTGCGGTGATCAAAGCAGAGAAAAATGACATTTCGAACATGAGCTTTTTTCCAGAAATGCTGTCCCAGTTAGTGAGAATAATCCACAGACCTCACCATGAACAGATTTATTGGAACTATTTTCTACTTAAAGAGAAAGGTGTGAAAACTGCATGAGAAAATATTACAAAAATCTATTTACAGGCAGAAGTTTCAAAAAAGGGCAGCTCCTCTGAACCTCTGCACATAAAACCAAACGTGTTTTGTGATCTGGTTGAACTGACCCTTGAACAGCAGGTTACCATCAGGATGATAGTTATTTGTTTTACTGCCCTTTCTGACTTAAAGTTTCAACTCTGTTGCACCTCTGAACACATCTACCCAGTCACCAGTATAAAATACTGGCATTGCCCATTTTTGCAAACTATTGATACATCAAATTTGTATCTACCACCATTTAAGACAGCATTTCAACATTAAATGACACATCGGGACATTTCCCGGCCACGTTTGATAGCAGAACCAGGTATTTCAAGCCAAAACATGATGTTTTCCTGACCCTCACCAAGTTTCTGTGCCTAAACCTAACACGAGCACAAGCACAGTGTTGTCACGACACAATTGAAAATGTCACATAAAGAAAGTTGCAACGTATCAAATGTAAAGTCTCAACATATTTGAGGCTAGCTGGAATGTGCATTTTCAATATTTCTTCTCCTGCTTGGGTCGACCTCAAGTAGAAGGTCAGCAAAACAATAATTTCAGTTGCTTTTGAGTTTCGATATGTAATTCATGTCATTACCTCAAAACAAATTAAATTGTGTGAGAAGTTTTGATTTGAACTGCTCTCTACGGAATAAGTTGCCTCAATGAACACTGGTAAAAGTAAATTCTGTAGAGATAGTGGGTCATTGTTTCTAGAAAGGCACATTGCAATTACATTTTGTAAATGTCAATTTTCAGTGTTCTGTGCAGCACAAACGGAATTTCATTTACTCCCATTTTACTCGGGTAGTGACAGAGAAAAGGCAAGATTAAACCCAAAACTATCTGCAATGCAGACACCAGCAGAGCTGGGAAATAAAAAGTGTTTTTCTGTAATTCTCATCATCTTTATCACTCTCTTCTCATTTCTGGAACCCTCTTCCACCTCATACCTCAGTCAGTTTGCCCACAACTATCTTCTCCACACATCTCTGCAGCCCCTTCCTCTTTGACTTCTTGCTCTTTTCAACCCTTTCTTTACTCCACCTCATTAAAATATAGCAAATGGATAATACAGTTAATTAGCTCTTGCCCACAGAGACAGATCTACCAGAGCTTTCATTCTTCCTTTGGCCCAGTCTTCCTCCTGAGGTGAATCAGGCATCAGACCTGTCCTGCCTATCTCATAAACCGAAGGCTACAACCTTTTACCTCTATCTTTCTATGCCCTCCTTCTGTGCTTCCCCTGACCAATTTCTTACAGATAAAAAGGTTCTACTGCGGCAAAGTCGAAATGGTCCAGAGGGAACGACAGATATGGTGTGATGACGGCATGAAAGGAAGGGGGGAGGGAATCATGCCATGAGGATGAAGGAGGTGGAGGGGTTGACGGTAGAGCGATGAGGAGAAGAAGAGAGATGATGGTGATGAGGAGGAGAGTTTAGGAGGGGAAAGAGCAGGAAGAGAGCGAAGGCTGGGGGTGGAAAGACGGAGGAAGAGAGAGGGTTATGAAACAAGCCAAACGCCAGAATGATTTGTTAGCTAAATACATTTCTGCAAAGCCACAGATAACTGAACATTTTTTATTTGCAACTTGATGTTTGTTTAGGTTCAATTTTCCATTTCTCTCTTGTAACAACGCTGTGATTGTGCTCTGGTTGGGTTTAGACACAAAAAACATTTTGTCAGGGCTAGGATAACGTCATGGTTTGCTTAAAATACCTGTTTTGGTCGTCACAACAATGGCTTGAGATGGTGTAACTTCCCATGAAAAAATGCTGGTTTTGGTCGTTACAAAACATTCTTGGAGATGGTCCCATTTCCTGTAAAAAATTGCCAGCTGTGGTTGCCACATAAACACCTACAAATGTACTTTGGTCTTCTTAAAAAACACCTAGTTTGTCACCACAAAAAACATCTGGAAATGTCCCCACGGACTCGAACTGCATCCTCCCATTTGGCAGCCTTGTGGCTTGTAACAATGCCACCACCTTCCCCTCTGAATACCCTTCTTCCCCTTGTTGGTCTTAAACCCTTTTGTTGCTGCTTGTGTATATCTTTTTTTGCTACTATTATAATGTGACATGTCTTGTTTCATTCATTAGTGTTAATCCTGTGTTAATCCACCACCTTGATACACTGCATTTAACATCCTTGGGCTCTAATTTCTTCAAGTGGACTGTTAATATAATGTTCCATTGGCCAGCCACACTCCTATTGTCATAATTAGGACACAAAACAAGGACAACTAGAGTTTGCAGTGCTAAAAGCTGGGACAGAATAAGATATACAGTAGAGTGAGATATTCAGAAGTGGGAAATGGAGGTATTGTGTTGGGGTGGGGTTTGGATGTGGAGGTGCGAGTGAGGGGGGAGCAATGCTCGCCACAGTGAGAGGTTAGGGGGCAGCCCATCGGGGAAGGTCTGTTAGCCAGAGATAAGTAGTGGGTAAAAATCCTGCCTCCCTGTGCCATATCACATTTACTACATTAAAACCTCATTATTAACAGAGTGGCTATGAGGGGAGGAACGGGTGAGGGAGGGATGGAGGAGGAGATGGTGGGAACGAAGGTGGAGAAATGACAAAGTATTGGGAAAGGAGGTACGGTACAGCTGTCTTGGAAGAAAAACCTGTCCTCTCTCGCTGCCCGGGCTTATCAAACTGCTCCCTGAGGACTTGAGGCGATGAGCTAAAATTAGTCACTTTATGTGGTTGGCTTGTCTACAGTGTAAGATTCAGTGTGTATGCCTTCTTAAGATATGTATCAAGCAAGAAGAAGAAACAATGAAAGAACAAACTGTCAGCTTTTGACTCTGGGTCTTAATTGGCCTCCATGTTAAATAATGTTAAGAAGAAAGCGGCAAATAAGTAAAGCCGCTGCCCTGATTTTGACAAAGTAAGGGTTTTATCTGCGACTGTCAGACGGCAGCGACACTACACTGACTGCAGCTCTTTCCACTCTGTCCTAAACTCACTCTAATTGCTCTCTGGGAGGCAAAATCTCAACTTCTTCCTTCTGCTATTCTCTATCCTTCTCTGGAACTCCACTTTTCGCCAAAAACTAAGGAAAGTTAGAACGCTGAGGATGCTGCAGATCCCCATGCAGTGCCCTGCCTCTTAAGATGTATTTTAATGGCTGCAGGATTTTGTTTTCTGATTTGCCACCTCTACAGTTGAGATTGGGGAAAGTCAGTGGTCATTGGCTGAATGAAACCCATCTTGAACAGTTGGTAGGAAAGTGGATCTAATCCGTGGCTCCTAATAACAAATTCAGACACTTTGTTAAGGTCAATATAATCACCCGAACTCCTTCCTAAGAAGTTTCACAGCAGTAAAACAACGTCACACTACTTGTGCCTTCGCTTCTAAGAGAGGCACCACATATTTGAGTAACTATTTGCATGATCACACATGTTTAGCTGTCAGGGAAAACTTAAACATTTGATTTTAGGCACTTTAACAAGGAACAATACACAGTCAGTGGTTAAAACTACTGAGAGCTCTGCGAAAGAAACTGCAAACATTCTTCTTTAGCTAACGGATCATGTGTTTTTAGGTGCCACTTTCTAATAGTGGCATGCATGTATTTCATTAACTGGAGAGGAATTTCACCTAATGAGCTCTGAAAGATCTCACTGAATCATATTTCAGGAAAGAAAATTAGTAACAAGGATAATTATGACCCAGCTTCTGTTTTACTAGACACTGGATCTGCATGTATTGAACATTTGAGTAGCATTTACTGTAAAATAGGGCTGCAAGTAACGATTGTTTTCATTGTCGATAAACGTGTGGATTATTTTCAACATCTAATCGATCAGTTGTTGGGTCTTAAAAAATGTTGATCAGTTTCCCAAAGTCCAAGATGAGCTGCTCAAATGTCTTGTTTTGTCCACAACCCAAAGATATTGGGATTGCTTTAATAAAGGAATGAAGGAAGCAGAAAACATTCACATTTAAGAAGCTGGAATCATAAGAGTACGAGCTGGCAATTTATTTGATAGTCGACAACTAACTGATTAGTCGTGGCAGCTCTCATGTGAGAGCAAGACAGAAAAGAACATGGTTTGCATACAATATGTAAATAATTGTGCCGTTTTAATGGTTTAAAATCAGATAAAAAGTCTATTTTTTGTTGCATACCAAGATTATACTTTGCAAACTTAATGCACATACCAGCATACAGAAACAGCATAATAACTTATATAACCATGTCAGTGCTGTATTAAGTTTAGTAAAAGGATTTACATATTAGTATGTAACGCACACTGAACCAAGAGGCTCAATAACAACCAGAACAATAACGACGACACACACAAACACACACTCGCTCTTTTCCTTCCTTTATGCAGCACAGTGGAATTATAGCTATATACCATGTTGTGCTGGGAAATTGGAATCTGTGAGTGAGCCCTCTGGAGTCATGGACTTTAGGATTGTGCTTCAGTGTTTTTATCAGAGCGAACAGATAAGAAAAAGAGTTGACAAGAGTCATGGGCAGTTTAAAGTTTGTAGTTGTGTTTGTATGCCTGAGTTTTAGTTAGCTATAGAAACAGCAACCCACTTGACAGTATGTATTAAGAAGACAAAATAAGTGTAGAGACAAGAAATTGTATCCCCAAAAAATGCCCAAAACCATTTTCTTCAGCTCTGTTAAAAGGATTGGAAGATGGCAGCGGCTCAAATGTGGGCTATGGATGAGGAGGTTCTTTTTGGTGCATTTCACACAATCCCTTGTAGGTGCTTTGCTCGTTGTTTTTAATCTGTCGGCAGCGAAAGTCTATCTGTATTTGTGGCTGTTGGCGCAGCTTCAGAAAAGATGAGGATAGTCTTATGCTTAGCTTTGGGTGATAGATATGCTTTTAATTAAACTTTCAGTTTCCAAATGTATTGTGCTTCCCACTGACTGAATTACAAAGAAGACAAGATATGCAGCCACGGTTTGTCCTTTCTGTGGAGTTCATTCTTTCCTAGAGCAACAGCCTTTGATGGGAAAGCAATCCGGTCTTGCATGTTTCACCCCTGAATCAGAGGCCCTCATTGGTGTCCCGGGTTTGACTCCCTTTAAGCAAGCTAGTTTGATCACTGGACTCTGGCGGTGAAGTGTTTTGTGCCTTAGTCCCCTGGTACACACAGATTAGGAACTTGTCCACTACAGGATAGCTGGAGGCTTAATTACTTCAGCCTCACAGAGCAGAGTGGTAGGATTTTTGATTTCAACAGCATCCACTAGCAGATAAATTGGTGCTTTAGTCCTGTCTAAGTGATTCAGCTAGGGAAATAGAAAGATCTTCCAGTGCTCTAAGGATGTTGACAGACACAGTGAAAAAAAAGGGAAGTGAAATTTGTTACCACCACATTCACGTATAATTCTCTTTTGCAAAACATGCAAAACAGGCGCTTTCTCCATGGAGAGAATTGTTCTCCGCTGAGGAATCTGTCTTATTCAATTTCCAACTCTCTTTAGGCCTGAATAGGATCTTCAACAGGTAAGAATCAATACATATGTTGAGCCGCAGCTCATCAACAGAACGGAAGTCAAACACAAAGTTCAGAGACGGCGTAAATTAACTCTACCAGTGGTCAGCACACCTAGGTTGATATAATTCTTTATCCTGACCAAGCACTATGAGTCAAGGTTCGGGTTTCCCTCCCAAATCTCCATCCAGGAGGATGTACTGGTTAACCAGACATTCAAGGTCCGAGAGAAGCACAAACCCCTCCACCACGACAAAGTGGATTCTTGGAAGGAGCAGCAGTAACGTGAGCATTTATCAAACTAATTCTACATTTTAAGCATGTAGCAGTTGACCTATGTTTCAACCTTCGCGCATGAGATCATGGATATACGCGACCTGAAATGAGTTTTCACCGGTGGTAGGCTGAGCTCGCCCTTACAAATCAGGTAAGGACCACAGACATCTGGAGGGAGTTCAGTGTAGACCCGCTGCTCATTCACATTAGAAGGGCCTGAGGGGGTTTGAGTATCTGATCAGGGTGCCCCCCGGGCACCTCTCTCTGGAGGTTTTCTGGGCATATCCAACTGGTAAAACACTGCAGGGCAGACCCAGAACATGCTGGAGGGATTATAAATCTTATCTGGTTTGGAAACGCCTCATGATCCTCCAGAAGGAGCTGGAAGATGCTGCTGGGCAGAGGGATGTCTTTACTCTGACCCAGGCCCGACTGAGGTGCACTGTTTTCTTTCTTACATCGGTGATCAGGTGTGAGCAGAATAAAGCAAACTAACAAAGAATCATTTTGAATATTTAATTTGCCACCAAACCCAAGCTGGCTTAAAGGTCTAGCTGTACCATTTATTGTACTGTATGGGTATTTTTTTAAACCAGTCACAGTTGTCCTGGTCAGAGCTAGTGTCGGGGTGAACATGTTTTGCACGTGGAGAATTGTGCCCTGGCATTAAAATGGCTAAATCCTCAGAAAGGTAAGCGCAAGCTTGTTTTCAGTCGTACCGTTTGCGACCAGGTCAGCATTAACGTTAGTTGTCATTTTCAGCCTAATGCAGAAGAACAGAACCTGTTTTTTTTTTCAACCCAACGACAGGCTTAGACCAACAATGAACGAATGAACCAAATGGAGCAAATGCAACAGCAAACAAACTACAGGTCTGAAAATGCTTTAAATCACTGTTGGTAAGTGTCTTATTAATGCAGCTCTGTTTGTTCTAGTGGTTAATGTAAAGCAGCAGCTTTGACTGCTCTAAAGATCTGCATGGCTTCTCTTTTTACTTAAATAATTTAACAGTTGATTTAATTAGACATTCCAGAGCTCACAGGTCTTAATCTTATTCCGTCATGCCTTTTACTGCTTATGAAGCTGCAGTGTCTCAAACTACTTCATCAGTTGCACATGTAGGAAACATACACTGCTTTATTTGATTTAATCATTCAATTAATCTTTCTTTTAAAATTCAGTAGAAGTAATTCTGTCTTACCGTTTGTCAACATCCCACTGTAGCTACTTGTTAATGAATGGAGGCTCATTTTCGCTTCGTGACTACAATCGACAATTCATGTGCTGGAATAAAGAGAGGCTCTTCCATCACTGTAAAGTCCTGTCAGTATGACTGAAGGCTCTATGCAGTAAGCATTGTGGCTCAAAGATCAATCCAGACTTATTAGGAAATAACACTGTATTAACGATGATGCATGAACTTTGTAACAGCCATCAGGCACGAGAATTATAAATCTAAAAAATATGCTGACATGTCTCTGTCGTTAGCTGTCCTTAATTACTCATCATATTTCTAATTCTTATCAACCTTTTGTACTTATGCTAAGTGCCACTAAATAATTAATAATAACAAAAGGAATGTTACAAGAACCACATTTATTGAGTGTTCAGTTAGTGTTAGCTGTATAAACACTCGAAACAGGAAGAAACAACTAGGCCAGCTTTGTCAAGATCTAAAAATCTTTCCACCAGCACCTCTGAAGCTCAGTGAAACAATATGTCAAATACAAAAACTGGGTAACGGAGTAACAACAAGAGGTGCTTGGTTGTTGACTTTTTGAAGTCACTGCAGTTTGCCTGGACCTTACATTGATGACAGGACTTCAGTTTTTGTATGGAATACACAAAAAGAGATAAATTCCTCTAATTATTGAAAACTACTCCAGACACATGGTTCACGCCAGTGTGCAAATGCAAATGACAACTCCTGGCTCAGCTGGCACGAACACGTGTCCCCACTGAACATGTGCGCTCTTATGCACCAGTTGAGGTACCAAACACCAGCCCTCAAGGGGACGACATATAGCTGGTCAGAGCGTTTCCATGACCATAGTAGTGGAAGAATGTGTACTGCTGTGCCTGCTGCACAGAAGGAAGAGAAAATAAATTAACGAGGAGAGAAAAGTTGGCGAAATGTAATAAACGAGCAATTGAATTACAACGAGGCAAATTTTATCACATGACATTTTGGGAAATTTGTTTCATACTATAGCGTTTTCAGGCTGGAACGCTCATACTGCAGCTAGCGCTTATGCATGTTTTCAGGTATAACACTAAAAAAGTAATAAAGCATGAAACCGATCTTGCGTAGCTTGAAGCATCTGCGTGCCTTTTGCGTTTGCATACTTGCATGGACCATGCTTCTGCTCTCTGAGGTGAAGGAGGGCAGTCGTTCTCACCATTGGACTGGATTGGTCTTCGTGCTAAGCTAAGCTAAGGAGCTCCTCACTTCGTACTCAAAGCACATATATAAGATTTGGTATCGCTGCTCTCATCTAAATCTAAATCTCTCATCTCACACAAACCTCTGTGTGCTGGGACGGCAATGTGAGTGTTTGTAAATGTGTTCATTCACTATCTGACATCATTTTTATGGTCCTCCATGAAGATGGTGTAGACAGACACATTGTAAATAAACATACCAGCAATAAGTTTTTTCCTCTTTGATTTAAGTTTTTATGAGCTCAAGTATTTAAGTATCAGTGACACTGATGCAGCTTCTCAGTAGCAGTCCTGGTAATAGATGACTTAGATGAAGTTGATATTGATTCGCCCGTTTTATCAACTCTAACAGATTACTGGCTGTGACCGATAACACCGAAAGGCACACACAGACACTCACAGACATTTATCATCCCACTCTACCTTGTCATAGTATCGTATCTCGTAGTCAAGGATAATTCCGTTGGGCTGTTCGGGCGGTGGCCATGACAACGAGAAACTGCGGCTCGTTGAGCTCACTTGATGCATTATGGGAACTACTGAGGGAGCTGTTAAAAACACATACACACAAAAATATGCACAATCAATTAGGCAGTTAAAAGATTCTCCAGCATGCTTAAACACCATAAATATGGAAATATAGTGTGTAATGTAATGACATATTGCCAAGGATTATTTACACCCGAAGGAGGAAAATGTTTCCTCATCCAGGCTCATGAAAACAAATTACTGCACTTGTCACTGATGGGAAAACAAGAGTTATGTCTGTAATGCATTTCTACCCATAATTTTAGTAACTAGAAGCTGTTGGCTATAATATATTTCATGGTTTTGCCTCTGGGATCTTTTTATGAGATGGTTTTCATCACATTTGTACTTTACTTGATGGCATACAGTGAAGAGAGGAGGAAATCAAGACAGGGAGATTGACGCTGCACCAGTAACAACCCTCAAATTGATCTAAGTTATATTGAGATAGAGGATGTATGCATCTGCGACAGCAGAGTCTCAAGAAATATCATGGGACTGCCATTATCCTCAGTGAATGCTGTGGTGATACCTCATGAGCCACATGCATCCTCTGTAGTCATAATTTGACAGCGTGAGCGAGCTGTCGCCTGAAAACCTCACAGTCTTTTTTAATATTGCCACAATTGACATTTTACAGGGTTCTCTATATGTCGAGTGAGTTTCATATCCTAAGGGCCCATGAAGTACGCTAAAACCTATTGCATAATTTAAAACCCCCCTGTGCAGTCAACCTGAAAATAAATCAGTTTTTGTTGAGTCCTAAAAGATTTCAGGATAGGAGAGGTTTTTTCATCTGACAGCAGTAACAAATGCGCTCAGAAAGCAGCGGGGTGACAATGGATCATGTTTCGATTAGGAATGAGCCGGGGTTGGCGCAGATGAGGTAAATGATGTGTTTTCCATCAGAGCAAAGCAGCTTTTAAATCTAAATTTGGGTAACGGTGGAAATATCACTTGTGTCTGTCTCCATAAAGTATTGATGGAGCAGTAACTCAGCTCACTTTATAGTCTCTAAGAATTACACTGTCAGAGGCTGCGAGAGGGGGACAGAGAGAGGAGGGCAGGGACGGGGGATAAAGGCGAGAGAAAGAGAACTGAGGCAGCGGCAGGGGGAAAAGAGGAAAACAGGATGAAAGCTGTGGATGTGCAGGAAAGACAGTGAAGGGGGAGAGAAAAGGAGACAGAGGGAGAGAGATGACAAGCTTATAACATGTTTTATGAATTAAAAGGCTGTAGCTCAATTTCCTTTATCCCCCTAGCCAGCATAATCCACTGTGCCCCGGGGTATGCTTACACACATACACACAGACGCTTGCACATGTACACACACACACACACACACACACACACACACACACACACACACATGAACACAGGCTTTGCACTCCCCACTCACCAGCCTGATTGGTTGTAATGTTGATTGACAGTTGCTGGGCGGGATAAGGGCTCTTGTTGGAGACTCCGTTGACGGCCTGTAGAGCACAAAGTGTAACGGTCAGCTTTTCTACTTTACAGACATTCGCTACTGCTGCTAGGCCTGCATGCTTTCTGCTCTGACACCCCACATGCAGTTTAAAGGCAGCAGGTTAAAAATCTCAAAATTCGAAATAAATCTTAAAATAATGGCCACTTGATTTCAGGAAGAAAAATTTAAAAGGCAGCTTCTCAGCTCCAGCCAACTAAAATGTAGCTAGCAGAATCTAAACAGCTGTAGCTAGCTAGCTGATTATGCTGAAATAAGGTCTATGAGTAGGTATAAAACTTTTGGCTTGACTTTTGAGTGTTCCCATTCAACTCATTCATGAGGAGAACCCTGTAAATGGATCTTAAATGTGCATTCAAAGGCTACATACCATATTGTGCTAAAAGGATGAGGCTAAAGCTAGGCTACATGTCCAAGGGAGCTTCACCAAAGATATGGAAATAAAGCATCAGCATTCTTGTATTTCAGTACAGGGCTACATAGTTAGTTCTGTAATATTAAGTATTATTAGGAAAATTATAAGTTCAAGTTACTAATTGAACAGTTTCACAGAGGTTGGATTTTTATTGTTTTACAGTTGGTATTTTCAGACACTATGTTTAAAGGTGAAATGAGTAAGAATATTTGGGTTATAACATAATGTGAAGAAATAGGGTTTCAATGTTATGTCAATGATGTCTTTGTATTGTGTTGCAGAGATATGCAGCCTATCAAGGTTAGCATGCTAACCAGTAACCTGTAGCCACCTTGTACCTTGGTGTTTCGAGCTCCTAGTCCAGACAGAGTCAGCTAACACCACTGTTAGCTGCACGTTTGACTGAGCTTACTACTGTAGCTGACAGCATCTACAGTTAGCAGCAGTTAGCAGTTACTGTTTGAAATATATATACATCAGGTGGCTAGTTCTTATTAATTGCACCATAGAAGTATAAAAATACGAGAGAAAAGGTTTTAAGGAAAAGAGCTAACCGATGAGTTTGGAAAACTAATTTGGGTAGCCAAAGTCTTAAAGAGCTTTGCTACACTTTAACAAAGTAGCATGCAGGACACAAAGTAGGGAAATAGTGCACAAAGGATAGGCCATTATGGAGGGGTTACTTTTGGTAACCTGTAACCCCAAGTAATAGTTAAATAATATAAAATATGAAATACTACTTCTGAAGTAAAACAGGGTTAGCTAATTACCATAGTCTGTAAGCTAGTTAGCTAGATATGCTAACTACTGCATTTGACAGTAAAGCTTAAAAATACAGTGGTTAATCAATTCTTTACTCTTTTGCTGTTGTATTTTTAGATTTGGAAATGGTAAATAAATACACCACCCTCATAAAAATGTATAAAAGTAGTTATCACTCTTACTACAGTCACTTTGCTTTGGCATGATAAGACATCCAAAGCTGAAGCAAAGCTGCCATGCAGAGTACCGGTTGCTGAGCTGTGATAGTAATATCACTGTTCAGGGGAGGGATTGAACAAAGAGTCAATTATCAGCTACACTGAGATGGTTTTCATTTCAGTGTGGAAGCACTGCTGCCAGTGCCAATGTGCTCTTGAAACTGCAAGGTCTCACCGTCTTTCTCATCTCGCCAACACAAAGACACGAGCGGGCTCCCGGTGCATTTTACAGACCACCTAATTAGCTGTCACATATTGTTTGTCATGGGCTCAGTTAATCATTCTGACGGTTGAAACAGCATCTTTAGTCAAAACAAATCATTTAACAAAGGCGTGGTAATTAGTGAGGCTAGCTTCATGGCTTACTCCAAGCTCTAATTTTATATTGTTATGTTTGTTTCATTATCATTTCACCTTTTATTTTGTGCTTTTCCTTTCTTTGAGTTTCTGAGGATTAGAAATACTGAAATTTTAAAAAGGTTTTCTACATTTCACCGGTGACTATTTAATAAACACAGATAATTCTACTATCAAAAACAAACTTTGTTAGATTTTTAAAATGAAACCTTACTTTGACGCCACCTTTTATTTTGTCTGTGCTTTCATTTGGATAATTTAATTCAGGAAATAATTAGACAAATTATGGATACCTCAATGGCTATTCAGCTCTGTTTGTGAAGATAGCTGCTTTCAGTAAACACATCGAATTACAATCAATACTTTCACAATCAACACTTCATAACCACGTCAATGTTTTAGTCATTAATTCATACATCATTATTGATCCGTCCATCCCACAACAGACTACTTTCAAAATAGATGAACTCAAATGCCCATGCCAAACTACTGAGTAGACCTGGGGAAGGAAAATGTATTATGCTGTATTTCTGCGAAAAACGTATTGGTTATTAATAGATCAACTTGACTTTAAACCTACAGGAGAGTTTTGGCCACATTTAGACATGAAAACAAGATGGGTTTTCTCAATCCAGGACTGCATGAGGGGAAAAAAGTAACATGCTTCCTTCCCTGTACAATTACAATGCAGGTCACCTTGATTCAAAGCACGCGGCCTCCATGGTAAAGGAAGCCGATGGCATAAGATTGAAGGTTCACCTTCGTTTAGGCATCACGGTGGCCTTGTGGTGTGGAGAACATGATATAACAGCAAATTGTGCATAAAAGCCCCTATGTCAGGAAGAATCTATGTAGCCTCAGTATCCTTGAGCATCACAGTGAATCTGACAGCTATTTGCATATTGAAACAGGAGTCGACAGCACATTCAGAACCAAGGTTGTCTTAAGTGAATGTTTAGTATAGTTTTTATGGTTTCAGTTTAAAGGGGCAGTACACCCAAAAATCAAAGACAGATATTTTTTCTCTGCTATCTGCCAGTGCTATTTATCAATCTGGATGGTTTAAGTGTGAGGGCTGAAAAGATGTCTGCCGTCTCAGTGGGATGGAACTGGGTGGCAGTCAGCTTGTGATGCTCAAAGTGCCAGCCGTATCACTGCACACAAGGAAGAACACATCCGCTAGTTAACGAGACACTTGTGGCATGTAGATATTAACAGTGTCCTCCTCAGCTGAGCTTTAACATTAGCTAGCTTCATTAACTTCATCAGCTAGCTTCTAATATGTGAAAATAGAAAATAGTTCCTACATGAAACTGCTCACAACATGGACCATGGATTATCTTTAGGAGCTGGGTCACGATTTGTTTAAATGTATTTCTTGGTGCTTTAAACATAACAATGAGTAATAATGAGTGCCATGTCAGTTCCATCATAAAGACAGACATCTCTGATATCTCCAAAATATTGCAACTCACACTAAAACAATATAGGTGGATAAGCAGTACCTCTGGTTAAGGGTTGAACGATCCCTTTAAAGCTAAACTACATTTCTTCAATAACTTTGAACTTGTACAAAGTTGGAGAATTGTGTAAAAAGACAAAATGACTTTCTTCAACATTGCGTCACTAGTGGTGTGATAAATTAAAAGAATTCTCTGATCAATATCCAATTTTTGAGCAACAAAAAATCACCGCTTAAAGGCTTAAAAGGTTTCTCTGTAAAGTTTTTTACTTGCTTCTTCATAGAGCTGCAAATATCCTGGATTCACAGCAGTTACAATGGATTCCACTGACATCCAGCATAATGGAAGAGTCACTTTGCCAGTACTGTGCTATGAAGAGGCAACAGTGTTATAAAGAATGTTGTGCGTATTCATGTTCGTCTATAGATCAACAGAACAAAGTGAGTCATGCTTCAGGAAGGGGTTCAATAGGTCTTTGATTATGATGCGGTGCTTCTAGGTAGCTGTGTCCATCACAATTGATGTGACTTAACTACAGCTACTGTACTATCGTCCTTGAAAAAGGCAGGTTGACTTTTCAGAGAATCCCTTTAAAGCCTGATGGCAGTTAAGTGTGTGATGTTCAAAAAACTATTTCGATCAGATTTACTCCTTTAACAATGCTGAACAAGAAAAGGCCACTTCTCTGTGCTCGCTGGACTAACCTGTATTTCAAACGTGTATGATGTGTGGGCTCGCAGCTTGCTTATCTCCACCCTCGTTTCCTTTAACCCTCTCTTTCCTGGAACAAATGCCACGCTGTCGTCGCACGGCTGACACGCTCTGCGCTCGCTGCTGTGGCACCGGCGGCATAAGACGTTGTATGACAGGTCGTCACGGTGCCCGGTCTCGCGCGGTGAATTCCACTCCAGCAGCAGCGTCGTCTGGTTCACGACTGAGACCACGTTGCGAGGAGCTGAAGGGACACCTAGAGAAAGATGATCGGAGGTGAAAGGATTCAGAGTAAAAAAAAATAAACGTTTCCAGTGTCTGTTTGCTCACAGCGACACAGTAACTGTCCGCACAAATGTGCTGCAGATATCAATCAGGTAAATTCAGAGTCTGTCATGCTAATCACTCCTCCACACCTGGATGCAATCAGACTTCATTATGGGAAACTCATTTGTTTTTTTTTTATTAAGCCGTTCCTGCTAATGGCTTACATATGGATAAATGATTTTCAGGATGTCGCTTACTTTATAGCTAAGCAGGCTGTTGGGTAAGCAGAGCAGCACTGAGTGTTGGCAATAAGCTATGTTTAGAAAAGGTTTCACTTGATATAATATTACAGCATCTAGCAGGCAAAGAAGTCTCACATTGTCATCAATGTAAATGTATGATGGGAGTGTACCATATCAAATGTATTGATTCATTTGTTTGCACAGAAGCTGGAGTATCACTGTCATGTTACCTAATCTTTTCTATAAGGAAGTCTGAACCTTCACTGACATGAACATAGCTGACCATAGCACAGTCTGTGGGCCATGGCTCAAGACTGGGTATAGAAATAAATATTGAAACTGGGGCTGCTAAAGGAGGAAATAACATTAAGTTAATAAACTCAAAGTAATATGAGGAAATATTCATCTAATGGCTTACAAGCTACTTTTAAGATCAAGATTTTACATAAAAGCAAAAACCATTTATCAACTATTTAGTCACAGCTGTCTTATCTAAATGTTTTGGGGTTTTTTTAGATAAAATGAGCATTTGAATGTGAACTTTTCAGAAATTGTGACATACATTTTCACAATGTTCAGACATTTTCTGGAACAATACAAAAGTTTTGTCAAAATCCATAGTTTTTGTGTAATCCTGCTGACAAACCTTCCAACCAACAAACAAACGAATACAGATGGAAAAAAAGCCCTCCTTGGCAGATGTAAAAATCATTAGCTGCCCTATTTTTCATACACAATATAAGATGAATCCGACAGAGCTGAATACTTCTTACAGGATGTGCAACAGAAAACAACATCCTGTCTCATATCATCTGGAGTATTTGAGGAACCTTTTATTCATCTTATTTGCACAGATTATGTTCTACAGTATGGTATGGACACATATCTCAGAGTGAGTGCTATAAAAACACAGGACTTCTCTGCCCATTGGTCAGCGGATATGAGGATGATTACTTCCCTTTTACTTTACTGACAACAACCTGTCAAACACAGACATTTGTTTCTGCCAAGGCTACCTATGTGCAAAGTTGCCAAGTGTAGTTGCCAGCCAGTATTTCTGGTGCAGATGTAGAGCGTCTGGGCTTCAGCCAACCCTGTGTGTAACAGACAGAAGGTGACCTGACAGCTCACCAGCAGCCAGAGAATCTCTTTTGTCTGTCACTCTTCAGTCAGTCAGCTTCTCTCTTGCCAGTTCTCCCTTTTCTGTCAGCTCATCTCTTTGATCGGAGGAGAAACTCTGGTATTCTAGGGTGTTACATTGAGCCTTAAACACACACCCAGAGTTTTCACAAGGTTAAACCTAGCGGGTTCACTTCTCCTTGACTGTTTGCACACATCACAAGGCCCCGCGACACGCACCGACACACTCGCGCGACATGTTGGAACAAGAGCGGTTGAAATGAAATGGATGTTCAACCTTGGCATATGCTAAATCACAGAGTCATAAGAAACCTTTGAGACGGCCCTGTGGAATATGTGTATGTGTGTATTTGTCAAAGAGACACTCGGAGACACCCACGCCGCGGAATCAAAGTGCTAACAATCAGTAGGGGGTTGAAAATCTAAGTCGCACCATCTTATAAACATTCCCGCTGAGAGAGCGGACCCGTCAGAAACTGTGCATTCATAATTATACACACAGGCACATGCAGAGTGTTGACACAGATATTCACTCAATCTCATTTTTGATCTGAATAGCACAAATACAAATTCTTTTACGCTGTCAAAAAAATCGCAGAGTTCACAGAAAAGACACGCTCACATGCAAAAATATATATATTTTTTAAAAATCCCATTTCAAATCAACCATTTTGCTGCAGTAACATAAACCGTTTCAGCACTTCAGAGACTGAACGGCGCTGCAGCCTGAAACCACTCTGTGCTTCTACAATGTATTGTAAGCGGCTTACGCAGTAAAATCTGACCTGTACACAAAAATACACTCCCAAAGAAACCCACACACACATACGGTACACACACACACCTCCTCCTCCGTACCTATGCAGCCCATGAGGCATGCTGAGAGAATGATTTTCTGTCAGCCAACTATCCACACACTGCACGCTCACTCTTCCATTTCACCGATCTGATTTTATATGTGATTGAGTTTATACCAAATAAAAACACACTGAAGCTCCCTCCTATATCAAAGTTCTATCCCCTGGTTTTCAGGGATTCGCTCTTCTTTTTCATTGCTGTTGTGTTGTGAACAAAACTCCATTTGTTTTTGCCCTTGAATTGAAAGTACCAAGGTAATGCACAAAGCTGTGTAGGCTGAGTAGGTTGACACCTGACACCTTTTCACTGGGGAAGTTGATTTTTCGTCTGTCAGCATCAAATTGAGAGTTGGCTGCTGCTTTTTGAGGTGAGGCATTTCATGCTGTTGTCAGAATAAGTTAACCCCACAAACTGTTCCACAGCAAATGTGACAAAATCATGTTTTCCCTGTGAAATATCCTGCAAAAGGCGATGAGCAGTGATTCAGTTTGATCGTGACACAAGTGAAGGGAAACAGAATCATTTTTGCGATTTTCTAGTGTAAAACTTTAATGAGCTTCAATCCTGGATTATATCTATGGGTGAGACACTTTTATGTTGCCTCTGTGGATGTTTTAACTATCACTATTTTACAACAACATTGATTATGCGTTTCAGACTACTTTCACACCCTCAACTGCTGCTTTATTCAATTTGACCATTTGGTTTGGTCTATGCAGACGGGGTGAGAGAACTCAAGTGCTTTTCGATGTGTGAAATCAAAGCAGATCAACTACAGGATTTTGGGCAGTAGATTAGTAATTTTGGCATAAAACCAAAAGATAAACTACTTTTAAAGCTAGTACCAGTCGTGGAATACAACGACGAACGGTTACTCAATGATTTGTATACCCTTCCTGCTCAGTGAAAAACATGTATCCTCATATGTGTTGATTTTGAATGTTTGTGAAATATTGAAGGATGAACTGTTCCTTTACAGTTTGAGAAAATGCTCCTACTTCTTAAGCTATAAAAGAAATATTGTTGTTGACCAAGTAGACATCCTCATGGTAACGACACTCCCTAATGGCAGAGCCACACCATAAAATCAGCTCAGGAATGGCCAGAAGAACGTGACAAAGAGCTCAAGGTGTTGCCACAATTCCCCAGATCCAAATCCAATCAAGTATCCATGGTACGTGCCAGAACCCGTCCATTCAATGGAGAGCCTGCCCCTACCCCACAGGACAGGACACTGCCAACGCCCTGGTGCCAGACATCCCCAGAGGTCCTGTGTTTAAGCCTCCACGGGTCAGAGCCAAGTCCAAATCCACAGCGGAGCCTCCATCCTATTAGTCCTCTCGCAGTTGAGAGGCTGATGTATGTGCTTTTCTGGCAGGATGTTGCAAATTCATTCATGAATTTATAGCAGAAAAATAAAGACACACCCATGAATGAAAGTAACATTTTTTAGCCCAAAAAACATGGTGTTGTATCCAGGTCACCAGTATGTGTGCGCACACACACACACACACACACACACGTACACAGAGGCAGAGAGTATTTGAGACTTGCTGCAGAAACAGTCCAAATGATTCATGTCTCAACCTACTTACACCATCTCTCTGTGGAACTGAGAGGCAGCGTTTTTCAAACTCTGCGCCTCGTCTTGCATAGCAATATAGCCTCTTCAACACACTAAACACATATTCACTCCAATGGAAAGCCTGAGGAATGTGGCAGCGTTATTACTTACTGCTCCCCAAATCCCCAAACAAGGACGGGAACATTGCGGCACACTCGCTCTGAATGAGGTGCATAAAATTAGGGGCTGGAATGATAAATCAAAGCAGATATTGGCCTTTAATTCAATGATGAGATATTGGATGTCAACCCCTGATATGCTGTAATATGTCAGCCAAAAATCCGTCGTCTCAGTCTTGGATTATGTCACAGCCGCCCTGAGGCAGGATCACACTCAGCTACGCTACTTAAAGGTTTATGCAGTATGTATTTCTGCGTGTTTTGTGTTTGTTTGACAGAAAGAGACTGACTCACTCGTGCACACGTCCTCCGGTTTGTCCATGTCTCCGCGGTAGTAGCCGTTCCGACAACCGCACAGGGTGGCGGCCTCGATGGTGGAGCGACTGTTGAGCGGGCATTGCTGACATAATCCTGCCCCCTGGAATGACTTGAAGGTGCCCTGAGGGCAAGCTGAAGAGAAAAAGAGAGGGGGGGACATATAAAAACAATACACAACTCTGCCTCCTGAACACGAACACACACAACACAAATAAGAGTTGTTTGTGCGCCTGTTGTTTGTCTTTATTGCAACACATTTGGTAAACTTTGTTTTAGAAAGACGCTGTACCGATGGAGTTATTACGGGTGGTATGAGGTTGACAAAGCACAGAGGGGGATTTTCTAGGGATAGCAGCACATTATCTCGCTCATACAAGATGCAGAAAAACATTTTTCTGTATGTTCTCAAACTCAAGACTGATTATCTGTGGGGTAGATTATTACTTCATTTCTCTGGTTCCCTTATCTGGGTCAGAGATGTTTCTGTCCATAAATATTAATCATCCTTTATGACACAAAACACATATATGAATTCTTAAAGAAGACACTCCCTTTTATCCAACTTGTATTCATCCAGGGACTGCTTGTGCTGAACATACAGTGCATGCTTGTTATTCAGCGTAACTGTAGTTTAATAACTTGCACTGACAAGCCTTGTGATGGGAGTCAGCGTGTACTAGATGCTTCTGTAGCACTTGAACAAGTTTTGAGTCGCTTCTCTTGTGATGGAGCACTCCTGTCTCTCATCAATCCCATCTCACCAGGCCTTATGAAGGCCCTCCTTCTCATTTAATTAAATGCCAGTGCCATAGCAGGTCTTATATGAGTCCCTCTGCAGCCTTAAATATAAGAAAGTGCAGCATGATGTGCATTTAATACCCATCCGTTACAAAGTAACGTGACAAACCTCCAAGCTTTTGAAGACATCAGACAGGTCAGTTATAACTGTGTGTTGTAGCATATTTTACCAGTTCATCCCGGGGGAATCAAGGAAAGCTTCATGCAGTTCCACAAAAAAACAACAGTACTGCACTCCCTCAGAACTAGCCATTCACACTAACCCACACTCTATATTCCTAAAGATTTATGTATCCTTGTCCCTTTTTCCTGAAAGCAGTGTTGCATTTTTAATTTTTGACATGCATTTTTAATAGCAATAAAGCTTGACCTTTGCCTGAACATAATGTCACACAGCAGAATCACGGCCTTAGTTAAAATGTACATCAGTAGACATTTCAGCAGCTCTTTGAACAAAGTAAGTGCATGATGTGAGACACTGTGCTGCAATCCAGCCTAACTCACTGTGCAGTGTTTCCCCCAACACTGCATTGGGCTATAGTTATTTTTTTTACCTAATTGTGTACACTCGTTTCATGTGAGCTCATTTTAAGTCTTTACTGCTTATCTTCTATGATTTACGGTGATGCTAATTTCTCTCTTCCCCTCTGCTCTCTTTGTTGTTTACCAAGGGTGGGGACTCCCGCACACACACAGAGCAGAGTAGAGGAGATCAGGTGAAGTAAAGTTAAAGCTAATCAAGTTAAAGACTGCTGTCAGTGCAATATGAGCCTCCGACAAGAGTGATTTATCCATGTAAACCAAAGATGGACCAACCTCTATAATCCATGTATCTTTGGTTCTTTTCATACTTAATTAAGACAAAAATATAAGTTATTTATTTGTTTATGGATATGATACCAAAAAGTTTGTTTTTTGGACTTTCAATTTTATGTTCAGTTAAAAAATAGGTAATGAAAAAAACGGCCCCGGGCAAAAACTTGGTTTTGATATTTAATTTGTCGGATTTGTGTGAGCCGGAATTAATTTATCATGGTTGCACTGCTGTCATTGGTGATGCAGGGACTGGGGTGTTATTGTGGATGGTTCAGTGGTTCAGTGAATATGGAAAGAACAAATGATACACGGGTATCTACAACAAACATCTGAAATTCAGGCTAAAATACATCTATGCGTTTTTTAAACACCCAACCTGAATCTGTTGACAGAGGGCAGAATGCTAGAAGCTTTGCTAACTCTGTTCTGTAATACTGTAATTACTAGGGTTAGCACCCCTACCACACACAAACATGCATACTGAGGCCCATCCGCCCCCCTAAGCAGTCAACCTCGGGTTGACTGGAAATGCGTTGTTTAATTATTTAACCTCTTACTCAGAGGGTCTCATGAGATGTTTTCAAGGAAATCCTTGCCAAAAGGGTAGCGGTAATTTTGCAGATAATAAACAGTACCAAGGAAAAGAAGCTTTCAGAGCAGCTGCAATCAATTTGAAATTTCAACTTGAAAATCTCAAGTACGACTCAGCAACTATTCATCTAACCAGGTACAAGAAGACTTTATATTATCATATTTTAAGCTAGAATGCTTGCCCATTATTTTTCAGTTGGTAGAAATGCCTTTTTCAATTAATCTTGATCGTAACTCAGGTTAGCCATTAAACATTTCCACGTTTCTCAGGAATTAACTACTACTAAACTACTAAAACTGACTGTGTGACTGACAGGAAGAAGTTTTTGTTGGGGGCAAACACATTCTGAATTATGACTAAACAGAGAGGTGTGAAATGAGAAATTAGACTGAAACCAAAGCTGTGCCATAAGGCTGAGAAACAAACAAATTAGGTTTTTTAAATGTTACTTTTTCACAGTTTTGATTTATCTTTAGCACATTGTTTTCCCTCCTCCGCTGAAATGAATGTTCACTTTATCACCGTGATTTCTTTAGATGCCAAAAGACCAAAATGCAAATGTTCCACAGATTTATGGTGATAGACAGAGAGGAGTCCAGACAAACTGGACTCCAAATGATAACATGACTTGAGTGAAACAAGTGAATGAGACAAAATGCCGGCAAGCTAAGAGCCTCAGAGAGCCTCACTCAATCAAACGTTAAAGGGTTTGCGGGTCAGGCGGATTTTTCTCAAGAGAGAAAAAGAAAGAACAAACAACAGAACAAACAAAGAAATACTTAAAGACACAAGAGCAAAGAGAAATAAATGGAGGAAGAGAGAATGGGAGGTGAAACACAATGAAACTATTGTTTTTATTCTTCCCTCTCAGTATTTGTTCAGTTCTGTTCGATTGTGTTATATTGTTATTTCTTGTTTTGCTGATGCTTTCTTTCTAACTTGATTTACAATGGAGGATGCAGTTCTTTGCCCCGTCTTTTACTGCATATTACATTTTGCATGAGCTAGCTGAACAGAGCTGGTGGAAACAGATCTCAGATATAAAGCTGGCTTTATATCACATTAAACAAGGATATCTTATATATTGCTCATTGTGTTTTACCACTAAGACATGATGTAACACCAGTGAACTGCATGCTACTTGGGCGTAAGTATCCTCTCCTTACTGTGTGGTGTGGAGGAGGTGGTGAGTCTGGATTTTTTAAATGAGATGAATACTTATTTCAGTCTTGAGAGGGGATGTTTGGGTTTTTTTTTTTTTTGATAGTGGTGCTGAAGGAGTTCTTATACAGGGTGGTGCACTAAAGAGTAAATGTCTGTGTTTTCGATGCAAAGGCAAGGCAGTTGATATACAAACATATTTAGGATCTACTGAATATCTGTATTCTGTATCTGTATTTTTTTTTTACCTGATATCAGTAACATTATGATTAGAGCTGAATCAAATAGTAGATAGTAGACACTCAATTAATTTCCAGGTTTAAATAAAGCCGTGGGGTTAAGACACCGACCATGAGCTGCAACACTACACTGTGTGAAAGAAGTGAACTCTGAAACACCACTCTGAAACACCCATTGGTTGGTGGGCTACTATTTTGATGCAAGTTTGGCCATAATCATCTTGTTTTCTGGGAGACAGAAATGATCATATCTGTGTGAGCTGGTGGAGCTGGGGAGTTGAGGCTAATGCTAGGTAGTTAGCTTGGTTAGCAAGGCGTATCTGTAATTCCATACTTAAATGTGATATCAATTGGGATGCTAATTTTGGCAAGTAAAATACAGACAGAATGTACTTACCAGAAAGCTAAACAACAGTGTATCATTTAGTACAACTGAATGCTGAATAAAACATTTTTAGGCGACCAAAATGTTAAAATTAACTTTCAACTACTGAAAATGCGTCTAAGATGAAAACACTCTCAAAAACTAGTTCTAAGCTATTTAGATGAACGGAGTCCAATGGACACGCATTGCTAAGCCTCTAGAAAACTGTTAGCTGAAGTAATACATCAAGTGACAGGTGGGGTCCTTTTATCATAAGCTTACATACAATAAAACTTCTTTTTCAAACCAGTGGAATGCAGAATGCAAGTTTAAGGAACTTCTGTGATGGCTTTACTTTTCAGACCCTCGCCTTTTCCCCAAAGTCTTCTAATGCAACATCCCTGATTGGACGACACAAGCCAAGAACCTTTTTACGCCTCACTTCCTGTCATGTCGCTATTTGTAATAAATATTATATATATATATATGGTATATTTATTATATTACCATAATAAATATACCATACTTTTTAAACAAAGAGTAAATAACTGCGAAAGGTTCCTCAAAAATGTAACAGGCTTTACTGGACTTCACATCTGACTGGATCAAACATTTGAGACTAAACGGATGACCACAGAAGCAATAAGACAGGCAATGCTGTCCTCCCTGAAGTCCTTTGCATTTTAAACCTGTAGCAAAGTAAACAAACTTCCTGAAATGTAACAGCCATTTTGCCTCCTCTCATATTCAAATTGTCTGCAGCTACAGTTTTGCCAACGTTTCCCCTTGTTCTCCATTTGTCACCTTCTCCCTGCATTTTTTCCCCCCACTGTGTCACTTTCTTAATATTCAGATGTCTACGTTTCTTTGAAGTTGTCTCCTCAGGACTATCAGTGGATTGCGCCTCTTTGTGTGTGTGTGCGTGTGTGTGTGTGTGTGTGTGTGTGTGGCTTGAATAGGCAGATAGACATCTGGCTTGTCAAGGTCATTTATTCAACAACCTTGCTCATACACATGGGGCGTGTCACCATGGCAACAAGTCTTGCTCCCCTTCTCTGTATAGTCATCTCTCTCTCTCTCGTTCTGTGTCCAACTGTCTAAGGACTGTGTACCACTAACACTACGTATGCATGTGTATGACGCTTTGCAGTACATCTGAATGGACCGTTGTATGTAATCTTATAAATACATGTAAGTGTTTTGATCTGCCTCCAATATCATTCAAAGTAAGTTTATTAATGCAAGATAGTTGGATAAACCCATTGAGTTTAAACAGAACACGATTATTAGTAGCATTGCTGGACTGTTATAAAAATGTAACATTTTAGATGTTCATCATCACTTCAATCATCACAACATCACTTAAAGGAACTCGTAATAGATAGGATGGACAAAGATGAAAATGTCTTTGAGGATGAACTGATGCAGATGGAACAAATGTAAGAACAGATGTGAGACCAAAAAGAGAAAAGAAAATGCAAAAGAAATGGGAGACAGAGGGGTATGAACAGAATGCTACAGAGAAAGAAAGACAGAGAGAGTTAAAAAGGAAGAAGAAGATTATCCCTCTGTTTCCCTCTGTGCCTTTAGCCAGCTGTGTGGAGTCACACAGCGACCATGTGGATGGCGATTGTCAAAAGTTGGCATACAGGCTCACTGATCAATTATTAAATACTTGCGTGAGTGTGTTAGTGCGTGTGTGTGTGCGTGTGTGTGTAAAAGCCTGCAGGTTTTAAAAACTCTTAGAGCTTCGTTGGGGTCCACAGCAGGGGTAGTTTATGTTTGTGTGTTTGTGTGTATTCAGCGGGAGCGCTTATATTTGCAGTGTGGTGAATTTGAAGTAAGGGTCTATTTGAATATTTGTTTAATTTACACACACACGCACACCCACACGCACGGACACAGACGCGCACACACACACACACACACACACACACACACACACAGACAATACTTTGATGTTGATCCAGTTTTACCGGATGGTTTGCACAATATGCTGGCCTGACACACTCGCACATGCACGCGCGCACACACACACACATAAACACATATACACAAAGACAACCATCTGTTCTAATAGTGAGTCCAGTCCCATGCCAAGTTGTTATCAGCTGATTGGCAGAGGAGCTCACCACAAAGACGGCAGCTCGGTGGAGACAGACGGGACATGCTCCGCCCTATGACATCCTAAATCATTGTTTAAGCGCGAAAGCTTTGAATAAAACACAAGAGGCAGGTGTATGTAGACACGGCGTCACAGAAACTGTCAGGTCGAGTCCACGGAATCTGAGTCTTTGGTCTGCATCCAGGCAGACGTTCTGGTAGGGCTGGGCAATTTAAATGACAGGAACAGAACATCGTCAGGAGGAGAAACTTAAATATAATGTGTCTGTCCCCACGTGGCAGTATTTTGAGAACAGACAACAGCCACTTCCCAAATAGGCACAGTATGGTTGGTTTAGTTATATAAAAACACTACATGCGTGTGTTTGGCTGTCCAAAGCTGGACAGCTAGATGGGAGAAAAAGTGTTCCCTTTGAGGAAACAACTTCATGACAATGCAGAGAGCAGTGACTCTACAGTTACAACAACCGTCCATGTAAAGAGCTGCTGTGGATAAACAAAGTCACAGAAAATCAGCGGTGTGGAAAAACACTGGCTACCGAACACAGTGAATGAGACAGTCTCAGAGAAGTCAGTGCCCAAACTTTATCTCTTGGAGGGCCTAAACTTAAAAAGATGATGGTGGGCCACGGCCAAAATCCAAATTCCCTGTACTTGACTGACTTCCTGTACAGTGTCACTCAGCCTCCAGCACTCCGATTATGGAAAAGTAATGAAATAATTATCTGAGATCCTACATATTTTTAGACCATTTTAACTAAAAACAGCATAAATATTGCTTTTTTTCAAATCCCTTTTTATTTATTTATTTATTTTTGCTATAAACATCTGGCCGGCCAAACTGAACCTCATGAAGGGCCAACTTTGGCTCATCGGCAGCACTTTGGGCAACCCTGGGTTGGACAAATATGACCTCAAGTCTGTGCTGAAACAGAATGGTGGTGTATATGGTTTTAGAAAGAGGAAAACCTGTGCAGTGAAAGACAGGAAATACCACTAAGTAATCACCTGAAGTGTCTCCATCTAATAATTCATACTGAGTGCAAGCGCAGTCTCACCAGTGATTAGACCCATCCCCAGGAGCGAGCAGCAAAGCTCTCAGAAAAACACCTTGAAACATTAGTTTGTATCCCCCTCTCTGCATTAATACATCACACCTGCTGGCAGAAGACAATTGTAGGGAAATGTAGGGATTTTTACTGATGATCATAACAAGCCAGAGATATGAGCTCCCTAGTTATAAACATGTCACACTGTGTCACTTATAAAGATTTAAACGTTTTAATAGATATTCTCTTGCAGCTCATACAGTTCGTGGAAATTCAAGCTGAAAGAAACCTTACTCTAAGTTACTAAGTGACTTCATTTGTGTTGTCACAAACATTTATATCAGTGAAAAGTGTGAAAAATATTGTGCTAAAATGTTTACGTTGATCTAGTTCTTTAGTTTGTCAAGGTTAATAATTAAAAGCTTAATTCATTTTAGAAATCCAAAGCAAAGGACCGGTAATAAAACAATTCCAAATTCCACCTTAATTCTTTCCGAGGTGGCAATCAAGATGGCTGTATTTATTGTAGGACTTAATCACCGTCTCCTGAGTCATGTCTGGCTTACCTTCTACCCACTCAAATTTTAGAAGGAAAAAGTATTTCTGTGCAGGAGAGACACTGACACCAAAGCCCGGGCTGATTTCAATCAGCGCATTAATGTTATTCACAGGAGACAGACAGAATACTATTCATCAGTCCCGTCTTTGCTCTCTATCTCTTTTATCTGTCACAGTTTTTACCTTTCTGTCCTTGGATTGTCCTTTTTTAACTTCGACTTTTTTCTCCTTTTCTTTTTTTTTTACTTCTTGCCAGTCCATCTCCCCAGAGGGCACTCCTGTCTTCCTTCCTTCCTTCCTTCCTTCCTCCTACTATACCGTCCCTCTTTACATCCTTCCTCTCAGATACCCCTCTATCTCCCGGAGACACTCTCTGACAGTTCATGACTAATTTTCAGTCGACTAATCTGGCTGGAACACGCTAAACTAATTAACATGAGATGAAGCGGCCTCACTTATCATTGCACCATATGTACATACATCACACACACACATGCTCACACGCCCCCGCCTTCCACACACGCACATATACACACGCGTAACATGGACGAGACTCTCCGGGGAGAAAGTGGAGTAATGGGCACTATTTCGGAGAGGAAATGGGGAAGGAGGGCAGATATAAAAAGGAAGCGAAAGAGGCAGATATATGGAACATTTGGGGAAGAGGTGCTATTTCTGTGTCACGTTCACCCAAGTCTGCTTCTGCTAATATTAACATATGGGACATCGTAGGCTGCACCCTTGGGCCAAAATACACCAGAAAACGTATACCGTACATGCATGTGATTATTCAGCTAGGCTGTCATAACAAACACACTCTGCTCAAGATTAAACATTTGCATTTTCTACAGAATTGACTCAGCATACAGAAGTCGAGCTATGGCGTTGTTCTGCAGATGAAGTATAGACTTATATATGGCACATTTCTCAAGGTTTTTACCATTTTTCTCAGTGCTAGCATGCACGTGATACTCCTTTTTTTCCTGCTGCAGTAGAATGGTTGCTATGGTTGATTATTAGAATCATGTTTGCTGGATATTGATTTGCTGTCATCCTGGCTTTTCAGCTTTTGCCACAAAACAATGTGAAATCTGTGTGCATTCCACAGTGTTTGCTGTAACAAGGTTATCTGAACAGCTTTAAAATAAGATCATTAATTTAGTCCATATCATATCATCTCTGATATGCTGTGATGCAGTGCAGTGTTTGCAGCCCATTTTTTATGAGTACATTTTGAATCAGCACAGCCTCATTAATGCGCAGATTTACCTCGACACACGTTGCCATTGTCTGGTTCATAACCCGCCTTGCAGCTGCAGCTGCCGATGGGTACCATCCACTCTCCGTCTCCGTTACAGTAGAGCTTTATGGGCACATCTACCTCCTCGGCATTGGGGATACAACTTCCCCTAGCAATGACTAATGAGGTGGACTCTGCTCCAGTCAGAGTCTGCACAGAATCAGAAACAGAGAGATTTGCATGTTGGACAACAGCTGCATCAAAGTCTGATGAAAAGACAACCACAGTTACGAGTTAGTTCTGGTCCGTACCTCTGGGAAAAAAGCGAAGTTCTGCACTATGCTGGGACATTTCTTGTAGAATACTCTGACAGCCAGAAGGGACATGCAAGCGCCCAGATCCTGGAAGGCCAAGTGGAACCCTCGGCCTTTTGACAGCGGCCCAAAACTCCGAACTTCTGTGTTCACCTTCATTAGCCGTCCCCCAAAATCAACCTGGGAGAAACTCTCATCTGCTGCGATGGTATCCACCTGACAGTGAGGTACAGAGAGAGAGAGAAGGATAGAAAAGGTAAAAGAAGGCAAAAGAAAAATGAATACATGAACTTATTCTGTTAAGCTCTGAAGTCCTGATCTTTTCAATAATTTCTGCAAATATTTTACCAGCTAATGTTTAAATATCATGTATTATACTGAATAAATACACTCCTGCCCACATACCATATCATTTTATTATGTTATAATTTTCCATTTTTGCCAAATGAACCTCAATGATGCCACCGGAGGAGATGAGATTTTCAACACTTGGATGGTTTCCAACACTCAGATTAATCAACATTAACAGTGTGAAACCGCACTGAAAAAATGTGTTAAATTGAAAAACTGCAGCTTCGGAGAGATGACAATTATGAATCCTGAAGAGCAAGGGGAAAACACATCCAGCCAGTAGAGAGTCACATTCTGAAAGCTGGACGAAGTTAGAGCTTAAACAGATATTTTTCATTTTTAAGATAATCAAATGGGTTCTTTAGTACAAATGTTAATTTGTATTAAAAGTAGAAACATTTTCTAGACCTATTAAGAAACATCTTCCACTCATCTAAAAAAAAAATCTAAAATCACAAAACCTGGAGATACATGATTTCCATTCGACAGCAATAACATACTGAATATGCACAGATGTCCAATTTCCAGCCTCTGGCCTGCATTTTCTCCAGAGTACCAGACAGATGAGGCTTGTTTGTACTGCAGCAATTAGCACCCCCATTTTACATGCCAACTAACAAAATATATCAGAATTGAAGCTCAGCCATAACATATCCCGGCAGTATCGAATCCTTTGTGTTGTAAAACATTCAGATTATCACTAAAACTTTATTTTGAAATCAAGGGCAAACCCACCATCAATCCACCACATCCGCCATTGGTTTGTGGAGTATTGTCGTATTGTTTTGAAGCCTTGAGTTTGGTGTTACGGCTGCAGCCACCTTGGTTTTTTGGAGCTACCGTAGAAGTGACCACATTTGGACAATTGGGCGGAGTTGGAACTGGGCAGATCCTGATTGGATCTGACTGAGAATCTGTGGACATGCTGCAGTAGTGATTTGTCAATCACAAGGTAGCCTCATACCGGGCTTTATCATCTATTTTACTCTAAATGAGACTACAATTTATAAAATAATCATCATGCTGTATTAAGGACAAGTTAATACTAGTGATTGAGACCGTGAAGTAATTCAGAAACTGTTTACTGAGCTCATAAATCAAGTGACAAGTAGGGTCATTGTCTCATAAGCTTCCATATAATTGGACTTCTTTGTGGAACCAGTGGAGTCGCCACCTGCTGGCCATTAGAAAGAATGCAGGTTTGAGGCTTTTTCGCATTGACTCCACCTAACTAAGACCAAGAAGCTCAGTCTATGTTTTATACAGTCAATGTTTGAAATGCTAATTCACAGTGTGACCCGCAGCTCCTTACTCTTTGTTCGTCTTTGTGAAGACTTTAGTTTCTGGATCCATTACCTTAAGAAAAGGGGCGTTGGCCCAGTACTCCACCCCTTTGATGCCCTCTGACACGGTCCTGTCCGTCTCCAGGTAGTACAGGTTGAACGTCTCTTTGCAGGAGCCCAGGACGCTGGGGATGGACGCGCAGTCGCGTACAGTGAAGCGGATCTCCACGTAGATGCGCTGCGCCGCCCGCCGGTCGATGTAAGTGGTGAGGAGCCAGTTGTTCTGGCTGGGCTCGAACACGTTGCACACCTGGTACGTCCTGATGGTGTTGAGGTTCTCATCATAGCCGCTTACCTCCTCCCACTGAGGAACGCGTGTGTGTGCGTGAGGAAGGCGCAGGGGGTACGGATGAGAGGGGAGGCGGCGGAGAAAGAGGGGAGAAGAGAGGCTAAAATGATTAATGGGTTTACCGAGACCTGACACAAATTAAACTTTCTCTTTCCCTCCCTCCCATTTTGTCTCCCTCTCTTTTCCTGCCTCCCCACTCGCCTCCCTCATTCGCTTTTTTTCTCTCCTCTGCCTTGTTCTTTTCTGAGCAGGGACAACCATTCATCACAATTAGAGCCGCTCACCTCAAACACACACACAAACACACACGCACAGACACAGAGCACACCATTGTGACCAGCTAGTAGCCAAGCCAGCATCTAGAAAATCCAAAATTTCCGGAAAGTGAGTGGAAGAGCCTTCTCTATGTCATTCTATTCTTTGTAGTTTTTTTTCCATTCTATTCATTTGTGTATTGTGGACTCCTGTGTGCTCCCCTCTCTGATCTATTAGAATCCATTCTACTCTGCATCAATAGCGGTTAATTGGTGTCACCTTGCAACTGTAATTAAGATTTTGACAGACTCGTTAATGGAGCACTGTAAAGTGTACTCAAACTGCTTTCCCCAAGGATACACACAAATACACACACACACACACACACCATACAGTACACCTTTGCACATTGTTCTTACTCCATTGGCAGGGAACGATATCCAGCCGAGCTCAGCTGTCGCCGTCCTTGTATCCATCACTGTCTCTGTCAAACAAAGAGAGACAGGCAGAGAGAGACGTAAAGGGAGGGAACTGCAGGAAGACGACAGGTACGAGTTTAATTAACAGTCAGCTCAGATGCCAACTTTAGTTCTGCATGGTGATGCGTGTCATTCATATTCATAAAATCCCACTTTACACCTTTTCTGTAATGCTCCTCTCCCTCTCTCTTGTTTCCACCCACTCCGTGATAAAAGAGATAAGTAGCCACAAATAAACCAGACCTGTGATTATGTTTACACAGTGTAAACAAAAGCAACAATGATATGACAATCACAACAAAGATAATCCAATTAAAATCAATGTCGTCACTGTCTGCTTTTATTTTCATCTTTTTACAGTTGCATCATCATCTGACACTGGACAATACCAAAGCACAGCGTTATCACTCAGTGTTTTTGATGCATTTGACCATATCACACGCTATAGTAACCTATAGTGTAACGAAAACATATCTTCATACATCCTATATATAAATACTTTATGAACAAGAGTGTAGTGATGGCTGCTAGCTCGTAAATAGCAGTTAGCAGCATTAGCAGTTATCAGAAAGCAGTTGGCACCAACATTAATATTTAGCAACAGAAAGCGGTTAGCAGCACTTTCTGTTTAACTTTTAATGGTGCTGCAATTAAAAGTTAAACAGAAAGCAGTTAGCAGCACCAATAGCACTTAACACAAAACAGTTAGAAGCACCACTAGCACTTAACAGAGAGCAGTTAGCTGCACCATTGGCACTTAACACAAATACGTTAGCAGCACTAATTAACAGAAAGCAGTTAGCAGCGCCATTAGCTATTAAACAGAGAGCCGTTAGCAGCACCAATAGCATTTAACAGAAAACAGTTAGCAGCACCATAAGCACTTACCAGAGAGCAGTCAGCAGCACCATTACCAGTTAGCAACAGAAAGTAATTAACAGCTAGCTTAACAACAACTATAAGAGATAGCAAAAGAAGGCTGTTGCCAGAAGTATTCACAGTAGGCAAGAACCAAAGCAGGTAGCCACATAATGCCAGTAACAACTGGCTTAGCAACAGGAGGCAGTTACCAGTAGGTAAGTTATAACAGGTAGCAGCAACAAAGGGGAGTGAGCAACAGTAATAGCACTTAGCAACAGAAATTAGCTGCACTAAAGCAAGCTAATATGTCCTGTAAGTTATCAGTCTATCACGCAGACAAAATTGATCCTTATCCTCCCATCCAACTACTGGTAGGACAGCAAATACACCCAACACCCAAAATGTTGATAAGTAACTGACAAGTTTATTACATCTAATGGTAAGACACAGTACCTCATATTAGCTGCCCCTAATTACAACAGCCATATGTCATTTTTCTTTTCTGTTTATGACATGAAATGACCTGTCTGTGTGTAGAGGCCAGTGTGGACTGCTGCCTGTCAGTGTCTAGCAAAACTGGATTTTAAGATTTTGCAGCAATGTGATTACATTTTTTTAAATTTAACCTCCTGAATTTGCAAACACTGACTTTCCTGTCTGGTTATTCCAGAAAGTTCAGCGTATCACAATAATGTACTACAAAATGTAACGTACTGTAATAAATTAACTTTCTACATTTTAAATTGTATATCTTACCCCTGAGACTAATTGTAACTGAAATAACTCATCCTAATACAACCTAACATGTTGTTTAATGAGTGACTGCCCAACGCGTGCAGGTAGCATAAATTAAATAATAATGACACACAGCTGAAATCAGTCAGTAATTAAATAAGCAACTCTATTGTGTGAATGTGTGTAGGTAGCGCAGGGCTGATCTGGATGCTCCTGATGAATTCATGTCCTCTCCTGAACCTACACTATCAGCTCTATCTGTTACAGTTAGAACGCATACTAACCTGACACACACATTGATTAAATCACAGCTGGGCGACACACTGACACAGTACCCTTCCACATAAAGCTAATTGGGCTTTCTCAGATGGCAACAAAGAACATCTGAAAGCTCGAAAATATATATTTATAAGACAACTCAGACAACAAAACTACTTGACAGCAGAAGCCCAGATGGCAACATTCATTATAAAACATGTCACTTCATATTATGGCTCCTATTGTGCTAATGGTGAAATATGCAATGTGAGCAGCCCTCAGAACTATTTTCAGCGTCTTTCTGTCTTTGAATGTGCAAATCCTCGCAGGCTGGGAGCCAAAAAAAACAATTACATCGACATGTCCACGCATGTTAATGATGTTTATAGCAAAGTAGGGAGAAAACCAAATGCGAGCGGTAATTAAGGATAGAGAAGCAACAATTAGATGATTAACTGGAACTTTTTAAGCAAAAATGTCAAACATTGACTAGTTCCGGCTTCTGAAATGTAAGAATCTGCTGCTATTCTTTGTCATTCGTGATAATAAATAATGTACAATGAGTCACTTTGTGCTCTGTAATGAGCAATATTCACAATTTGCTCATTTTATAAACTAAATGATTAAAATAACTGGCGGATTGTTTGTTGTTTGAGGTGTTTCAGGTTTGTGGCTCTGTCATGAACTTCTGTCCGATTCCTTTAGCATGAAATGATGCCTTTGCCGCCATCAGTGTGTTTTGAATATATAATTTTTCATTCGGGCAAGTGCTTAGCTCTCTTGTTACTTACGAGTGAACTTAACTGGTGTATGTGAAATTAACAGCAACACAGCGCAGCGAGCGGACACGCTAAGACGCTCGGGCCCGACCGAAGTTAGACGGCGCGCTGACAACACGGACCCTAACATCGAGTCCTTTGTAATGAAACACGGTGAGAAGATTCGACGACATCACACCACGAGGCAGCCGCGGGCGAACAACCCCCCTTGATTCTTGACATGCTCTCCTCCTTTTGCACTCTTTCATTCTGTCACCCTGCCTCTCATTATCTCTCCTCCTCCTCCTCCTCCTCCTCCTCACACCCTCCCCACCTTCATCCTCTCCTTCACTCTACCTCCCTGTCTTTTATCTCCCCCCTCTACCTTGGGTGCTTCTTTTTTTTTTTTTTTTTTTTGTCAGCCAGCTAGCCTAATTACAGCAGAACCCAGTTTTTCAGCTCTCCCTCGGGAGTGAAGGTCGTTCGGGGAAAATGAAACGCTTGTCACGCGAAAATGTAGTCGACTATCAAAATCTTGGACCAAAGCTTACTCAAACGGTGACAATTGTCACCATCTAATTTGTAGCTCCAGTGCGTTTAGTGGCTCGCTGTCAACAAAGATTTTCAAAAAACCGATCCGCAGCTGAATACAGAGCCAGTTTATTTCTGCCTGCTGCATATTTTTGCCTGCTCTGATGTCTTTGAAGTTTGAGTAAAAAATGAGGCTAAAAAGAAAAATGGTAATACAGGGAGAAATCCACAACGTTGACGGAAGAGATGTTGGAATAGCTCGTGTAGTCTTACAAGTTCTACCTCCCAGCAAGTCTTGCAAGAAAGGGATTTGATTCGGGGCTTTGATTAGAGAGTAGAACAATGGCTGCACACTGTCATACACCACTCCGCCATATTTCTACTTCAAAACGGGCTGTGAGGGGAATATTCTCGGCCATTTTTAGCATACAATGCGCAGACTTTGCTTGTAATAGATTTATTGAAAATTGATTGCACCTTCATGCCCAGGAACTCTTGGAAGGCCTCTGCGCTTCATCATTTCATGTTATTACATCCTGCTCACAGCTTGAGAATTATTTCCAAGTCCTGGAAGAGTAATGCAGCAAAGGTTATATCTTTTTTTTTATTATTATCCAACTTCTTATTTTATATGGAATGAATATAAATAAACAAAAAAAGACAGTTCTTTCACAAGTCCCTCTCCCTTCATTAGGGCCGCAACTAATGATCATTTCCATCATTGATTAAACTGTCAAGTATTCGCTTCATGAGTTTTCCCAAAAAAGCTTCAGATATCCCTTGCGCATCAGTGCTACTCTCTCAGGTGCAGGCTTGTGCAGGGTAAACCACCACGGACCGAAAAATCACTAGCGCACTACCAGGGTATGATTGTCTTTATTTATGACAGCAACATTAAAAACATTGAGGAGTGAACCATGCGTTGGAATCTTGATCTTGATTGAATTTCTCAACGATTAGATTTTATTTAACGAGGAAAGTCAGACTAAAGGGGCTCTGTGTAACAATTTGTGTATTAATTGCTTTTTTATTGGCCTTATGTGAGCGGATTGTAATGTGACGTGAAAAATGAGACCTTCCCCATCTCTCGGTTGCCTATACAAGCCTGTGGGCGATTTCTTTAAGTTGTTTAAAGCTGTTGGACTGTGGGTTTCCTTGCTAATGACTGGTCGGATTTTCCGCAACAGTCCGATGGATGTGACTTTATGCACCTTACTCAAGAGCCTCTATCAGCTACTCTAACAGAGAGCAACAGTAGCTAACAGAGTCTGCAGACATAGACCAGCACAACACAGACGGTCCACAGAGCTACTGTCCTGGCTATGTGGACTGTTGGTTGGACGAAAGAAGCAATTTCAAGACCTCGCTTTGGGCTGTGGGAAATCAGGTTTATTATTCATTAATTACTATTCATAGTTTCCTTATGATCATAGACTAAATGATAAATCGTGAAAATAATCGGCAGATTCATCAATGATGCAATAATGAAAATAATCATAAGTTGCATCCCTAATTTAGGATGATAGAGTTCATGCCAGTTAATGTTGAGAGAGAAAACCACATGCTATTAATAATTTAGGATAGAGCTGCAATGATAAGTACATTAATTAATAATAATACATTAAGTCATTTGCTGGTTTCAGCTTCTGAAATGTGAGGGTTTGCTGCTATTCTTTGTCATTTACGATACTAAATGAAGACTCTTTGGATTTTGGACTATTGGTTTGACCAAACGTTTGATCAGTCATCATCAGTAATGTGGATAAAATGACTGAATGGGTGCAGAAAAGTATTAGAACCAGTAAAACAGTCTGGTAAGTTCTGAAAATGACACCACTGTAATTCAGCCTTTAATACCAGGAAAAGACAACAACTCTATATAACTATATCCAACATTTAAGATGACGTTTAGTCTGACATTACAATTAAGATATAATATCAATACATTGCCCAGCCCTAAATGAAAATAGTCAAAATGTTCATCATAATTACCCAAACGGCAAGTTAACGTTCTCAAACTGTTTGTTTTGTCGACTAACAGTCCAAAAGAATAGCATCAAAACTTTCAAAACACATTTGACAAGCTCATAGGAACATTTTTTTTTATTTCAATAGACTAACTGCTCCAATACTCTTCCTATCTTTGAACAATTACAAACTACTCGTCCAGAGCCTGTATAACCGAATCCTAACAGCAAACCCACCTTGCGTTTTCTGAGTTTCAAAGAGAGGTCTGCCGAGCTTATTAGAGTGCATCTACTCATCAGTCTAATTAACAGTGCGCAGCGCACACCTCTCCGTGCATAATAGGGTATACATTCAGATCAGCCTAATTACTTCTGACATATTGGAGGCTGTGATCGCACCCACCTCCCCCACAGTGGTGCACCTCCTCAGCCGGCGCCCGCCGACCGCACCGCTGAATGAAGCCGTAGACATTTTATGGCAGAGGAAACAGCAGGTAAATCTGGGCAATATTGTAGCTGTCGAAGAGGCTGTTATGTCCTTGTTGTGGCCGACGAGGGAGAGATAAAAGTATTTCTATCACAGACACTGAATTAGAGGTAATTTTACTGTTTTTCTGCTTTCTCTTTCTCTACCTCTGAGTGTGTGCGTGTGCGCAGTGTGTGTGTAAAGGTGGTCGAATGGCAAGTGAGGTCGGTTCATCTTATCCTAATGAGCCTAGTGTGTTCTAACCAGTTTAGCGTTCAAAGACACAAATTGTGTGATTTATATGCCTCTGAATGTCTGTGTTCCTGTGTGTGTGTGTACTGTATATACTATATGTGTGTACGCCTCAGAGAGAAAAAAAAAGGAAAACACACCCGGGAGCATCTTAGTCGTGGTTAAGGGAGCGCGCCCAAAATAACACGCAGACGTGCACACGAGCCAAACACACGCTAAAAGCCCTCCCGGAGCGAGAGACGTCATACCGCCCGCAGAGGCCGCGGCTGACCAATCAGGTGTTGAAGTGGAATGACACGGCATCACGGAAGGACAACAAGAGTCAAGAGCGCACACACACTGAGACGCAGATGTGCGCTCGCACCAATCAAACAGAGACGCGAGGACAGCTTTTCTCGGAAATTCTCGCACGAACCCAAAAATCACACAGCTCTGAAAGTGTCAAAAAAAACTCTCCACATATAAATGATTAAATACTGAGAGGAGCAGGTAAACAAAATGCTGGCTTACAAGAAAAATGCAAGTACGTCTTATCAACCTCTGGCTCCTGTCAAACCGGGTTTCCCTGTACGAGGCCCTCAGGAGCTCCGGTCGGCTCGCTGTTCCACCCGCCGCGCTCCGCAGTCCCCCCGCAGCTGCACTTCGGCTTGTACACAACCTGCGAACGGCTCACCCAGTAACTTCCACATTTAACATCAATCTGGAGTAGTGGCTAATGGGCTGACCCTGTTGTCTCGAAAAGCGTCCGCTCAGCAGTTCCAAAACACATTGTATCAGCGAAAAATAGACATAACTATGCAACAACAGTGGATTTACACGGGGAGTCGCGGACGCTGCGGACTAAATTACAATTCTGCTACGGCAGCGTGTCACCATCATGTCATAAATTAACGGCGGTTTGGTTTTTGGGCCGTTTTGCTCTTTTATCTACTTGCCCAGAGAGGAACAAACACATGGATGCTGTTCTAGACTTGAAGATATACTAAATTATATGTTACCTCCTAATTACTCAATTACCGGACGTTTGTGGGATCAGTTGCAGCTTCACTTTAAAGGGAAATGGGCCTACAGGAATTTATTGAATGCATAATTAGTCTAATTAAACTAGTGAATGCTGTAATTTACACAGGAATGATTGTTTGTTTTGTGTATCATATCAAACATCTGATCAGCTGCCTGTCTTCGCGCCACCATTGTAGATAACCCGTAAAGCTACCGTAGCTTCTCGTTAATGATCTCTCGCATCCGGCGCCGAGCCCAGATAAGCTTATCACTTTTCATCTCACCTTCAAATTACAGAGGAGTTTACGGGCCCGTCTCAGAGAAAACAATTCTCTCAGAACAAAAGTGTCTCTTTGCAGAGGACCTTCGGCACCTCCGCCAGAGTAATTGGCTCACTCACAAGACGGATCCAGAGACACCTCCAGTCCAAAATGTGTTTTTCTCCTTGTTCCTACGGATCAGTGTTTGAGCTTCGCTGTGTAGAACGGTGTATGTGCAGAGTTTAGACGAATATTCGGGAAGCCAGTCGTGGTCAAATATTCAGGAAACACGAGTGGGATATAAAATCTTGAAGCCTCCAGTGCTCCAACACTGAGAACTGATTTAACAAGTAAAGGAGGAGACATCTTGGGTCCAGCAGTTAAAGCTGTTGTAAGTGATACATTTTGATTAAAAGTGTTAAATAGCTCTGTATTCTAACTGTAATGGCTGTTATAGAGTGTTTGGCCAGTAACCCACGTCTCTCCTCTCCCCTGCTCATGCAGTAAAAGAGAAATATATTTTGCTCTTGTCCCTTGTGCTCGGAGACAGCGCACAGAGAGCCGGATCCTCCTGTTCTGGTGACCTACAGTGGCGGAGCGAGGAAAGCTACCAGTCCCGGCGCTCCCGGTGCCGAACAGGCCAAGAGACGAAAAACGCCGGAAGGAAAGAAAGAGGCGAGGACAGCTGCCTCGCAAAAAAAAAGAGAAAGCGGTCGTGCAAGTGTGGTGGCGTAAAGAGGAGGGAGGAGATTGCCAACTGCAAACTGGACAGGAAGTTATCTAAAACAGCAAACACTTTACAGCAGCTTCAACTTGAATATTTGCATATTCTATATATTTGAATGTGGGAGAAGGAGTAGGTTTTAAGGATCGCTTCAAACTCAACACCTCCGGCTCATAGTGAAGGCTCGCTCCTATATGTTTTCTGGCGCAGGTCCAGTGTGTAGGATTTAATTCAACGTGCATTTGCAGAAATTGAATAAATTATCAGAGACATTATAAGAGAAGAGACAAACCACTTAAAGTATGTAAATAGATGCTGGTGATTCTATGCATCCGGTTCTTATGTCCTAGCGACCATTAAATGATGGAGTTCCGGCTCACTCATTCGTTTCGATAGGGGACTGGTCCTATTAGTTCAAAATAACCGGCCGGGAGTGTTGCCAAGATGGCGGTCAAGTGAAAAGGCTCGCCTAAAAGCACTTTGATATTATCAATAAATGTGTTTTCATTAGTGTATAATGTACTTAAAATGGAAATTGTTGCATTTTCATAACCTGAGATGACCCCTTTTACATCTGCAGAGGGAGCAGGTGCTCTTTGTCCGCCATGTTTCTACGGTATCCCAGAATGGCCAAACCAAACACTCGCTCTAGAGAGGAAACTTTTTATTGTTTTTAGCAGCCACCACAGACGAGGGTGAGATAAGCTGGTTCAGTTGGTTGCAATCTGCAGTCACGCCGTTAGATGCCACTGAATGCCACACGCTGGACCTTCAAGTGCGATAACCAGGGCCCCAAATTGGTGTCAAATTGGTGGAATGCCCCTTTATAATCCGTTTGACTTGATGCTACACCTGCACACATGGTGCCAGGTGTGGCACAATCTGCCTGTAATCCAAAACAAACATAAACATCGCCAACATCTTTCCAGCCTTGTTAGGTCGTTACACTGTTTTCCCATAATCCAGTGGGCTCTCTGACTAGTCCAGGCTCCCACTGACAGTATCTGAAGGAACGATCTCCTGCTGCATCACATTTATCAGCCCCTCATCCTCTGCCGAACTTTTCCTGCTAATACTGGTATTCATTTCCTTCTTGAATTCTCCTCGTCTGTGCGCCGCGCAAGATAAATTAGACACACGGGGCTCTTGGTCCTCGCGTATTAATAGCTAATCTCTGTTTATTTACTTTCACACACTGCGGGGACTTCAGCACTCGGGCTTGCCACCATATGTACCAGTTTCAGGAAAGGCAAACCTGCAGTCTGAAAGCATTAGTGGTGACTCTGACAAGGAAAGGGACTCCAGGAAATGAGGTAACTGAGAGGTTGTTCAAATGATGAATAAATAAATAAATGTGATAATAATTCTATATTCGACAGTTCTTTCCAGTCAAAGGTCTCTCTACTTTAATTTAAGGACAAGTCTTCCTGCTTCCTCTATTGACTTCGTTCCCATTTTCCTTTTTACCAGAGCTGATGCTTTTTTTCAATACAGGCGTGTGTCTTCTTTTTTTTCCTTTTTGTCGAGAGCACCATCTTGATAATAAAATATGTCAAAGTTCCACTTGAGGTTGCCGGATCGCTCTGTGTGGCGTTGCAGCTTTTGCTCTCAGGTTCCTCGCTGCTAAATTAGGTGCCTCGCCTCTTTAAGTATTTTTGGTTTCAGCTACTGTCAGCTCCACTTCACCCTTATTTATGCACATTTTTATATTTCCGCTCACCAAGAGAGGTAATTCAAGAACCTCCATCCCTGCTCAAATAGTACACTATATGGCACGGAGATGATTCTGAACAGAGCAGGTGAACAATAAGCAATACATTGTACAGTGAAATAATAGTGTTTCATAATACTAATAATATAATAGTAATAGTGTAAAGAGTATTCTTGGTCTTCTAGATTTTGCCGTGAATCAGTTGCTGTTGAATTTCTTGTGTGACTGGTTATATTATCAGGGAATATTCAGCTGGTTACGAAACTGTCTCAGTTTAATACTGATGCCTCTGTATGACCTACATAAGCAAATGAGACCATCAGTGAGAAGAAGGCTATTTCTATAAAGCTTTTTTATAGTTATATTTCACGTCTGTCACCGGGTAGATTCTGACTTATTCAGGTCATAAAATGAACACAGTCTTTTTTAAACGGAGCGCTGAGGATTAATTGAGAGGAAAGAAGCTACTAATCTGTAGTCTGGCAGTACGGCACTAAAACAAAGTTTACTTCGTCACCGTCATATCAGAGTTATTATTCTAATACGAGACAATAACCAAAGGCGTGCACAAGCCGGATCAAAATCTGATCTGGAACTACTTTGTCCACAGACAAAAGAGGAAAGTTCCTTGTAGCTGCTTAAACCTTACAATATGTAATTTCCACTGCTGAAGGGCTCTCTATCAAAGCCAAACATAAGACATAAGACAGGTGTTTTCTCAGGAGGAGCTGCTGCTCAGAGCCGGCTAGAGTGTCGGGGGGCTGAGTCAGCCTTGAGGAACAAACAGTCACATCACATTCTGTTCTGATCCAGAGTCATTTACCGACAGGAGGAGAGCTCAGAGGTTACTTTTCAACTTCTGGGATTCAAAAGTAGAATTATCCTCACTCCCGTTTATCGACCCGACTGAAGCAGCGATCCATGGAGGCGATCGCCGTCGTCTTAGTTTATGGTACGTTACTGTAATGTTGACTGCTGACTGGAGCTGGAGGGGAAATGTATTGTATTTCATGGAGACATTACAGAGAGGAGAGGGGGTAAAGAAGAGCGAGGATCACAGTGTCTGGTGAGTGCCAAATAGTGAGATTATACTTGAATATAAACACACAGGCTCTGCTTGTGTGCTGTTGCAGGCTAATGTTAGCTCACGGCTAATGTAGCAAAGTAACGCGGCTGTTTTCAGCAGGTCAACACTGCATAACACACAGATGTTCACAGATGAGGTCATGTCTATTCTCATTCACTGACTCACCTATCCCAGAAGTACCAACATGACATCATGAAATGCACTTTTACTTTGAGTAAACTTGAGGATTTCTCTGGGTTTGTACATTGTTGGACTGCAGTAATATGACAGAAACATGCACTAGTGCACCATGCTGATACTGTTGCGTATGTGTCATATGTCTTATGATATATCTCGGTGATAAGTTGATATTTATCATTGTCACTGTGTGATGTTGTGATCTTAATGTGCTTTTCTATACTTTACTGTAGCAAATCCCACCAACTGTGTTTGATTAGCTTGAACTGAAATGCATTTTACTGACTTAAAGCGGCAATAATCTCTATTTTATGTTATTGTAACAATGGAACGAACGACTATGAGAAGAGAGGTACTCACAGTGACACATTCAAAGGCGATTACCGCCCGACGCAGCAATTCCCCTCAGCTCTGTGGAGCATTTTATCCTCTTTTGGCTCATTTGTTTTGGTTTTTACGGGCCAGAAACTTTACTGGTTTCAGTTTCATTCTCATCATCGTTTTTTCCAACTGCAGAGGACAGATATTTTCAGCAAAAATAAAAAAGCCAGAATGCCCCACCAGTGCTGTTTGGTTCCCACTCCGGCCTGCGAACATGCAGCAGTACATTTAGCAGCAGATTCTCAAGTGTTTCCCTCGGGTGCTGGTGAAGACCAGGCAGAGCTCAAAGGAGAGTGAATATCGTACCTACAGTCATCGATTGACCAGAACCATGGCGCGGAATGAATGCTAATGCTGCTTAGCATCTGAACAAGCAGCTGTTTGGGTAACACTCTCAACATATCAACTTTATAAGGTGGTAATACGTCTGTGACGTGTTTACAGCCTGTTCGGCTCCCCCCGAAGTGGCCGAAACATTTATTAATGCTGCTTCAAAATATGCTTGTAACCCTTCCAGGCAGCATGAACAAAAAAACAGCACAACAACAGGTAAACACATGATAAATGAGCAGCAGGACACTGACTTAAAGACGTCCATCCATCACAGGGGAACACAATGCAGACGTTTTCAGGCCAAATGTGTCCACAAAGCAGTGTGGTCTCACAGCAACACATCTGCAGGATCCGATGTGTGCACACGTGTAACCGGCGCCTCCAGGTATGGGCTTGTTTTTTTTTGTCATTGCTGACACGTCGTTGTTGTTGTGAATGGAGGCTGAAGGATGTGCAGGGCCGCTGTGTTCAAAAGAACAACCGGGCTGTCACACATGAGCACTTATCTGTGTCGTAGTTTCTTATTGAACACCCCCCCACACACACACACACACACACACACACACACTTTCAGTCTGAGACTTTGTTTCTTTCTTTATCTTTTCCTTTATGTCTCTCCCTCACCCCGTGACTCTTTCCGCTCTCGCATCTGTCGTTAACAGCCTTGACCTAGAAAATCTGTGGTGTCATGATTTCGGCTGATGAAAGAGGACATGCTCGTCACTGCTGGAAACAACAACATATCATCCCTGTCCTACAGGAACGCTCTATCGCGGCTTTTCAGACCCTGAAAAGGCCCGTAGATTCCCATGATACCTGCGCATTTTAGCAATTTACAGCCTTCTCCATTGCTTTTTGTTTTTAGGGCTGACACATAGCTCCTCCGACGTTATATTTCGTAACAACTGTATAGTCTGATGACTTGTCAATATGACATATTATATATTAGATAATTCAATACAACACACAGTAAAATCTGTCAACAGAAAACATGGTCTTTGAAGAGAAAGGGCTGGTCTGTGGCTTTAAAACGCAGAAGATTCACCGTGGTTCTCCAGCATATGATTGCCTGTCACAGCAGAGGCTTGTCACTATAAATATAACTGCACCATATTGAGTTTTTAGACAACAGGGTGTGCTAGTCACTGTAAAATAAATAAATAAATAAATAACTTATTGTCTTTTAGAAAAATTGGAACGGAACAACAATAAAACCAGAACATATTGGGTTCGTATTTTTAGAACTGAGCGGCGATGAAGCCTGTCTTTCTCCCTCTGTCTCCGCGAGAAAAACTTAACATGAAACTGCCACGGCCACAAAAAGAAACGCGCACGCGCTCCCTCAGAGACGCGAGCGCCGTGTGAAGCGCGCAGTCTGTCACTGTGGCAGAATCCTTTGTGCCTTTGTGACTAACACAAGGGGAACAGGCCTCTAACTGACACGCTGTGTTTTTTGAAGGAGAGCGACGCCTGTAGACGCCACATTAGACATCTTCACACGTCGGGCCGCTTGTTAAAGCGAACATTCAGCCATGTGATGGGATCGGTAGCTCAGGGGGGCGACGGGACTGGACTGCAAGCGGGGATGATAGGGCAGCTTTAGGCAGAAATAAAAGGTACTGTTTGTTCTCATGGTGGAAGGTATGATGAAAGGGATGGGCATCGGCTCTTTTGTTTAATGGTATGGTCTCAAAATGTATCATTAACATCAGGAATCTGAAGGGGTTCGAAGAGTGAAAACCAGGTGAGAGAGGAAACAGCTGTTGAACTCACAGACAGAGGATCATCAATTAATGCTGAAGCAAGAGATGCACCGATCCCCGTACTGACACTAATTTAGCAGATCGGGTCTCAGTCAGCAGTGAAGAAGAAGCAGAAGGAAGAAGTACTCGAATGCTTTACTGAAGAAAAAGTAGCAATGCGGCAAAGTCCTGCATTCAGTTTGAAAGAAAAAGTACACAAGCATAAAATAGAAAATGGAAATACTCAAGTAAACTACCTCAAATTTATACTAAGTACAATTTTGAAGCATATTTCCATTTTCTGCTACTTTATACTTCCGCTCCACTATATATAGCAAATATTGTCATTTTCACTCCATTATATGTATTTGACAAACTGTAGTTACTAGTTACTTTGAGTACTACATGCTGCATTAGTGCCAAAGTAGCACATTGTTAAATGAATTTATCTTATCAGGAAAAGCAAACAAACAAACACACAAAAACATTTTCCCATAATCAGAAAAAAATACGACTTTTGGGTCCATTTGACAACACTGACAGTACGTAATGTACTTAGTTACTTTCCACCACAGCCACCCAGTCGTGATGTCAAAGTGCTCACAACATATATTCTGCATTTCAGTGTGAAGGCAGTAGACGGGCCAAAGCCATTCACGATCAGCTTAAAGTGACTCATCGCTGAAACAAAATTAGCTTGATGAATCACAACAATGCAAACTTGTGTAATGTAATAAAAACAAATTATGTGAAACAGTCACGGCCTAGTGCGTCTTGTTCCCTGAACGGTCCGTGCAGCAAAGAACGACTCAAAGATTTGAAAAAATGGAAACGGCGGCGGACAGGATCGGTCCTGGGTACCAGCAGCCACCGTTCAGAGTTCAGGTATCTGGAGAGAAGAAGTCACACAGGGGATCTCCGGCCGTCTGATGATTATCTGCAAAATAATATCACTGCTGCTCTGTAACAGTGATTAATGCACCCCTCCGCAAGATGATACGGTGGGCTCTCTATAGGAGCTGAACGCTTTAAGGGTCAAATATAAAGTGGAACGGGCTACCTCGGTGATTTAATATTGAACCTCAATAAAGGTGGAGAACTCACAAGAGACAGATTAAGGAGGAACGGTCAATATAAGAGCAGCTGAGGCAGAGAAATAATCCTGACTGTTGGTCCCCGGTGTGTCAGGCTCCAACAATTTCGGATCCTACATTCTACATAATACAACAAATATCACTTTAACACCATTTACCGTGTTTGTTACGCAGCGTTTCTGTTACAAATTTGCAGACTCCAAACCCCAATTATACTTCACACAGAACATTATGTAACTGTTTTGGCTGAATCGTGACCATAATCTGCCTTTAACAGTAAAACCAATGGAGTTCCCCTCCGGATAGTCATTATCTCCCGGCTGAGATTATTAAAACTATTGGCTTGCAATGATTATAATGCACTCGGAATGAACTCGGGGTAGCATCTGTTTCGTATTCAGAAACTGTCACTCTCGGCGCGACATCTAGGGCAGACTGTAAATAACGCTGCGACTTCGACTCCCATAAAACTCACAAACTCGCAAAACTATGCGGCGAAATCCAGCAGAGCTTTAAGGGTATCAAGAGACTCGCAGTGTTTTCGCTGTGCGGATCTCAGAGCTGCCAGTCACCACCGAGAGATGAGTGGGACCCGAAATCAGACGAGGCAGAACTGAGAACTACACATCGAAACATTACAGCCGCAAACGCCAACATTTAATCTCCAAGCCCCGGCATCAAAGCCCAAATCCCCCACATTTTTTCATCAAATCAATCTTAAGTGAATGTACTTCCATTTCATATTTTATTTTTTTGCATTTTGATGTGTAAACTGACAACAATTTGGAAACCCCACAGGACTCCATCAAAGTGGGGCATCGAAATAATTTCAGATGCAACTTGCGATCGCAAAACAGCTTAATGGAAGAGGAGTCGGTAGCTGAATAGAAGTCATCTGAAAGGAAATGGGCCACAGTGTGCATTGTGCGTGTAAGTACATCGACACGGCATCTCAAACAGTGACAAGCTCATCCTGTTCACAAAGAATACACCCACAGGAGCATTACAGCCTCTTACATTTATGTAAGTGCGTCGAGAACGCAATGTGGAGACTGAAAAACACACCGAAGACTGCGACAAGCTAACAATTTCATCCGAGCCTACAATTATATATCATTGTATGAAGAAAAAGATCAGTTCAGTTGTTGTGAGTGTGGTCCAGTGCTTCAGGCAAGCTCACTCTTCAGCCAGCATCAGACACGGCCACGTAATACATTCAGATAAACTACCATTGTTATCATGGATCAATCAGCTGATTATTTTCTTAATGAATTGATTAATCATTTGATCTATAAAGGTCAGAAAATAGCAAAAGCCAAAGTTGACAAATTCAAATATTTGATATTGAGTTTATTAAAACAGCAAATACTGACATCTGAGAAGCTGAAACCTGTTAAACTGCGCCAATTTTCTTCCTTTTTTATTTTTTTTATTTTTACCAATAGAGCTGCAATGATAAATTGATTTGTTGTGAACCAACAAATATTCGATGAATCAGCTTGAGTTATTTTTTGCGACATTTCCCGGCTTCTTCGCTCCTGTATGACAGTAAACTGAATATCTTTGAGTTGTGGGTAAATCGAGACATTTCAGGATGTCAGCCTGGGGAACACTGATCAAAATTTTTCACCATTTTCTGACATTTTATAGACCAAAAAACTAATCGATTGACCAGGAAAGTAATCAACGGATTAATCAGCAATGAAAATCCTTAACTTGAAGCCACCTGGACGATTGTTCAGCGTTGACTAAATATGTATCAAACAAGCTCAAACCTGATTTCTTTTCAGTTTAGACATTCAAATTAAGTTTTCAAAAGTATTCTGATTATGTACCCAAGATCTTCCTCTTTGTCAGTATTTTTAGTTCATTTTGTAAATAGAAAAAAACATTTAATGACATCTTAAAGGTCCCATATTATCAAAAACACGTTTTCTCTGGTCTATATATATAAACTGGTCCTCCCTGAGCCTACCAGCTCCCAGAATGAGGAAAGCAAACGAGTCCTGCATAGTCTCTGCAGCCCACCCACTGGTAAAACGGCGCTCCTACAGGCTGTTCAGATTCAATCTCTCGCCAAAATCTCTCCTGTCGTTACGTAACGTAACACATCATAGTACTCCACTGGCTGCATGAGACACACCTCTTGTTTTTGCATTTTAAATCTCTAAATTTTTTTTAATTAATTTTTATATGTAAATATTAGCATTTTAGCTCAATAGCTTCTCAGTAGCTTTAAACACAATATCTCTGCTTTAAATAGCCCACATTTTTATTTTGAAAACAGGAAGTCGGTAACACGCTGTAGCCGTCTTATAGGCTATCGCAGTGTGTTTATTGTAAAGTCTGCAATATGGGTGCACTTGAAATGTTGGAGCGGCTTGCTCGGATCGCAGTGTACCCGGAGCGAAGAAGAGGAACCGGAGCGAATGTCTGCCGAATATCCAACTTAAAACTAACTTCACTGCGGTACCATGCGAACAGTGTCCAAGAGTTTGGAGACTGTGTTGGAGACAAACACAGCTTTCGCTAGCTGTTTTTAAATGTTACCTGTTGCAGGTGGGGAATGGGAGCCGGGTGGTTGTGTTGGGGAGTCTCTCATGTAATGTCCGTATTTCTTCAGGAGCCTCTCCTTCTGGGTCCGATTCTGGGTCAAACTGGTATGGTTGAACGACAGCATCTCGGCGAGCCATAGCAGAACATTAGCGCATGCTACCGCTAGCGTAAGCAGCATCGTCTCCCTGAGAGGGGCGTGTAGCAGGCAGGGCAGGCGATGACAGACGGAGCTCATTAGCATTTAAAGGTGCAGGCACAGAAACAGCCTGCTCTCAGCAGAGCTCAGTAGAGCTCAGTTGAGCGACTTTTAGACAGCTGAAATTCAGGACCACGGATGGGTTTGGGGCAATACATTTCGAATACAGTGTTGTTGGACCTCTGACAGCTGTGTGAAATTGATGAAAAACAGTATAATATGGGACCTTTAAGTAAAAATGAAACACCAAAGTATGGTTTACATTTTGTACTACCACGTCATTTGCAAGTGCCTTCATCATTTCAAGTGTTAATTGTAAAAAAAATATATATATATAACCTTTGTGATCATCCACATCCAAAAGTGCACTGAGGATAATCGGATGTAGTTACCTTCACAGTCATTTCACCAGAACAGCAGGTGACGCTCTAATCATGTTATCTCACCCAAAGTCTAATGCCTTAAAAACACTACTGGAATAACTGTCCACTGTATACATCAATGTCATACCAAATCCTCATTCAAGTACCATTTAAGAATGCATTACTCAGCAGCTGATCAATAACCTAGTGTTGGCATGGTAGAGATCTACAGTAATTCTCGAGGTCTCTGGGTAAGCAGAGCTGGAAATCATTCCATATTGGCATTCAAACAAAATGTAACGACCCATAAACACAATCTGAGGTGCACGTGATTAACGCCATGTAACACAAACGTTATGATGCATATTGTAAATGTGATGCACTGAAGGCTAGCTGGTGCCAAGTGCATTCAGCTGTCGGGGATCATTTTAAATAAATAAATAGCCGTCAAATAATTGTAAGCAGCGGCCCTGGTTACCAATTCATCTTCTGTTACTACATATTTAATTAACTGAAGTGTTTAATTAGTGGTAAGTTATTCAAAATAAGAAAAGACCAAACGGAGCTGTGACACTGCACCTATTTTAATGTTTTTCTACAGTGTGTGTTGTTCGGTCCTTGAGTATAACTACGCTGCAAATCAATACCTTTTTATGCTGTCGGCGTTTGTTGTCAGAAATAGCGGAGAACCATTGTTGTGCCTCGTCATGTCGACATGTTTGACCCTTGCCACGCCGAAAAAAGCAGAGAAAGAATGTCTTTTTCAGCGACCAACATTAATTACTACAGAAGAATCTTGTTTACTGCATAATGATACGACTATTAAGAGGACAAACAAAGAAATGTTGCTGTATCTAGGTTTTTATTTAAAAAAAAAGCAGGCACCTGTTTCCCAGCTAAAAAAAAAAAAGTTCATACAACTTTCCTGTGTCATTTACTCACCATCCTCTTAAATCCTGACACCAGCAAATAATGAAAACCTTCATCAAACACTTGAATTCTTTCTTCCTCCTTTGAGATGTCAGTCTTCAAACTCCATTTCAGGTTCGGGTTCTTCTTTTCCCAAAAAGCAAAACAACAAGCCTCCACGCTGGAGGTGGAGGAAAGCTGAAGATTTGGCAGGTGTGTTGTTTGTATCCAGCTGGGTGAAATGTCACTGACTGACAAGGTAATTTCAGCATGCATTTATTATTTACTTTAGCGACATCGTACAGCAGGACAGGCACGACTTGACAAGCCAATCAGTGTTTCCCAAAAACAAAAGCATGCCACCGGGCCGCTGCACCAGTCTGAATCTCACACCATCCCCCACCATGCAGATGGGACAGAATATAGATAATTAAAAATCAGCACACTCCAGCTTAAAGCGTTATTTTGTGTCTAATCATCTCATTTGTATTCTATTAAAGTAGACCATTATTCACAGATCTGTTTATCACATGTCAGCATGTGTCTCTTCCTGTCTCCCCGGAGACGGCGGGAGAAAGACAGGAAATGAACAAAGAGAGAAAGAGCGAGTTATCAGCTGACCGCATGCCACCAGGACCCGGCAGGATCCCTCCTGACAGCCTCAATCTATCAGCGGGTCAATCTGTTGACAGATGTTCAGGCCTGGACGACATCCGCTAGCTCAGCGACTCACCTTATGCTAACGCAGAGTGTGCAACATGGCTAAGAGACACATGCTCGCTCAGCGTGACGCTTGGTCAAGTCAGTGTGGAGCCGCACGCCACCAGGCTCACTGGAGGCCACGGTGTGGCGGCCGAGAGGCTGCTGGCACCGCCACAGAGATCTTGGTGTTGTCACAATACTGCAGATTACTAATGCACATTATGGGAAGTCTATTATAGACTGATTCAAATCTCACGCATAAACATTAAAGGGAAGGTTCACTCAATTACACAAAAAAAGAATTCTTACAGTTACTCAAGTAATGTACTTAATTTTTGAGGTAGTTATACTTGACTATTTTCATTTTATAATATCTTTAACATTTTTGTAATATATTTATATGTATTTATTTGTTATGTATTTGTTTGTTAAATTGACAGGGAAAGTGCAAAGCTTCCGAGCTGTTCCTGAGTTACAAGACAATACATATTCACTATACAACAATATTGGCAACCAAAACAACAATAAAAAAGATTTTAAAAACATTAAAACACTAAAGACTTCGGACACAGACTGCGTAAAAAATGGATACAGTCTCCATGACGTCACCCACACAGGAGGCAGTGTTTCCTGTACATAGGCTAAACTGAGACCCGCTCAGGTAGATAAAATCCTAATTCATCATGCAGCATACATCAGCTCTGGCATAAGAAATGTACTTAGGTGTTTCCAACACATTCATTTATCTGTGGCGGTCCGCCACAATAGCAACATTGGCCGCCGCATATTGATTTTCTGTGCATCCCAGCAGCCCCCGTCAGTGAATAGCATGATGTTATATACTCTGATACAGGGGATGGAGGTGTGGTTTTTTAGTCAGCCGGTAAAACCAACGAAGAAGAGAGGGAGGAGTATTTAACGCAGTTGGCTCAACCTGGACTTCCTCTGCGAAGAAGACGGCTGGCCTCATCTTAGAGATCAAGCCCCCAGGAAGAGTGCCAGGTCTTGAAGGCAGTTTCCGTAGCGTAACAATATGTGACGCACTGGGGCCCAAAAAGACTTTTTCCCATAAGCTAACTTTGTGAAAGACATATCTGTAAAATGGTTTGGTGGATAAGGTGGATTGAGCCTTACAACCCCCACAAAATGACTCGTTTTACTGTCAGAATTTGAGCCACTCTGGCCAATCAAATTTGGAAAGTCTAGAGGAGCCACATGATTCAATTTTTTTATCCCCATTTAAGTCAGCTGAGGGCTCAGCTGGAAGTGAGCCGGTTCACTCGGTGGAAATCTCGAGTGTGCACGCTCTATGCCCCCCTCGCTTTCTGGAGCCAACCTCAAGTAGCTATTTGAGGTGCTGCAGTAGCTACCCCGGAGGTTGCAGCTCGGTTATAAGTTTCTGATGCTCCGGATGAAAAGAGAAACTCTTCGTCTCTATCTGGAGATATCTCTTGCATTTGAACACCTACACAATGGAGGGAACTCAACATGGAAGACTGTCTACAGACCAAAACGTGTAGGATAAAGCTACAGCTTACACACCAAACCTGCCCGCTTTAATATCTCGCTTCACACCCAAAATGTCCTCCGCTACCGCACTCGCTATTAGAAATTTAAATCTTTTTTATAGACGTGTCAGAAGTAATCAAAGACTGTCGACCTTGTTCATGGAATCGCCCTTTTTTTTCCCGCCTTTGGTGACAATAATCCACAATGCTGTAGGGCTTATGGGAAATAAGACATAACAAAGATATTAAAAAGCATAAAAAAATACTGTCCATGTCTGGGCATATGTGGTGAGCTACATCTGCATTATTACAAATGTCAAAGTGATTTTGAATGCAGTTATCTTACTTCTGGAATCATTTCACCTCGGCTCTCAATACACCCAACATCAAAAGTACTGTCAGACAAAAACGTACAATAACTTATCTATAATGTAACTTTAAATCCATCAAATGTATCTGAACACGTCATTATGCCACACATTTTTAAAAAATACTACAGCAATAACCATTGAACACGAGAGGAAGCCATCGATTCAGGGAGACAGAAGTCACAGGTTGCGTATCAAATTAAACCGGCTCTATGAAACTTTAGTTCCAAACAATTCCAAATTAAATTTGATTACTGTTCCAAACAGTGAGCCGGACGTTTTTGATTGCTGTTTGAAGTGTTTTAAAACCCCACCATTTCAGATCCCTTGTTAATTTAATTAATGCTGAGAGACCACTTTTACACATTTTGAAGAGGTGCTGCCAAATCAAGAGCGAGCGCTGAGCAGAGATGAAAAACTCTTCAAAATCCATTTCTCTGTTCAGAAACCCGTCAGATTTGTGCCACGGAAGGTGAGGAGATCGCGGCGAGATGAGAGGCGCGACTCCGGTGGCCGAGTCCGCCGAAAGGTCACCTGTAGCGTGACCCTCCTGCCGCGGCTATTTTCTGACTCAGTGAGGATGATTATGTAAATGCTGCATGCAAGCTAAGGTAAACCAAGCATGCCTAAACAATTTCAGCAATGTGAGAGACATGTCGGGCCCTCAGAGGGGACCTCTGTGCTCCTTGAAGGTGGAAACCTGAGGAGGGTCAGTAGCTGAGGGGGGTTTTGAGGAAGGAAAAGGGGGATGGAAATGGGTGGCGGGGTTAAATTTGAGTTCACTTAAAGGTCGTACTATGCTTATTTTTAAGTTTGTACTTTTACTTTGGGTGTCTCCTAGAAAATATTCACATCTTTAAATATTCATAAAAGAGAATTTCTATCCTATTCATAGTGTTGCAGAAATTAGCACTCAAAGTGCCTGACATGCCGTTTGTGTTTGCCACAGAGCTTATTTCATGCAATAATCTAAAATCCGATTGAAAAATCCAGAAGGCTTTTTCAGCAGTGAAACGAGAAGTACAAAAATACTTCACCCCTGCAGCACCCCTGCTGAAAAGCGCTCTGATTGGTCAGCTCTCTCGTGACATCACAACCTTACGGAAGTCCTGACGGCTCTTTTGAAGGCAGAGTGTGTGAATACGGGCTGTGTGCATTTCTCCACAGAATGAGCCATTTGATACCCACTTTAATACAGCATTTACACGTCACCTGGACCTGTTACATGATCCGAACAGACGTGGGATTTCACTTTCTCAGAGTTGTGTCTTTTTTCTCTCCCTGCCTCCGGCAGTGTTATCCGTGTCACTCTGATTCGTACACTGCTCGTCATCCGTGCTGTGAAGATGCTGTTTTGTGTGTACGTGCCAAGTGCGTGCGTTTGTGTGCGTGCGTGAGGGTCATCAGAGTCAAGTGTTGGTGTCTCGTCAACTGCATCGCATCTCTTCAGCGCATTTATGCTCACACACGCAAACACACGCGCGCACACACACGGCTTGACCTGCTGTCAAAGAGATGTGCAGTGTCTCCTCCCGGATCGACCCTGAGGACTACAACACAACAGCTACATCCAACTCCACTTTTCCTCCGTGAATCTCTGCTTCCCTCCTCCCCGCCGCGACCTCTGCCCCCTTTTCACTGCTGTCTTTTACTTTCCGCGGCTCTGGAAGCAGTTTGTCAGCGTTCAAGTATAAATTGGGTCCCCGACTGACTGTTAGTCCTCCGAAGTCCCTTAAACAGACCCAGTGTGCTCAGAGGAGCAGCATGAGTAGAGATGTACACGTTGGACTCTCATTCGGCTGCTGTCATGTTTGACTATTGGAAGAAATATCCTGCCAAAGTAACTGTTAAATAATGTATCAATGCCGCCAGCCAGGGCAGGATTATTTGTGTCAGTCAGATTGCTGAGTTTCTGACCGAGCGCATACTTGACTTTGTTTGCGGCTCGTTTTCAGCTGCATGGTCGCTACTGCAGCTTCCACATCAGCTGCCTGTCCAGAACTGTTCTTCCTGGCTGCAGTTTCTTCTGAGACGTGAATTCATCTTCAGCGACATTATATTTGTTAAACTGAATGAGCAAAACGACTTGAAGTGTGAGCTGAGTGACTTAAAAAGGAGAAAAATACCTGTGAAAAACACAGCCTCGCCATGCAATTTGCATCCAAGTGGTGGGGTGTTTGTTGATAATACTTCTTCTGCCCTCACTGTGTGTGTAGGTGCACAGCCGTGCTGCAAGTTAAACAATCATCCAGTTGAGGCTGAAGACATTATTTGGCTTTGGAAGCTTTTTACTGGGAGAAATCCAGAAACCGTGAAAACGGTCGGTAATTCTACACAGTGTCTGAATGGTACTGTACATGTAGAAAAGGATGAAATAGGGCTAGGTGATTGATCAAACTTTATTTTCAATTACGATTTTGTCCTAGGTTAATCATGATAGACGATTACTGTGCCACATTCCCAAGCCCACACTCACCCTCAGCCAAGCTATGGCATGCTTCATTTGGGTCAAACGAAGATGACGGAAAATGAAGACAGCCTTTCATAAACGAGAAAAGTCTAACCGCTTTAGTGGTTGGACAGGAAGATATCACACAGCAAACGCATGTTAACACAAACGAATTCACCGTGAACGCATGTTGGGAGAGCAGGCAGGAACGGTCGTCAAGCCCTCGTTGGCAATTCCAAAACTTTGTACAACTAAGCTAGCAGAGCGTCCTGTCAGCTCTTTACAGTGAGGACTGTGTGTAATGTGCCCAGAGCTGGTCACCAAGCATGTTCAACACAGAATGATGTCGGAGAAATTATAAGATACAGTATATCGTGCAGATTGAACCAAAATAAAGGAAACGGTGACGCCCATGATGCTGCTTCTCTGTTTTTCGAAAAAGTTCAGTAAATACGTGAACATTGGCCGAGCATTGAGTGTTACATAATCATGATCTCCAAAAATAACTGACCAAAATAATTGTGATTATGATTTTTGCCATAATCAAGCAGCCCTAAGGGGAGATACCATAAACAACAGTTAAACCAAACAACTAAATCAACAATCACAAGACATTTATAATAAAAACAGACGATGAGACAACAAGATGTTTGGGGAGTGGATGTAATCATTTGACTCAAAATGGCTGACGTAGCACTGTCAGTTACACTGCTAGAGAACGCTATCAGTGGTTGCTATAGAACGGAATATGCAGGTGGTGTCACTCAACCTAATAACTCATATTTAGGACTGAAAGCCTACAATATTTTCAACCTCAGAATTGGAATCAAATGCAACACAGCAAGCAACCGTTTAAAAAATTACAATAGAATTATTACAGACTTTCATAATTGACTGCACTGTATGCACAGGGCTCCATTTTGCTGGTTACTCACTCACTTGATGTCAACGTTTTAAATACAGCTCGAAATAAAAATGCCAATCAATGTACATTACATGCTGATAGGTACTGCGAGAGTGTGAGACTGCATATGTAGCCTCAGAGTTAGCCTGACTGCCAGAGTGGAGCTGATGCTGTTGGAATATACCATCACCCAGAGCACCACACTATGGCAGAGTGCATTATAGCTAAATGTGTGACTGATGGATGAATTAATCAAAATAATTCATAAGACATAGAGGTAATCATAGAGCTAACCCTAACCCTAACCCTAAACCCAAGTTTTTAGAGGTAGCTATTGGTCACTGATGTGTTGAAATGTTAATGTTATCTAGCTAACAGAACATTGGACAACCAGACATACTTAGCTAATTTGTTTGGGTTGTAGGTTATAAGGTACAATATGTAAGAGGTGGCCAGCTGTCAAAGCAAGGCCAGCCCCAAACAAATAAGGGGGCACTGCTAACTGCTGCTAACTACCGTTAGCTTGTTAGCTTAGTCAGCCGTGCAGCTAGAATTCCAGACTGGGAGCTTTAGGTGGTAATAGGAGACATGCTGTGGCTAGCTGGTTAGCATGCTAACTTCAGTCTTCACATTCTGTTGATCAATCATTTTAGCTATATCTTAAAAGTGTTTTAAACCAAAATTCTTACCCATTGCAGCCTTGACGTTAGTTAAAATGGTAAAACCTTTGGTTTATATTTAACATGATAGCCCAGCTAGCTTTGTAGATGTTAACTGTTCAGCATGAATCTATGCTACAAATGACCTGTTACAATGTCTGTTGATTCATACAGAAAGAGCAGTGCTCACTCTTCTCCATGTAAATCAGCCCATAAGGAACACACTGTGACTGATTGTTGCTGTAGTGATGGTAGATGCTCCCTCAGGTACATCTGTCTGTCGTCAGGGCTGCTGTTTGAGATGAATCTCAGAGTGAATGTTACTTCAACTTGTGCACAACTTGTTTCTGCTGTGTTCATCCGGTGGCTTAAAAACAGAGTAAGAACTTCTCTAACAAGGAACGTGCAGTGTTGTCATCCCTCGGGTTTACTCTAGAGGTGTGGAAATTTCAAGAATGTTTTTTTGCATTCGAATCGTTGACAGCGTAACGTAATCAAATCGAATCGTGAGGCCAGTGAAGATTCACACCTCTAATTTACTTTGTTCAAACCAAAATGGGCTTGTTGAGTTTTCCAGTGAAGGGGACTATCATACAATCGATAAAGTACACTGTACTGTGCCGTGTGTACTCTGGATATTGCACAGCGGGTTCAGGCCAGGACCCAAATGAAAAATTTATTTTCTCGCTCTGAAATGGAGACGCGTGTCGAAGCTCAGAAGTGTCGAGGCTGACCAGTGGCTTGAAGCACACGGCGGATTGTGTGATTGCAGTGTGAATATTGATTCTGGCTCGTGACCAAGAGGATGGTACGTGCCATCCCCTTGAGTTTCCATCTCTGCTCTGTATTTTTGGATGATCTAAGTAAACGGCTTGAAGAATAAAAATATAAAAAAGTATTTTAGTGGATGAGTCGATCGTGCTGCCGACAATCCCAATTTTGGTGGGAGTCTTGCTATTTTTAAGCCTTTTTTTCTCCTGCTCTGTTCCCAATTGGCAATTTCCCCTGTTAATCTTTCTGTGATGTGGATTTTAGATCTCGACTGTTGATGACTCCTTAAATATATTTTGCATGATTTATTTTTATTTAAGACTAATTCAAACTAATTTCACTTTCAGATCCTTATATTCGTTCTATCAACCTGTGGTGCGGGGTTATTTGAGGACGGGGGCGTTGAGGGGTTTGGCCATTTGCCAATACCCCTTAAAATCTCTTTTTAACAGCCTGATGTTGGCAGGTATGGTCAATAGTTTAAGACAGAAGGCTCACACAGTTGTGGATGCTCCTAAAAAGGGTCTGCAATATTTTCCCGCCTTGTGTATACCTACCTATGTGTTCACAGCTTTATAGTTTCAATTCCACGGCAGTCAGAAAATTGCCAGGCTAGATTACAAGCCTGCTAACAGCCACTCAAATACTAAGAGCTTGTTAAAATGGCTCCCTAGTGGGAGGGACCTGACACTTATTGGCTCTCTGCTCCATATATCAAACTGCAGAGGGCTAACCACCGGGTTCATCGTCTCGCTCTCTTTATGTCTTTTCCTTGCTTTAACTCATTTTCTATCCTCTCTCATCCCTCTTTTTTCTTCGCTCTCTCCTCCTCTCGGGAGATTTGCTATCAAAACCGCTGTCACGCAGAGTAAAACTGTCAAACTAAAATTGCCCCCGTCGCTCGGCTGCCTGTCTGCGCTGCCCTGGTTTCTGCTTTGCCCCCGTTGCGTTGAATTTATTAAGGAGAACAAGGGGAAACAAAGTAACGGCAAAGAAAAGCCTTAAATGTGGGGTCATGCTACGTGCACAGTTCAAGTGTGTGACATTTTGCCAGACAGAAGTCGACGCTCAAAGTGCACGCGTCAAACCTGAACAATAATCCGTCTTTCTCCTGCAGTCGGTTTCCTTCTGTTCCTGTGCAGAGCTACTCACTGCCCCACTGCTCCAACAGAGCAGCTTAGCAGCCGGCAGAACAGAAGAAGCCCGTGGCTGTAAAAAGCAGGTGTCGATGAAACGGAGCAAGTGTGAAGCCGGGGATAAAAGAACATGAACGCTTGGTCAACCTAGCGTGAGTTGATAAAGTTTAAACTGAAATAGGAACACAGGACTGTGCAGGTAGAGAGCTCTGATAAAAAACCAGAATGGCACTCAGTGGAGCGCGCAACTCCTCCGAGGCCGAACAGTCCGCTTTCATTCAATCGAGCCTAATCCAGTATCAAAATAAAAACATATTGAAATCCACTAGATCCAGACTTTTATTTGGATCTGCATCAACAGTTATCACTGTTACAGAGTGGTCAGTAACCCGCGTCTCTTCTCCCCTGTGCTCATGCAATAAAAGAGAAATGCCACGTCATGGTACCTACACCGGCAATGGCTGAGCAGCAAAAGCTACCAGCTCCGGCGCTCCTGGTAACGGTCTGTGCTGCCAAACAGGCCGAGAGATGAAAAACACTTGAAGAAAAGAAAGGAGTTGTGGATGTGTGGTGACGCAGAGAGGAGGGAGGGGACTGCAAACTGCAAAATGGGCAGGAAGTTATCTGAAACGCTTACAGCAACTTTTTTTGGGGTGGTCTCTGGGTCGAGATCCATCCTCCATCCAAGTTTAGCGAACCAACCAACAAACGGACATGAACGAAATCATAACCTCCTTGGCTGAGGTAATAATGACACGAAAAATCAAAGTCAAAGTCAAGTGATGTAATATTGATGCCGATTTTGAACGGTTAATCCTTTCCGTCATTCATCAAGAAGAATGTCAGACACATGTTGGTTCCTGATTCTTAGATGTGATGATTGTTTATTATAATCGCTTACTTATTTTTTTTTCAGGTTGGGCACTTACCTCGAGAATTTTGACATCATTTTTTAAAGAACAAGAACACACTTTCTCAAGCACCACTCAGATGCTCTTATAACCACTGAAACACGTTAAGCTTCCTGCCAGCTTCCTGTTCACACCAGCCATTAAAAGATCCCTTCCTGATGCACTTCTCATGAACAATACAATCCATATTCAGCGCAAACTATATTTTAGAGTTCGCCTGATGCTAATGTCAGGCTTTAACAGTCCAAATTAGAAAAAAATCGAGGGGATATCTTCCCAAAAATCCCTGCCAGAGAATGTAAAACTGTACTAATCATTTAACTGTGAGTTTGTTGTTCTGTTCTGTACATGCGACATCTATTGCATGTCTGTCACATGTCTGTGTGTCCTGGGAGAGGGATCCTCCTCTGTGGCTCTTCCTGACGTCTCTTCCATCAGTTTTTTTCTCAACATGTCAAGTTCTTCCTCACTGGAAGCGAGGGTCTAAGGACAGAGGATGTCGTTCACTGTACAGATCGTAAAGCCCGCTGAGGCAATGTGACTGCGATTTTGGGATGTATAAATAAAATTGATTTGATTTGATATTGCAACTGAAAAATTATCATCCTGATTAACGGACTCAGATTGCTGCTCGTGTTAGCATTTCACTGAGACACACTCATCACTTAGATTGGAAGCCGGTATCAACAGGAGAAATGATTGCTGCAAGCAAAACCTGTTTTATTGTTCATATCGCCACCTGACTAATGGAAATCTATCATTTAATCCATTCATAGAAAGGACAATTGAGACAAGGAACCACAATAAAAAACAAATGTTACTGCAGCCCTAATTCATTCACATGTAAATCCTGTGTCATTGTTTTCTACATGTACTTTGAGACATTTATACTGTTCGGGTGAAAAACTGATTAAAATTCCCGATGAGACACCTTTCCCCCCACAACCTTTCCAAGGTGAGGCAAAATCACTGATGTGCGTTGTCTCACCCATTACGTCCTTTCCTCTCTTTTCTTTTGCTCCAGCAGTGACACAGTCCTTAATATCCAGCATGGATATCTGTGAGACCATATGCCCACAGCAGGAACCCTGAAGAGGCTGGCAGAGGGCCCACTCTCAACCAGCAAATAAATAATGGGCCATTATGTTCAATCATATGCTGAGCTATAAAGGTCTAAAGCTCAGAGCCGCAGTATGCAGCATGCACTGTGAACAAACAGAGGAGAATAGAACAGAATAGAGCAGAAGGGTGTACTATGGTATACTACGCAATTAGTCGACAGAGAGGTAATTGGTTACATTACTTTGTATTACTTAACTGAAATCTCCTCACGAACACGTCACCCCTTCTCTGTTTATGTGTGTAAAAAGAGAAAAAGATGTCGTGGTTTAACCATTTTTACCAATCTATGGTTTGGAGGGATTACTATTTTACTCATCAGCAGCAGCTTGTATCACAGTCACAGAACAGTTAACGTTAGCGCCAGCGACTACCGTCTGTCGCAGAACAGATCTCAAAGTCCTGCTGTCGGTTAATAAAGCACTGAATGGTTTCGGGCCAAAACACATCTCTGATCTGCTGCTACGTTATGAACCATCCGGACCTCCGAGGTCGCCAGGTGCGGTACAGGTCTGCTCTCAGCCCCCGGAGTCAGAACTAAACATGGAGAGGCAGCGTTCAGTTGTTATGCACCACACGCCTGGAACAAACTCACAGAAAACTGCAGGTCCGCTCCAACTCTCACCTCTTTTAAATCAAGGCTGAGGACCTTTTTGTCTGCCACTTCCTTTCATTGAAGCAATCTCAAGGCTTTGAGCTGCACTGTGACTTTTATTCTTTAGTCTTCTCTCTTTTAACTTGACTTAACTCGATTTTAGCTTATTTTCCTATTTCTTAACTTGCTTGAATGTTTTGTTTCTTGATGTCTTCCTCCTTGTTTTTAATGTATTTAAAATGCAATTTTTAATGTTATTTTCATGCCCCTGTAAAGCCCTTTAAGTTGCCTTTTGTCTGAATTGTGCTATACAAATAAACTTGCCTTGCACTCAGCGATCCAGAAATCCTGTTCCAACAGTGAACGCTCAGGGGTTAAAACACCAGCTCTGAACAAAGCCACTGATTCCTGGTTGTAGGCTTACCACAGGCCCCCAGGACAAACGCCAGGTTTAGAAGCTAGATTTCGTAGTGGCCAAACTGTGTATTTGCATTGTCATGTGATGCACTGAGGCCCAGAAAGACTTTTTCCCATCGTGAAATAAGGGTCTGTAAAATAACATTTGGAAAGTCCAGAAGAGCCGCACAATTAAATCATTTTATCCCCATTCAAGTTAGCCGGCTCAGTCGGCGGAAGTCTCTAGTGCTCACGCTCTACAGGCCCCACAACACGGAAGATCTGGGGGTTTTTATTGAGCCATTTTGGCTTCATGCGCCACTGAGAAGCTTTCACAGGAATGAACAGGCTCTGTCTCCATGGCTGTGTCCAGATATAATAAGTCCTTGGTTTACCATTGGATAGCTAGCTACCCAGCCAGCAACACACAACATGTAAATGTGACAATTTTGGAGTAAACAGGAAGAGCATTTTTCCTCTTTTGGTGGAAGCTAACCACCTAGCCACACCGCCTTCGCTAAGCTAAGTCTGCACCAACTACGCATGTACATCTATAAGTTAATTTGCATACTCTCACAGTCTCCACTAATGCCTTCGTTAGCATGCATTCTGAGGTGACAAACAAAGCATGCCAAACGAAGCTCGCTGAGTAACATTTTCTCCAGGAAGGCAACAACGTCAAATGTGAAGGTGATGCTACTCTTACGTCAGTAGGTGAACCAGCATTACGCTATACCACATTAAGAACAAGCATCTGGCTGCCATGTCCGAGGATGGCTCACAGCCAAAAATGTCTTTGCTGCTAGCCGAGGATAAGAGTGTGATGCATGCCGGTCCAAGACCATCAAACGCACACATCCATTTTTGTCTGCACAGATATGTCTGGAAATTGTCCCATCCAGTGAAAATATGGAGAATATCCAGCGCCGTCACACTTACAAATGTTGAAACGGTCTCAAACTTTGGTCAATGGCTTGGCAGCCTTATCATCTGCAAAACCGCCACCATGCTCCTCCTCTAGAGAAGTCGGGTCGCAAACATGTGATGTGAACCTCTCATTATGGTACGTATGCCACGTGAACATTTGTACCCGTGGCTTGCAAGAACATTGACTGCCAACTGTTTATTCAGCATCTGTGCTTGTCATCTTGGGCACTGGGAACAAGTGATGGGTATTTAACAATGTAGTCTGACATTTCATAAACAAAGCCATTAGTCAGGAAATCCAGCAAATAACTGATGATGATGATGATGATGATTGCTGCAGCCCTAATCTGAACTATTGCTTTCAGTCAGGAGTTGACGTCATTATCCTTGGATGTAATAGAGCCACTAATGTTTTTTTAAAAGTTTATTATGTAATAATTTGTATTTTGGATGCCAGCACTGCACACTAACAGGCATGTGACACCATGTTTCTGAAGAGGAATAATGTCTCTTTGTCATCACTCCAGGAAAACTGAAGGACTGCAATCTGGAGCAATGTCTGTTTCCCTTTATGTCTGATTTGCATTTAGAAGCAGTGAATGCATATTTCAGATTCTCTCATTCCTAATGTTTTTCTTTCCTCTCAATGGCCGGTAGGTAAAGGAGTCAGTGAGAGGCCCGGGGTTATGATAATTTAAAGGTGTTTTTTTATTATTAAGTCCACCGCAAGAGCGGGGAGGAATTATTTTGCCTTTGCCTGAAACGAAGGGTAATTGATGCGATTGCTTAAGTTGCATGTTGAAAAGGAGAAGGCAGAACAACTCAAAGAGCACGCCATTGACGTCTGTCTAACATTGCGGTGTATTGATGTGACTCTTTGAGCTGCAAATTAGTTGAAGTGACAGTATAATGGACCCGGGTGAAAGGAGGGGGAGAATTTTAGGTGAAAACAAAAGATTCTTTCATGCCTTTGATGCCCACCAGTGCTCTGTTCTCCAACGGTATCAATTATCGTTCCATATCAGGGAAATATAATCTATTTAGACTGGTTCGTTATGCAAATAACCCGAGGGGCTAAGGTGGTGGAGTGTTTTACAATGTGCAAGCCTTCCGCTCCTCTCTGCAGCTCAAATCAATTCATGCTTTAAAACACGTCAGCAATGTCAGCCGCGGAGAAGAAATAGTGAGTGTAGTTAAATGTTTGTAATGAATGTGGTACAGATGCTGAACGACTGTTGTTGATTCGGGCAGGTTTTATGCAGCAGAGGCCGCCCGTCTCATACCGGTACTCACAGTGAGTTCCACAGTACAGTACAGTAACTGCATACATGTTTTCAGCCTATCGTACTCCTCTCAGAAACCAGCACAGATTTAGCTACGACCAACAGAGAATAGTCGCCCGACGCTGCAGCTCTACTGAGATTTTTACTGTCTGTCAACTCATTATGTTGGTTTTGTTTCCATGTTGTGGTTCAGTCTCGCAGCACTCAACCTAATTTCCAGGAGGCAGCAGTTTTGAGCGAAAAGCCCTTATAAACCCACTGTACACTACCTGCTGAGCACAAAATGGCAGACAAAGTTAGCACCTACTACCCATTGAACATCGTGTGTGTCATAGACTTTGTACTATATTGACATTTGTACAAAACAGGCTAATGCAGTTTGAGTCTGTTTTTTGGCATTTGTATGAAACTACTGGATATTTTTTGGGGGAACTGGGGACATTTTCCAGCGCTGTTTGTGGCGACAAGGCCGGGTGTTTTGGAGGAGACGTCAGGACATCTCCAGTTGTGTTTGTGGTGACCCAAACCAGATATTTGTCATGGGAAGATGGGCCATCTCCAGCCTTGATGTGGCGACGGGACCGGGTATTTTGAAGGAGACTTCAGGACATAACCGGCTGTGTTTGTGGTGACCAAGGGAACTGGGGTGGTGACCAAAGCAGCCAGACCATGTTGTTTTCCTAACCACGACCAGGTGGTTTCTTTGCCTAAACCCAACAAGAGCATAGGCACAGCATTGTGACAAACGAGAAATATGATGATTCAACCTGAATAAATGGAACATTTCAACATAAAGAAATGTAAAGCTATACCTTATCTGTGGTTTTGCAGAAGTTAACATTTTTCCTGGCATTTGGGTTGCAGCTAAAGAGCCAGATATTTCCCTCAAGAGTGTGTGGGGACAAAAGTCAGAGCTAAAAGGACAGTGAATATTGAATTTAAGGACTTTCGCACCAGGCTTGTTTTACCAGGGGACCTCATGAGATTTAGAAATCATCCCCTCATGTTTGTGTTTCGTGAGGCGCATTCGCAGGAGACAGGCAAGGCCTGTGTTTTTGGGGAATTTACTGACATTATCTCCTGGACATGATGTCAAGGCTCTGCGTAGCATCAACGATTAAGAAGTGAAGCGTCTTTACTTCTGCAGCCACATTAATAATAGTTTACAGTAGTTTTCCTTATTTTTTCGCATGTGTTAGAAGCAGTAAAACACATTCGCAGCTCACTTAGATCAAGTCAAAGATGCTTTGTGGCTGCACTTGAACACGACAGCATTAATTTGCTCCTAACCTTCTCTGTCACCACAGCACAGCTGGTGACTGTTATTACACATACCATGCATCAAATTTCTGACAACAGCAAAAAAAACAAAAAAAAAAACAGATGATTTAACAGAAATACACACGGGATCCCGATTCACACGGGACTAATATCATCAAATGATCACCGTGTTGGGAGTTTTACTTCAACAACTGGCAGATCTGCATGTGAATAAGATCACAGATGTCCTCGGCAGTTATTACAAATTGCTCAAGGTCCCCAGGTAATACCAGTCCTGTTAGATTCATCAGCTGGACGGGAACTTCAAATGAGACATAATGTCGCAATAACAGGCCACTGTGTGCACAAGTGTTTTAGAATGTGTTAATGTGTAAATGTTGTGTTCACAGCTCGCTGCAGCCAAAAAAGTTACAGTACATTACTGCAGGTTTAGTGCCAGTGAGCCTCAGCTTTAGTTCTTCTCGTCCTGAATACTGCATGCACATAATCTCAAATAAGGTCTGTGACTATATATATGTTTTAGATTCAGTCGTACAGTACTGACTTGATGCAGCCAGAGCTGCGCAGTAGATTTGACACTTGACTTGGAAAAAGTGAGGACTCGGCTGCCAGAAGTCATTTAATTTTCACCGTTAAATTCCAGAACGATAAAAAATGTAGAGGAGCGTGTCAGGCAGACCCCGCAAAGCCAGACAGCATAAATATTTCATTGTTTGGCCAATGCATCGAAGGGACCGGGTCCAACTGGTATTGATACAGCTTTGAGTGGAAAATGTTCAGATGCGGTGTGATTTTCAATGATAAGCATTCAGAGACGTAACAGACTCGAAAAAAAAACACATTAAAAACTGGCCACAGCTGCAGATACGGCATAAACAGTTTCAGATCGTGCTGTTCGGATCGCATCCTGTACACCGCGACCCGAACGCTTGCCAGAAGAATGCTGCCAAAAGTATGCATTAAAAACTGATATTTTCCCTCGGCAGCAGACATGACTCATCGCCGAGTGGACAAACACGCTCTTCCCTTTAATGTAAGAAAAGGGATTGTTGACTTGTGTGAAAATTCACAGTCGAGGTGCGAAGATTCATAGTTAGGTATATATTTTCACACCGGCCGGACTTATTAATCACGTCTCAGTAAACATTGAGCGTGTTTTTGTTAGAAATGACTTCCTGGACCGCTGAAAGCTCCGATATTGAAGTCTGATAGCCCGTGGGTAAAGAGAAGCAGAGTGTCTAATACCGGGCTGACTGATACCAAATTGCCTCTTGATGCCCAATTCGCCGTGGGAAATACGGCGCCGAAAGCCCGAGGACTCCGAGGTGGATATTCCCACAGGTTCCGAGCGCGTTCCGGAAGGAGGAAAAAAACCAAAATATATTCTGGAACAATTTGAATGCTGTGCGGAAATAAATATATAACAGTGACAGGAGGCCCCGAGGAAAAATAGACTGGGAGACAACGGAGTAAGAGCCTCAGGACTGAAGCGAAGGATCTTCTCCCGAGCTCCTACTTTCCCCCAGTTCAACTATCTGTCTGTCACATTGATAACCTGTCACCAGATGAATACGGAAACCACATGTTTAAAACATGAGCTGGCAGAGCGTGGTGCAGGGTACATTGTTTGTGTGTGCGTGCGCGAGCGTGCGTGCGTGTGTGTGTGTGTGTGTCGGTGGCGGCGCTGCAGTTTGTCATCTGCATATCTCATTCGCAATAAGTGTGTGATGGGTTTCCCTGAGTGCATCATTTGTTCATCATTTGTTGCGCACACACACACACACGCACACACAAACACACCCGTGCTGAGTAAAATCGCAAATTACAGCGTGTCATGTTAACACCGGCATCAAAGACGGGATCCTCGATGTTTAACCTTTAACATTCGCGCAAGATGACAGATGGGACACGGCGTGCGCGTGTTTGGGCTCAGGGGAGAAGGACGGAAATAGTTTAGGTGCAGGAGCAGGGATGATATGTGCAGTGTAATCATATACATACGGAGCATTTCACATGGAGCCCGGCCTCTGTAGAGCGGGACACGGATTCGGGATTTTTCTAAATTGGGCTCCTGTAGCTCTCGTGCGAAAAAAAAACGTCAGAAGAAATTAACTCCTCGACCCGTCGACACTCAACACTGACACAAATCAGCAATTTCGGTGACAGAGCCTGCTGCTGACGGGGCGTTCGCTTCAGACGCAGATGACTTTGCCACCCCTCCCCCGGGCTTGTTTGCGGGATATGTAGCACTTACGCCGCCGATATCCGCTGGGTCAGGGTTTGCATTGACTTTCAAAATTACAGGGTCAAAGGCAGGATTAAGGTAGTGCATTTACGGCTCCGCGAAAAAGGTGCAAATCCTGAGGGAATTTAAGGGTATCGGTGTATCAGCGCAGCACAGGAAACAGCTCCAGCCGGAGCAGAGCCACTTTTTCTGCATCTTCCCAAATCCGAAAAGCCTGCCAGACTTCACACTTTCACAAAGCTGCTGGTACTTTGGTAAACAGCAGATATGATCAAGACAAAGTTTCAGATTCAGCAAAGCACCTGCTTCAAACACAGTAATCAGCGGGGCTGTGGGCAAAGAGTGGCTCAAAAGAAACAGAGAAAACACCAGAGCCCGTCGATATTGATCCAGATAATACATTTGTGATTGCTTTTTAAGATATGAGTCTTATCCCACTTAAATGAAAAAGAACTGATAGCTATGCTTAAGTAGAGCTTAAGCCAGTAGTTCATCCACAGGAAATGAATCAGCATCTATTTGACAACTGACTGTATAACAATTGATTAATACGTCTATGAGCAAAGCAAAGCATTGTCTTCAATTCTTTAGCAAACTGTTGCTTTACTTTATGTCACATTTCATTATTTAGTATCATGTGCCGTTGTCAGTGAATATGTCAGCTTGCATTCTGGGGAAATTCTAGTGGGCATTTTCACACTTGTCTGATATTTCGTAATAGTCAGGGACGCACAGATTTATCGGCCAACATTTGCCTCGTTTCCTGCAAATAAGACGACTTTCACCAGGTGCATTAGCCGATGTTTTTGTCGCGTCACATCAATTTCTCGCTGGCACATTCATTCGCTACCGGCTCGTGACATCCCTGCCATCAGTTTGTAAAGCCATGTAACCCCTGAACAATCCCTTTCATTGCGAAGCTGTTTGTACGAGCTCAAAAGGTGTTTGGAAGCAGTTAATTAAAAAAAATCACCTTTTTCATGTGAAGAAGGTTTGATTAAAGGGTTTTTTATGCATTCTGATGATTGAAGTCGTGCTCTTTCAACATATCATGAAGAGGTGAAGGTCTTTAAAAGGTGTCTTCGTTTCCCGTGGCAAGTTAGCCGATATTCTCAGACAGATTTATCGCAATCGGCGTACATGTTGTTGGATTTGCCCATATGAAACCTTATATTTTTTACCTAGGCTATAATACAGAGAAGGATGATTTGGGGAATCAAAGTGAAGTTTGTTGTTTCCATGCAAAATTTCCTGCCTTCATTATGTATCTCTGTCACCAGGGGTTGACATTTTAGGGATCACTGCAAAATATATGTATATATTGGATTCTTTTCTCACTGATCTGCATCAGCGCTGAAAAACAAGCGTCAGCCAGGCGCTAAAAGGCGCTTTGAAACAACAGTAACAGCCAAGCGTATCCCTTCAAATAATCAATCCTTTAATCAGTCAATCAAGATCGATGGTTGGCATATTGACTGATCATTGGACGCATCCCTACAACTCCAACAGGAATGACTTCTCAAAGCACATCTTTGGCGATTCTGTCCTGCTATCCTGTTACTTGAAGGCCAAAAAATGCTGATACCGATCTCGGTGAGTGGCCAAAACGAGCCGGTGACATCACCCCAGAGCTTGCATCAGTCAGGCCCTGGGAGGAAAAGGAGTCTGAAAGTTTACCGAGGAGAAGTTTCCAGGGCCGAGGCAACAGCAGTGACTGTGTCAGCAGTGGGTCTATTTTACACCAGCAGACTCAGATCAGCTTCGCACCAGTTCATTAGGCACCTACTTACCATGAAAAGGCCACCGTGACCACAAACAACCCACCACCCACACTCTACCTATTTGTCTCTCCCCTCCATCTTAACCTCCTACCTCTCTCTCTCTCTCTCTCTCTACACACACACACCGTACACACACACAGCGTTCAGTTTAATCAAAATAGACCTGCCCTTCAACACATTTACATGTCTCGTAACGGGGGAGACTCACTACGGAGCCCGTCATTACGCGCACCATTAAAACACAGCAGTAGACTAATCTGGCGCCTCCATAAGGGACAGCAGCAGCAGCAGCAGAGGAGGAGGAGGAGGAGGAGGAGGAGGCGCAATAGAGGACATGGGAGTGGAGGCTGATGGAGGATGCTGCAGGAGGAGGTGAAGTAAAAGGCGAAGAGGGGCGAGCCGGAGAGGTGGAGGACTAGTCTGATAGACGAGGAGGAGGTGTTGAGGAAGTGGCAGAGCAAGAACCGGAAGGTGATGCTTGGGGAGGTGCAGCAGGAAGAAGGGGGGAAGGAGGCAGCGTGGTAGGGAAGTGGCAGAGGGAGCAGAGGCGAGGGAGGCAGCAGGAGAAGGAAGCGAAGAGGCAAAGAGTGTGTGAAGCTTGGGGAGGAGATGAAATCAAGAAGGGGGTCAAGCTTGAGGAGGCAGAGGGGTACGTGACGCTTGAGGAGGAGCAGCAGGAAGCAGGAAGATGATGCTTGAAGAGGTGCAGCGCCAGGAGGTGATGCTCGAGGTTAACGGGCAGGAAAGACAACACGTGAAGGAACACATGCTCGGGGACGAGTCCCGACATTCGGAGACGCTCAACGAGCAGCAGCAGGAGGTAACGTCGAATGTTTGAAGAACAAGGGGCGACGCTCGGGGAGGTCAGAAGGGAGATGCTTGGAGAGGCGCGACGGGAGAAACAGCAACGCTCGGGAAGGAGCAGGAGAGGAAGATGAAGAAGGATGGAATGGTTGATGAGAAGGAAGAGGAGCAGGACAATCTCAAGAATAAGGAGGAGCAGAAGAGCTTGGTGAGGAGCAGCACTAACAAAATGATTCAAGTTCAGGGAGGTGCTTTGGAGGAGCAACAACTGCATGGAGAAGCAGATAGCTGTGTAGGAGCAGGAGATAATTATGTTGGGGGGGGTGCAGCAAAGGATGGAGAAGGAGCAGGAAGAGCAGCAGGGGTAAAAATCTGATGCAGCAGCAGGAGATCCTTCGGGAGAGACGCTAGAAGCAGCAATAACACTTGAGAGGAGCTGCAGCCATGGGGAGACGCAGATTGTGGAGGAGCAGGAGCCGACTGTGTGGGAGGAGCAGCAGGAGGCCACACTCGGTGAGGAGGTGCAGCAGAAGAAGCAGGAGCCGATGGCTGGAGGGGCGTAAAGGGAGAGGCGCTCGGAGAGGAGCGGCAGCGGGAGATGTCAGGAGGAGCGATATTGTTTTGGGGAGGCGCAGCGGGGAGACGTGTTCGGTGAGGAGGTGCGGCGATGTTTTGGAGGGAGGCAAAGGGAGAAGCGGTGGGTGATTCTTGGAGGGGGAGGAGGAGGAGCAGCAGGAGTAACTATTGATGTTCGGAGAGAGGGCGCAGCAGGAGGGGAGCAGCGGGATGAGGAGAAACAAAGGGAGGCGGGAGGTGAGGACGGGTTCGAGGAGCAGGGGGGGGAGGCGGCGATGCTTCGGGGGGAGCAGGAGGTGATGTCGGAGGGGAGGTGGCAGCAGCAACACAGAGTAGGTGAGCACCTGTGAGCTATAATTATGCTTCAGTTTACCTCCAGGTGAGCAGCAGTGTGTGTGTGTGTGTGTGTGTGTGTGTGTTCATCGGTCAGGAGGGAGAGACGCGCTCAGGTTTTCATATGAGCCGTTACATTCAAACATTAGAGCCTTTAAGCCCAAGAATAAACATTAAAAATACAATGCTCTATAATAAAAAAAAGATTATTTCATGATGTATTTTGCATTTATTCTACGTTCCTCGAGATTATATTAAAAAAACACAATTGTTCTATTGAGGATGTTTGTCTAAATGTGATTAAAACCTTTTTATCCCTCCAGTTTTGCACAGTTGCATTCCTCTACTGCCCCACATCACAGTCACCTTTCGTGTTAAACCCCCCCAGACACACCGAGCTCCTCCTGACGAGCGCAAAACTTCTCAAAGCAATAAAAAAAAAAGAAAGAAAGAAAGAAAAAAATCACATCTGGACACAAAGTTCAACTCAGACGAGTTGACAGTGCAGCCTCGCTTCAGCCCCACGTTCACCCGAGCCTTCACCCCGCATCATCTGAAGCTGAAAGATGTCCCCCTCTTCACACCTACCTTCCACTGCGCACACCGAAGTCATCGCGCACAGAGTCAGCGCCGCAACCCAAGTGGCCCGCATGGCCGCGGAGGCTCCCCGCCCGTCCTCTCCCGGCATCCGGCTGACAGAAAGAAAAAAAAAAATCCCACAGAAAGACGCTGTATTCCTCTGGTTTACAGTCACATCTCAGCCCTCAGTGAGTGTGTGCGCGCGTGTGTGTGTGTGTGAGTGAGTGAGTGAGTGTGTGTGTGAGTCAGCGGGGAATGAAGCGCACAGACTGCCGCTGGATCCCCGCGCTCCCTCTCTTCTCACACCTCTCCGTCCAATCAGGAGCGAGGATGGCGGATCGTAAACCAATCACCCGTTCTTTTCCACCTGACCCACGCTGAATGCCCGATGGTCAGGTTCTCCCCCGCCCCGGCGTGCCCGTCTGTGTGACGGGACAGCGACACCCAGCGGCCAAACTGCGGCACTGCACCCAAACTGCCGCTGATCCCCTCAGGGGGACGTGGACAGGTGTGGGTGGCTCCTGCCCGGGTCTGACAGGACGGGACGGCTGCTGTCTGCTTTCTCAGGGATGTGTTTTTACAAGCATGGCACCACGATCACATCTGTAACCGGTAATATAGGTATAGATAAATAAACACAAAAGGTCAACTGACATGTTAAAGGGCGATTCAGGACAATTTTAGATATTTGAGTCCGTCAAAATAAAAGCACCACATTTCCTTTTTTATTCACTGAACAAGTTTGAGGTTTTTGTCCAGTTTCCTCAGGTAAAGGTCGTGGCAAATAATACTGATTAGCAGTAAAGTATCATGTTACTATTAACTCATACTTGAGTGAAGTCACTTATATGAATCAGCCCATATGAATAAGTTATTTAATTTGTTATTAAATGCACTTAAGCATCAAAAGTGATTTTCTGGCAATAAGATGTACTTCAACTTGTAAAAATGGTAGATTCATAAATACAAAAGGTTAGTTGACAAGTTTCAGGTTGATTCAGGACAAATTAAAACACTTTCTGCTTAGATACTTGAGTCCATCCAAATAACTGAATGGACCTTCATCAAGTTTGAGGTTGTTTCCAGTTTCCTCATAAAAACACCATGGCAGCTAATCAGCAGTGTTGTAAAAAGTACAAGGTATCCTGTTAAAATCTGACTTTTGTAAAAGTGAAAGTCACTCATAGGAATAGTACTTGAGTAAAAGTATCAGTATCTGATGTTAAATGAACGTAAGCAGCCAAAGTAATGTTCTGGCAATGTACTTATGTATCCAAAGTACAAATAAAAGTAAATTATACACATTTTTGTGTATGAAAAACCTGTATGCTACTGGTGGAACGGTTATCAGATCTGATGTTCAGCATTTTTCTGGTCAGCAGAATATGTGTTTCTGTTTTTTGTTGTTTCATCTGATTCAAGGTAAGATACCTTTATCTACCAATGTGCTACTCTGGCTCTGACGCAGCATGTTATCTGCAAAGTAACCAAAGTTATCAAATAAATGTAGTGGAGTAAAAGTACTATATGTGTATCCTAAATGTAGAGGGGTGGAAGCTTTAAGTAGGAAAAACATGGAAATGCTTAATTTTGACTTTACTTGAGTAAATGTACTTACATTCCATCACAAAGGACGGGGTGGCTGCTGCAGTCTTTTAAGTATGGAACCATAGTCACATTTGTAACTAGTAAAATTGGTAGATTAATATAGACAAGGGGTTAACTGACATGTTTCAGGCTGATTCAGGACAAATTAAAACACTTGCTGCTTAGATATCTGAGTCCATCCAAATAAATAACACAATGATGAATTTCAGGTTTGAGGTTTTGTCTAGTTTCCTCATATATAGATGGGGCAACTAAATCATACATGTTCACACATATGTAACAACTGTATATTATTATTATATTCTTACTGATTATCAAAAGTGATTTCTTTTTGCTTTATTCATTTAAAATTCGTACTACTTTGGCTCTGACGCAGCATGCAATCTGCAAAGTACTTCAAAACAGCAATGAAGTACTTGTGTAACTATACCAATCACTGCACCACTCATGTCATTTACTCATCACCATAGAAACTACATATATATTATTGGTGATGCTGCTTTCTGTATTTAGTATCTATGGTTTTCTATCAGTCATTTTACGAATCAACAGACTTAATAAAAGAAAACCAGAGAAAACCTCACATACGACCCTGATGCATGAATGATGAGGTAATCAGAGGTAAATGTTGTACTTTTTACCCCACTACATTTATCTGACAGCTTTAGTTACTTCTTCTTTACAAATAAAGACTTAACATAACAAGATGGATGAAATATTTCACAGTGTGGTTTATACCTTTAATTTGGTAAAGGATCGGAATACTTCCTCCACCCTGATTTGTATTATTGTACATAAAATGACTCTAGATAAGGTGTGTTACAGCTACATCATTTGATGTGTCAGTGCTGCGTTACCTGATGATGGCGCCGTCCTGCTGTGGTGCGCAGAGGCTCACCGACGTGGCTGACAAACTTAAATGGAACGGAGCTGTCTTTAATGCTACTAATTACACCTGCTTTCAAACTGTGTGCTTTGAAATGATGACCTAAATCACAGCTCCATACATCCATCTATCCATCAAACCTCAACCTGACGGGACTAATCCACCTGTGTAAATGAAAGTGGGAGTGCACCTGGTAACCACATAACCAACATCAGTCAGTCCTCTTCAGCTGAAACAAATGAACAGCTTTTGATCGTGGAACCCCCGTGAAGTTTTCAAGGGTTTATTACACTACTGGACTGCCCTGGGTTTGGGGACACAGTGACCAAAAAATGATTAAATCCTATCAGTGCACATAATACATGTTCATATTTCTGTAACTTTTCATACTTCGAGCAGTCAGTAAAAAAATAATCACATTTTCATCATCCCACAAGCAGAGCAGTGGGTGGTGGTGAGAGGTTTAGGGCAGGTTGGGGATGCACCAATCTGATATACTAAGGGCTGGTGCTGACCTTGTTCAGCAGGATTGGATATTGGAGCAGTTTGTTTGTGGATGTCTTTATAGAATTGAATGCCCACCGTCCCTTAGAGTCGTTCACTCGCGTCTGAGTTATATTTCAACACCGCGGCATCCCTCGCTTTTATCCTGTGAAGGACGTTTCCTTCGTTAGGCCTGAGCTAAAAGGTCCCAGTCTCTTTTGAAACTGGTTCATCCCAGCGTCTTCTCGGAACGACCGGCTAGGGCAGCTCTCCCGATGGCGTCGCTTTTGTCTCCGAGACGACCAAGGCCGAAGGAAATGATGTACACGGACTCAGACTCTTACAGACAGACGGTCTCTTTTTGTTACATGTGACCTGAGAATCATACAACGTGACTTAGGACTCCCTTCCGAAAAGTTGTTCGGGTTCCCATGGAGTGAAGTATAGATTATATATGAATTTCCCTACAGAGACAAATAAAGTAATTGGACAAAAGAGAGCTTCTGTGTTGGAGATATTGGAAATGACATCAGGGGAGAAAAAGTTAAATCGGTGCATCCATAGTGGCAAAATTATGGAGCGATGAGTGAACAGGAAGTACATAAAAGTTTGTTTTTTTGGCCCTCGGCAACAGCTGTGGCAACGATATTAAAGTTTTATTGACAAGTGCGGTCTGAAAGCTGAAGACTTCACTCAGCGCTGCTGAGGAGTAATGCTCGGCTGCACCTCGGCCCCCGATGGCCTTGGATCAATTCGCTCTTGATGTTTCGGTCCTGTCTCTCTTCCGCCTTCCTCTCCTGCAGCTTCCCGTCTCCCTACAAACAGAAAAAATCTTCTCGGCGACACGACAGCTCAGATCGTTGCTGCGACGCTGCATTTCGCAGCCCAGACAGCCCATTTGCACTCCCTCAGCAGGACATTTCATTTGCTTTCACGACACCACACCGTGTACCACTACAACAATCACCTTTATTCAGTGGCTTTTGCATCCTGTACACATTGACCAGTACCTTAAAGAGCTGTGTATATTTCTGTGTGTAGGTGAGAGGCAGACAAAGAGAGGGAGAGAGAAGCTTCTTATCTTAAAGGCAGCAGTTGGAGGCGTTACAAATCGTTTAGAAAACACATCAGCAATGAGTCTTTTTTTCTTTTTAAACCACAGGTGGAGACCCAAAAAAGAGATCGATTATAGTCCCACTGGCTGCCACATGAGCAGAACAATTACGTTTTAACTGTAGCCAGAGTTAAGTTACATCTCTTAAATGTGGGCAGCGAAGAGTTGTGGAGCCTTTTGTTTAGAGGTAACTCCCACCCGGGGGAGTCGGAGCGCCGAGCAAACTTTGATCACGGACAGACGGCTCAGGCAGAGCGCCGAGCGTCGATAAATCATGTCTAGACAAAGGCGGGCGGGCTGCGGCTGCTACACGTGTTCTCGGTAACATTCAGCTCAGAGTCTACCTTCACTTCCACGTCAGTCACAATCACAGGACAAGACACATTTTTCAGGAAAGACACGTGATGTAGAAAAAGGGGTAAATTCAGACAGATGTTCAGATACTGATGTGGGCAAAACACTGAAACATTTAAGACTTTTCCATCAACTTAAAAATAGAAACTTGTAGTGAAGTCTTTGTGCCCGCCGCTGTGTTTCGTTCTGTTGTGCGCATCGGGGAAATAAATCATTTATTAACTCCCAAATCCCCCGGCTGTTGCAATCCCCATGTACAACACGCGGCCCCCGTTATTCTCTTCCTGTCAGCGCCTGTTACAAAGAGATATATGTTTATTTATAGCTGCGGCGTAGCTGGGAAAGTTCTTCCAGAAAAAAAGGGCACAATCGTCTCAGATTTTATACCCGCAGCGGAGACGGAGGCAGACAGTGAGTCATGGCTGAATCTGGTGGCCTCAGAGCATCAGGCGCAGACAGTTTGTGGCTAATGGACGGACTCCTGGATACACGTATGAAAAGTTGTACCAGATGGCTTCACGCTGAGAGGGAACATAGAGGCTTTAAAAGGGTACCCCGCTGATTTAATAGGAAAGTTTGGGGACTTGCAAGAGGCTTTTAAACAATTTGTCATTGTTATCTGTGTGTTCATGTCTGTCTGTCCTGGGGGAGGGATCCCCTCTGTGGCTCTTCCTGTCGTTTTCTTACCTTGTTCACCATTTTAGGAGCAAATGTCGCATGCTAACCAGCTTACTTGTTATTTAGTCTATAACACAGAGTACACCTAAGGCTGATTGGAGTGACAATGCTTAGTTAAATGGTACTTTGTCACAAAACAAAGTACTGGAAATGTTTGAATTTTGACATGATGATGGCACTACAACCCAAATCCAAAAAAGCTGTGACGCTCTATGAAACATAAATAAAACAGAATGTGACAATTTCCTCATCTTTTTTGACATGTACTCATGTGACATGTACTCAACTTGACTGATTTTTGTAAATAACTGCTTACTACCTCTGCCAAGGAGGTTACGTTTCACACGTGTCCATTTTTTGTTGGTTTGTCAGCAGGACAGTTTCTGAATTTGGGGATTTTTGGATGGAATTTTTTCTCACATTCTTTAACATTGTTGAGATAGCAGTGCTTTTGGACATCATTTCTCAGGGAATAATGCATGGATCTTGATTTAAATGATTGCCCCATCATGCGCGAAACACATGATTGTATAAGAATATCATATGTCATCAATATGAGCTCTGGAACACTTTGAGCAACTGTTGATGGTAAACTCAGTTTGTTTGCAGACGATATCATCCTGTTTTTATTTACATCTACAATCCAGCATTCCCAAAATGTTGGGAATGCTGGATTGTGAATGAAAAGTTAATGGATCACCAAAGTGATTCACATCTCATGTCAATTCATCCTGTAGTCGTTCACTTAAAACCACAAAGGGTCAACCTCATGATGGTGCAAGAGGAGGAGTCAGGGCAACACCAAAGTCATCAGGATACCTCCTGCACGAAAGTTGAAACCAAATTTCATGTCAATCCATCGTGAAGTTGTTGAGCTATTTCAGTTTGGATCATTGACATTGTCATCCCTATAGCCATACACATGTTAAAATGAGTCACACACACATGCTTGCACACTGTAAAATATGACAAAGCTTCTGACAAAGTGTCTTTACTTAAAAAAATCAAGGAAACTGACTACCTCAAAACTGCCAAGTAAAGTAGACCAATAATTTTAAGTTTTTTGCTCGTAAAACTCAGAGTTAATATTCTACTTTAACTGGTAATTCTGAGGTAATCGGTTTCCTGACTTTTTTAAAAAAAAGTCACCTTTAAAATTTACATGGTTTGTATCAAGCTCCACTAACACTGGATCCTACAGTTCCTTTCCTGGCTGACACCCACATCTTTCAAACTCAATGAACTCAACTGACTTTTTAGCCTCCGAGCCCAGTCTCATGAGTTCCCCGACATCTTGCTTATTTTTTCCAACTTGAGAAAACTCATTATACATTTTTTTTTTCCCGCAGGCTCATTAGTGCTTGATGAGGAAATCGATGCGTAGAAATCGGTGGAGCGCCCCTTTAAATAAACATGTGGCATCTCAGTAATGGCTGCTGATCACTAATAATCAAATCAAAATGTACATGGAAAAATTCACTGCTACAGTCAAACAGAGTTTAATGGATGAAATGTGTGATTAAATACACTGATGAGTAAAAGTTTCTGCCTGTTCCAACCCCAGTGTGTGTCAGTGTGGGTACAGTATGTGCGAGAGACTTGTGCGAATCAGGAGTCCCGTATGTACCAGTATAGTCGTGTAGACTGAAAGAGAGGCATGCCATGTTAATGATACATCGCCAGGCAAATGTGTATTCAATATTCTGCAGATATCCTGTACTGTATGTACAAAAACTGAACTTTCTCAGGCGCTGAACTGAAAACCCTTCTTGTCTTTTAACTCTACGCAGTTACAAAACCTGGTGGAAGGTCGTCGCTAATGTTCAGCGCACTTGGGGCAACGTCGGCTTTCAAAAATGTGTTAAAAAATAAAGTGTACAGCGTGATAAGTGCTTTGGTTTGACCTACTGTATATCAGCCACTGTGTTGCTTCTAAGACTTCATTTCAGGTACTTAACGCAGGTGTGCGTTCAACAAGGAGTCCTCTTTAGCTCCACTCGACATGAAAGGTTTTCTGTGGAGTTTTTGTGGTAGTTTGCGACCACGGGGGTCAGTATGATGTGGAATTTTATGTCTTCGCTACAAGAAAAATTGCAGAACTTAAAGGGACTTGAGGCAGGATTTGTGAAAAAGTAAACACACATTTTAAGTTTTTAAATGTTAATGTGTGATGAAGCCTTCATAAACAAAAAGAATGAGCCCACCCACGTATCTCTCCGTTGCCTTGAACAGGCTGTGTGCTGCATAATGTGCTGCAATTCGTGGTCCGAATTTCCCGCGCAGTCCTGCGGACTTGACGTCAGGTGACGCTGAATGCGCGTCCTCGACGGCTTGGATACAGGAAGAAGACAAGCACGGTGGACCCAAACTAGTGTTTGGGTAGTAATGGATTCTGCTACGGCCAGAAAACGACCCACCACCACACAAAGTCCACTAAAAAGTCATACTAAGAAGAAAACGAAGGTTTTATCAGCGGCAAGTCGTGAGTCGAAACGAAATTACGACCAAAGCTGCGCCGGCACCCAAATAAACATCGGATACGCGTTCGACTCATGGAGGCAGCTTCAACTTGAACTGGGACTGAAAACAGACGCTGACATGGCTCATTTCCTAGTGACCAGGTAAGAAAACATTACAGGTCATGTTTAGAGCTTGATTTGAAAATCATATGAGATCACAGAGGACTCAGAGTGACCTGACGTGCAAAGTAGCGTTAGCTGCTAACATGTGACTTAGTCCACCGCTGTGTAACACTGAATAGTTACAAGCTGCGCATTTTCCACCGTCCTTTAGTCTGAAACCGAATAGTTAGAAATATGTCCCTTTATATATGAGACCGAAAGCCCAACCTGTTATCTGGGAGGTGACGTTAGCAGCTGGCTGTAGCCACAGGCTAACGGTTTGTTTGTGTCTGTGTAGTAGCATTAGCTGCTAACACACAGCAGTCCCGTATCAGAGACGATGTTTTTGTCCCCCAATATACCAACTTTGCTTTCACCTGTGCCTTTCAGACTCGCCGCACTTGTGTGTCGCTACACACAGCGAGCCGGCTTCCCGGCTGCTTCATGAGTATAGGGAATAAGGCTATCGCTTACACACAGCACAGTTCGCAGTTGTAGGCTACCAACGCCATGTCGCAGAGGCATGCGTGGAGGTCTTGTAGTAAACAGTCACGTGAACAGTGAGTAAAGAAATAACAGTGTCACAGCATCAGCTTCTCTGCTGTGAAGAGTTCATGCGCGCTCCAGTGCCGGCTTGGATGGTGGCTGCAGTTACTCTAACAGGCCGTCATCTCACTATTGAGTCTTATTTCTTGATCCTGCCTCATGTCCCTTTGAGGAAAACTGCTCGTCTGTGCTTTGTTTGAGGAGGCTGCTTATTTCTTTTTACGAAGGTGATGAGTTGTTACAAAGTGATCATTCCCCTTTTTCTTTTGAAATGGCTGGGTATAAGTGAGGTAAAGTCTCGCAATCACAACATCTCTACGTTTCAGGAGTGTGATAATTCATCTGCGGTATTTCAAACAAATCCTACTGAATGTACCTGTTAATGGCAACACACACCGAAACATCTGGACGACTACATCACAGATTATGGGGGGGACTCATTACCAGTATTATACTGTACATTCATGGCTCAATATGGCGCCAGTCTTTTAGCTAATGTACACAAACATTTACAACTTACACAATGTTTGTTAAGGTAGACAACCTCCACTCAAGTTAGAAAATGAAATGAAAATTAAAAAAAGCCTTGTTGAACGCACCACATATCGGGGCACTAGACATTTTTTTAGGTGAGCTCTGCCGCCTGCTGACTAGAAACTGGAGCTAAATGGACCTGATAGGGTGTCAATACATCATCATCAATAACCCCATCATTGTCTTCATCATCATCATCGTTCCTTTCTCCGTTGTTTTTCTTCGTCTTCCTCGTCCGTGTTCGTCCAAACATCCTCTTCAGAAGAATCCATTGAAACCAGCTCAACAAATCACCACGTCAAACGAATCCCACCCAAACTACGACAGAATAAAACTGAGCAAAACAAAATAGAGAGTATTGTCACTGTCAAGTTTTGCTCCTCTTGGTCAAAGAAAAATTCATTCCCTCGAGATGTCTTTTTCATTTTTTTGGCAAAGTTAACTTCCGATCTCTCCCCCCCCTCCCACAACAACCCCCGTGGTCCTGCTCTAGGCTTCAGAGTCCGATTGGAGGCCGCGGCGGTCCATCATCGCTGAAGCAGCAGGATGGCCAGTGGGAGCAGGAGTAGGAGGCTACAGAGGCGGGTTTGAGAGGTGGCCGCGCCTCTGACTCGGTTGTTGTCCGGCGAGTAGGCGTACAATCCCGGTCTGCTCCGAGAACACTGACCGCCCAGACACATGCCGCTTCCTGAGCCGCTGATGTCATCACCTGAGAAGGAAAACAAAACGGATGGAACAAAACGTTTTAACGGCAGATTGTTTATTACTTTATCTTTATGTACAACATCGGAAGGAGAATAGCTTTTCTTCTTTTTCATTAAGGATGTCAGAACATTAAATAACTACCAATGCACTGGTATACGTGCATGTGTATGATCTTTCCCCAGGGGAACATTATTGTACCCGCCAAAAAGTCTCAGCCCCAATACAGGAACTTTGAGGGTGGGCCTTGTTGGATTTCTGGTACTCGCAGCTTTTTATTCAAGCCACCAATTTTAAAATCTGCAACCACAAACTTTTGTTCATTGTGCTGCGACACATCAGCGTGGAGCTACAGAAGAAAGCATTTGACAGATGGGCTGAAGACTGTCATTACTGTGTCACACATATAAATGATATACATCAACGGACTAGTGGCTGGCTGAAGGAACCTTTCAGTTCCCGGGACTAAAAGTGTCCCATATTTCGGTTTGAACAAACATAACAGAATGCACAAGGACTGACATGTATAACATATAATCTAAAAAAAATTATATAATAATATATTTTACTGTACAAATATTAGAAAAGGACCCACTTGCGTCCTGAAAGTCCACGTCGTTGCCCTCCAGTGCATTTTTCAGCCTGTTGCTCATGATTTTGAGCTGCATTATCTGCTGCCGGATGGTCATGTCTGGCTTCGTGATGTCAAGCTCCACTTCTGGGTTGTTGATCTGACTGGCCAAGCCGTCACCCATCACCTCTGGAAGGTATCTGATTGGAGGAGAGACGGGTTAGGACCATTAGGGTAGTTCTGTTCTTTTTTTTTTTTTCTTTTTTTTTTAAACACATCAATTTGGAGAACATCTGGTTAATTATTATGAAGGACAGCTCTGTCGGGGTATTTAGTTGAAAACACATGCACGCACCCACTCAGTTAATCTGCACAGCTGTGCTCAATCTTGTGAATTAGATGTGGCACTTTGTGCTGACAGCGCCCGGTCACCAGACTGACTGAAGAGCAGATACACAACACACACACGCTCGTACTCTGAATTGTACGTCATATTTGCACGACATGTGCCACTTTGCACCCTGCCATGCTTTTTTTATTCTATTTTTTGAAAGTGTTGACAATCCTTTAAGAGCCTGCTTTATTCTTAGTGGTGTCTATTATAACTTTCATCAATATTCTCCACCATGCAGCTCAGATAGATGCTTCGCTGTCTTGTTGTTTTGCACAATGACTATAAAGACATAAATCTTGAATCTTTTACCTCCACACTTGCGAGGATCATTAATGACCCGATTGCTCCACCAATTTAGCGTCGGTCTCCTTTAACATATTGACTCCCAATTCAGTTTTTAAAGAGACAGAAAAAGACCTCTTTATGTCAACAGGAAAAATTATTTAAGCAAGAAAGACCTGTTTCCGGGTTCATATCAAGGAACCTAGAAAAGAAGGAATCACCGAATCTCGCACTGGGGCCAGACTGTGATGTGGATTGTATTGAAGTCAATGGGAGATGCATGCAGAAACACACTGAAACCCAACATATCTACATGCGTACATCAGAGAGTAGGTTTACAACTGATCTTTCATCCACAAACGACTGACAGGGCTGATAATATTGTGATCGAACGAGGAAGGTCCGACTGAATTCCGCTGCGATAAGATCGTGAACAGCAGCGCAAACAGGAGCCTTCATACAAAGATTTGAGGAAAGGAACAACGTGTCATTCGAGAAATCAGTGGTCAGCCTACTCTCTGTGTGGCATTTCTTCATCAGAAGAAACAGATGTGTTTGGTTTCAGTGTGTTCCTCCATGCATCTCTCATTGACTGCGACACAGCTGTCACCACAGTCCGCCACCAAGCACGACTCAGTGACGTAATGACCCTTCCTTCTTTTTTTTACATTCCTTGGTTCATATGGGCGTAGGGGCGACTGTAGCTCAGCGGGTAGAGCAGGTCGACTAGTGTTCAGGAGGTCACTGGTTTGAATCCCGGCTCCCCAGGGCGGAGCTGAGCTACATGTCGAAGTATCCTGATGTGCAGTTGGCACCTTGCGGGGCGGCCTCTGCCACCAGTAAGGGCCCTGTGATGAGCTGGTGACTCATCCAGGGTGTACCCTGCCTTCGCCAAGAGACAGCTGGGATTGGCTCCAGTGACCTCCCCGCGACGGGGATAGAGCGACTACCGCGATCCGACTCTGGATAAGCGGTTGACAATGAATGAATGGTGCATATGAATGTGAACCTAACCTTTTACTCCCAAATGTCGCTTTAAAGAAATCAGAAGTGGAGAAGTGAAAATGTCCTCAGTTCCAAATGCCTTAATCTAAAGTTCAGAACTTTAACACTCTTTGTCCTCACAACAATAGAGGTGCAAAAACACACACACAAACACACACCATGTGCGTCGTGGTGAGTGGATAACCCTATTTAAACTCCACAGTCCAGCCCTGTGTTCCACCTCCCTCTCTGGGGATTTATCAGAGTTTGTGTGTGTGACATTTATTGAGCTCTCCTGAGACCCACACGGTGTCGCTGTGGAGTTTAAAACACCTCATCGCGGTTATAACTCACCCTCTGCCACGCCGACGCACACACATTTCATATTTCCTTAATCTGTCACACACAGTCAGTGACTCATCTATATTTCATGGCCTTTCTCACCTTTTTCTCTCTCTCTCACACACACACACACGCATCTATACTTTACGCCTTTTGACTGTCATATATTACCGAGTGTTCTGCTCAGCATAAATCTCATCACTTGGCTTTAATCCAACCCCTCTGAAGTGTGTGTGTGTTTGCGTGTGTGTAGTGGGGTAAGACACATATAAAATCCTTTTGGACACGGATTAAGGGGGACTTAAAAGTGCTGTAAGTGTGTGGCCGTGAATGCTGGTTGTGAATCTCCGCAGGAAGAAAGGTCAGTTCAGAACACCTCAGAGAAAATTCTCAGCTCGTCGGAGAGGAACTAGCAAAACGGCCTTCACAGGAGGAGAGCTGGCCTCTGTCGCAGCAGCTTCATCACAACCTGGCCGTCTCCTCTCTTTGCTTTATTCTCCTCTCCTCAGAAGCTGTCTCCTTTTGTGATGCATCTTGTTTCCATGCTGTCGGGATAAAAACGTCCGCTGAGCAGATTTTTCAGACCTTGAATGTGTTTTTTTTCGACACTTTACAATCAAGTTTTCTATTGGAGGACGGAGGAGTGTCTGGCTGCAAGAAAATCAGTGGCAACACTGGTTCAATGATTTTTCAATTGAAATGTATACAATCGAAGACTGAATTCACACTAAAAAATGCATCACAAAACACCGCAAAATACTCCTGAACAGGGAAACACTGGGAAAGGACACAGAAATTAATTGAATAATAGTGAAAATACTCGTCGCAGCCTTAATCAAGACACAGTCTGGTTTGGAAGGGCAGCGAGAGAACGGGTCGGATGGGTTCAGTTGGTGCTTGAAGTCACGTTTAAACTTTAAACGACTCTGCGATTGGTTCGGTGAACAGGTTTCTTCCTCACCTGGCTTTGGTGATGCCGTTCCAGCATTTATCCTGGCCGACGCCTACCGGTGCCACTTTGCCGCAGAGTGCCACGGGGAGCTGGATCCAGTACTGCCGCATCTCCCTCAGCTTGCTGGACAGATCAGACACCTGAAGACAGACACAGGTGAGTCTCGAGTCCCAAATCCTATAGTTTGGGTGTATAGTCTTTACAACCTCTTTACAATGTGGACCGAAATAGAAAACCTGAAGTACATGCAATTAACGTAAATCATGACCTTATCTTAACTTATCCAGGAAGACATAGACAAGTGCATTAAAGTACAACACATGCCAAGATCCATGAACATGCGAACATATAGTTTAAATGCACAGGCACACACCTGCATCTCCAGTCTGACTCCAGCGGTTGGAGAAGGCTTGTACTCCGACGCAGTCAGGGAGCCGCTCTTCTTCCTCTGCTCATGACCGGTGGGACTTCCTGTTCCTGGTTCACCTGGAGTTCCACACGTCTGGTACACCTAAACACACACACAGACACAGGCGGACATTGACGCAAACATTTAGTTGAAACTTTGAACTGTGAAGTTAAACTCTTAGTCTTGGTCTTAGTCTTGATTTTCAACATTTGTGAGAACTAAAAAGATCCACTAGATGTCACCAGAGAGACAAGTGTTCTAATCTTTGAGATCTTTGAGCTCCAGGTTATTGTTCCCATTAACGTTCTTTATCTTCAAGAACAACAACTGAACTGATGGGGCCACTGTACATAGAAATATCAAAACTTGTATGTGTTTAAGTTTTTCTATAAACAGAAATAAAAAAACTAATTGTGAGAATTGAACAGCTCAACTTTGACAACAAGACTATAGCTGCACTCGTCCACTAAATAGACATCAATATCAGTATAGACATGATGGGAGTCGAGCTGCCTGGTCGTATTTGAAGGATGCATCTATAAAACCAATAAAACACAGTGGTGGGAAGTTGAGTCCAGTAACTTTGGAACACACTGAGGTTTACTCAAGGTAAGCACTCCTCGAGGGTAATAAATCTCTGCATGGTTTTCATTTTAATGACAAAATCCAATCACCAATCTAATAAAGAGTTCAGGAGTCAGTTCTGAGGCTGCAAGGCTGCAGACATCAGCACAAGCTGGCATCTGACCGGAGATTTAAAAAAAATGCTCTGTCGGACATTTAGTAAGTGATGAGACAAAGTGAGAGACGTCTTACTCTTGCTGTGAACGTGTCCATGTTCTCCTGCAGGAACTGAACGGCCTCGTAGATTCGAGCCGGGATGGAGGAGAGAACCACGTCAAGGCTGGGCTCCGTGCTGAAACTGGAGGCCACCTGGATCATCGTGTCTGGATGGAGGAGGAAAGAAAATACGTTTTAATCAACTAAGAGCCAGTTTTCTTTTTTTTACGTAAACTGCTGTGCTACAATACGCCAATAGAATCATAAAATAAAATAATAAATAGTGAATAGAATATGAATTTTGAATTTTCCTCCAGCTTAACTTCAACACTGCCCTACTTCACAGTCTGAATCTTACCGATAAGGTTCTGCCACTCGGGGTCCAGGTCAGCTTGGTTGGCCAGGCAGCCCTTCATGACGTTGGAGCAGTAGTTGGAGCAGGGTTTGACGGAGGCCAGGCCGCGACAGTGGGGGCAGTAAACCAGCTTCATCAGGGCCTTTCTGCACTCTGGACTCAGGGTAACCTGAGGAGGTTTGACAAGACAGTTAGTGTCACGGACCCGCACTCAGGGTTAGGGTGAGGGTTATATCAAGAGACGCTTACTACTCATGTCAGTCTTGAGGTCATTGTTGCAATTTCTCAGTTCACAGTTGCTGTGTGAAGTGACTGTTTAGCTTTCAAAAGGGAATTTACCCATTGATGGCCATGCACTACAGAGCGCAAACAGCACAAGTAAGAGTTTTCAACAGTAGAGGGCAGTGTTGTCACATTTTAGGACGACACAGCCTCCTCAGGACAACAATGATGGCCCTCCTTATCCATCTTCACACAGTCCATGGTTTCTGTTACACTGTCAGCTCCTTATTATGCACTCATGTCATGAAAGGTGTCCAGTTCCACAGTGGAGTTATTTTACCACCACTATGCACAGACGCGACGGAGCGACACCTAAAACCAAAAGCCCAAACGAGGGCATGCAGTTAAGAGATGACACCGGAATGTTTGAAAGATTTGAACTATGGAGAGTTTTCCCTTTCTGGCCTCCTTACATCAAAATATGTCCACGCGCTCTTGAAAGCTGCATGAGATGAGATCTATAATCCAAACTGTCAACCCCAAGTCTGCATCAATTTGTGTCAATGTTACATTATCGCCCGTGTGGTCATGTGGTTTAAGTGCTGACGGATTTAAAAAAGTCTGCGCTCAAAATGCAGCTCTGACGAGCATCGCTGCAGACGTGAGATCCACTGGATCGATCACTGAACTTCGAGAATGTGCTCCGACTATTAAATTCATTGGACACGAACAGAAACTAATGGATGCCTGGAATTGCTTTCAAATTAAAAAGACAAAACAAAACAGCAGAATATTTTGCAAAACTGATGTAAAGTGCTAAATGTGTGAGTTGTGGAAAATAGGTTAAAACATGAGAAATCACTGCTGCGGGCCTTTTAAACTGCAGATTTGGGATGAGGCTAACGCAGTAAATCTAGCGTACTTACATAAGCCCTATTAGCGCCGGACGGGTAATACCAGGGGACCTCATGGGATTTAGAAGTGACCCCCACATACATCAGAGTTGCGTGCGGTGCATTGGCACGCAATAAACAAGGTCTGTGGTTTGCTTGAATTTACTGACATAATCTCCTGGATATGATGTCGAGGCCCTGTTAACATCAATGTTTCAGAAGTGTTTGCAGAGCGTCTGTTTCTCAGCAGCCACATTAATAATACAGTTCAGAGTTGTTCTGCCCACTTTCTGCATGTCTTGCAAGCATGAACACACACATACGGCTCCTTTACATTAAGTTACAGATGCTTGTGGCTGCACTCGAACGTTACAACCTTTTCCTCGCTTCCGACATTCTGCGTCGTCGCTTTCAAATGTTCGTGCAGTTGACTTTCTGTTCAACATGTTTTTTGAGCTGGAATCATATCTCATACTTGATAACCAGCAGTTGGGAAGTGCTTCAATTTAGTACCGAGACAACTTTTTACTTTCACTCTCGTCTACATTTAAATACAAATCTGGACTTTCTACTTCTGACATTTTCACAACCGGCGTGTTTTATTCTGGTTTTGATGCATTTGAGGGGAATTATCGATTATATTTTAGTTTGCGTCCGACCGATTTGACAACTATCAAGCGCATGTCACACGCGGAAGGCGTTGCGAGCCGGAAACAAACAAAGAGGAGCCCTCGAATGGTGAGAAAAAAAGTGTTAATGCCTCGTATCTGCACACACCCAGCAGCAGGATTTTCTCATTTTCTCACTTTGTCGCTGCTCGGCACACTTTACCAACCCAAAATGTCGCTATTTGACGTCCTGGGAATGAGACTCAACAACCTGCTTTCTTTGTCGTGACTTTACGAACAGTTCAGATGAATCCTACACATTCTACCTTTAAGTTTAACAGTATTTGAATTATTGCAATATGATGTGAGGTTCAGTTAGCTTCAGTAGAAATGTCCCTCAGAGATACGTTTTACTTTTATACCAGAACTATAGGTTGAATCGGAATTTAAACAAGTATCTGTACTTCTACGTGAGTAAAGAAGAATGTGTGTACTTTTGCCTCCTCTGCTGCCAACAGAAATCAGACTTAGAAAAGAAAGAAATGAAAAAATACGACTCAAAATCAGCGATATGGTGAATTGCAGGAGACTAATATTTTCACACGACCTCTGTGTTTGGTGAAATATAGTAGAAATAGTAGAAGTATAGTAGATATATAGAAATATATATGCGGTGGAATCTTTAGGTCACAAATTATGTGAATGGCAGGTTCACAAGGGAAAAATACGTCCTATTACCGCAATTATTACAAAGCACTGCGGGTCCCCAGGTAATATTAGTCCCGTGCGAATAGAGCTTTGTGGGGCATAAATGAAGAAATGAGGATGTAGTTTCATCCTTTACAATCACGTGGTGACATCAGACATCTGAGTGCTGGGGGAAAGAACTGCATCAAGATCTGAAAAAACGCCGCGACACCCGTAATCTGACAGCGGCGGTGTCATCCCTCCGAACGGAGAGCTTTGTTCTCGTGGCAGAGCGCGACGCTTCGTTTCTGATGATCTTTGTGTTTTTCATTTTCAGGGCGGGGACATTTACTCTGACAGTTAGGGCGTGACAACCACGCATCCATCATTTCTGCTTTCCTTGGATTCAGCCCAGCCCAACACACACACACACACACACACACACACACACACACACACATGTTTTTCTGACTGAAGAGGCACAAACACTTTCAGTTTCTCTCACACTAGCTCGTCCTGTCGCTCTCTGTCAGCCTCACTCAGTCTCTCTGTACGTCAAACACACACTCTCAGTGTACACAAACACACACACCCACAAACACACAACCCACACTCACCTGCGAGACCTTCCTGACCACCTCTCCGCTCATGATCAGGCCCTGGACGAATGACCTGGCCGTGACAAAGGACCGGATCACCTTCGCCTTCATGTCCCGGGGGACGTCTCCGAATGGCCGCAGCGTCTCCTGTTGCTTAGCGACACATTCGAGGTAGTCCTCTGACAGGGTGACCTGCGAGACAGAGGTGACAGAGAGGGAAGTGTAGCAGGGGTCTGTTGTTTTTAAAGATTTTGTGGCCATGTTTGCCTTCATTAGATAACATGTGGTGTGGAGCTGACAGTAGATGTTGGGAGAGGACGAGGATGAGCTCTCGTTACGGATTTAAACCTAATAACAGATGAAAATGAGCCAGAATAGAAACAGGTACTGAAGAGAGGCTGTTCAGCTTCACTATCAGACTTGTTTTTTATTCATAACGTTGCTCTTTTAATCATTCTGGGATTCAAAATGCGTCCTCCAGCCGAGCTCGTGTCTTCACTCACGTCCGTGGGGGTGGAGGTTTTGAAGGTGCGCTCCAGAAGGCGGGACCAGAACTCCGTCAGGGTCTCGTCCAGGTTGACAGAGGAGCCCCGGTAGTACTGCCGCAGGTCGGTGTAGAGATCCCCATAGAGACGAGTGTTCTGGGAGTACAGAGGGCCGAGGGGAGACAGCGCCTCCTGGAGGGAGCGCTCGGACTGACCGTGCAGCTCGTTGAAGTACGCTGAAGGTGGAGAAAAAAGGAAAGACAGAAGAAGAGTTGAGTGGAGAAGGAAGAGGAGGAGTCACACAGCCCATGTTGACATTTCTAGAATGTGTCACATCATGTTCACATTCCGTGTTTATGACCTGGCTTCCATGTGGGGAGGTGGAGGATATGAGCGACCAGCGTTCGAGACGGGATTTCCCCATTTGTAAGCGTGAAAAAATTGACATTTTTGACAATTTTCTGCCGTGTGTGTTTGCGACATAGCCAGGTATTTTGAGCCAAGACATGATATCGGATACTAAAACACTAAAACGGTCAGTAGAGCTGAAAGGAAGTGAAGGGTCAGGTGATGATCCTCTGTGAGTTTGTCGCTATAAGCATTACACATCGTCATTTCATCCATCATTTTTTTTTTAGAAATACCAATCAGTGCAGCTTTAAAGGTCCAAAGAGAGGGATTTAGGGGGATTTAGGGGCAGGAATGGAATACTGTATAATCATAATCATGTTTTCATCAGTGTATAATGACTTGAAAGTTAGACTGAGCCTTTAATATCTACAAATTAGCAGGTTCTCTTCCTCTGAGTACATCACCGCCACGTTTCTACGGTAGCCCAGAGCAGACAAACGCTGGCTCTAGAAAGGGCACGTCCCTGTGGGGGAGGGGGGAGGCGAGGGGTGTTTAGTTGGTTGCAATCTGCAGAACACTAGATCCCACTAAATCCTGCACACTGAACCTTTACGTGATATTTAATTATGTAAATGACTATCCAGTGAGCAGCGATTAAAATACTTTTGATGAATAAAAGATTAGATTGCTCGTCAATCACATCAGTGGACAGATATGAATGTAAATCGTTGTCATTATCTCACAAAAATGTCAATCTGACCTGACACACTGAAATATGCATTTATTTGTTGTCAAGATGAAAACAAAATGAACAACTGATCTAATATATCACTTTTACGACTCTCGGTGTATCAGAGTGTATTTTTCCCAGTCAGGACAATCATTTACTCTCATTACAGTCTGGCTGATTAGCACACGTCATTTACATGTATTTACCATTTTTAAAGGGGTTTTCTTTGAAACGTTCTTTACAGCCAGATGGTTCCAAAGTGACGGAGAGGTCAAACACAAAGACTAAGGCAGTGAGCTCCCTGTCTCTGCAGCGTGCTGGTCTGGGCCTTTCCCTCGCGCTTCAAAGGCAGCGTACCAGTGCCAGGCTGCTCTAACCACAACCAGATGGGCGGCCACATTACTGCTACTGAGGTGGCCTGCTGCCTCCAGACTAATAATACTGTCCTCCTCCTCCTCCTCCTCCTCTTCCTCCTCCTCCGACTAGTCTTCCTCCTGCTCTCCGTCTCCCCTCACTCTCTTCTAATTTATTTGTTCTGCTCGCTACCGACGACACATTTCTCACTATCTTCCCGTCTCCCTTTTGTTAGCGATGGCACGTCTCACTTTCTTTCCCTCCTCCTCCCTCCGTTCCCTCTCTTCCTCTGATGTGCAGTGATCTGCAGACTCGGCTCCTCAGTGGGTCAACTGCTCATTAGCTGAACCAGCCACTGCCCCGGGGGACACCCCTCTGTGTGTGTGTGTGCGCGCGCGTGTGTGTGGGTGTGTGCGCGCGTGGGCGTGTGTGTGTGGGTGTGTGCGCGCCCCTTTGAGATTAGGGGATCGGCTTATCGCGTTTCATTGTGTCTGGCTGACTCCGCTCTCATTATAACACCCGGTCAGGGGTCCCCTTGACGCACAGGACACAAACAACAAATCCTGCCTCTCGCTCTTTCTCACACACCAACACACACACACACACACACCGTCACTACTGAAGGTGCAGCACTGAGCGCTAAGCACAGTCAGAGTTTGTTCTAAACACAAATTCGCAAATACACACCACAATACAAATGTCACACTCCTCTGAGCCCGCTGCTGAGGCTTTGGTATCGAGCTGAGCCAGTAATGAGAGTCTATCACACACACACACACATCCACGCACACACACACACACACGACTTACTGTCAAAGCTCCTGTAGAGACCGTTGAAGACCGCCTGCAGCGACCTGCCGGCTTCTCTGATCAGTCCCTCTGTCTCCCGGGCGCTCAGGCCGGCCAGGTTCTCCTCCATGGTGCTCGTACAGCAGGTCGGACCCTGAGGACACATCCTCAGATGTTCACCTGGCGGGGCGGGGGAAGACACAGAGCTAATCAGTTTAATTGTTTCAGTCTATTATCTGCTTAATTTAATCACTGAACACGTCAGCTCTTTGACATGTAAATTTACCAGGAAACCAAATGAGTCCAAATATCTCCCTTGACTGAGTGAAAGTTAAAGACAAAGAAAACTGTGGATTAATGTTGTCAAACACATCGACTGTTTTTAGCGAACAGCAGCTCTGATGACTTGAAACAGTTCCAAGAGTCATTTGCACTGCTGATGCTCCGGCACGAGCCGTGTTTTCTCGCTCTCTCTTTTTCTTTGAAACCGAGCTGACACACACAAATCAGGGTTTCCACCAGTGTTGACAAGACCAGTGGCTGTTTGTCTGTGAATGAGCGCTACAAGTCGTGTCTTAACTTCAACCTACTGATTAAAGTGGAGGGGGTTAGCGCCAACTTCAGCCCAGGACTGTTTAAAGCGGACCAGGTAAGAACGGGTTAAGTTCAGGACAGGGCATTTCGGGCTGGGCACGGCCACGAGATCACGTGGCGGTGAACAGCGAGAACAGATGAGAGCCATAACTCGACTGTAAAATTGTTTTTATTCATGACTTCAGCCATCTGTCATTAGGAAAAAAGGTCGCCCTCGCAGTAGCTGTTCATCAAGTCATGGCACTAATGTACACGGCTACAAAAACGGCCATCATTCATGTAGGATACGAACTGTTGTAGCCAATTCAGAGCCGTCTGCAGGGTGACACCAAAAAAGTGTTTCACAGCGATCAGTACTACATGTTTTGATGGGCTGTAACTAGTCAAAACTCCAGTTTAGTCCGGGACAATTAAGATAGGATTCAGGATTCGGGACAGCTGCTTGTTATTCGGGAATGTCCTGAAATTTTCAGGACGTCTGGTCGCCCTCAGGAGGACCTGAGAGCTGGACTGGCAAACCCTCTCTCTGAAACCCCCTCCACCCCACTGCACCCGGCCAAACAACTTCCCTTTAAAGGCCTGGTCTTAAGATTAAAAGCGTGATGTTGAATGTTTACTTCTGTCAGTTCGCTGTGTCAGTGTCTCCTCACGGCCCTGATGCTTGTTTACTAAATCACAGTTTGAATGCCATGTGGTTCTGCCGCTCCTGCTTCACTCAGGGATGTGAGTGCCTCTCACACCACTGCATGAATCATTCATGGCGCTCTCCAGATCCTTTTATATCTAGTTACCAGCCAGAAAAGCACTCTGTACAGTATATACCTGTACAGTACACCTGATTTATTTATAGCCATTTTTGTTTTTTTGGGCTTTTTGTCATGTCATGTTCTGTCGCCGCATCTTTGTATGTCCATGGGACAGTATGTGGGTACACTGAGAGTCACTCATAACCAGACTGAAATTCACTGTTTTCACATTAAAAGCATTAAAAAAAGCTTTATTTCTATTCTACAATTAGAGCCTGTTTTTACTGAAGGTCTGAGGTGAAGGTGAAAGACTGAGGTGTTGTACTGAAGGAAAAGTACCATACCACATTATAAAAATACTCTATTACAAGTTAAAGTCATGCAAAAGTAAAATTACATGAGTATGAGAAGACTACACCATTCAGTAAATGTGTTATTCATATATTGTTAGAATATCATTGTGCAATAGATGCAATAACATGTAAGAGGCATTTTATTATTGCAAAGGTGGAGCTTTTTCTGACAACTTTTTATACTGTTGGGTGGTAATTCTACAGCAATGCATCATATTTTATAGATTTACGATGAAGTTATGTTCTTAATATGAAATATAACCAGAGAATGTAACTCTGAAATAAATGTTGCTGTAAAAATTCATTATTTACCTCCTGAAATATATTGGAGACGAAGTGTTACGTACTATAAAATCTATCTAGTCACGTGAAGTGCATCAGATATGCCTTACGGCCCACTCCGACTATCAGAATAATGGCAAAAATTCCCCAAACCACGTAGAGGCCACAAGTGCAACACATAAACTGCAGTAATAAATGTTGAGAATAATAACATGTGTTTTTATTGACTCTTCCTTCCCTCCAGCCAACAACGAGAACCTGAACACGACACGCCCAGCCTGAACCTGACGTTTTCTGTCCTAATAGGGATCCTCCCATGAGGGAGACTAAAAACAGACACACACACACACACACACACACATATATATGTGTATAGAGAGAGAGAGAGAGAGAGAGACATACTTGTACATGAACCCATTGACATGCTTGCCAGACAGCCTAGAAAGCAGTCTGCAGCATCAGTCTCTTGACAGCCTGGATGTGTGTGCATGCGTGCGTGCATGCGTGTGTGTGTGTGTGTGTGTGTGTGTGTGTGTGTGTGTGTGTGCATGCGTGCGTGCCCACGTCTGGAAGGGTTAAGGGTGAGTATGTACCCTACAGCTGTGTGCATCACTGCTCTCTTTTTTTTCTTAACAGGTCCTGGGTTGGTGCGCCTACGCGGGTGTGTGCATTTTGTTCTCTGTGTGTGTGTGTGTGTGTGTGTGGGTTGGGGGGCAGAATTTGTCCATGAGGGTAAGTGGAGCAGAAGAGGAGACGCCTTCATCATCACTGCACCATGAATGTTTCATTGGCACTGGCTGGTGTGTGTGTGTGTGTGTGTGTGTGTGTGTGTGTGTGTGTGTGTGTGTGTGTGTGTGTGTGTGTGTGTGTGTGTGTGCATGTGTGTGTGAGAGACGTGGAGAGACCGGCAACCATAGCAAACGAAATTGCATCTTACGCACCGCCTTACTTCTTTTCTCACATCCCTTTTTGACGCGTTTTTAGACTTTTCTTCGTTTTGCTTTATTTGAAACACGGGAGGTAACAAGGAAAAGTGGAAAACCAGTCTGGAGCTGGAGTTGAACCCTACACACACACACACACACACACACATTCCACAGATCAACCAGGACACTCATTAAACATTCTCATTTCTTCAGTGGTCCTCGAGTGTCAAGCGCAGGTCAGTCACACCATCCATCAAAATCCCTTCCCCTCTAATCACACCTGGGTTTTTTTTCACTGAGCTGTGAGTCTCGTCATTTAAAGTTGGAAGATTCCGAAGATGTAATTGCATCCTCACACTCGAGCTGTGAATCTTCACACGACTCCTACAATCCTGTCAATCTAGTTTACAGAATAAAGAAATCCTGGATCAGCTAAGTTAATGGGTCTATTCATCCAGGTTTTCTTGAAAATCATTTCAGTACTGGTTTTAGAATCCTGCAGACAAACCAACCAACCAATAAACAGACACGGGTGAAAGCCTAACCTTCTTGGCTCCCAGTTGGTAATCCTGACTTAGACCAGTGCTTCTCTTAGCAACATCAGCCCAACCGTAGATGTTCTCCCCTGTGGCTCGAGGTCTGGACGCTTTTTCCACAAAGAAATCAAAAAACAGCCTGAGTAATGGCACAGCATCATCACAGATTATACTTCAAATTCCAGCTTGACTTAAAACCAACACTTCTGACACGTTCTCCTCAGAAATTGCACATTATCAGAGAGGAGGAGCGTGAGGAGGTGTGACGCAAAGGTATCGATCAATGCCTGCGTCGACTTCTTTCTAAAAACGTCTAAGAGTCGGGCAGAGCGAGGACAGATTCCTCTGCTGGGGTTTAAAACCACACCATCAGTGTCCCACATGTGGTCCGGAGGCAGCAGAGAACCGTCTCCGGCTGCTCGTCGCGCTGCAGCTAACGTTAGCATGTTGTTGTCGGTCTGCCCGCCGACCCAGGCGACGCAGGGCGTTTGCCGCAGACACATATGCTTTACTGCATTCCTGGGTTGCTGGGTAATGGAAGCAGCTGGCATCCTGCTATAAAACCTTAATTTACTTGAAAAGACAGAACTGAGCACAGCAGTGACACACCAACACATGTACGAAAAAAAAGCAAGCTTGCAAAACATGCTAACACATGAGGGCGGATGCATTACGGCAGTCGGAAAAGACCGTAATGAGTGCCTTGCTCAAGGGTTTTCCGGATGGGGAGAGGAGAGGAGAGGAGAGGAGAGGAGAGGAGAGGAGAGACGAGGAGAATAAAATCAGTTGAGGTGATTTAGATGCTCGCGCTGTTTTTGCCCTCCAGCTCCAGCATATATTTAGTTAAGTCCACATCCTGAGGGGCGCACACAGGCTCGCGCTACACTTGTGGGGACCCTCATTGACTCGATGCATTCCCTGCTGCCTCGGGCCCCACTCAGCGGAGGGAAGTAGGATACTAAGAGCATTGCAGTAGAGAGTGGGTGAGACACAGAGGGACGGGAGCTGCGACCGACTAAGATGAAAAAAAAAGAAGCAGACTGGAATATGAACTGCTTTTTACAGGATTTTAGTTGCTTATTTCTCGTCTGCTGCAGTTTGAAAGTTTGCATATTTTCTTCTTAGTCCGCTCAAAATCTCTACTTGTCATGAAACGATCCCTCGAAATAATCTCTCGCAGCCAGAGGATGTTTAAAACGAACCTGCTCATATGCTGGAGAGTGTGGAAGCACTAGGCGTATATTTTTATAGCAGTTCAGAAAACACCAGCGACGTCAACTTCTGGCTGATGTCAGCTACTGACACTTAATTTGATATGAGAATACACAAAAAAGATGAAAAACAAACTGTGATATTGAACTGTGAACTGTTTGTGTTTCTTTTCATAAAAAAACAAAACTTGTGTTGCTAGCTATGCTTCAATGGACAACATTTCTTCATTCGGAGGAATTCGGATCAACTCTCCACCTGGATTTGGTTTCATAGGCCCTGATGTTTACATGCATCAGCAGTAACCAGAATAGCTGTGTGATGTGCACAAAAGTGATGCTACGTCGTGAATTCCTAATCCTCGTCGGATATTTAGTCTCTTTTCGCATGTGTTTGATCGGCTCCCTGTCCAAAAAATGGATATCTATCGTTGTCTATGTTGAAAATCTCTCCACAGTTGACCAGTTCACCTCAGAAGCTGCCATCTTTGGTAAGTGGCGAAACATTCATCACTACGCGTTTACATGAAGAATGTGGGCGTGTGCAGGAAGAGCGCAGCTGGGAAATGGTCAGGCGATTACGTGGGACAGTTTTTAGTTTGCTCGCTTCATGACGAGGTTTAGGCGATCCCTCTGCGCCGCGTGTTTATATGGAACATTTTCATTCTGTTTGGGCTTTTAAACCTATTATAATTGGATTTTATGGCTCCATGTAAATGCAGCTACTGACTGGGAGCCAAGTTTCCCATCTGGGAGGAAGACTCAATGAAGCGTGCAAATATAGATAATGACGCACGCTTTTGGAAAGTTTCTCCCGGAAGGCATTCATGGTGTTGCACTTTGTTGTACACATGAAAGGTGGCAGACAGGAGAGCTCGCGAGAGAGGGTGTGAAATCTGCATGATTTTATCACCTTGACACACCTGGCTGAATGAAAGTGCCTGTTTTGTCGGTTTCGGAAAGTAAAAAGACATCCGTGTTCTCTTCTTCTCTTTTTCATCGGGTTTCGCTTGATGGGAGAGTTTCGAAACTTCACAAACTTCACATCGCTCTGCTCCAAACTTGTTGGATGAGACCGGGGAAGCAGAGAGAAACAATGACTTCACCCCACACTTCATAAAAAAGTACACGCAAACACACACACACTCACACACAGCTACGGTATAAATATGCAGAGCATTAGTTTCTGCCCGGCAGAGATAAGATAATCTCCCTCTGGGCCGAGAAGTGTGATCCTTTTGGGTCTGTTCTGCAAGTATGACTTTCATTTTATTTCTACACTTCCAAGCGACCTGTTGTGAAAATAAAAAAGGAAAAAGGCACAGTGGCAGCTGAATTCAGCACAGCCCTGCGTCACGACTCTCCATGTGCTGCCTCTGCTTATATCTTTCAGCTACTTAAGCCGTTGGCAAGATGAGTAAAATATGGACTACAGAGAATATCTCCTCCCGAGTATGATGCGTTGAGATGCTAAAATCGGCAGCGAAGGCGCGAAGACCTTTAATTGCTTCCTAGAGAGACCTGATCAGCAGAAAACGATTCCCTGCAGCTCTGTAAACAGCGATGAAACCTGAGAGTGCGAAGCCACAAAAGAGTCAGTCTCGCCTGACATAAACCGACGCCACTGGCAGTGAAAAACATGTTGACGATAAAACGGGAAAAGGTCGCATAAAGAGACCTCTCGAGCGATCACTGACCACTGATCTGGTGAAAGCTCACCTGGCTCTGCTTGCTCATGTCCAGTAACTTTCTGTTTCAAGTCAGCATAATCATCATCACAATCAGCCCTGAGTGCTCCTTGGATCAATCGGCCTTCTGTTTTCAGCAACCGCTCACCCACTTTTCTTACATTTTCCCAGCAGCTCAGGGACTCAGACCATCAAACTCATGGCCTCGATCCAGTTCGTGTAGACTCTGAGTCAAGGGTGTAGTAAAGGCAATGTCCATTTAAACTCAGATTATGAGGAATCCTTAATTCATCTCGTTAGACTGGAATCCCGATGAGGTATCGATTATGCGAAGACATCTGATGAAATATGAATGTGAATGAATTCATTTGACGGTCGACGTTATGCCGAGCAGAGATCACAGCTTCCCGCAGCCCTCCTGGAGATCGGAGCTGCGCTGGACAAACTGCAGACCTGCGTCTGCTGCCGGTTGCTTTGCACTTAATCATTAGTGAATGCATTTAATTTGAAACTTGTTTTTTGGTTTCGCCTGCAGACGTATAACAGCTTGCACTTGTCGCCATGGCGACCACATCAAGACAACATCGCTCAGCCATTCATTTCCTTTTCCCATCAAAGGCATCTGGCTCTCACTTTCTTCCCTCTGGCACGCCCTCCCGCTCCGCCTCCCTTTTTTCCCTGCATTCCATGTGGCAGCCTCGACATACCTGAGCCCGTCTCGACAAGTCAGAGCCGACGTCGGCACGTGTGCCAGGTGGGTGAACAGGTATCCTGCACCGCACTGCAGGCTGACAGCTGGCAGCGATGGACTCCAACTAAGTACAATTTTGATGTGCTTCACTTAAGGCTTCCATTTTCCGCTACATGTCCACTACATTTTCCAAGCAAATATGAGGACTTTTTGCGCAGTCCTCAGCTGCTTCAGCAGTATTGGCAAACTTCATATTTTCACAAATATCACATGAATTGTTGTTGTTGTAATGGTCACATTGACTTTAACCTTTGTCCTTTGTCCATCGAAATCTAAGCATCTCATCTTTGAGTCAAAGTATACATTTTCTGACAATTTTCAAGAAATTCCCTCATTGGGTAGCTGATTTTTTAGTTTAGTTTAGTTTATTTGACAATCCATTGAAATACATGTCAGTACAAATCATGGATTAAAACAGTGTCAAGGATAGCACAAAAAGTCATAGACTTATTTCCATTGTGGTCTTAACGTACGAACGTAGCTGAGACATGGCATTCATGAGAATAGGACGCCATGAGGTCAAAGCGACCTTTGTTTTTTGACCATTAAATCCTACTTGGTTCATTCTTCAGTCAAAGTGGACACTGGTGCTAAATTTGAAGTAATTTCCCCACGAGTTCTTGAAATATCGCCTTTACAAGAATGGGATGGGCGGACAGGTGGATGGAGTAGCCGTCGGCCAGTGTCTTACGTCTTTAACCCGACTACTCATGCTGCTGTCGCTGTCAGCAGGCAGCAGCAGACACTCAGCTGCCAACGCAGTAATGGCAGCGATGCTCAATGATGGAACACGAAAATCCATGACTGGATTCCTTTTATAAATACATGTAAATATCAATATAATTCACTTAACTACTTTTGATACTGTTATTGCCAGTAAATGACTCTTGATACTTTCACTCAAGTACAATTCCTGTGGATGACTGTCACTTTCACCAAAGTCATACTTATGACAACATCTTTACCGTAACTGAAGTCTGACTTTTGGGTACTTGGGCAACACTCACAGCGAGCCAGGCAGCGAACAGCTGAAAACCACTCAGTCACAGGAGGTGTGGCATTACAGACACTTCTGAGGTGTAGGCTTGCTGTCTGTTGTTGGGCAGAGCCATCTATAATCTATAACTCAAATTAAACTTCCACCAAGACAGCTTTGGGAACACCCGGATTTAATCAAAGACAGCACGTTGTTGATACAGCATTTCATTTAAACAGCTGACAGCGGCTGCCCGTTTATCTCTGTTTGACACTAAAAATTAATTAATTTTCTCTTTTTTAGTGTTATGATGCCATGCTGCTGGCTTGGGCGTCAGACACGCGGATATTTATTGGTTTGGCTTCTGGCTACAGACGGATAATTGGTATTTCCCCTCTGGCAAAATGCATTTTTAATGTTCATGGGAAGATTATTTCGCTCACAAGTTGTTTATCTCTGCTACATGACACGGCAAGCTGATGATACTGGTTTTGATCCAGCATTTGCTTATGACTGGAACTTGTTTTTTGCACTTTTTCCCAAGAGAAAGTGTGATGAGATATTAGCTGTGGCACCCAAATGTGGTTAATTTGAGTCGGCCCGACTGAGTTTGCATGTAGAGTGCGATGAACTGACCTGACGAGCACTGACTAACTGTGAGGAATTGCTCTTTTTTAATTAAAGACCTAATCAGACAAGATCATTTCCACTAATATCCCATTACGGTTTCATTACCCTCTGTATTTTTCATTCACTATTTATCTGTCTTCTGTTTAAAGAAGTGCTTCAATACGAACAGATTTCCACATAACTTGGATGGAGGATGGGTCTCGGTCCAGAATAGACCCCGTCGCCTTCTGGTGTTGATCCGGATGACGGGGCAGATCAAGTAGTTTTGCTAGTTAGTGTGTTTCTCAACATTTTCCTAATTTCTCAGGAAAAAATGGAAGGATCTTGAATAGAAAAAATCAAGCATACTAAGGTGGCTGGTATCTATAAGTGAGTACAATTTGATGCAGACCCACATAAGAATCTGGATCTAGCTGATTCAAACGATGCTTTATTCGGTGTTGGATTGGGTTCGATTGAACTAAAGGGCATTCTAGTTCTATGACTAACTTTAAAAGCTTTGACTTCCTCAATATCTTACATGAAGTGGTTTGCAAACTTTTTCTTTTATTCAGGTTTGTGAAAAGAAGCCTCTTCAACGAGTGTTATCTAATCAAGTACACGTTTATTTTTGGTTCTCAGGAAGGTTTTTAAAGGACGTTTTGGGGTACAGAATTTGGCTCTGTGTGGGGAAATGAATCTGTTCAGATAGAGTACATTAAAAACTAACTTTTTTTAGTTTGTCCTTATCTGATACGATGGCCTACGGAAAGATCGTGTGTTCTACTGTACATATTCTAAAGCCCCTTAGTCAAAGCATGATATGTGATTCTGGGCTTGATATTTAAATTGACTTATCAGTTTACATTGGTTGAGTGCACTGCATTCAGTTTCATCACTTAACTCAATCATAAACCACTATATGTACAATATAACAATGCATGTAATCTGAGTCAGATTAACACAGATACGCTCACACACTCACACACACACACACACACACACACACATTGACACCTCCCCCTGTGGCCTTGATTAGGTGGATCAGGGTCACCAGACGTACAATTAAGAAGATCAGGTCACTGTATTTCATAACACAAACACACACACACACGCATGCACCAGTTACTGCAATTATAAGCTTTTAGGCATCAACACACACACACATTTGCAGACACACACGCACACAGAAGGTATGGAGGCATTTAATGTTACTTCCACAGACATAATACCCCGAGGCTGTAGGTTACACTAAACGGAATTTACACAAAAGATAATCTCTTATCTTTCCAACACACACACACACACACACACACACACACACACACACATCATCATCAGATTACCTCACACACACCACCACTTTTAATATGTGCTCTACAGATACTGACACATGCGAGGAGAGGCTCAGTTTTTCAGGCACAGCTGCTAAACCAAATGAACATCCTAACTAATCCCTGATGTTTTGAGTCAAGACAAAAGAAAAAAAACCCAAAACAGGCAGACTCTGCAATTATAACTTTAATCATAATTAAGTATCTACATGGCTGAACTTTGCCGACGTGGTTAAAAGTTGTTTTGGCTGCGCTCGAGTTAATTGTAAGTAATTACAGACGATTTCTGTACCATGAAAAAACAAACAAGATCTGTTTTTTTTTTCTTTACTCGAGAAAGCCTGGTGATGTTTCCAATACACGAGATTGTCGAGGCATCTAGCAGGTTAAATGAGACGTGTAAATCCAATTACACTCGCAGCCACAGCAGAAGCTCCATCGCAAATCTAACCTGCACCGACGCTGCAGACTAATCTTTCTCAGAGCGCGGAGCTGAATCAGCACACTGTAAAGCATAACTGAAGTCTCTCAAATGACTAGTTTCCAGATGTTGGACCGTTGCTCAACCTGCTTCAGCTGCTGACAAAGGAAAATTGGAGTTTGACAAACAGCTCCACTGTTTGGGTGGAGCATCACTGTCCATTTAAAGGAGCGAAACAATTACTCTGGAAACCTGTAGCTGTTTAAGTACTTAATAATCAGCCACTCCGCATTTTTTAAAAGATAATTCCACTGCATTACTACATGAGTCATACTTTAATTGCGTTGGCAATCATTTATACATGAAACGCAAACAATGTGTTCTTCGAGTTAATTGCACTGATGTGGAAACGTGGCAACAACATTAAAGATGAGTCAGATCAGGCAAGAAAGCAGGACTGGGCATTATTTCTTCATAATACAACGCGAAAAATGACAAATATATCTCAATATTTTAGAAAATCCCCTTAAAAACACTTTATAGATGCTGGGACTGGGCAACAAAACAACTTTTACAACGTGTTTGACCTAATGCCTCTATTGTAGGACAAGCTATTGGCATCTTTTCACAAAATGTCAGCACAATGAGATTTATGAGAAATAATCAACAGTAATGTGGATATAATGACTGAGTGGGCAAAGTTATCAAAACTGTGGCGTTTTACACCCTACGCCCTGGTTACACCCTACAGACTTGAGGCACAGCGGAGCTTTGGGCTAAACACATACTAACATCCTGATGTTAGTTTGTTGACAATGCTAACGTGCTAACCGATGATGGTGCTAGATGAAAAGGGCTTACAGTATAGGTGTCTGATTCTTGAAAAAGGGGGAAACACACTGGTTTGTAATCGGGAATTTAAGACTCGCTCATCACTCATGCTGATCGGAGCATTTGAGCGGAGCGATGGTGATAATTTCCGCTCCAAAGCTTTTTGTTCTCCCTGCTCCCTCGCTTAAAGGAGCTCCATTCACTAAAACTGCTCACTGAATTGAATTTTAGCCTAAACTGTAGCCTGGCATCCAAAGTGTCCGAGCAGCCAAAACCACATATCCAAAGCAGAAATGGTTTATGTCGACGTCGGGAATGCCTGTGATTCACGGGGTGAGCGGTACCGGAGAGAAACTGGAGCGGGCGATAAGGCGACCCATTGACATATGATTTGACAGTTGGCACAATAATCCATCAGTCTATCTGGCGTTTTATTCAAAACCCCAAAATGTCAAGATGCTAAAAGCACACGAGGAAAAAGGGCAGGAGTCAATAGGAATCATCCTGTGGGGGTCACGGACGTCGGAACAAAATCTCCTGGCAACCCATCCAATAGCTGTGGAGATACTACGGTCTTGACGAACACTGGCACACATCAGTGCTGCTTTTTTGATAAAATGACTTATGACTTGTAATGGAATGAGTGCTCATAACTACCATTAACATTGCACGAGTGCAGTGTCACTCAACATCCCGTATGATGGAATACAACCAGACAGACTCGCAGACCACCACCGCAAGGCACCTTTGCACTTTCCTTCCATTTCCCCCTCGAATGTCTCCTCATCCTCTCGTCAGCTCTGCTTCACCTTCAATCCTTCTCCTCAGATCACTTTCCACCGCTTCTTCTGCCTCCCCTCCATCTCCCCCTAATGTCACTGCCTCATTCCTTTCATCCACACGTCCCTCCTTTCCTTCCCTCTCCCCTCTCTCTCCTGCTGAGATGAAAGTTTGTCGTGGGAAGCGACCTCGCGCTGTCAGTCTCGTGGATCTGACCTCTGACCCCCCGCGACACACGACACATGTAAGGCAGAAATCACGCGTCGCACACTCGACCACATTGCGAATAAAACGTAAAAAAATCGGTGTGTTTCGAGGACACAGGTAGCGCTCCGACACACGCTCACACGCCCTCAGCCTGCCCCGCCGCTGCCATCAACACACCACATCAAAGCGGCTTACGCTGGGCAGTAAAAGTGGCGCGGCGGTTTTGAATTTATCCCCTTCAGTCAGACCTTTATTCGCCGCTTCCCTTTCTTAATGAGCGTCTTACAATAACCCTGTCACTTACTGCGGCAAATTACTGCCGCCTAAATGAGGGGCTGCCGGTGCGTCTGCGTGCACGGAGGCGTGTGTGTGTGCGGGTGTGTGTTTCCGCCCCAACACTCTCTTTCGCCGTTTAAGGGCACCTGCATGTGATTTAACGTTCCACATGGCCTTCCTCCCAAAGCACACTTTTACCTTTTTACTATCCGCCGAAAAAGCGAAGGGGGGGGAGTAATGATGAAAGAGGAGAGAGATGGAGGGATGAGAAGGCAATAAATGGAAATGAAAGAAGAGGGAGAGGTGAGGAGGGGAGGAAAGAGCATCGACAGAAGCAGGAGCAGCGAGAGAAGAAGAAAGGGCTAATGGAGTAGATTATAAAGCTGTAATCTGGCTCTTAGTGTCTAATAAATCTGTGACTTTTATCATTTCTGTGTGATTTTGCGATTTAAAGTCATTGTACTCTTTTTTTTTTTTTTTGCCGGTGCATTCGCAGTTTTCTGCATAATGACTGCATAATAGACTGACACAAAAAAATGACTCCCGCCGCAGTTTCGTGACAGATCATCACAATTTTTCCCACAGCAAGCAGAGCTCTGCGACGCTCCGGTCAACACGCTCGTCTCGCCTCTTATATCAATATTTGCGATATTTGCATATAGGGAACAAAGGAAACGCTGCAAAATCCTCTTGTGGCTGCAGATTGCACTCAGAGTAAAGGTGAGCTGAGCAGTTGATTAATCAATTAGCTGATCAAGTGCAGTTCGAGGAAAAAAAGGAACCGTTCCAGATCGAGCATCTGGTGGAGTCAGACTTCTTCAACGTGAGTGTTTGCTGCTCAGCCGTCTGACGTGACCATGAACTTAATAGTTTGAGGTTTTGAACTGTTAGCTGATGAAGCACTGTGAAGACTTCGTCTGACAGGAGGTGTTTGGGTCGCATTTTTCAGTCGTTCATCTCACACACACTCGACGGAGCTAAACACTCACTCGCTCATCAAGCTGACTGCAGAGGCTTTGGAGGCGAGGACGGTGGTTGATGTCTCTCCTCCTGTCCTGGTTGAAAGCTTCAAATATTCACAAGTAATTCTCACTGAGGCTTCAAAGACCCAAAAATTGTATGAGGAGCCCTGGTAATCAGCACTAAAGGCAAAACATGTGAGAGTAATGGTAAAGTCACACACCAAATTTTGGAACCTGCAAGAGGGAAAGTAAGCGGATGTAATCACAATTCATCCGGAGGGGAACGTGAACGTAGGTAACTAATTTGATGGCCATCTGTACGACAGTTACTCAGTCTGAAACCAAACCGGTCAGGTCATTGTGGAAAAAGTCAAATTAGTTCACAGTCTCAGGCCGTGCAGCACTTTACATCTGTAACTGCCTCCGCTCAAATTCCTCTATTTTGCTCGTTTCTTTATATAACACATGAAACATGGCCATTACGTACGAAATACTGTATTTAAATTCCCAATTTTGGGGCGTGGACGTTTTATTAGCAGGAACAAACACGCAACACACCGAGGAGGGAAGGAATGTGAGGTTTGTACAGAAGCAGGGAGACGTACAGGGAGTTGTAGGCAAACAGTGTTTTGGGTGAACCCGTCCTTATTTTATGCTATTACCCGAACCGAAAATACCCCACCGCCCCACAGTCTGCCTGCTGTCCGGAGAGAGTGTGTGTGTGCGTGCTGTGTGTTCACATGGCACCGACTACGCCGTATAATGCCATAATTCTATGTCATTTCTGGGAGCAGTTAAAGGCTCTTAAACTAACTACTACTTTTACTCCCTTTCACTCCGTCTGTAAAAAAAAAAAAAAAAGCGCAACACGTGCCAACTGGTGTGTGCCACGCCGAGGAGAGCCGCCGCCTGACTGCGCACATTTGTGTGTGGCTAATTCTGATGGGGATAAAGGTCAGGGCGGCTATCTAAGACCGTTGGGATCAGCCCTTATTACAGTTGACTGTAAACAGATTGTGTTGCCCCGGGACAAATCGAAAAGGAGATTTAAGCGCTCCGAGGAATAACGGGAGTTTTAACATGCCGAATGAGAGCGGGGCTCGAAAACAGACGGAAACATACGTGGCATTAATCAGCGAGTGTTATTCCATCAGTGGCGAGGTTAGTGCGTTCACTCTTCGGGGCTCAGATCTTCCTGCACGTAGATTAACAGGACCGGATTAGCACGAGATTAGACATCAGCCCCTAATCCAACCGTACAGTGTCGGTGGTGGTAGTGGGGGTGATGGGAAGGTGACAAACGCGAGGTGGAATGTATGAATGTGAGTGTGTGTGTGCGTGCATGCGTGTGTATGTGTGTGTGTGTTTGCAGGGGGGTTAAAAGGGGCACATCAGAGGCAGATTCTCCCTCAGCGCTCTCTCTCAGCGGGGAGCATCAAATCCTCGCTGATGGGGGAACATTAGGTCACAGCCCGAGGTTGGTCGTTTCCAGGTCAAATCTTCGGTGTCAGATCAAGTCCAGAAGCTGAGTGAATGTGGCAGCGAGTGCCTGACAGCGCTGCGGGAAGAACAGTTTTTTTTTTTTTTTTCGGGGGCTGAAGCACCAGCGGAGCTCGAAGACTAAAGCGACGACAGCCTTCTGAACAGACACATGTACAATATGATATTACTGCACATTCATTTTTTTTGTGTGTTCCACCTGCTCACACCTTCCTGTGCTGTGATTGGCTGGTACCACTGAGCTGTGATTGGCTTGTGCTCCTTGCCTCAACACGCGATCAATGTTGTGAAAAGGACCGTTTTATGATCTTTTCCAAGTCCTGTCCTCATCAGAAAAAAAGACCATGTAGATCGAAAACGAAAGCAGGCTATTTAAAACCCATTTTTATGTTTGTTTTATGGTGGAGACCTCTAGTGGTTGTAGAAATGTTACAGGTACAAAGGAGGAAGTCAGGCAAAGAAGTATGAAAAGTGAAAAGTCAGTATAGGGAGGAGGTCGGGAATGGAAGGTTGGATTAAACAAGGATAGGACTTTCAATCAGGGGACTGTTGTTCACTTCCAGTGTGAATTCAGAAGTTAACAATGAGGTTTTTTTAACCTACTAATTACCATCACGGTCAATAAGGGAAGAAAATTAGGTGACATACAGCCTCTGCCTTTGTAATGGAAGTTACAGAAGTAATGGAGGGATTTTTGCTGATTCAGTCATATGAGCTCTCCTTTCCTCAACCTAGTAAGAGGTCTCGGTGTCTAAATTTAAACTCTGAAAAACCCCCAGTCTCCTGGGGGTAGTCCTTTGTTTGCCCCCATCATCCACCACCATCTCCTCCCTCTGTAGGCTTTGTTGGTCTTTATACATCACCACCTGACTTCCCACAGCCTTTTGAGGCCAGAGAGGCTTTCTGACGGAAACCGCTTGAGGCAAACTTAAAGGGAAAAAAATGCGTTGGGCTTGGCTGCAGACAGTTTCCCTGGTTAGGATCACAACTGAAACGACCAGCGAAACTGAAGAACGGTAAATGTGGTGGAAGAACGAGGACGTCATCTTCCTGTGTCAGGAGCCAAACTGAACAGAGAACTGAAATGACCACAGTGTGAATGAAAATGAAATACAGCAACAGAGTCAACTTCTTGAGGCTCGGTTATTAAGTCAGCTTGTGTTACGCTGTGCTAAAGCCAGTCTGACCCCACCTCAATATCACAACTGGAAAAACTTGGGTGTGAGCTGCCACATTTGGTCTCTAGTCGTGGTCTGCTCGAAGGAAAGGGCAGCAGCAACAATACCACCAATCAGTGTAGTAGTTTATGAATTATGGTATTTGTCTGTTGTTGTTATTCAGTTACGAAGCCCCAAACAGCTTGTTTCATTAGTGGTGAGTGTAAATCTTTGAAAAAGCAAATGACATCTGGCATAATTCAACAGCTTCTGGTGAAAACACGTCACCGACGCAGTTAGTCACAAACATGGGGTTCGTCAAAGTGGGACAAAAGTGGGACAAAAAATCTACATGTTTACCAGATAATCAGTATTTGCTCAACCGCTGTGCAACACGAGTGGTAAATCTCTTGTAGTGACAACGTCTGACATGATCCAAATGAAAAGCGAAGGAAAATGCAAAGCAGCTATTTAAATTTCACAGTGAGCACTTAATCCTTTTCTTGGGAAGTCTATTCACAGAAATTCATTATTATGTCTCCCATGGTGCCTTCGAGCAAAGGACCTGTAAGTGCTGTGCGGGCGCGGCTGCACAAAGAGTGGAACCTCTCTAAAACTCGTATGGATGCCCTGGTGTCTCGTCAGGATATGACGCACGCTGTGTCTTCGGGACGTTATGAGCCGAGGAGCGGTTTTTATGCAGCTCGCCACCTCTATCAAATAAACTTCCCTGGCACTCCCGACGGTGAACTATCTAATAAAAACAGAAACGCCATAAAAATAACAATAAAAAGAATTACATGAAATAGCCTCGGAGCTGACACTCGGGAGGTTAAAATGATAAAAAGTACAAGAAAGCCTGTGTGGAGCGCAGGAAGGCTCTCCGAAACACAGCGCGGATCGTGTGTATGGAGTTTGGATTTTCACAGCAACATGTCTAATTATAGGCCTCCGTCTGAGCGTCACATGAAAACACACAGTCTGAGGGATCCTTTCTTTCCACGACTCTCACGATATCCCCCAGGGGAGTGACCAGTGGTTGTGAGTGTGCATGTATGTGTGAGTTTGACGGCGACAAATCACCAACTTGAAACCGAGCTGACGCTTGTTTTCAGGTGACAGTGACAGCGTGGTCCCCTTATTGACTTGGCCTTTTAGACTCTCTCCTCAAAATCAATATTAGATTTGTGTTTTTCGGACATGTGACTCATTCTCACGCATGTCCCAAGTCTTTTTTTTCTTGGGCAAGTCAAGTCACTGCTGACCCCTCACAAGACACTCCAGTCTCACCTGCAGTATCTGGTCTTTGTGAGAGAAAAGACAAGGTATTAGTACCTGTCTAATAATGACATCACTGGCCGATTGATCGAAACTGTTCAAAAGGCAAAACCATGAATACAATTTGGAATTCATAAATGAATTAGTTATAATTATTGATATTCAGGGAAAATATTTATAAAATGTTCTCCCCATTACTTTGAAACTGTGAAATAAGATTAAAAAAACTAAATTGGAAACATAAAATAAACAGACAAGTGTTTTGAGTGATCATTTATTTACTATCAAGTCAAGTCATCAAAACAGTGACTGACTTGCGTCTAGAGTCTGACCGATATTCCGTTTTTGGGGCCGATACCAATATCAAAACTCACACATTTTCTGCAGTGATCCCTCCAATGTGGTTATGAAACACTTGTGACAAAAATACATAATGGGGGCAGGATATTTAACAGTTTAACAGCAAACTTCATTGATCTCAAATGACATTAGTGAACCGAAACGTCCCTCGAAATTCAATTTTCATAAATAACACCAAACTCTGCTGTGCATTCCTTGAAACCAAAAGGTTTTCATATCAGCCATTATCAACAACACATCGTACACTCCTATACTGATACATCTGTGATGGCTAACATCTGCCAAACATCAGATATTTTTAGACCATGGCACGATACACGATATATATCTTGATATTTTCTAAATCCTGTCAAAAGCTCTTCATAAATGCTGGAACTGGGCGACGAAATCACATATCACAATATTTTTTGACCAAATACCTTGATAATAATGTTGCAACAATATTGTCCGGATGAGTTTTGGTGCTTTTACAATGACACAATTAGACTTTTGATGAATAATCATCAATGATGTGGATATAATGACAAGTAGACAACAAGTAGAACAGTCCGGTAAGTTCTGAAAATGACATCACTTTACTGTGATGCCTGTTTCAAACCAGGAAAAGAAAACACTCGAGTCATATCAGGATATAACAACATACAAAATATAATAGTCTTATATAACTATAATGATATCGTATGGATATATTGCCCGGCCTTAATTAAAATCCCCTTCTTACTCAGCTAACATGTGATGTATCACAGGTGATCATTCACCTCACACATCCAGTTACACTCAATAAGATCTGCCTGTTAATGCTCTCCACCACTGATCCTATCAGTGCACTGTGTGTGTGCATGTGTGTGTGCATGTGTGTGTGACCTTTTAGTAAGGACACTGAGTGGCTTTTACACTCACAACAAACATCCTCCACTGTAGCACAGCACCGAGTCGCCTTATATCTCCTTCTAAAGAGGCCACTGAAGCCATGAAACGGGTATAAACCCTGCTGGGGTTTGAGGAAAAGTCTTACAAACTGTGTGATTTGCTCAAATTATGTAACGCCTCCCCTGGTGACTGTACAGCACATTAAGCAAATGTACAGCCGCTCACTCAACAAGCCGAGGCTAATTTGACAGTTAAATATGTTTTTGGCTGCAAACAAGTGTCCGTCTGCAGAATACAAACCCTCTAGGCAATACAGTGTGTTTTGGTGTTTTTAATGTGTTTTACTTGACAAACGACAATTTTCTTCATCGATTTCACGCAGCCCCTCAAAAGTCTCAGTCCGGATTTGATTCATGTAGCTTTTCTATAAATGTCTCAGAGGTTTTTTCGGATGCATCCATGAGGAGGCCGTGTAGCCCGACAACACTACATCCTCCGCAGACATCAAATTAAAAAGGAAGGTCTCTGGGGCAAAGTTACCTGCAGTGTTACTTTTAACTGCTTGAAGCAGTAGCTTGGCGTGTCAATGAAAAACTTCACTAGCCGACTGGAAGCTGGTTTATAATCACAGCTTTTATGACTGTGCACCTAGTTGCCAGTTAATTAGGTGCATAACAAGTTGCATTGAATACAAAAGTCCTTCAATAAAGCCTGAAGGTTTCCAAAAGAGGTGTTGATTCGAGGTGCTTTTGAAGGCTGCAGCTTGATGCTGCTGAGTTCGTACTGACAGGTGTTTCTAGGATTTTGTGTCCTGACTGTGACCTTTAAACTGTCTTAGCTTTATCTCAGTGTAATGAACTGGAGAAGTGTGTATTACATCAACAATATGATTGAGAATAATCACGTCATTACACAGTGATACATCTATCTAAAGAGCTTTATGAAACCTTTTCCAGAGCAACTCCTTGAACTGTAACTGACATCTGTTTTCCTACAAACGCTGATGTTGATGTATCAATGTGAAGTAAAGACTTACTGCAACACTGAGACCGAGAATTACCACAATCCAATTAATCCCTGTAATAACCAATTAATAGAAATCCGGCCTTGTAATGCCTCGCTGTACACTCTCTAATGCGCATTTCGGCGGATAACCCACTGAGGAGGCTGCACTCGTGTCCTCGCCCTGAAATTACAAGCCACAGTGCATGACAGTTAATATGCAGAGCCGAGAGCTGCTGAAACTCAGGTTGAACTCGCTAAGCCGACACATCGCATCCACTCCTGACGTCTGTATTCGCTGCCATGAGAAGTCATTACAAATGCTTGTACTTTAGCTGAAGTGCGAGTGAAGGCGTGAGACTGCGGTGCTGCTGCACTGTGGCACTACACGTACGTAGTGTTGTTACTTCATGGACACTCAGTTCAGTACTCTCCTTCATCAGATGGATATAATGAATAGGGATGGGGCGATAAAAGAAACGTCATTATCGGGATAATCGTGAATATCCTCGCAAGAGTGACTTGAAAAAGCTGTCTAGCTCGCTGACACACAGCCCTGTATTGGATTCCTGATTTATTTCAAACTGCCGAAGCCTGTCACCGCGGCTGAAGACATGGCTTGCACGTTGCGTCCCCGAGAAAAGCAGGTTTAATTGGATGTGTGCAGACACTATAGCTTCCAAACTGAAAACTGACGTGGAGACAAGGTTACCGCCATTTACTTATCCATTATTTGTGCAGGAGGACTCTTTGATTTATAACTACTTATTTAAGATTCTTTGATTGATTATCTTTCCGCAAATAACAGATGTGTGTCCTACTGTGATGCAATAAAAATATCCGTTTTTTCCTAACAAAAGGTGAGGTTAAAATGATTCCAGCATGTTTTTAGTTTTCATGGCAATTATGTTAGACAGAGTAATCATGACATGAAACTCTCCTTCCATCCTTCCATGCCTAACAATGAGCGTCAATTCAAATGCACAAGGAAAATGCCAATACTGACTTTTCAAAAAAAGTTTCTGTTATACTCTTTGCTGAACTTCAATGAATAAATGTAGGTCTGCAAAAAATACATTCATTATAAATTGTTCTGCTTTAGTACTGAATAATTCAAACAATCTTTGGTCTACAAAATGTCAGAAGATAGCGAAAAATTCACAATTTCTCAAACCCCTGTTACCATAAAATAACTTAACAGCTTTTTTAGTCTAAAATATTCAGTTTCCTATGATAGGGGATGAAGAAAAATGGAAGCCAAACCAGTCAATTGTTTGAATTTTTGCATAAAAAAATGACTGAAATGAATAATCGATCACCAACATTGTTAATAATTATCTGTCCAGTGACTAATCAATTCAACAACCATTCGTTTCAGCTCTAATTGGATGAACGTGCTGTTTGATCAAACTGTCCGGTCGTCTCTCGTAACTGGACAATCGGCCCAGAAACCAGCCAGTATAACGAGGTTATTCAATGTAATCCAGTTCATTTCATTGTAAATGCCTGTAACACCAATAAATCTTCATCCCTTCAGTCAAGACACACATGCAATATACACACACACACACACACACACACACACACAGAGTACAAGGCCCCCATGGAGCATATGTATGAGGAACGTTGACTCATAAAGCAACCGAGCAACCAGCGAGTCGACCACATCACACAAACAGCTCATCTTTTCATTTGGAAAACAGATGGACGCTCAACTCCCAGAGAGGGGAGGGGGAGCAGAGGAGAGCAGGGCTGGGAGGAGGAGGACGAGGAGGAGGAGAAAGTAAAAATAGCGGCTGATAAGAAGGAGGAAGCAAACATTAAAGAGAGGAGAAAAGACAGGGATAAGAGGTGTGAAATAGAGAGGGGGGGGGAGACAGAGCGGAGGGAATGCGGAGGAAAAGAGAGCCAGGGGTTATCGAGAAACGATACTGGTTTGTACCACATTGATTTTAAGGTGCAGAGATTGATGTTGAGCCATCGAGCGGTTTGCACTTCTGCTCCTTCGGTTCTTTTTCTTCCCCCACCTCCCGCTCCTATTTTACGTGATCATCATAGGGATGCAGGGGGGTTGTATGACCACAACCCCCCTGCATCCATCAGTTTCACCTGATTATATGTGGGCAACGGAGGAATTTAATCTATCGCGCCTTTGTCCACAGTCATTCCGGATAATAGCTTTGGGTTCATATGTAGAATGTAAACGTGCATTATTAACGTGGCTCCATTACATATATCGACAAGCTTAACCACTAAAGAAAAAGATCAGGGCTGCGCAAAATGGAAATGTGGCCAGCAATATCCAAAATCGCAGAGGCTGCAGTTTTTTGATAAAGGTAAAACGTTTGACAAAACAGCTTTATGAAAAACATGTTTGTTTGGTACTGACTCCAACAAAGGCTGGCCATCAGCATCAGCGTTTTATCACAAAACAATGAAATCCTGAATATCACAATTGTTATATCTGTCAGAATAATCAGTAATTTTACATTTTGTTTTTTTAAAAATGTATTTTACTGTTATTTCATGGAAGAAATCAATGCTATTTGCCGGTAGTCACTGTTGTCAAGCTTTATGTTCTCGTATGGCACATGCACAATTCACAAAAAATGAAGCAGATGGTAATTTTTGAAACAACCCGTCCTTGATTTAACACAGCAGGAAACAAAAGCATTTATAGCTGACACTTCTGATTCTGTCGCCCCAAAAACTGTCAATATCAGCCCTAATAATTAAGCTAACGTTAGCTGCTGGAGGGTCGACATTTTAACGCTTCCAGTTGTCTTGTTTAAAACAAGAATCGTATAAAATGGATAAAAGGTCAGAGTGTTATTTTGTTCTCACATAACCATAGGTTTAGCGGAATATTAGCTTACGCGGCTCCAAGAAAGAGCAGGGCGGAGCCGCTAACGTTAAACCTACGCTAGGACCAGGGAAACATTACACAGTAGATTTATCTTTTCTAACATAACCTGTGACCTCATAAACTAATGTTGGTTAATGATGTGCACTTTGGCCTCGGAAGTAACGCTCGCTTACAGCTGTAGGTGCTAAGCTAGCTAGCCGAACATGCTGGCATTGTAGCTAATGTTAGACCCATGAACACACCTAATCCATTAATTTGTGAGCTCTTGGTTTAGGTAGGGCTATCAAAACACTCCAAATGCTAACACATATACTGAGCTTCAGCATTTCAAGATATCCAAATTCATACTAGCCGAAGCTACGATTGGAAAAATCCCTGTTGGGAGCAAACAGTCGGTCCTACGACTGTCGCAAATATTTGTGCTGCCTGCACAAACACACATTTTTCATAAGAAAGCATCAGATACAGAGCACACGAGGCGGGATCAGTAGCAAACCAGCTGTAGCAACATCCACCCCATGTCAGTGACGGAGAGATGACAGGAGAGGCAGCCAGGACAACAGAGCCTCCTCCCTCCTCCCTCTCATCTTCACTCTGCTCTCCTCTCCTCACCTCCTCTCCCCTCTCTCCCTCCTCACCTCCGTCTGTCTCTCTCTCTCTCTCTCTCTCTCATGTCGCTGCATCAGACATCATGAAAGATTCACAGCTCTGCTTTTAACAGATCTCGCCAACCACCACCACCACCACCACCACCACCACACCCCCGCCCATCCCCCACCACCTCATGCACACAGAGACACTACCCTGCACTCACACATCTGAGTCTGTCTAGAAAAACAATGCAGAGGTGGAAGAAAGCAAAAGTTATGGAAGGGCTCAGAGACATTGTGTGGGTTTTGTGCGGTTCGTGTGTGTGTGTGTGTGTGTGTGTGTGTGTGTGTGTGTGTGTGGACTGGGTATTCATCGTTCCACTTGGTGGCGTGTGCTGTGTGCGCCTGAGTGAGCATGTGATGTGTGACAGATGACGGACAGTATCAATTTCCTCTCACACACATACGATAACGTACACACACACACTCACAGACAGTGGAGGCAGATCTGAGACAACATCACCAGATGTACAGCAGGTAAACTGTTAAATATCGGTGCTGGCTTCAATTCACACGCGTCATTTGTCTTTGGCTTTTTATAGCAGTATTCTCATCGGTGATCTAAACTAAAAAATGCACAGATGAGAAAATGCTCTTCAGGCACTGTTGGGCACAGCGAGGAGAGAGGTTGTATTAAGCCTTTATTTAGTCAGGCGGATTGGTTGATACGCAGAGCAGTTTTAGCCTCGCAGGGTCGTCATTGAGGTGGAAATAGCAAAAGGGAAAGCAAAACCTCTCTACATTGTACATTATGGAAGAACTGGCCACCGGATGAAATCATACTCAAGCAAACCGGGGCGGCATATCACCAGAGTAACCAGTAACTGCTAACTGTGGCTGCCGTTAGCTCGTTAACTCGATTAGCAGTGCATCTAGTGGTAATGTTGGACTGGAACAGGCTGTTGCTCGCTAGTTAGCGTGCTAACTCCAGTAGATATCAAGGCAGCACAATACATAGATGTCGGCTCATCAAAAATGTTATTCATCCACACTCTGTTCATAATTTTAGTTTTTAAAAAAACACATATTGCAACTTCCAGAACAACTTAAGGTTCCCTGGACTTACCGACGAGTAAAACTGACTTGAGTTCTCGGATTCAACATTTTTAAAATACATTTGAATTCACAAAATGCAGAATAAAGCATGTGAATGTGGCACCGATTAAATGTGGCACAGAATTTCTCTCTAGAAACTAGGAGGTACTGATAACTTTCGGGAATCAGTGTAAATCCAGTGGTTTCGAAGCTTACAAATGCTAAAAACAAAGTCTCGAGCTGCGGTCACTGGCTTGGCATCCTTCTTGCCTGTAACTCCACCACCATCCCCTTCGTCTCCCAACATAAATGTTGGGTAATAAACATGTAACCTGAACAAAATATCACACAGTCTCTCCTTCTGCAGTGCTTTAATGGCACTCCCAACTGACTCCTGACGTTAATCTAACGTGGATTCATCTGCATTTTCTCTTGCAGATTTTCTAATTCTGTAAAACAGAATTGCACTTCATTCTGGAGGGAAACACTGGATTTCTCATCAGCCCTTTAAGTGTATCTAAGGAGAGGGCACTGACATTGTCTAAGTGTGAATGAGCGGAGGCTCAATAGCTGACTCAGCCTTGTTTAAGAGTTATTGACTCGTAACCCGACCTGTAATGTATCCTAATCTACATGTAATCTGACCTAAAACACACTGTATCGTGTTGGACTCTGTCATTCAAACGCCACATCCTCCCTGCGTGTTCTTTCAAACAGGCAACAACGTGACATATACTAAATATGTAGGCTTCATGACACACACACACACACACACACACACACACACACAGAGGCATAAAAACACAATACCTACATGGTGAATACGAAGCGTGCAGGATACATAGCCTGTCTCTGTTTCTGCGTGACATACGATCACATGGGTGTGTGCTGCTCCGCATAGACAATGAATGTGTGAATGAAGCTAAGTGTCTTCCCTGGAGAAGGTGTTGGCTTTCACTGACGTTTACACACACACACACACACACACACACACACACACACTATAGGACGAGCTAGTCTTTAACTATTGACCAGGTAGAGGGTACAATGTGTGTGAGTTAAAACCGCTCGCAGGCACAGAGACAGACAGGCAGACAGCAGGAAGGGCGACTTCCATTCACATGGTGTTAAACCTACAGCACAAAAGGTGCAAGCTGGAGTAGTTTTTTTTAACTCCGGGCAGGAATTCAGAGCACCTGCTTGTTAGCTTACACACTGTTTACTTTCGAATCAGGATATTTATCACATACACTGACAAATACCCGTCTCATTCCCTGTTAATCCCTGGCAACAACACACTTTTCATCACCAGTCTGTACTGTAAAGCTGATGTACACCTGGCAGGATGTGGCAGATCGGCACACCGTATACATTCAGACTCCTTGTTGAATCTGAATGCAAATTTCGAATCTGCGTTCCATTGAAAAAATCAAGTGAAAGCGCTGAGCTTGTCGGTTTGGAGGGAACGGGGCTGACAGATGGAGAGTTTTGATTGCTCGGTTTAAAATACTTCTGCATTGCATGTCAGTGATGTGTAACTACAGTAGATGGTGGTCATGACAGTCGCAGGAATTCACCTGTGAGAATATACATTTGTGTTGAACAGATAAGAAATGCCAGCACTCCCAATAAAAACATTCCTGCCTACCAATTTGTATTTTTTACTCATTCTAAGGCACTTTTCTGTTTACACTGCATCACTGAATCACGGGGCTGTTTGAATAAGGTGGATGTTGAATAAAAAAGACACGTTGCAGCTCGGAGCCCCGGTGAAACGACATGTAGTGAAAATATTTGGAAACTAGATTGTTTTTGTGGGAGAGCTTTCCTTCTGCATTTAAAAAATACAAACTGGAAGCGACGCAAAGTAAGGGAAGACTTTAACGATAAGAGATGAATGGATCTTAATGCTTGCTTTGACACTGACGAGGTTGTTAATGTATATTCAAACGCATGTGACGGACCACAGACGCATAATTATGAGACTGTAGGTGTCCAAGAGACCAGGAAAAGTAAAAATGTAAAGAAATGATAGCAGAAATTGAGTTGTAGTGTGAGGAGGGTTACATATCAAATCTAAATACTGTCTGACTTCAGAATAAAATGCATCTAAAGTTCAAAATACAACATGAAAGTATCAAAAGTCGGCATTGAATACTTGGTCTTTAAACACAGCACTGAGATGTCAGACTTCCCTTTTTGATTTATGAAAGGGTTTTGTAGAAAAACCTGTTCAAATCACAGTATTAAAGTAAATATTTCATTGGAACTGAAATACAGGTATTGCATTTCGTGTTGGTACCCGTCCCTAATGAGGAGAAGTAGCTTGTCTATTGAGGGATTTGTCACCAAGTCACGTCAGTAAACTGAGGTAGCTGAGGCTCTACCATCATTCCTAACAGCAACAGTGTTGGCTAGTGATGTTTTCACCTTGTGAGTCTGTGTGTGTGTGTGTGTAGGTGTGTGTGTGTGTGTGTGTGTGTGTGTGTGTGTGTGTGTGTGTGTGTGTGTGTGTGTGTCACCGTGGCACAATGTGATCCTGGGGGGGAACAGCCACAGAAACAGCTCTGAGAACTTTGCCAGGTGTTCGTGTGTCTGTGGACAGATTTTGGCGGCTGGTTTTTCTTCCGCGGCAAGATGGTCTCCGATTGCGCTCTGCAGATAACGCCGATCACGAACTGATCGTGACTGGCAACAGCAGGCTCTTGTCCCAAATCATCGGGAGACTGTTTGTTCCTCCAAATGTGAGCCTGCGTGAACGGGAAGGCCACAGGGCTGAAAGACTGACGCATGTGATCGCTGCACCGAGTGATGATAAAGACATCGAGCGGGGCTGAATGTGCTGCTTCGATTTGTTCGTAACTATTTTTGCTTCTGATTTCGATATTAACCTGATTTTACACCTGTCTCCCTGCACTCAAACATGTTTCCCTCAGAGCTGTATTAACCTTTCTGATAGGGGTGCCGCGATATACCTGTATAGACCGTAACTGTGATATTATTAAAAAAGGTATATTGATACACATATGATAACAAAACCCAACGCTTGTGGATCTTTTGTTTTTATTCTATTTTAGTGACAGAATCTCTCTCCACCTCTTATTGCCAAAAAAGACACAACACACACAGTAAACATTATGATATCACATAATCCCAAGACATCCCTACTTGATATTGAGGTAATATCTCTTCTACAGGGGCGAGCTTTCTGGTGTATCGGTATCAATATTTAGTTGCAGGCACGAATGCAGTTATATGAGCCAAAATCTCTTGTTTCTCTTATTCTGAAAAAAAAATCCCATCGTCTTATCCTCTAAATCTTTTTAAATCCATGCAGCGTTAACCTGTACTTCAGTTTTAAGCCCTTTCAGAAGGTCTGACAGGCAACGGGGGCATTATACCTGAATGTTTTTCTAACAAAGACAGTTTAAACCTTTGGCAACGGTGAAAAGAAAAGGAAAAAAAAAAGAGCAGAGGTAGAGTAGGTTGTTGCTTCGGAGGCTTTATTTGAACTGACGCAAGCTTGCATCAATAACGGTGGGTGGAAATGCAAACACTGAAGCAATGAGCTCTGCATTATCCCAACAATGAACGTCCGTCTTTACGGTCGTAAAGGTTCGGAAAGGGGCCATCCAAATGATTGTTTTCCAGGTGCAGGGATGATGCGCCCAAGTTTTGTTTACGTGGGGAATCTCACCCCGGTCGACGCTCAGCATCCTCCGGAGTGACGCCGACAGGAGCGCAGAGGAGTCTGTCTCTCCCCGAGCCGGAGAAGCTAAATTTACCAACCTTGAGGTCTCTGAGATGAGAAAGATTGAAGAGGCCCCTGTTGTGGGGAATTCTGCTGCCAAGTCGCCATCTTTCTGTTCCTATCTGGTTGTCAGCTTTAATGGGTTCTGGGAACGGAAAAAAACTCTTGCTCAGATAACTAGAGCGGATCAAGGTCCAAGTGACTGAAGCATTGTGTTTTTCATCTGTCAATAAAAGATGAGTTTTTAATGGAAAAGGGAGGGCGGGCGACGTGTCGGGTCTCTCCCTCGCGCTCGTCCGTGAAGCACCGGCGGAAAAAACCTTGAGTGACTCACTTGCTCTGTCTCTGTCAACCTGCCTCGCTGTCTGAAAACAGACAGAAAAAAAAGAAAAAGAGGAGAGATCCTCTTCCCTTTTTTCTGTCGGTTTGTGTCGCCACCTTTCATCGCCTCCCTCGTGTCTGTTTGTTGGTCTCTGTGTCACACACACACACACACCCACGCAAACACATCCAATATTAACAGCTCGCCCGCCCGTAGGAGACTCTTTTCATTGACACACCGCGAGATGACCTTCAGGTGGCACACACCGAGCACATGAGCGCGCCTCTCTTTCATCCCCCTCCTTTGCCAGGCCTTTCTGTGGATCTTTAGGTGAAATGCGTGAGGAGGAGGAGGCGGAGAGCGACAGATGATCGCCTTAGAGGGGGGAAACAACTCAATTTAGCAGTCCCCACTTTCACATTTCCCTCCTTGTGCACTTTCCTGGAGGCCGAGACAGTTTAATCAGCGCCGGTGAAGGGTGGCGACCATGCAGAGAGAGGAGACACGATGTCCGGTTGACTGGCCGGTTGACTGACTTGAGTCTCGGGCTGATTGATTAGTTGACTGGCTGCGTAATTGACTGATTGATTTAATGCATGATTGCTCGGATGGTTGGCTGGCCGACTGAGTGACAGGAGAGGGTGCCAGGACGAAACAAAAGAGAAGAATAGGACAACAAAATCCGACTCTCGCCTCTTGTTCGGCTCAACTTTATCACAGCAGCTTGTGCTGCCAGCTTGCTGAGCTGTGCTTGCTCTCGCCCCGGGCTAGCCTAAATTATTAGTTTATGCAAATGGCAAAACAGGCCATTTCAGCATCTATTGAGCCCCACACACACACACACCACCACACCTGCAGTCCAGAGCGGAGCAGACAATGAAAAATGCCAGAGAACACATTAGTGTAGCACCACCATTCAACATGGAGTGAAGAGCAGCCGCAGGCAGAAAGCAGATCTATATTTCCCTCTGTAGGTTACATTAAACAAACAGCTTTTAACACCTGAGCCTCAGCAAACAGTCACAAACGCCCCGAACAGACCGCAAGAGCGCCTCCAGACGCATGGCTTACACCCACCTGCAATCCTGCCCTCAGCAGAACAATGAAAATGCCCCAGAAAAGGACTGTGGGAGGGACGTGCAAGAGGGTCTACAGGCTGGGAGACACTCCAGTCAGGACGGGCGCATCGCTCGGCGAGGGGAAATGGAAAATGGGAGGGTTTGGAAAAGACTGGATAATTGCACAGTAAGACACATAAACTGCAGCACTAATGCAAGCAAACACGCCTGTTCAGGACAATAAAAACAAGTTCGCACAACTTTAAACTTGGCAGACGAGCCTCAGATGCAGGTTCATTACCATTTAAAGCTTTCCACTGGCCAAGCATTGCATACCTATAATCGATAATCATATAATCTAATGATATGAGTCTTAAAGGAGTATTGCAAAAGAAATAGTAGAAACACTGCAGATCCCCATATACTGCTGCCACAGGACCACCTCATCATATCAGAACTAGTCTATATTAGAGCAAGCATTTAATTTTTGATTATAATTATAAAACTGACTTGATAAGTGCTGTGAATTGCATGAAATTGTGTGTTTTTATTAATTTTATATTTATGTTTTTTTTATGGAGATTAATTTTCCCCCAAAACTCACCGGACATCTCTGTCTGGGGCACGTCTGCCAGAGTGAACCCTTTCCCGGTGTAGAACTGCGGCAGGTCGGAGCAGCTCCTGTCCGCCGCGGCCACCGGGCCCGGTGCGGCGCACACGCACACCAACACGCACAAAAGCACCCGGAGACGCATCTTCTCAGGTCTAGTCCTTTTTTTTTTCCACTCAGAAAACCCCGAAGATCTCTGGTCCGAGTGGATCAAACTGGAGTTGTCAGAGGGTCCCTTGTCTTTTTTGATTTCTGAAGAGTTTTTCAGCCTGTCAGCGGGAGCAGAAGTGGCGCCCGTTCAAACCGCACGGAGAGCCGGGTCAACTGACGCGCGGACGGCCACGAGAGACACAGAGGGGTGGAGGGGGGTTGGGGTGGGGGGGTCAGTCCTGGCTGCTTCTGCGGGAGAAGAGAGCTGCGACGCGCGGCTGTAGGTGTCAGGTACACGCCGCTCCTCCTCCTCCGCCTCCTCCTCCTCGTCAGCGCTGCTGGGTGCGAGCCGCAGAGATGTCAGAGACAAAAGGGAGAGAGACACAGAGAGAGAGAGAGAGAGAGAGAGAGAGAGAGAGAGAGAGAGAGAGAGAGAGAGAGAGAGAGAGAGAGAGAGAGGGCAGGTGTCGCTCAGCCAAAGCAGGCGCGCACTATCGGTTCATGATTCTGGAGATCAGCCGCTTTAAAGGCAACAAAAGAGACAAAATCCGCTATTTTAAATGAGGTTTCAGACAGCAGGAGAACCGTCCGGCTCCTCAGGCTGTGGGACAATGAGATGTGCCTTTTCCCTCTTTCTCTTTGTGTGTGTGAACATGAGTGAGCGTCTTCTGCTGCAAGGACCAGGGGCTGAACAGCGCCACCTGCAGGTCCTGGGAGCAGGAGAGGAGCGCGGAGGGATCACACCAGAGGGGATCCCGGATTCAAAATGTATAGTATTTATTCTCAGTAATCGGAAGTGGCAGTGTACACAATGAGAGACGGTAGTTGGTTTCACTATCCTCAGCACGAGGGCTTAAAATTAGAATAAATCCCAAATAATGGAAAGTGTTGTGGTCGTTTTTGAAAAACAGGACCGACCACAGGAGAGTTCAGTCTTGTTTTTAATTTAAACACCTGCAAGTGGACGCGTCAGTCATCAACATGAAATGTCAAATCAAATCAGTTTTATTTATATAGCCCAAAATCACAATCACATTGCCTCAATGTCCTGGCTGAAGGCGTGAAACACCTCCCTGTGGTTTACTTTTATACCTGCTACACAACCTACTCAGTCAACCTCACCACTGTTGACACCATCACCATTAAAGTTTGCATAAAATCTTTCTTTCTTTCTTTTTTGGACTTTTATTTTACAGAAAGTACACCACACATGAACAAACCGTAGTTAAAAATAATAAGCTCATGTAATGTGAGGTGTACGACAAAGGAAGGGGAAAAATAACAGAAATAAATGAAACAGAGAGGAAATGAAATGAAATAATTGCGATTATAACAGAGGTGTTACAGAGTTGAGCTGCAGGACTACAAAGTCACAAGTGAAAAAAAAAACAAGTCAGGTCACGGTTAGTTTGGAGGTACAATCTTGGAAAAAGTGTACTCTTCTTGATCGGCTCAACAACCCTGGACCACTCTAAAAGCTCTTTGTTGTATACAGAAGCTCACCGAGCTTTGTGGCGGCCTTCTCCATGACTAACGCGTCCTGAAAAGGTCTGCCACTGATCACCTTCCAGCGAATCTGTGCAGAATCTTTCTTGCTTTCCTAATTTTCTGGCTGCACTTTGGTGTGGAGTAACAATGTCCAGTAAGAAAGAGAGAAATTGTTCATGTTTATCCATTTTTTATTTAGGTTTTCTAATTATGCTTAAAACTAACACCACATCAACAACAACAAAAACATACAAAACTTCATCTGGTGGCTATTCCCATCACATTTACATTACAGTTGGGGTATTCAGCAGGCGCTTTTGTCCAAAGCGAATTACAGTAAGTACATTTGCCACAAGAAAGAAACTTGTGCAACTCCCAACTCCCATAACTTGGAAGTCTGTGCTGAGCTCTCTGGAGAGCTCTCTGGAGAGCTGCAGCAACTTTCCACTTGTTCCTCCAGAGCTTCCTGGAGCTCCACACAGTGCCTCTCACATGCGGTCTTTTCTTCTGTCAGAGCTGAGGATATTTGATCAACTCTCTGCTGTAACTCAGAGTTTCTTGTCTTTTCCTGTTTTAACTCATCTTCAAGTTCTACCTGTCCTGTCTTGGATGTCTCCATAGCTCTGAATTGAGTCGGTTGTTGGTTTTCCTGAGTCAGACGGTCCAGTTCTTCTGCTTCCGTCTGCTGTAGGGAGACAGTAGCCTTAAAGTCCATTTGAGGCCCACTGGTCATTTTTCTCCTGCAGTGAGGAAACAATGTTGTCTTTGGCTTTAACACTGCTTTCAAGGTCCTGAACAATGGAGACCATAGATTCAATTTCATCGTCCTTCTGCTGTATTTCCTCCTGCTGCTCATTGACGAGTTCCTGTAGTTCATTGATTAAGGCCCAATTAGCCTCTTCACTCTCTGCTGTTTCTTTGCGCTGACTAAGTGACACCGCCAGATCAGATCATTCTGGAGCTTCTCAATCCCCATCTTGTGCTCTTCAAGTTCAGCTGTCATTTCAGTGATTGTGACGTTCAGCTTTGCTTTTGTCTGCTGGAGCTCGCTCTGTGACTTCTTCAGATCAGCCACTTGGGATTTCTGTTTCAACATGAAGACTGTCTTTTTCAGCATGTGTCTCCTTAATTGCCTTCTCATCTTTCTTTGGCATCATCTCTCCATGGGACTCAGAGAGATTGCAGCGATTAGATTTTGTTTTCGCAAATTCTTTCTTCCTAGCCCTGAAGTTAGCTAAAATATCTCCATCCTCAGTGTCTGCATGTCATACGTCAGATACTCCACGGATGCAGATGCTTCTTTCAGCTGCTGACAGAGGAGCACTAGTTGATTGCCGCTTTTCTAAAACCATCTGCTCAAAACGTTCCTGCGCCGTTTTAAGAGAAGACCTCAAATATTTATCAGCGGTCCGACTCTTTTGTAACGCCTGAGCCTTCTCAGAGAGCTCCTCCTTTTGCATCTGTTTCTTTTTATACGCTTCGGAGAAATGAGCCTTCTCCTTCTTAACGGCTTCCTCAAGTCTGCGACGAACTTCTGCATCCTCCTGAAGCTGTTTTTCATCAGGCTGCATGTTGTTTAGGGCAGCCGTGAGTTTATCTTGCAGCCTATTGTTCTCAGAAGCCAGTTGTCGGTTTTCCGGACGGTCGAATTCTTCGGCTTCCCTCTGCTGCTGGCAGACAGCAGTGTTATAGTCCGCCTTTAGATCTTTTCTGGTTCTTTCTTCCTTCTCCAAAGCCTCTTCAGCAGCAGATGGCTGATCCTGAACATCGTCCATGGGCTCGTTCGCAACCTCATCTGCAAAACTCCAGAACCTCCTCTCTGATGTTGTTCTCTAGAGCCGATACATAGCTCTGTAAGACATAAAACAATTATTAGTTTGTTGTCTATTTGGGAAGAGGACACTGTCTGCATTACCAACATACATCTTGGCCAAATAGTTAGTCTCATCTTCAAAACTCAGTCAAAGCACCAAAATACTTCATACAAGTCCCAAAATATGCTTGTTGCCAGAGTCAAATCACTGGCACCAATCCTCACTCAGAAATGCTGAACTTTTGTCATTAAAGTTTGAATGAAACTTGACTAAACTCGACTCAATATCAGATAATGCTTGGATCACAGGCTCATAAAGTCAGTCACAGTGCAACGACTTTCAAATACCACTGTGCAAAAATCGCATTACAGTTTCTAACATGTGTCTGTTCTACCTGCATGCAAACAAAATATATTAAATCCAGTGTTTTTTTTTACGATTCAGTCTAGTCATTTTTGGCCAAATACACACATGTGATTCATCTATAATTTTGAGAATGTACAGTCGAATAGAAGGCGACACCTGAGTGGAAGCACAACACAAAAACACCATGCAAACAAGCTCACAACACTGAGGCTGTCACAATACTGCTTTGAATGTGTTTTTGAAAACAGTGTGTTGGAGATGGATTTTGGAAGATGGTCATGGAACGCACTTCGTGTGTACGTAACGGAAAAAGAGTCGCAGTCTGGTCCACACAGACTTCTGTTTCACTGACTGTGTGAAGAGTTTTGACAACGCGACTTCAGCGTTGAACGACAGATGTAAGCAATCAAAAAAGAGAGCTGCAATAACAATTTACTGTATTAAATCCCTTCCACTTAAATCTCTATATATGATAATGTAGCCTCCCTGACGTCTCTGCGTCTTTCAAATAAACGCTAAATGCATCAAAGCAAAGCTATCGTATTCTGTTGTTTGTAGGATATCGTTTGAGCGTAACAGCAGTTCTGTGACAGCGGGAACATTGTTACTGCTGAAATCACTGAAAATGGGACTGCACATTGAGCTTTGAGTGTGACTTGCCTGAGAAGTTTTATTAACCGCATGTTTGAAATTAAATACAGCTGGATTTTGTGTCAATTCTGTTTACACACTGACTCCAAAACTTTCCTCTGTCGTCATTGGACAATGGTTAGCAGAAGTTTTTTTCGGTGTGTGGTTCCAGTGCAGCGAGCGCAGTGTTTTTCCCTCCTGTTTCTGGGCCCTCCCGACCTGCTTCTCTTAGATGTTTCCCTGCCCCAACACACCTGATTCAAATGGATTAGTACTTATCAGATATGAGCAGTGCTCAGTGACGAGCTGATCATTTGAATCAGGTGTGCTGGATCAGGGAAACATCTGAAACATGCAGGGTAATGGGGCCCCAGGAGGAGGGTTGAAAAACACTGCAGCTCCTTCATCAGCAGGGGAAACTCTCCTCGCTCTCGTCTTGTTTTCAGGATTGGTTGAAAACCTTTATCTTTGTCTTTGAAAATAATTTTCACTGCTTGATGACTCTTTTGTCTCGCATCTCATTCTGACAAATAGACTCATTAAGGCATCAGACTCAGTGAGCAAGGTGTCTGTGCCTCACGTTTTTTTTTTTATCAGAGGATGGATAAAAAAACAAAACACGCACACATGAAAAAAATGACTTGATGTGTGCTAAGGCCTTAAGAGTATCACTATGTCTACCATTTATTGTGTGTGAGTGTGATATCTGCATTTTCTATTTTGCTTTGATTAGGACAAATTTGGGGGATTTTATGTATTGGTTTCATTTTGCAATACGTTCCAGAAGTCTGAAATGCAAAAAAAAAAAACATTAGGCTGATTCACTCGACGTGTTTTGAATCCTAAATACCTGTGGTATTCTTTGCACCAAAAATGTTTTCCAAAAACTAGTTTCCAGCCAAAACTGTTTACAAAGGCAATACGTCTGAACATAAAGTTAACATAAAACACTGTGATGATTACATTAGATAAATATAGCTTGAATAGATGAAAATCATCAGAACCTAAATAAATTGGTGTCTATTTTCTTATATCTTCAACTATTTGGAATAAAATGGCAAACCACGTATTCATCTTCTTCAAAACAAAGATGTGAAAATCATTTCAACACAACAACTAAAAGTACAGCTAATGAAAGAGTGGGTGCGTAATAGACAAATAAAGTAGATTATATATTATGCTCTGGATGAAAACATATCACACTGTATAGGTAACATTGTTTAAAGTCTTCATTAAGTCTTGATGATGATTTCAAAGCTAAACGGCTCCTTGCTGAATTATTCTTCTACCACACAGTGTTCAGCTGACCTGCAGAACTGAAACATATCAGTCGAATCTCTCATCATCCAGACGCTTAAAGAATGATATCGAGGTCAAGACTTGAAGTTCAAGCATACATTTCCTCCTGTGAGTAAATATACGAAATGACAACAAAACCTGACTCACACAGAACCGTAGACTCACTTTGTATCCCTGCAGGGAGGTCAGCAGAGACTGGTAGGGATTCGGATTCCTCCGCCCCCTCAATTTGGCGGTGTTGGTGGACGTGACAGATGAGCTGCCAGACGCTCTCCAATCTCCATGTCCTACATCCTCCCCAGCAGCAGCAGTGCTGGATCCAAAAGCTGGCCAGGAAAGGTCACTCGCAGCCCTGAAATCTGACTGACACGTCTGCGATGCGGCAGAAATTAAACTGAAGTGTAGGTGAAGTGAAAGCCAGAAATGGTTTAAATATGCTCTAATTACTTTTAAATTGGACGAGGTAGAGGAGTGTGACCAGGGAACAGTGTGAGTTGTTCAAGGAGCGCAGGTCAGGCTCTGGTTAAGGCATGTTAATTAATAATAATGCACACTCTGCAGATAAAACTTGGTGTACTGCTCCTCTCCCTTCGTCCAAAAAACATTCTCTATTACTCTGAACACAGTTTCATTCTGTAGTGAACTATGTATGGCTCAAAACAGTCAACAACTCCTCATTAACTGTGACTTTGTTAACTGGTGTGATTGCAACCACCTGCATCTAAACAGCAATAAAATGAAGGAGATGGTGATCAACTTCCAGAGGAAGACACCACAGATCACACAGTGAATATCCAGGGTTTGGACATAGAGATGGTGGCAAAATACAAATACCTGGGTGTTCACCTTAACAATAAACTGGACTGGACTGACAACATGGATGCCCTTCACAAGAAGGGCCAAAGTTGCCTCCATCTGCTGAGGAGACTGAGGGCCTTTGGGGTGCAGAGGACATTACTTCGAACACTTTATGACAGTGTGGTGGCAACAGTGCTCCTTTATGCATTGGTCTGCTGGGGAGTTAGCAGAATGGACAGGGACTGGAAGAGACTGAACAAACTGGTTAGGAGGGCCAGCTCTGTCCTGGACTGTCCGCTGGACTCCACAGAGGTGGTGGGTGAGAGGAGGATGTTAGCCAAGCTGACGTCAATCATGGACAACACCTCTTACTCCCTCCACCAGACTGTGGACAACTTGAGCAGCTCTTTCAACAGCAGACTCTTACACCCACTGTGTAAGAAGGAGCGCTACCGCAGATTATTCATGCCCACGGCCATCAGACTGTTCGACTCAAGCACTACCTGAACTTTCACTTTCCACAACTTTTTTCAATTCATTTTCTATTTAACTGGATGCATATTTGTCTGATTATTTTTCCTGTACTTGTTGCTTCTTGAGCTGTTGTAACAAGTACATTTTTCCCATTGTGGGATAAATAAAGCCCATCTAATCTAATCTAAACATACACGTTTATAGCAAGTTTGACCACCTGGGGGTCCAAGCTGACATCATCATCAAAACTGTGCTTTAGGATGTCAACGGTTAACTATTAACCGATCATCAATAACAGTGTGCATGACTTCGCTTAATGTGCTAGAATGTCTCTTACCTTTTCTTTTATGACTGTAACCTCTAAAAGGGTGGTGGTTTTGGTGCCAAACCTAACCAGATCGTAAGCACAGCAGAGCCATAACATAGAATAGAAAAAAAGAACCTAAAGAAACGTAAAGTTGCAACATAAAGAGTTCAACATATCTGTGGTACAGTACTGATTGCTAACATTTATTTGTGCAATGGGATTATGTAGGAAAATCTCAGGTGTTATCGATATCTCTAGCAAGTAGCTTGTTTGATTGGAGTGTCCTAGTAAGACAGTGTGACAGGGAGCTCCAGTCTTAACTCCACCAGTCAACAACAGCTATTTACCACTTTACTGGCTGTTTGAGGACAACTTCCAGGTCAAACTCACATTTGTTTTGAGCCGGGCCGTCTAATCTTAGAATGACAGGTTTAGCACACCTTCAGGTCAGCCGAAGGACACACCCTCACGGGCCACCTCACTCGCCAGATAAATTAGAGATACACCTTCACCTAATCCCTGACACACACACTCACACACAACACGCACCTATAGTGTAAAGTCCAGGGAAGTGTTAATCCAGCTGTTGATTTATCGCCTGAGCAGGATAAATGCCTTTAGGATTAATGGGTTAAAACAGATTGACACCTAGCATCACCTTCAGCCCTCAGGGTGAAAATGTTCTTTTATTCCAGTTTACAGAGAGACTGAAGAGTAACTGATATGAGTTACTGATGAGTAACATTTCACATGTACCTGCCGTCAGACTCGAGGGAAAAATGGCACCTTGTTTTGGAAATGTTCTGATGCTGCCAGATTTCAGATTAGAATCTTTTTAAACAGTTTTCACCACGGAAACATAAAAACATTGATGCATTCAAAAAAAAAAAAAAAAAATTTCCATGTTCCATGTCAACAAAAATTGAAGGTGTGACATATTAAATGTCAGATTCAATAACCACTGGAAACTGGTTTTAACCGATATCAGACAACTATTTAGGTCGTGAATTCATGCAACAATGCGTCTGTGTCAGACTGTCTGTGGACGAGCACAGGTATTGGCTCAACTTTCCTTCCTGGCTGCTCACATGTGCAGGATTTCAGTGTCGGCTCAGGCCACCGAGTCAGCTTGTTTGCACAAATGACAAGCTGTTTGGTTATAGTTAACAATATACAGTAAATACATCCTGTCTTACTCAAACAGAGCAAAAACATTCCCTCCAAACTGAGTCTCGATCCTGTTTCTGAGGTCTTTGCTGAAATGAGAGACCATTCAAGCCAGATCAGATTCATTCATCTGACTCAACCACAGGACTGAACCAGTTCGTTTCTTCTTTTCCTCTATTTTCTGCTCTTCCTGCCTTGTTTTATCCGCCTTTAAGTCCACGCACTCTAGAGCAGAAAGTTTTCAGACTTTAATACTCATCTTTGTGCCTTTGCACCGGCAGCACCCGTAGCTGGAGGCATTATGTCTTCGCGCTGTCCATTCCCGTGAACAGAATATATATGGAGCAGCTTGAGGGAACTTCTTCAATTCTGGCACAAACATCCCCTTGGCCTGAAGGATGATTTTAGATTTTTCTGGTCTGGTTATTTAAATGTAAATTTGATTCGATTTTTGTTTTGTTTTAAAAAAAAACATCATAATGAACAACAATGCTGTTGATGGTCATTTACATTTAAAAGACAGAGGTATGTTACAGGTGAAATTGTGACCATATTTCACGTGTGGTCAAAAACTGAATCATTGACACTAATCTTGGGTGTCCATCACAAAAATGTGCTGCCGGGTTGAAGCTGCGTGTGAAGCATTTATGTGTTAGAAGTCGGAGCCTCTTCGTGTTCTATCAGAATCAGCTTTATCGGCCAAGAACGTGAACATAAAAGGAATATGACTCTTGTTTTTTGTTTCAGTCCACCACTTGCTCATTGGTTTTGCTGAGCTTCAGGTGATTGTCGCTGCACCCCGTAAGGAAACCCTACATCTGTTGTCTGTACTCCTCTGTAACATCAGTGAGGATGGCATGTTTCTCACTGTAATCATACATGTCAGTACAGTGATAACTTTAATTTCACCAGGAACGACACTTAAAACCCATGTTCACCATCCTTTACACCGGGCCTATTCAACTACTTTTTCAGAAGGGCTACATTTAAAAAAAAAAAATGAATTGGCGAGGGGCGGGACTTTTACATCCCCTGTCTGATCTGTGAAGCTTGTAATTTAAATGTGTTAAAACAATGGCCTTTTAAAAAAAATTCTCCACTTTGCTTATCAGTTTTCACAATTGACAAAGAAACATTACATATACAAAAGTACGAGAAAAAAACAATACAATGCACCTTTTAATATTACGAGTCGGTTGTCTGTTTGATTCTCATAAAGTCTCCCTGCTTAAACGGCCCGTATTTTTTTGTTTAACAACAGACTAAACTAATAAATGTGCTTCTTTTCCCACTAAGACAATGATCAAAGGGCCCAAATGAGGTCAATAAAGGGCCGTTTTTGGCCCACAGGCCACCAGTTGAATAGGTCTGCTTTAAACCCTGCCCTCCACATGTACACACTCTCAGGTGCATCATGGGGCTCAGTATTTCCAAGTACATGCTTGTGACGCAATGGAGCATGAAGGATGCTAAAGGAGAGCATGTCTAGGAGAAAAACAATGAAAGACAAAGCAGCTTAGCCTGCTACGACCTGTAGTGTTTTATCGTCGTCTTTTTTCCTGTTCTGCTTTGTCTCCCTTCAAGTCTGTGAGTCGGGATGACAGATATTTCCTTCTCTGCAGATATAAACTCACCTGTCAGTCATTCCTGGTAGCAGCTGCAGTCGCACGACTGGAGGAATGATAAACATCAGTGGAAAGCTGTTGTAGACACAGCCTACACTCTATATGTGTCTGTCACAAGGCGTGCCTACATGCTCACAGCCTTTTACATACACCAACAAACAATAAATCACACGGATGATGAGGCTCGCCTGCCACCCTAGGTCTGAACTATCTTTCATTTAAGATAAAATCTCTGAGCCGCAGCCAAAAAAACACTGACATTACGGCATGGGAGTGAATGACTGGCTGGCATCCAGATCAATCTGAGCCTGCTCCAACCTGACAACAGCGTTTAGTTCATGCTGTAGGCCAAAGTCAGTTAGGGTTAATGTAAGAGAACAGACGCGAGGAGAAGATCGTGACTTCTTAACTCAACTACCTCCCCTGCTGTCGGTCAGTCGGTTGGTCAGCTGCTTTGGTCCAGACTGAAATATCTCAACTAGGCCTGCATGTAGAAACAAATCTTTAACACAGAGTCCTCAAACTAAACTGGCTATACTGGTGACCGAGAGCACTGATTGTCAGCTCATCTGTGACCAGACGTCTCGGGTTAGGCGCTGAACTCGTTACTTTTAAGGGCACCAACCAAATAATGTCACGACTGTTGAGTTCCAATTCATGTTAATCTTCGATCGGTGCCAAATTCAGGTACCTGAGAGTGCAACTTTTGAGGGATGTTATGAAGAGAGAGAGAGAGAGTCATGGCAATATTTGTACAGCAAAAATATGAACAAAGCCAAAGAGTGCACCACGTTTGATCGCATTAAAGCCAGGTCCCCTGCGTTACATTAGCGTTCGCAGTGCTCGCTTACTTAATTCCCCATTTTTTGGTGGCCTGTCCGTGGCTAGAGCCGTTTTTAACTGTGCATTAAAAACAGACAAAGTGAATTAATATTTTACGTCGCAAGAAAGAAAAGAGCAGCAGGGTCTTTCAGTTCTAAATTTCTTTGTGTTTGTTTTGGCCAACAGAGGGCTGCTCGCTTAAATAGCTTCATTTCACTCTTCTTCCTCTACTAACTACTTGCTGGCAATAGTTGTAGAGCAAACTGCTGTTGAAAACTCGGCCAGAAGCCAAATGAAGCACCAAATGGCCAACAAATTTAAAGAGGAGCTGGTAAACATGTGGAGCGTTGGGCAGCTAAAGAGCCAGATACTTCCCTCAGGACAAGATATGGACCAAAAACAGCCAAAAGTAGAGTGAATATTGGACTTAGATTTGACAGGTGGCCAGAAACTCAACTCCAAATGAATGTTAATGTTGCTGTGTACGCTGGATCAGTAAAGAGACAACTGTCTGCTAACTAAAAAGACGAGGTTATGGTGCCAGCAGCTTGTTTCTGCTTCTCGCAGGTGAACAAAAGAACCTTTATTGCAGGTTTACCAGAAACAATTAGTGCTTCATAACACCGAAGGGGTCTTTGGGATAATATGGGCGTGTTCAGGTGAGAGAGGTGATTCAGTGCTCTGCGTTCACACAGAAATTGGTGTTAAAGTGCCCTTCAGCAAGACACCCAATCCCTGGTTGCTTCAGGAGAGCCGCTCTATTTTGGCATTACAGATCGTGGATAAGGAGGCTGCCAACCACTGAGGTCGATCAGCTTTCAGGGTTAAATGACTCCTAAACTCCCCATCCAAATTTAGACTAGAGCCATACCACCCGCTGCATAGATTCCATCAGCAGCGGTGATATTCAAGGATCTTTAATACACCCAGAAGCACTGGGGAACAATAGACCGTTCACAGCTCCAGTGAGAGTAACTGAAATATTTGAACGCCTGAGGGATAAGAGAGGCAAATGTTTGTCAGGGAAAGAGCTTGTTCTTCATTCTTAGGTTGCAGTTTTTCAGCAAAAAGAAGAATTGATAATGATAAAATACGATGGACCCAGATTCAACAGTGCAGGGAATACAAATTCAACCTTTGTGGCTGTGATTGCGTTGCACCTATAAATTATAAATGAGTCCAGGCAGATGTGCTTTTATGACCGTGTGGGTTTCAACAGCCAAGTCACCAAAATAGCAATTTATTGTCCTGTAAATCATTGACACGTTTTAATTTGAACGTATCATTCATACTTTATTAGCATTTTAGCAATAGGTGTCATATCTCGTTCACATTACATGTGTATGAGCTGACTTTCTTGTCCGGCGGTGGCAGGGATGCAGGGTGGCGGTGGTGTTTTCAGCCACGGTTCAACACTGCATTTCAACATTTGTAAGCATGAAACCGCTGGATATCCGGACGTCGGAACATTTTTACATTCTAAAAGTGGCGAGAAAACAGATATTTTTTACAAGAACTTGGGACAAATTCCAGACTCTTGGGTGGCAACAGAAGCCTAAACCTGACCTTCTCCTAACCTTAACCAGGTGGTTTTTGTGCCTAAACCTAACCTGACCATAAGCTCAAAGTTGTCACAACATACAATTTAACATTTCATCTAAGAGAAGTAAAATTGCAACATAAAGAAATTCAAAGTTTCAACATATCATTGGTTTGCAGAAACGTACATTGCCAACATTTATCTTGCCGATTGCTTTCAATCTTTAGAAAAGCCTCCAGCCATATTTTTACAGCTAAAACAGCTATAAAATCATGTTGCGCCCCAACATGTAGACAGTCAGTAATCTGATATAAAATGTGTCTGGAAGGCTGCAAACACTGGCGAGGACTGGAACATAAATCTGATTTAAATAACATAAACCTCGATCATAACCCGTGGACAGGGTTAGAATAATCACGGCTCCGATTTCATTAGTTCTGGCACAGAGGAAGGATGTTATTCAGCAGAGCAACCTCTCCAGCTTGTTGAAACAACAGCCTGCAAATCCCCTGTCTCGCTCCTTCTCTCCGTCATGAACTCATCCAAGTTTCTTTTTTTCCACCTCGTTCACCTCCATCCTGACCGCCGCCTGATCTTCTGTCTCTTTGTTCTTAAGTTCGAGGATATGCAGCAGGGTCTACTGGACCTCTGCCTTCTCTGGCTCAAGTGCATTACAAGTTGCTTCCAGGTAATTGATCAACGCCGCACATTGCACGTTGTGCAGGAAAATCAGATATTTCCCGTGAGTAAAAAGATAATAAATCAACAACAATGAATAAGAAGAAGCTGGTGAAATATCTTGGAAAAACACTCTGCGACAGACTTAGGATATATGGCTGGGACTACATTGTGCCAACATCAGGATGAGGCACAGTCTTTCTCCTTCATTCACTCTGTCTCTTTCTGTGTCTACCTCTGTGTGACAATTTGCATTCAATGATGTCTTTATTTCCCATCATCCCCTGGCAGCTTCCTGTGCCAACACAAGCAATCTATGCCAACTTCCTGACCATGCCAATCCAATCACAGTAATCTCTCAAAGGGCCAGAGGCCAAAGAGCTGTGGCTGCGTTCCCATATATTTATATATATGTACGCATAAAGCTCAGATGGCTCCAAACTGCTATCTGTTTAAACCCATTTTAGCAGCTCAGATCTGGTGGATGCTCAGACGGTAAAGTACACCGCTCAACAAAAACAACCCAATTGTGTTTCTACGTGAAATCCTTATTTTAAGAGAGATGGTAGACCTTCCAAAACCACATTTTTCATCTGCTGTTTAAAATTTTTACACATTGCAAACGCTCAAGGCAAAACTCAGTCTCCAAAATAAATTAGCAAAGTATGTCTCTGCAAAACCAGAGATAAGTTCAAACTTTATGTGTCTTTAGGTTCTATTTTCTACTTCTTTCTTGGCATAACGTCATGTCTATACTGTGGTAAGGTTAAGGCACAAAAACCACATGGTTAGGGTTAGGGAAACATCATGGTTTGGCTTGAAATAGCTGCTTTGGTTTTCAAGCTCTCATTAAAAATGGTCTATTTTTGCCACAAACAGCCGTTTGCCAGAAAGTCAGGTAATAAATGCGCATGTTTTGCACAAATGTTAATATGGTACATAGCCTGTGACATGGACGTATATGTGGTTTGCAGAAATGTTAAAGCAACATTATGTAGAAACTGGCAATTTCTGAGTGTATAAGGGTGAAGTGATAACATTTAATTCAAAAGGTTCAAGGTCAACTTCACCACACATATCATAATGTTTCTGTAGAGAGGTGTCACAATTCTCCAAATCAACGATTAAATTTGACTTTTGATCTTAAAGCAACACTGTGTAAGAAATGTTGTGCGATTTGGCGCCCCCGTACTTTGCTAACTACAAAGAAAACCCATTACGTCATTACAATATTTTGTGTTGAAAACTTGTGTGTTGAAGTAAACATGTATGTATCAGTGTGATCCTGCCCTCTGACTGAAGTTACATAGTATAGAAACAAGTGATGGGGGCGGAGTGGCCGAGACAGAGACACCATTCACCCTGTTACAAGACACTGTGTACACTGCCATTGTAAGGTAAAAACATTAACATTAACAACATTTTATCCTCAGCTGCTTTAGTCCAGACAGATCCTCCTGGCTGTGCTGTGAACAAGGGCGCAAGTTTGGTCTCAGCTTTGGTAGGGACACTGCCCAGCAACCTATCCCTCCTGCCTAGTGTCTCATCACAGAACCATTTAAGACCTCACCTGAAGCCCAGACGGTCCAGCTGTTGCTTCCTTAACCTGCACTACATCTGTACTGGATATCTGAGTTTCCTGAATGTATTTCAAAATAATGCATCAATGAAAAAAATTTCCTCTTTATATCCATTACACATATCAAACTTATAAGAAAGAACATTTGGGTAACATCTGAAGAATAACATCTTGACACCTTTAATTATGCAAATCCAAAATTTATTTTCAAAATAACCAACATGATGATGAGATTCATAGGTTACAACTACAAGGCATCCTAAAACAAAGAACTGCAATGCTCATGCCATCTTTATTCCAACAAAATTGCTTATTGACATTGTCAACACCTCAGCTGAAACTCTGTTCCTGATTCATCACCAGCCTGCTCTACATTTTTAGCATCATGCTGCTGTTTTTTCTGTGTTCTCCTTGTAATTGCTAACATTGGTTGAATGACTAGAGGGTGATATACTTAACACCAGTTATGTTTTACACAGTAGAAGACTGGTGATATTACGCTAGGCTAGCATGTTTGCATTTGTGTGGGACCGCATCCACTTGTCCTGAAATCGACCGACAAACATTACAGAACCCACAGTCAGTTAGCTTTAATGCTAGCCTACGTTCACTACACTCACACCTTAATGACACTTTTCCATAGTAGAATGAGTGTTAATGTTAGGCTAGTAGGCTTGCATTGTGTGGGTAGTTAGCTAACTAACAACAGCCTAGCAGCTAGGCTACTTACTCACTCTCTGGGTGGTGAAATAGCTTCGGATGCCTCGTTTCTTTTTCAGTGGCATTTTCTATCTACAAAGCAGAAACACGGGCAAAAATGTTGAGACCAAACAAAATACTGATGTGAGGATTTACTTTCATGATTTCCTGGTGTATTTACGTCAGCACATTCTGCAACAGCCAGCCTGGTATCTTATCACATGTTCAGTTGGATCAGACGCCGTCCTACTGCGGTCAAGCGAAGCCAGCCGTAGTTCGCGTTTGCTTGGTCAAATCAGCCGCACATTTTTTTCAAGTGCGCAAATCTTCTAACATTTACGGTATTCGTGATGAAACCGCTCTGAAGAGCTGCTGGTAGTGACTGTGGGGCAGACTGCAGTCTCTCAGTCAGACCCATGAAACATACAATACTTTTACAGTAATTATTCCAGGGAGTGAGCTGAAGGTATCACGATGGTATCCTTCCGGATTTCAAAGTAAAGGACGTCATGAGAACTTTTGAATTTTTTTTTCCATAAGTAGTTTTGGATTCATACACTGCTGCAATAAGTACTTCCTAGACTACTTGCACACATAATATGAAGTACTTTTACTGTGTACTTTTAGAGTAATCCTGGGTCAAAATCCTTAACAGAGAACAAGAATAAGGATATTTCGACGAATTTTGATGTGGAATAAAACATTTTTTTTCCATAAGTAGTCCAAGATTCATGTACTACTGAACTAAGTACTTCATAGACTACTTGCATGTATAATATGAAGTACTCTTACTGTGTACTTTTAGAGTAATCCTGGGTCAAAATCCTTAACAAAGAACAAGAATAAGGATATTTCGACGAATTTTGATGTGGAATAAAACATTTTTTTTCCATAAGTAGTCCAAGATTCGTGTACTACTGAACTAAGTACTTCATAGACTACTTGCATGTATAATATGAAGTACTCTTACTGTGTACTTTTAGAGTAATCCTGGGTCAAAATTCTGACCAGATCACAAGAATAAGGATATTTCGCCCAACTTTGAGGTCGAATAAAAAACTTATTTTCCATAAGTAGTCCAAGATTCATGTACTGCTGAACTAAGTACTTCATGGACTACTTGCATGCATAATATGAAGTAATCTCACTGTGTACTTTTCGAGTAAACCTGGGTCAGGCAGTCATATGTAAATAAACAATATTACTATTGAAAAAAATCATGTTTGCTATTTTACACCTTGTTTCAGCTCTGTTTGTAGCTTCCGCGTGCACTGAGACTGTTACACAGTATAAAAAAGACAAAGCACAATATATATTTGAAAACAGTTTATTATTGAAGGTATTAATCTGAAGATTAGTAACTCAACAGAGCAGCAGGACACGGTGTATTACAGACGGGTTTTACTTTCACATGACAGTCGCTGATTTAGTTTATTAAAGTGGCACAGTGGTTTTCAGTGCAGTGAGAGAAACCAAACAGGAGTTCTGCAGCTAACTGGCTGTTTGTTGCATCCTGGTGTTCCTGCATGCTGCTATATTACAACAAAAACATTAGAATCGCTAAACAAAAACAGCTGTTAAACCTCGATAAAGGTACGTTTAATGGTTTTATGCAACAGCGACGCAGCACAGCTCACTCCGGGGCACACCAGTGTGCCTCAACACACATGCCACGAACCTTTGTGACAACACAGCACCAGAGGAAACAACAGACAGCTATTTCTATTCTAGATATAACATCTCTCGGTCTGATATACAAATATGCACAAACAGGAGTCACACTTCATTCACTACAAAGATTTGTCAACAATTTAAAGGTCCCATATTGTAAAGGTGAGATTTCTGTGATTTTTGACGCTAGGTGCTTCATGAATGCTGTGAAAGTATCCAAAATGCTCCATCCATGGATCAAATGCATACAGCAAGTATTAAGAGTAGTGTAGAAGTAGTAGTATAGAAACTGCCTTCACGAGACTTGTCAGGACTTCTGTGAGGTTGTGACATCACAACTGTGCAGTCACCGCCCTCAACCAGAGTCCAGAGGCGAGTCTTGCAGCTTGGCAGCCACCTTGGCAATGCCCTCTAGCATTATTTAAGGCCAATAAGACCCTATCTCCTAATTAATGGGGAGAGAGCCATAACTTTATTTTCAAGGAGATAAAAATTGCGTATATACAATCACCAGTCAACTCAAGTTTAACGTCTATTGTTTGGATAACCTTGTGTTTCTTGGTGCTCCTGTGCATTATTGTGATATCCTCCTCTTCCATGCCACTAAAAGGTCAATCTACACCCCCACAAAATCGGTTGAAACTGTGGAGTCAGTACAACGTTACGATCGGTGGGTATGTTTCCTGGTTTGGTTTGATTGGTTGTTTGGGGGGATGGGGCAGGATATGAGTCATACAACTGCCATCTCCAGTGTTACAGACTTTTCTATTCAAAATGCTTGTGTGTGGTGGTCAGTCTCCTCTCTGTCTTGTTTCTGCCTCAAAAAACATAGGCAGAGCTGAAGTTGAAACATGGTGGGCGGTGCCTGCTCAGGCCTGTGAAAGCTGACCACTCAGAACAAACTGGGCTTTTCTGGAGGGGGCCCTTAAAGAGACAGGCACGGGAGAGGCTGACTAGAGGTGCTGCAGCAATTGACAGTACGAGAAAAATTATGCGTTTTTTGAACATAAGAGCATGTAGTGGACATCCTAAATAAACGTGCAAACCTGAAAAGTAGAACAATATGGGACCTTTAACTTGCAATTCACAGATACAAGTTTGGAGCTCAGAGATGAAGGTGAGTATCCACAGAATGACGACTTGCAACACCAAATAAGCTATTTCAGTTTCACTTTCCAGATTCAATTTGAATTTAAAACTCAAGAGAGCTTTAACTGCTCATTATTTTAGGTTTTATAAAATGTACAGTTTACCTGCTAATAACCCTTTTTTAAACTTTTGTTTCTAAGCATATACAATAAATGAAATGTATACTTTTTTACATGATTTAATTGCCTTCAGTAGCTCACCCTGGTCTTATCCTAAGTTGAGTAACAACAACAGTGCGTATCCCTTCTATCCACTTATCTGTATGTGCATTGGTGTGTCGGTGGTTTGTTTATGTAGGTCGCCTGGCAGGGACTGTGAAAGAGGGAGGGCTTGGCTTGAATCCAAAATTTCATCCCATTTGGGTATAACATTTAAATAGTAATCAAATAATAGCACAATTGTTTGAGGGATTACGTTGTTGAAGCATCCCGCTGGCTAACACGGTATTTGGGCTCGCTGCCCGGAGAACTCACACGTCGGCTCTAAATTGTATTTCTCAGGTTGTCTCATCTGTCAGTCACATTCCAACATACATAAACGGTCTCAGGTGATTGAAGCAGACAGATTTTCGTGGGGTTTTTTTTGTGTCTTTGAAAGGACAGAACTGTGTTTTGAAAAGACAGTAAGTCCTTCACTGACAGAAATGCACAGTGTCCTTCAGCTGGTTTGTTTGAATCTATTCATTCAGTATTCCAGTTGTCTGTCCTGCTGCTGTGTGCAGTTCGGGGAGGTTTGAGACCCAACAGAGAGCCGGCAGGACTTGATGGTCCTAATTAATACGAATTACATTAAATTTGCATGTTTGGATCAGGCCTCAGCTGTACTCTGATCACTCTCCTGAGCTCTCGATCTCTACGGGATACAGAGATGAGCTGATAGCACGTGTACCAGACCAAGAAAAAACCGTAACTATACAATATTTAGTGGAATGTTGAAACATTTGGACACCAGCCAGCCCTTGAAAACAGTTCAGCGATTGCGTATGACAATGAGATGTAACATTACCCATTGTTCGGGGCAGACGGTTGTGTCTGGCTTGTGGATGCCGTCCATATTTAGTTTTTTCTTGTATTATCAGGTGCTTTTTTATTACTTTGGATGCTCTTTTTTGAACAGAGATTTCTGTCAGGGATTGCTGTGAAGTTGAAGCTGTCACATCTCTCCTTGAAGTGCTTTTACAATTTTGCAAACTGTACATCTTGAGAAAAAATAGTCTACTTTTTCCCACGACTGACCAAGACTGTGAGAGGTATTACGTGTCTAAAAATGGACAGACCGTTTCTTGCGGAAATCTCGGCTATTTTGAGGATTAGAATTTGTGAGCAAGTGTTACACAGTTAAAACTCTCGGCATACTTGCTGCAGAAATCACCCAGCCTGCGTGAACAAAGAGCATATCTGTGTGAATAAAAAGTGCCGGTACTGGCGTCGGTCTGAGCAGATTTACAGGCCGAACTGTCGAACTGTTCATTATGCTGCACGACCATCTGCAAATAGTCTGAAGTATCACGCAATCGGCTGCTTTGCCTCTCAAGATAGTGTCTCGATGTCCCTTCTCCAGTCTGTGTTTAGCTCTCTGTGCCGAGTCCTCACAAGTGTGCCTTCGCTGTTGCTACCCTGAAGGCCTCCTGCCTGAACTTTAGCTGTCATGGATCTTAATCCCTGTGGGGGTTACGTAAAGGTCAAACCAAACATCCTTTAACATCCAAGTCAGTCTGCTCTGTTCTATATTAATCACTATATACACATCAAGCCATTGTTATCTATAGAAATTCTTCATATAAATATATAATATATATATATTTGTATTTACATCTCTTCAAAAAAAGTCAGTAGTGCTGTGCAATCTATCCTATCGGAGTTAAATACAAAGAAACAAACACATGTAGAGGTAAGTACAGGTAACGTAAAAATTGCGTGCCGTGCGCCCGCGACGAATCCGCAGCCCGTCCCACCAGCTGAGCCGCGCGGCGCGAAAAAAACAATCAAGAGTGGTGGACCTGCGCTTACAACTTCACCGCAAAAAACCCATGAGGTTGTCTCTCAGTCTTTTTTTTGTCTCCGTCAGTCTCGGGGACCGTCTCTCTCCGTCGTCAGCGACGGTTCCCATGGCGACAGCAGCGCGAGCAGCAGGGTCAGCAGGGTCAAAGGTTCGAACAGACGACGTGTGGGCTGAGCCTCGGACGGCCACCTGATGGGGAGCGTGAGATACAAAATTAGAGCAGAATGAGCAATCTGCAAGCGAGCGGAGTAGAGGAAGGAGGGGAATGGATGGGAAGGCAGGAGCGGCTATGATTTACCTGTGGAGGTGAGACGCGATGAGGAGGGACAGGGCGACGAGGAGGAGGAGGCGGAGCCATGTCCTTCGTGGCCGGACTACGACCGCTGGATACATCACCCGTCTCATCACCTGAGAAAGACAGAAGCAAAGATATGATAGTGATGGTAGTGGGTGAAATCTCCCCCTATTAAATAGGAATTTCATCAGATTTACCTGCCGATTCCTGACATTTTTTTTGTCTCTCTGACCATTGAAAGCGAAGTTATGGCTCTCTCTCCATTCATTTAGAAAAGAAGGTCTGGTTAACCTGAAATAACTGCCCCGGGGGCACTGCAAAGACGCCTATAAGGACTTTGATGATACTAATCTTGAACATGGCAAAAACAATACTATTCGTCTTGTTGCACAAGCAGAGAGCCCACACTTGTCTGAAGAGATCAGTTACTGTAATAACAAAAACATGTCCAGGCCGTTACAATCAACAGGAATCCAGCTTAAAAATATGCTCATAAACAAACAACTCCATAAATTAAGAGCGTGAGTCGGGCTTTGTGGAAGTCGTTTCTGGTTCTGCTTTTAGTCTCACGATTGCACAAAGTCTTGCATCAGTCGTGGCCGACCTGGGAGATTTATGGATTTGGCCCCACCCACCCACGGCGTCGCACAAATGTGAATACTGTTACCTTTCGCACATAACACACACACACACACACAAACACAGAATGTTGTTCCATTTACTGGGCATATGGCAGGACTTCACCAGCTGCTTCGTCGCTCTCGTATGCATGTATGTAGGTGTGTGTCTTGCGTCTGTGTGTGTGTGTGTGTTGGCAGTTATCCAGGCCCCTCATGGGAGGAACTCAGGTAAATGACTGGATTAGGACAGGAGGGAGACAGACTGTGCCGCCAGCTAAATGCGCACACACACACACACACACACACACACACACACACACACACAGGCGTATCAGCCAGAGACATTCTCATACTCACCTGCGCTGTCACAAGAAACAGTCACATCATGCTCTATCCTGGCACACACACACACACACACACACACACACACACACACACACACACACACACACACACACACACCTGCTTGGGCAGAAATCTGATTCTGCCTCTTACAATACACATTGTCCTGCAGTACAATAGACAAAGAGCCTCTTTCAGTCGCTGAGGAATGAGGCGAGTAGTTAACGTTCACGCAGTCACACAAATATTATATCTCATAATAACTCAGACGTAAAGACGGAAGGACAACAGCCGTATGCATACACACACAAACAAGCGCGCACAAAACGTTTGAAATTCAAAACACAGACGTAGACACAAAAAAATGAAAACAATCTGCATGAGAGACGCATGATGTGTTTTTGTTTTTGACTGTGTTGATGATCCGGATGATTTACTCGCAGCAGAATGTTTTCCAATTAGGAGTCTGTCCTTTATTGTGTGCTCGCTTGACAAATAGCTCCATGGAGCAATATGGGACCCTGGGCTCATGGCCTGACAGCTGTGTGTGTTTCTGTGTGCGTGTGTGTGTGTGTGTGTGTGTGTGTGGCCTGTTTTCTGCTCCCATTCCAACTGAAAACCTTGTGTCACATCTGGAGTGAACCTGTTTAAGGAACGCAACTGCATCGTATTGTTATTGTGCTTCCACCATGACAAGACTATTGTGACAAATCTGTGTTTTGATTTCAGCTTGATATCTGTTCCTTGTGTCCTTGTTCTTAAAAAAGGCTATAATTATGCAAAAAACGACCCTCTTTTGCTTCCAGTAAGCTGTTTAAGATGTAACATTTGTCAAGCTGACTTGTTATGTCCCTCTAATCGGGCCAAAAGGAACACGGTTTCCAATCATTTACATGGAAGAGCATAAGCAAGGTGCGTTACACTCACACTGGAAGGTAAATGAGGCAGCAAGATGATGGTTTTAGAGAAGCAAAGGAAAAATAATGTGTTCCAAATAGCTGTATGCATGAGAGCAGAACACAGTGAATGGATTGGTGGGCTGCGACTAAGTTCACTGTAACTAAGTCTATATTTACTCAAGTACTGAAGTGAAGTAAACATTTGAAGTACTTGAGTATTACCAATATATGCTCATTTATACCTCGACTTCACTACATTTGAAAGGGACATATTTTAATTCTCCAAGTAGTGTTACTTTGTGTAAATATGTTCCATAGAACTTAATTCGAACTTAAACATTACAAGAGATTATAACAAATGTTCTATCAGTATATAAGAAATAATTAAATCTACTTCAACCTACCACGATAAAATGTGCTATTAGAAAGTAAAGCACGCGTTATGATAATCAAATAATATCGTGTTCAATAATTCACAAATGTCTCTTCATAATGGTTAGTTTTAGTATTGCTACTTTAAAAACATTATGCTGATGATACTTCTGTCTTTTTATGTAACTATAATTTTGAATGCAGAGCTTTTACTTGGTACAAAGTTTTTTCTAATGTGGTATTAAGTGAACGTTGTGAATATTTGTCAATCAAGATAAACTAGTAATACTTTTAAAGAGGTGGTTTGGCTGAGCAACTGTCCAAAACAGAAATCTGAAAAGCTGAAGGCAGCAAATAAACAGTTTCTTGATAAATAATTCACAGATTATCAAAGTTGTGCTTCTCTACTACCTTCATCCAAAGGTTCTTAATTAGACTTAATGTCCTATTAACAGTCACTCTACTTGCGTGTGCATATGATGTGTGGTGTGTTAGTGTGTGTGTTCATGTGTGTGTGTGTGTTTGCATGTGTTTCGAGGCGGGTGGCAACACACAGTCTCCTCCTACATGCCCTTCGGCATGTTTGTCTCTTAGCAACAATTCAGAAAGATGTCACAAACGGCAGATTGGCGAGAAATACATGGACACACATACACACACACACACACACACACACACACACACACACACACACACACACACACACACACACACACTCACCAGAGATGAGTGATGAACAATGTCACTGGCCATACTCATGGGATAGTTTAACCTTTACTGCAATGAGTAATGAGGGAGAGTGTGTGTGTGTGTGTGTGTGTGTGTGTGTGTGCGTGTGTGTGTGTGTGTGATAATAAGAATGCAGGAGTGACATTTGAAAGATCTTGTCAGTGAGTTGCCATGGCGGATTGCAGATTCCAGGTCAGCGAGCTGCAGATCAAACTCTCAGTCTTCTTCGTCGACGTCCAGCATTTAAACTTCTCTCGTCTCCGTTCATGCACAGCTCGCATTCACAACAACAAGTAAAGTAATGGTCACCATGTACTGTCATGGTGGAAGAGGAGAGCTGGGGAAAAACATGTGATACATCATCCCCTCCCATCCAAACAAACAAATGTGTCATCTTGACCATTGACTTGTAATTTAGACACTTTTACACAATGATAAGATAAAAATGGAATTGGACTCAACAGAAGTCAAGCCCCGGGGTGACAGTAAGACTCCCGAGCAGGTGGAGCACAGCCATAAATCAGAGCTGTGGTGACCCACAGGAAACAGTCTGGTTGCCAGGCACTAAGTGAATCTCTCTCTGTTTCACACATACACACACACACATCGTTACACACACACACACACACACACACAGTTTGAGGAGGATGTTTTAGTCTAAAAAAAGACAGACATGCCTTATAGTTGCAAAAAGAAAATGGTACATTTTCAAAGTTATTCTGACAGCTGGCACGATTACTCACGAGCTGAGAATAAAGCACATTAACATGATTAATACTGGACATAATACCAATAAGATGAATAAAAAAAACAACAAAAAACATAAAAATATTACATTATATTCAGCCAGAGTTTCTTTTATCAAAACAAATATAGCAGGATTTTTATATAGATTCATTTATTAAGCTTGCTTTTAAAAAAATGCATAAATTTGCATGTCTAAAAAAACAATCATGGCGATAATCTGTTAAATGCAATGTTCTGTTCGACTTTCAAGATAAAGATCGCTGACAAATAGTTCATGTATAATAACATATGATGACTTTTGGACTGTTACTTATGTTGTCATGCGGCCATGGTTTGGTGAGGTTTAGGCACAAAAACGACTCGGTTAGGTCGAGGCAAAGATCATAGTTTGGGTTAAATCACTACATTTAGTTGCATAACATACGTAAATCAAGTTACGTGATGTAGGTGATGTGAGTGCATTTACGTACATTAACTTACTAACATAACCAAACTTAAAAACAAATCACTTTTGACTCTTGGCTACAAACTCCAGTGTATGACTCATCCAACCATCCCGCCCACCCCCGACTTATACCTTTCTAGCTTTTTAACCCCCAGATTCCACCGGACATGTCTGCGCTGTGCTACATCAAGCTGGTCGAGCCAGACAGGAAGTCAGACGATGGTAGGGCCCTGAGCATCCAGTCTGTGCAGACTCAAGTTTGTCCCTTTACTCACTGTTAAACGGACAAACAATGACAAGGCCTCAAGCTGTTGTAGAGAAGGGGCAGCAGGTTGTCTGGTGTGATTAACACAACTCATATAAAACCCGTTACTATACCATTACCATTGTTCTGCTGTTTTTTTTTATGTTTTTGTATTATATAAGTGAAACATTCTCCTGCCAAATGACCATCCAGCCAAAATCACCATTTGCACCTGTGGAGCTTTAATCCATCATAATGTTCACAAATAATATAATAATGTATCAAAGCATCCATTCCGGAGAAGCCGATACCCGAACCTCAGCACTGCTGTGTTAAAACTCTCTGTCATGCATTCCCCCAGTCTGCCATCTGAAACACAACCCGACTGACAACACAGCATCTTCCTAATCGCAGCAGACAATATGTGTGTGTGTGTGTGTGTGTAATCGCACAGTGTGTGTGTCACAGAAATATGTGAGTAACGCTTTGATCAGGCAGATCGGTGTGTGTAATGCAGTGCTAAATCACTGCATTTTAATTTAAGGAGGAGGAGCGCTCGTGCTGCCTGGCCTCGCCTCAGAGGAAAACTTCAGGTAGCTCAAATACCTGTGGGCGTTCATGTTGGACATGCAGAGATGTGTGCTCCTGCGTGCTCGTTCACGTCGATGGAGGTATGAAAGGATGTTAGGGATGCATGACCCGATGAGCTAAAGTCGGATAGTGAACTGACAGCGAGCGTGTGTGTGTGTGTAATAAATTGAGTGCGTTAATGACTGTGTCTGATATCAGATGCCTGTGGTGTGTTTCTACAGAACTGTCAATTTATGCCCCAATTATGCCCAATTTTTGAACGCATACAACAGACACTCATCCTCTCTCTCTCTCTCGCTTACACACACACACACACACACACAAAGGGTGACCTTGAAAAGCGTCTGGATGGATGGTGTGTGTGTGTGTGTGTAAATGTATCCGTAGCATTTCCAGCTGAATCAGTAATGAGCATTTCATTACTTCAGCCTCAGTTCCCCAGGGAGGAAACACACACACACACACACACACACACACACACACACACAGGGAGCAGGAGGGGCATGGCAAAAGGTAGCTGTGGATTATACACTCAGCAAGTGCTTATCAGAATCAAATTATAAAACGATAGCGAGAAAGGAAGACGGCAAGAAAGAAATTAAGAGAGAAAGAAAAAAAGAGGCAGCGCCGTGAACATCACAGGGAATAATGAGAGGCACACCTCGACGCCACTGACAATGTCTATTTTCTGAACACACAATAAATGTTAAATTTGGCCGTAGATATAAATAATCAGATTCTGATATCCTGCCAACACACTGAGCTGTTTCTCCTAGCATCCTTCACTGCTGTCATCTTGTTATATATGGAGTTAAAAAAAGGATATTATGAAATTGGCTCGCTGCTCAACCGCCTCGTATAAGGAGAATCTATGGACACTAAAATCATCAATGTGTCCCCAGTTGGTAGATTTGCTGTGATGTTTTCAAGCATTTTAAAAAGCTTATTCGTACAACACAGAGTGACAGTGAGGCTCCTTTTTCTCGGGAGGTAAGAACGAGAATTGTAGCAGCTCCAAGGCTTATTTTTGAAGGGACAATACTGAGAGATGTCAATCAGTGTTAACACAACAGAAAGCAACACATGAATTCTCGGGTTTCACTTGTACAGTCTGCGTGTCGAAGGACGTTTCTACTCAGAGCAAGCCTCGCGGGTGGATGAAACCATAAAAATGTAAATACAGGAAGAAGCTCAGAGAATCGGATGATTCCAGTTTGCCCATCAGACAAAACATTTCTTTTTGCATTTTACCAAATAAAGTAAACTGGTATGACATGTTTCAAGCGAGCACTTTTAGCGACCAACTGGTTGTTGAAGGGATCTTAGTGTTTCTGCCAAGTTAACTCTTGAAGCAAAGCCAATGTGTAGCCCAAGTGGGAGAAGAAGGAATCCATCACTTCACAATCTCACAGCGACGGACACGGTCCTAGCACAGGGAATTCATTTACATACAGTTTTTAAATTTCTTCCGCTGGGGAAAAAAAACTATGTCACAAAGTTGTCCTAACTGTTAAATAAGCACCTTTGCTGACGAAAATGTATCCATCCACGTTTTTAGGCTAACTGTTCAAGAACGAGGTAATGTTTTAAAGTTTTATTTATGCTACATTTTGTCCCTGGGCAACTTCTATCCTCACCCCCTGACGTATCAATCGGATGTCTCCTGTGTTTCCCTAGAAGTTCTAGTGATGGATGGCTATGGATTTCTCTGGGTTTGAACATTGTTGGAAACATTTGGGACACTTTATTTATGCCATGAAATATAAAACAAAGGTTTAGATATTTTTGGACATTTTATATATTTGAACATTACTAAAGGGTGTGTGAGGTTGTACACAGGTACAGTGGTGCTTCAAGTCATTTGCTAACATCAGCATCTGCATGCTAGCATGCTGATTTAACGCTGCTGTAAACATTATTTTCCTATTAAAGTAAGTGTCAAATAGCTTTGTATTCCAACAGCAATCACTGTTATAAGGTCAGGACAATCAGGACAGCTCCATAAAGAGGCGGACCTGTCTGTTGGTGAACATGCAGACAGCAGGATCCTCCTCGTTTCTTTGTCTGGTGATTACCGCTGTGTGTTCATGTGGTGACTCAGAGAGCAGGGAGGGGATGGCTAACTAAACGGACAGGAAGTTAGCTTAAACAACGATGAGGCTTACAGCGGCTTTAGGCAGTTATTTATCCCATGTTCAACATCTTAGTTTAGCATGTTAGCATGCTAACACTGCTAACTATTAATAAAACAAAACGTACAGCTGAGGTTGATTGGATGTCAGGTGATATTTTGACCGGATGGCGCCTGATTAGAAGTGAAGAGATCATCAAAGTGATTAGGATTCATTCTGAAGGGGACATGAATGATGATTCATCCTCTTTCACAAAATTGATGTTTGTTGCGATATTCCAGTCTGGACCGACAGGCCTTACCGTCCCTAGAACCATGTCTCTATCAAGGGTGAAAAACTAAAAACAAAACTATAATATATTGTGAAATATTTCTTCAAGAATCTCTTCACGTCCACCATTACTTTGGGTTGATAAGAAAGAAAGACACATTATTTGTGATGAAAGATCAATCAATTAATACACGGTAGAAAGTACAGTTTTGTAAATCAGACTGACTGTTTCTGTAAATTATAATACTGCCTATTCAAGTGCGATAGCCAACTGGCCAATGTCCCCAACACCTGTAATCATTTATGAACTGTATCTATTTAATGATTGCAGATAACCTGCTCCACTGGCCCCAAAGTAACTGCGTGGGTACATAATCTGAAAAGTACTATTCAGATAAATAGCTAGTGCTTGTTTTCCAATGGCTATAATAACAGTTAAAGCGTCTTCCCAAGGTCACCGAGGTGAAGCGTAGCCTCCGGTGGAATCATAAAGCCTTTGGACGAAACACATGGGGAAAGAAATGAGCTGAGGACTGCAGCAAGGGACCGACTGTGATTGGAGGTGAGATGAAAGGATGAACATGGCATAGTGATTGGTTGAAGGTTGTACATCAACACAGGCCAATGGGGGTGTTGTCAGCTGTGTATGTGTGTGTGTGGCGTGTGAATTCTCATTTGAATAAATGAGGAATGAAGCTGGAGGTTGTGGAAGCCAGACAAAGCAAGGGCAACACCCTCCTTTGAAAAAGGTCAAATATGGAAACAACAGAATCGCTGCAGAGTGGAGGACTAATAATCAGATGATGTCTAATCAGACTTGCACGAAGAAGCTCTCTCAGGTGTAAAGACGAGCGGGGAGTCAGACGGAAAGACGGGCAGAATCTGACAGGTTGATTGACGGGTGGGCAGGGAGAGGACGGGACATGGGCAGCAAATACAGGAGATGCTTAACAGAGGCTAAAGGAGGTAGGCGATTTGAGAGGGAGCGAGGGGGGATGCCGTCGCCCTTGTTAGCAAAATGGCCAAAAGCATCCCCCTTGTTAACCTGCCGCCCCCCTCCCCCCTCTGTATTCCCCAGGGAGCAGAGAGAGTGCAGGGGCAGAGGAGTTGTTTACTTGAATATGTTAGTCTAGCCTGCCCGACTCATTGATCCTTCCTCTGACTGAAGTTAGGATCCGTGCCTCTGAAATATCAGTTGTCTAACTGCGCTGTGTATGTGATGAATCCATGAGGTTGTGCGTTGCGCCGAAGTTCCAGGCGGATCTGTTGCGCTTCTTTCTCTCAGTCCCACCCTTCTGTCTAGTTTTGTCTAGGAACTTTAATATTCTCTAAACTATATGCTCTTAAAACACAATTATGTACTATTGCAAATACCCATTTCCAATTTGAACACCTACTCCTCATTTCCGAGTGACCCTTTGCCCCTCAGGGCAGAGTTATAAGGGGCAGAGGATTTCAAATCTCCCCCATCAGATAGCCCCCCATCATCCTCATGCGTCATCAGTAGTCTTGGTGTTCATGTAAGCAGGCATGAATGGAAATTTCCAATATGTCATCTTTTAGCCACGAGGCCAGTGGTCCGCCATCGCTCATTGAGAGGTAGTGGCCCGAGTCGGTGCGGTGTGCCCCACCCTGTTGGTACTGGACGGACCTTGTCAGAAGTTAATTGACTGATTGAGCATGTAGCATCAGCAGTGGCTCGATGGTTCATGAAATCGCTCTGATTTGCTGTTCAGTGAGCAGATCAGCGCAGATAAGAAAGGGAAAGCCCCTTGAATCTGTCGCTGATACCATCCATGATTTCACCCATTCAGTATTTTCTTTCACGCAGGTGCAGAACACAGAAGCTTGTTTGGTACCCTGCTGCTGCTTTTTGGCCCTGACAGAGGCGACATGGCGTGACGCAACAGTCGGACTTTGTCGCAGCTAGTTCTTTGACGTTCATTTGGTGGGTAGGGGCCTCAGCGCATCACTCTACCCCTCTATCCCAGCATTTATCAGGACACCCTAACCCGTTGCGAGTGAGAGGTAGTGGCCCGAGTCAGTGCGGTGTGCCCCACCCTGTTGGTACTGGACGGACCTTGTCAGAAGTTAATTGACTGATTGAGCATGTAGCGTCAGCAGTGGCCCGATGGTTCATGAAATCGCTCTGATTTGCTGTTCAGTGAGCGGATCAGCGCAGATAAGAAAGATAAGAAAGGGAAAACCCCTTGAATCTGTCGCTGATACCATCCATGATTTCACCCATTCAGTATTTTCTTTCAGGCAGGTGCAGAACATAGAAGCTTGTTTGGCGCCCTGCTGCTGCTTTTTGGCCCTGACAGAGGCGACATGACGTGACGCAACAGTCGGCCTTTGTCGCAGCTACTTCTTTGACGTTCATTTGGTGGGTAGGGGCCTCAGAGCATCACTCTACCCCTCTATCCCTAGGCATGAACTTGAAAAATGTAGTCACAGAAGAGCAACGGGATCATGGAGACACACGGCTGACTGTAGCATCCCTCCAAAAGTTTATATGATCATTTCCTGCCTGGCTACGAGTATGTTGTAGTTATTGCGTGGATCCTACGATGTGAAGCATTCCAAGTAAAGTTCCATTCTTTTATCTCTCGGAGGTGCGCTGAACAAAACAGACCTCAAGCTGCCGTGAGTGAGAGAGACTGTGAGAGCAAAGTGAATGTGTAATTCTTTAATGAGCCGCATCTCCTACCCTGAGGATGCATCATTCTAACAGCTTATTAACCATTACCGCATGCTGAACACACACACACACACACACACACACACACACACACACACAGCATGTGAGCACTTACACTTATGATTTCCCTTTCTCTCTGCACCAACTGTTACCTCCTATCGTCCTCTCCTGTATCAGCTCATGCCTTTCTCTTTCTTTGCCCCCGTGTGTGTGTGTGTGTGTGTGTGTGTACCAGTTTTAGCCAATATACCCCAAGCTGTGAGTCTCGGGCAACATTAACAAAATAAAGAATCAAAACAAAGAGGAGCAATTAAAAAGAGGAAAAGCTGACAAATACAAATTGGAATTTAATTGATACGCTGTTAATTTGTTTTGCGAAATGTATTTTTGGAGGAAACATGATTGCTGCCTGGATGACCTTTCCTGGCAACGGTTTCTCAAATCCATGAAATGCGCCATGGATAGCAGACAAAATTCAGGGGGAGCACACTGGAGATGTAACACGTCGCCATCTTGGATTATTGGAGCCAGAAGCGACGCTATAAATGAGACCATAATTTACAGAACGAACATCATGTTGTCTTGAAGAAGACTTGAACCTTTGCGATTGGGACCATGAATTCATTAGGAAACTTTTTAATGAGGTAATAAATCAAGTGAGAAGTGGGGTCATTTTCTCATAAGCTTCAACACTGTCGGACTTGCTGGAATGCAGGTTAAACACACTTCATAGTGCCTTTACTTTTCAGACCAGAAAGCTCGGTCCATATTTCACACAGTCAGTGGTCTCCCCTCGTGCTTCATGAGCACGGACCATGACCACCATGCTTTCAGGAGGATTATGGGAAAAACATAGAGACCAAATCGTAACTTAAATTATGTTAATTCAAAGTGTATACATCTAATTAATCTAAAGTGCATGTGTGATGCTGTCATAGCTTATCAATAAAAAACCTTCATTAATTTTAGGTTTGAGACCTAATTTACCTGCAGAAACGTCATACAGGTCAGACCGCTGAGTTCTACTATATATCTTTAAATGTTAGGACTGAAAATGACAACACAACGAAACAAGGTCAGTTTTCTACCCGGAGGTAACTGTCGTCGTTACCACGACCTCACGCTGATTCAGTCAATACAATCCGTTGATGGCCAACATTTAGCTGATACGGTTGATTTAATATGTTGGACAGTTTATGGACGTTTGTTTGCTGCGAACGGTGGACAGATCTGTATTTGTTAGTAAAAAAAAAAATAAGTAAAAGCAAGGCAGCATTATGTTCCCCACAAAATGTATTTACTGATGGATACCCCTCATTAGTTTTGTATTCTTGTTGTTGTTGACTACGTGTAGAAGCATGAAAAGCAGGATAAAGAGAAATGCTTCAATCCCGATTCGCCGCTGTGTCGGCAGGACACCGACTGCATTCACAGCACGTTTCACGACCTAATGTTCTCCAGCGCACGCATGTACAAAGGAAGCAGTTTCATTTTATAGCGCTGATCAATCCGATGCGAACGCTCGCTCTGGGAACTTTTATAGTCACGGGTGCAGATTAGGAGCCCCGCCAGACTTTTTTTATTGTTCTTTCTGGCTCCCTTTGGACAGATGCTTATGAATGCAGATCAAACTGTCCTCGGGCAGAGGGCTAACATGTTCAAGCGCTGGAAAACACTGGCCTTTCCCTTTAAGATGAAATAGCTTTCTAAAAGCTTTGTGAATCTGGCCCCAGGGAAGTGGGGGGAAGAGGCCAGAGGAGCAAGGCAGAGATGATGAAGGGGAGATGCATGGAAGCAGGACAAGAAATAGAAAATGGCTCAAGCAGTGTACAATATCCTGTTGGATGTGCATTACTTAGTGCGGGATTATGATGAGAACCAAATACTGACACTGGTTTAACAGCAAATGAAAGATTTCCAAGGTATTACAATACTAAGAAGGCACGATGCAAAGAAACATGATGTTATTTTGGCAGTAGAGATGGCACAAAACCCGCCACACCTCTCCCCCCCTCTTTCTTCATTGCCATCAAATAAGCACCCATGGGAAGACGGACCACCTGGTAACCATGGTTACAGGGATTGAGTGTCCCTCACGAGTACGCATTCTCTCACACGCACACACACAAATACATCCCGTACTTGGTAAAGAAACAAAGAGTTCCCTGGATATACTACCGAGTATACGGTGAAAGACAAACCGGCTGCACATGTGTTCATCCGTGTTTTTCTGTTTACACGGTGGAGCTCAGTTGCTTTTATTTTTAAGACAAAGTCACTCTGTGGAACATTTAGTCATAACGGGGATTTTGTACGTCGTACAAACCGTGAAAGCGAGGTCTCTTAAGGGAAACGGACGGGTGCTTTCCAGACTATACTTACATTAGTGGTTGTAATGTGACTCATGGATACCTGGAGGTTAAAGTTTCCCCACCTCTGCATCCGCCACCACATCGCAGCTAAGAGCACAGCAATTACTGGTATGTGACACAGCATTTCATTTGTTACAGAGAGGAGAAGAGAAGAGAAGAGAAGAGAAGAGAAGAGAAGAGAAGAGAAGAGAAGAGAAGAGAAGAGAAGAGAAGAGAAGAGAAGCTGTGATTACATTTACATTATTGACATTATAGGACCTGGATATGTCTGGGGAGACAAAGAGAGACTGGGGAAGGGGCAGCTGAAGAAGGGATCGTGCTGGTTTGAGGAGAAAAAAAATCAATCAGTTTAATCTCGCTGAATTCCAGGGGAGAGGAGGATGAGGAATGACCGAATGAAGAAAGAAGAATAGTGAAACGAGAAAAGAAACTGTAATAGATAGTAGGTATAGGCCGATTATCGGGGCAGATGCTTAAAGGCGACGCCCACCCCAGCCACAGTCTGTTCACCCCGCTGCCAAATGGCGAAATCTGTCTGTGTCTTTTGTGTCTGATTGATGATAATGTAATTTTAAAATACAATACTTTGGCTCTGATGCAGCATCTTTTTTTTCCATCTACAGTCACCTCTGTTTGGTATCACTCAAAGTCCCGCCCACAACACAATCTGATTGGTTACACGACAAAAGTAATAGCCTATTAACCCGCAATAATCTGAAACTGCAAAGTAACCAGTAACTTAAATTATCAAATAAATGTAGAGTGAAAGTATAAATTGCAGAACAGTACAGAACACAAGTAAAAAGTTTGGTCAGTCACTGGTTATCGGTATATCGATGTATATCGGTTCCAAATATTGATTATCAAGACTGATTTCAGCCCAGAAAAAAAACATATCGGTCAGTCTCTACTAAATAGCCACTAAAGTTGAGTATGAAAGGTGTATCTGATTGCTGACAGTACTGCAGAGCTACAGAGCAACTGTAGCGTGAATTAGCATCGCTCTTCTTACGGCAAAACCTACTGTTAGCTTGCCTAAAGGCATGTAAGAACAGTGAAGAAAATATTCCCCTCTGCATTTAACTAGTCGTCAGTCTAACACCGATTTAAAACATCAAATGATTACAATGTGAGAGGAAACGCTACAGAATCAGCTTTTGTGGCCGGACTTCATTGCCGACTTAAAACAAAAATCCTAAATTAAGCTCTCTGCTTTTAACTGCTCGCATGTTGAAGCGCCTGCTTTTTTTTTCCCCCTTTGCTTTTGATCCGTGAACAATGATTGCCAAGTGAGTCCCCCTCCTTGGCTGAGATCAACCTGTGCATGCACTTGAATCAAATAATAATAGCCTGTGTACGGTCCCAGCATGACTAAAATAACTTCTTACTGTCAAGTGGCCAACATAAATAAAACAGGCGCTTGACATTTAGAGGCTGAAGTTCTGCGGTTTGATTTCAGGCTCCTGGCTGATTTCTCCACCTCTCATCCTCCACTTCTCCGGTCCCTCTATAGTATTCTTCAAAGCAAAAATGTCAGGAGAATTAATTAAAGGCAGGCGGGATGTTTTCTTCATTTCGCGATCCCCGTTCATATCTGCGAGCCCAGGGATAAGAGAAGAAGAGAAAGTTAAGCTCGATCATGTGTGCGTTAGAGAAAACAGCGGGCAGATATTGAGAAAGTCGTTACAAGTCAAGAAGCAGCGCGGTGCTGGATCCGCTTCAGCCAGTCAGACGGAGAACTGGGCCATCCATAAAACATGCTGGATTACACACAAAGGCGCTGCAGCAACAGGAGCGCCGCCACCAAACACGCTTAAATCACACGCATAAAGCACATGTCGGGCGCGCATTAACAAACGGGGCGGCCGTAAACAGTCATTTGCGCGTGCACGTCCACGCCCTCTTTCTCACGCGAGCACAGTTCTGTTCCTGCGGAAAATAATAAGCTTCGCATTTCAGCAATTCAGATTTTAAAAGAAGCGGTTTGTAAGCTGAATTTTAAATTGAGATAGAGTCGGACAGCGTGGACGGGCAGATTTAGTGGCACGAAAAAAACTCCAGAGCGGCCTGCATTTATTCATTTGATGGTATTTTATTCACACATTAACTCAGAGCGACCGACTCGGTGTAGAGAACAGGAGAAAAAAAAGGCAAACGACCCCGTGTGATTTGTGTGGTCTGGTCGACACTGCATCGCCCCGTCAGCCGCAGCGCGTAGGAGCCTTGTTTAAATGCATAGCGATGCCATCAAACAGGGAGACAAGCAGAAAACCCCCCCCTTTTGTCACTTATTGTAGTTTCCTTCTCCAGGAACTCGCTGTGGCTCGAGAGACACGATCCCCACCAGCTCGGTGAATCATAACCAGCAATTTTCCCTGTAAATAGCCAGCGTACGAGTTTCAGGCCCAGCGGGAGGCATGGCTTTCGACAGATCTGACACATCAAGGTTATTTTAAAGGGTATGACAAATGCACCGACAAATACCTTCCTGTTAGAGCGGTTAAATGAGGGGCTGATGCAGTATGAGAAAACAAACATTCAAGGCGGCGTAAATGTTTTATCCTGCCACGAACACAGCCCTCCATTCACAACTGCTACATAAACAGTGTTTGCATGCTGGAAACATAATCCGGACTTTTATCTCCTGTCGTCTGATTTGAAATATTGTGGTTTATAATTCTTTAAATGAATTGCCAAAAGTTCGCAGCCTGAGATCTTAAGTACAGTTTTGTTCTTGTAAAAACACCCACACGAAAAATTTCCCATTTGACTCAACGGTCTTATTTTGGATATAGAGAATGTTAGAACTGTGATGTGGAGATGATGCTCGGATGCTTATTGAGGGATTAGTGGCATCAGATCCAGTAACCTCAATAGCAAACTTTGACGGTACATACCTACAGCAGACGATCCCAACCCTTTTTACATCACCGAACATTTTTTATAATCACAAGGTAGAACACTGTACCACTGGGCCTTTGAGCACTCTTTCCTCTCAAGCTTCCTCAAATTCTCTCTTAAGGTTTTATTGTTTGGTAGCTGGAACATCCCATTACGAGTTCTGCACAGGCCTAAAATTGAGGCTTAAAGCAGCTACAAGGAACTCTAACTTGATGTTGATTCTGGCGACCCCTGTGGACAAAAGTGGTATGAGCGCCACCACCTTGTGTTGTAAAGATCTTGATCTGCTCCGGTGTGCATTTGTTTTGGAAGCAAGTGAAAGATTCAACTTTCAAACTTTTAAATACAATTTTCTTTTTTTAAAACACAGCAGTTTCCAGGATTTATGGCAAGGTTACATTTATCAGCATTGTCCCGTAATGTTATATCTTTTATATCTATCTATTATAATAAGCCGACAGCAAGAGATAGCTCAGCAGCAAGGTCGGCATTAAATGTTATAAGACAGATGCTCTGCTGCCATCTGGCAACACAGAAGAATCTGCTGCTGTACCGACAGACTACAGATCAGTTTATTTCCTCAGCCTGTGAGACTCCTCAATCCATCCTCGGCAGTCTGTCACAAAAAACAGCTTCATTTTATGACTTATTATTTCACTGGTTCAGGTCTGGAAGGCAGAACTCCACAAACTACATGGAAGAAGTCTATATTTTTATATTTTATCTTAATGTAAGCTCAACAAGGGCATCTAAAGTTCTAATTAGTTACTTCACAATTGACCTATGAAGCTCTAAAAGTATTATTTGGCTTTTATTCATTGAATCATATTGTTGATATTGTCCATGGCTCGGGGGCTGGGAAATACCTGACCTAAAGTTCAAACACTCCTGCTTTACATCATTGTAGGGATACAAACTCATGACTATAGTAATGACGAGGACAGTACAGGGGTAATTAATGTGACAGTGACCTCTGACCCTATTACATCCTGCCCCCCTGGGGCATTCCCACCACCCGATGACATCACATGCGACCTCATGGGTCATGGGTAACAAAGTGATGATGCAGAAGAATGAGCACTAGGTTCGTAAATTGTGACAATCAATCATACGAAGCAAGAACGCCTCCAGCAATTAAAACGTATACCCTGCTCTATTCTAACCAAACAGCCTACAAACAGTGTCATGACATTACTGATCTGACCTGAAACTAATTGCTGTCAGCAACACGAACCACAGAAACCACTCACAGACCGCTGGTGTCATGGAAAGTTCCATCACCATAAAGGTGGCCGGGGTCTTCTCGTATGTTGACCAGTTAATCAACTTATGTGTTTTTCCAGCTAAAGATAGACATGGAGCGTAAAGCTTTGCACGGCGTGTAGAGTAGCTGCAGCATGTGAGCAGGACTGTTTGTCCTTCGGGCCTTTGGTTGGAGATGGCATTGATATTTGATAAAATACTGTATCTGGTTGCTCTTATTGTCAGGGAGCACGAGCTAGTTTGAAAGACGGTTGCCACAGTACGTAAAATAATCTGTGTGAACACTCTGCTGAGACTGATAAAACTAATCTAAACCTTAATCAGCTACTTACTATACACAATGGAGTCATTCATGAACATACTGCCACAGTGGAATGATGCTGATCGATGTACATAACAGCGGCCCGTTAGTGTTTACATGTGTTATTCGCACTAATTTGAAATTGATGGTAAAAGGTGATGTCACGCTTGGGAAGCGAAGTGACCACTAAGGAACTGATTTCAACATTGAATTGTTTAAAGTTTTGTTGCCTTAGTCAGTTAACAGTCCTTCACGTGCAAAACTGGCACTAGAGGGCTGCGGAGGGCATCATATTTTGAAGCTGATGGCCGTCGACGAAGCCGCCTCATCTGACAAGTTGGGAGTGAGAGCATGTTGAACCAGAGGGTTTGTTACACGGAACCATCTGAGAAGTCGTCCTTGGAAACTGTTTTGAAAAGGACAGCACTTCCAAAAAAATACTTGGCAGGTGACTGGACAAACCATCTGTCCATCACAAGCTAATTTCAACAAATCAGATCAGCAGTCGAAGAGTGCCACCACCAGTAAGGACAGTTGGTACAGCACATCAAACATTTAGCAAAGTCAGTTAAGTTCTGATATAACTGATGCAATTGCAGTATATATGCTAAACCGTTGAGGAGCTGCCATTTTTGCTTTAAAAAAAATAGTCCCTCCTCTCGCTGGTCATCAGTTATCAACTATGCTCGTCTCTAAGGCTAGTAGATCCCCAATGGACGCTGATTGGTTCAATTCCTGTTTGTTCAGCATAACGCCTGAGGCCTGGCAAGATGGACGTGGGAGATCACATGATCTTGCAAATCCAAGTGCCTCACAAGGTTAACTCCCCCTGAAAATGATTATTTTGCTGACTGTGACGTCACCGTGACAATACTGTTCGGCGTGATGGCAACCATCAGCGTACTCAATACTTTGTCAATACTTAGTCTTTAGAAATACATATACATTCAATACATGTATGTGCATTACATAAATAAAAAACATTTTCAAATGAATAAAACAACTCACAACAATGGAATATTATCCAAATAGAAAACAGATACTTTTCCATCTGCAGGACGATGACTCCAGTATTTCTACAATTCTGGCTACAACACATCAATCAGAATTTACCTGTGTGATAATTACTGCCAGTCAACTTAGACTGGCAGTGTTGAAGCTGATTCATTAAGCTTTTAACCTTTATTCACTTTGTTGCTTCATTAAGAGTCTTCAAATTTAAACAGAAAGATTTTAAACCAAGAGCTTTGAGTGATTCTGTCACATTTTACAAGCCTCTTCATCAATGCATGGATGGTTTCACTGCAAATGCCCAGCAATTAAAATAGCAGCATATTTTAACCATATTCACTCGGTGGGATTGCCTCTGGGCTCCCAGGGGTCCTCAGATCTCCCCGTGACACCCATGTATTATGTATAAGCGCGGGCGCGATGAATAAGTCAAGAGATAAATGAATAATTACAGTTTATTTTTCCATTTTCTGTTTTTTGGGGTGACCTGGTTGTTGGTGCATCCTTTATCCCGGCTCAGGAGGAAATAAACTGCTGAGGCCGGCAGAAAGAGAGATGGGAAAGGAGAGAGCGGCGGAGGGAGAAAGAGGGAAAGAGGACAGTCGAATCCATCCCTCAGTACTATCCCTCCCTCCGGGCATTTCCCTGCTGGCGCAAGATGTGTGGAGGCTGCAGCACTTTAAAACCTCCGCCATGCCAATGAACCGCGTGTTTGTGTGCGTGAGAGCCGTCTTTTATTTATGACTGCTGTGCGTACAGACATATAGATATACTAGATATATGTGCTCATGACTTATTTATGAACCAGAACCCTGATATTTGCACAACCACAAGACGAGCTTACAAGTACGCACCAGTTTGTGTGTGTTAACGTGTGGGTGTGTGTTTGCTAATGTTTGTTCCTCTGTTTTTTGCGTGCGTGCTTGTCTGCGCGTGTGTTTGTGTGTGCGTATGACTCACCGTTCTCATCACCAGATGCTTCGCAGCCGTCTTCATCGTCACAGTCGTCTCCGCTGCCTCTCTCCGTCTGCGCGCTCCCTCCCTCCTCCTCTTCCTCCGGCTCGACTCTGGTTTTCTTGGCCCAGCCGAGCTCCGCCAACAGCTCCTAAATAAAAACGCAACACACAAATGTCGAAACACATCACACGTAAACTTCCCAGGCGCACAACGACTGGCACATTTTTCTTTTTTTTTATTTATGGTGAAGTCGGTCGGTCGGTTCACCGCTTTTGTCCAAACTGAAAAATACCTCAGCAACTACTTGATGGATTGCCGTGTAAGGTTGTAAAGGCATTCCTGGTCCCCACAGGATGACTGTTAAGCACTTTTTAAACAGACATCTGGCAGCACTGGAAAGGAGATATGTCATTACGGCGGCTTTTTTACACCAAATTACATCAGTTTTATGCTGCGACTGTGGCTTGTTTTTCTGTAGAGTTGCTTTGGTGTGTTTTTTTTCCTCAACTGTAGTTGTTTCTTCGGACTTGTCTCCTGTCTGTCCTGTCTCGTCAAGGGAAAATGCTGAGTCTGTCGTAGTCCAGGATGTGTCTACGACCCTGTCCCCTCCGCCCCTCTCCTCCCTCCATACACAACACTCTTAATGTAAGTATTTTTTAAACGGTTTCATATAAATGCAAAATATTTTCGTACATATATGTGTAGAGGATAAATTGATCAAGTTCCTATTTTGGTCTTGTCTCCATAGACCCAGGTGCTTGTATCCCACGGATGATCTGGCAACACTGGAAACAGAATGTGTCCCACCCCCATCAGGTCAAAATGTGAATCTGTCCAAAATTTGGTTAATGAGCAAATAATTGCAAAACTAATGATATTTCCATGAGCCTTAGCTGCACTTTGTGTTTAGTGCTAATTTGTTAGCATGCCAATAGGCAGAACTGAGATGGTGAACATGATAAATATAACATGTGAGACATCAGCATGTCATTGACAGCATGTTAGCTTGCTGCTGTAAATGCTATGCCTGTAAGTTCAGTCTCACAAAGCTGCTAGCGTGGCTGTTGTCACTCTTGTTTTTTTGTTGTTCTTTTACATTTAAGGCGTTGAGCTGACCTGAGAATGAGTCACAGGGAGTGTAAAGGAGAACATACACCCTTACTGACAAATCACAACATTAAAACACAACTAATATCAAGGAGGTCAAAGGTCAGAGATATAACAAAACAAAAGATGAAACAATAAGGCTGTTTTCTGGAATACGTTTTCTTCTCAAGGCGCCAAAAACATCTGCACAAATGCACAAACGTGTGCAAAAAACACTGAAGAACAAGAATACACAAACACAAACACACCGGTCGGAGAGCACACTAAAGGGTAATTGAGGTCAGGCCGTCTCCGTGTGAATCCATATTATCTACCGACGTGTTAACTCACAGCCTGGATGCTGCGGCATGTTACATAATTGTGATGCCGTGTGAAAACCTCGTCTCTCCTAAAGATTTGCTATTGATCACTGTAAACATCCACGTCCACTGTAAAATCTGATTAACTCGCAACGAAAAACATAAAACTTTTTCTCAAAGTGAGAAACTTTGAGACAAACATATTTAGTTATTAGGCTTTTTCACAGGTATACGGCGACAGGAAGATATAATTGGCTCACAGCATGATGAATGTGTCTTCTACAGAGTCAAGGTAGGTAATATATGAATTCCAGCTGAAAAGAGAGATAAGGCAAACACCAACCGGCTTTATAAAGGAAAAGATATATTGCGCTGACATCTCCTTTTATTTTATCCCCCCCCCAAGATAAAATATCTATATATGCAGCAAAGCCACCAAGATTATAACATCTATCGTAATGATTTATATCACCCTAAACTGCTGAAAATCTGGCAAATTAAAAACTACAAAGGCCAAACTGAGAGTCAACTGTTTCACGATTTTATTACAAATTACACATATTTTTTTTTTAGAACTGTACTGTCGTGCAGGCTAAGAGAAGTCATAACAGTGTTTTCCTGCCTAAGGTGCTTGTTGCCAGACAGCCAAAATCCATTCCACTCTCCTGTATTTAAATATGGCTCCGGTGCGAAGATATAAGCTGCTACTGTATTATGGTACACAATGGGAGACACACATGCTGACTAAGTAGGCAAATACAGCTCTGGTATATGTTTATTTGTGACCCTGAGCAGCAGTAGGACTACAAATTCTGCACTATAGTGTTTGGCTTGATCAGGGAAAAACATGTGCTTAACAAACAGGGCTGTAATTGTTGGCTCATGATATTAAAACCTGCCTTGTTTCTTCATATTTCGAGTTAAAGTGCAGTGTCTATCACTAATTGGTATTTAACTATTTTAAAATAGCCATTGATCATGTGGTCTGACAATCTTTGGATTAGTGTCCCTGTTGGATGGTTACAGAAGGAGGGACATCTGGCCGTCTCTGTACAGTGCAGTAGGTGCGGGGCAGCCGTGGAATCAAGGGGAACCAAGGTTACTTTATGACAGCGTGTCCGAAGGGACATGGAGACAGACTAGACTCTGTGTGGTGATTCACCGTCATGTCATCGGACTGCAAATGAGGGCTGAGAGAGGACAAAATGCATTACAGCAATGTTTCCACCAGCACTGTGTTTCCTTAGTCATGTGGAAAGGCTAGAATCTGAAATGAATTCCGGTCGTGTGGCAACTGAAACTCCCAAGTGAAACCAATGAATTTATTCAATGGTAGCAGCTCCAGCGAGGTCTATACTATCTAATTAATGACAGGGGAAAAGCTGACAGTGTGTGGCTGAGGTATGGACTTTTGGTCTTCTTTTTTCTTTTTGCTTGCATATCTTAAAAAGATAGATGAGACAATATTAATTCCAAATAAATAATGGTGGAAGGTCTGTTTACTTTGCGACTGTTTCCGAAAAAAATGGGAAACGACGTTAACTGATTGTAGGTGCTGTACTCATGAATGGAAATGTGCTATTTTTCATTTCAGATTCTGCCGTAGGTCTTTTTTTAATGACCCGGAAGGCACCGTGATCTCCAGGCTACGTCCGTTTGTGGGGCGATCTCAAAGTTCTGAAGTCCTCGTCATGTCTTTCCAATTTCCATTCTTGAGCACAGCACTTACAATCAGTTAATGAGTCATTTCCCGTTTTTCGGTTTCCAATTTAAAACGGTAATCGAATGGCCGCAAAGCACACGGACCGTGGAATGCCAAGATTTTTATAAGTTGTTATTCCAGCTATACAACTTTTAACATTTAAGACGGCAAGCTACCATTGTTTGGTTCAGATACTTTCTAACGGTAAACAAAGATGATGGATGGTAGGCAGTAATTTTACAACTTAACTCAACTATTCCTTCAGACAAATTAAAACTTAACATAGCAAACTTTTTCTGTGGTGGAGCACAAACTCCTGGTCACCTCCCACTTTCTGTGCTCTGGAGGTAAACTGCATTCTGCTTAATCACCAGATATAAACCCCAATCCTGGGGATACTGTGTGAGGCCGAGACCGAGTACCGAGAAAAGAGTTTCTTCTAATGAAGCCATCCTTGGCAGTGTTGCCCTCTGCTGTCACTTGAGAAAAAAAAAGTGGATGAGTGTGGATGGACCACTTCCCCCTCCCCATACATGGTAAGCCCTCACAGGGATGATTAGGCTCACCCTGATTGGCCGAGCATGTAAGTACAAACTGTAATTGCGAGGACAAGTGAGTGGCCGCGCTAATAGAACGCCATTAGAGGGCAAAGTGTGCGAGAAACACTTCGCCGCCGCAGAGCTCTGATGACCACGTAAAAAAAACAAAATTGGGACACTGAAAGATAAACAGGGACTGGAGGAGGACAGATGACGAAATAATTAAAATTCCAAGGAGGCTTCTTTGTTCCGGTTCCTCCTCTCATCCGAGCCGGGCGAGCGTGCAAATGGCACGCATGACAGGCATGAATAATTTTTAATACATGGCGTGCATTAATGTGTGTGCTTCAGATAAATGTCTCCCCCCACCACCAGAGCAACCACTCCGGCAGCCAGCATGAAAGAAGCACAGCCCGGGCGCTCGATTTCCAAAGGTGACTACACACTTGTTCAAAGGACAATAACAGCTCACAGTGTTTGTTTGTGTGCGCGGACTTGCAATCTCTCAATATATCAAAAAGCTAGAAGTGGATTTGGAAGTGAACATTGTTGATGAGCCGTGCTATATCTGACTTTTCCCTTTGGTTCACGTCGTGGCTTGTTAGCATTTACCACCATCCATCTGTCGCGCACACGTCACATTAACTCTTCCCATCCTCGCGTTTGAGTGTGCGCGACACGACGAGCGGTAGAAACATTGTTCTCCAAATCATAAACTAACAGGACATGTAACACGGAATTAATAGGATGAGAAAGTAGACCTCAAAAGTAAATGATGACATGGTGAGCATGTGGTGTGTGTTTGTGTACATGGCGTGGGGGGGATGCTGACTTGGCATCTCCTCCAAACGTGATTAATGGTCTCACTACCAAAATTAGACGGAGGACAGAAAAAGCCTCAGCAGCAGAAAGGGAAAAATAAACCTTAGCTCGTCCCATCCCGTTATTTCCCATGAATATTCCATAACCGCCACCAACAACACTTACGTTAACAGAATTTACCAGGTTTTCCTGACAAACTACAATTTCCATTCTTGACCTTATAATTCTGCGCTCAGTCCTGCCGATGTAGGATTTGATTCAACATCTTGTTTGTGCTTTATTGCAGAGAGTAACTGTGTTTACATTTGTCCCCAACAAACACACAGTTCACTCCGGGTTTAGGAAGTGTGGTGAAAGCTACAGTGCCCGCAACAGTTTGGGAATTATTTAGTCTTTTTAAAAATGAAAGTAAAAAATGAAAGTCAATATTCTTGGTGTAAGATTTAAAGCTGCCACAAGGAACATTTTATGTAGATTCTGATGGCGCCTGTGGACAGAAACGGTATGAGCACCATCACCTTGTAAGATCTTGATCTAGCTAGCGTGTGCGTTTGTTTTAAAGGCAGGCTCCTCCCAGGCTGGGCGGAGGCGGAGGACATAGCGGTCGCAGCTGCTCTGGAGGAGAGAGTGCGGGTGCAGAGCAAGACCTTCTGGAGGAATAAACACCCAGAGTCACATCATCTTCTGACTGGAGCCATTTTCTGACAGGATGGAAGTTCAGATATAACTTTTTTAAACTTTTAGGATTGAAAAGTGGATTTATCTTCATACCGTCGTCAGCAAATTTCAAACTTTACTTCACGAAGGTGACATTGCAGAGAGGATGGAGGAAAAGAAGAGAGAGAACTGGAGTCTCTGGTCAGTGCTGAGTGTTGAGCTGTTGAGCTTAAGACATTTCAATGTAGCATTCATACGTATTTTATTATCAATAATAACTAAAACTATATCAAGTTTGCAGAAATAGCCAGTCTTCTCACTGAGATTGTTTCATAACCCATACTGACAGTCCTATCCTTTGATGGCTGACAAACTATACATGTCTCTGTTCTACTCGACCGGCTTCCTGTTTGTCTGATCATCAGCCTGTCACACTGTCCCAAACACATCCACATGGTCTTTGGGGCGCGGCACTGAATCATCGTTATGAATAACCTTGACGTTTCCTTTTATGCGAACATATTTACATGGTTCTATGAATCACCCGTGCAAATCATTTCACCATATCACCGTGCGGGCCAGAGCTTCGGAAGTGCTGCATAGATCTGGTTTAATCGCTGAATTAATTGATTTATTATTGCCTGTTATTAACGACATCTCTGTAGAGTGCTGACAATTAATTTTATTGGATCAGGCAGCGCTTCAGACGCAAGGTGATAAAAGATGATTGAGGGCCAGATGGAGAAGAGGAGACACACACACACACACACACACATACACAACCCAGGCCTCTGCAGCTGACTTTAGCAACTGCGCATAACACCTTCATCACACTGAACTGAATATTTCGCTATAATAATAACAGCAAAAGATCAGACTAACAATAGCATCATTATTTAACTATGGATATGAATAATTCCATCAATTAAGGGCAGGTAGCAAATTTCCTGCAGAATTCTAACCACGTTTATACGTCACGTCGCCTCGGCCGCAGAAGATATTAATGATCTCAGGAAGAGTTATGAATTCCCCACGGATCGTCCTGCCGCTTTATCTACGTCAACGCTGAAGTTCTCCAAAATGCATTTGTACAGCAGAGGTTTTTAAATCTGCATGGTGGGATTAATGAATGAACTGGCCAAATGAGAGAACGTGTAACAGCCTAGACAAGCGTAATGCAGCAAAGCAGGACTAATTAACACCAACTAACACTCCTCGTCGAAAAAACAAACAAGCGGCTATGTTCCGCTGTTCACAGGTGTCAGAGGGAACTGCTCCTTTTAATTAACAATACTTTTATTACGTGGGAGGAACAAGAACACTGAATATGTCCGTGTTCGTGTCAGGTACGTACATGCTGGAATGCCTGTACGTTTGTGAGGAAGGTTACAAAGTTCTAGTTGACCTTTTGTCCTGATGATGATGCCGCGAGAAAGACAGAAGAAAGGAATACAAAAAGGTCTCTGGCACTGGATGAAAGGTCATGAGCTAACTGAAACAATAATGAATCGTCATTTGGGGAACGAACATCTACACCACTGATGTACAATCAAGACGATCAAGATGGCTCCCTCAAAGTCTTGATGAGAAACGGACAGTCAAAGCAAAGTAAAGTATTGCTATGCTAAATATCATTCCTGTGAAAATGAACTTTGTAAACGCCGACTGAAACTGAGAGAAATTATTCACAGAGTAAAACTTTTGTTCGCCTGTGGATCGACAGGCGCACAGGAGAAGAACAACGGGCCAGCAAAATCAAGACAACAGCTCCTGCACACTGTTCACCTCACTCGCAATCAAGAATGAATTTTAATAACTTATTCAAATTCATTCCTAATTGCGAGTGAGGTGAACGTCATGCGGGAGTTTTTGTCCTAAGGTTTGAGAACATGAAATTGTGAGAACGCCGTGTGTCAACATTCGGTGTACGTACCTGCGTCAGCTTCTCCAGCCTCAGCTTCGCCCCCTTCAGGACGGGATCTGTATTACGGACGGTCATCTCGGGGTTCTCCCTCTGGTCCTTTAAAGTGCTGCCAACCACACGACCTGCATAACTATAGAAAGACAGAAGAAGGGAGAGACTTATAGCACGATGTGTCCCAGTTCTGTGTGTGTGTGTGTGTGTGTGTGTGTGTGTGTGTGTGTGTGTGTGTGTTGTGGTGCTGCTGCTCTCCTGCCCCAGTTTTCTCACCAGAACTGTACTAGTGTGTGTAGTCAGGGTGTCGTGATTCACTTCATGTGCATGGACACACATATCACATCACACAAACTTCCACCTCCCACACACACGCACACACACACACACACACACACACACACACACACACACACACACACACACACGCTGTAAAATTTGTTTACGCCTGGCAAAAAACAAAGAAACAGTCTTAAGCGTCACTTGAGACGTTGGACTATGGTGTCGTGAGTTCGTCTTTTAGCAGACTGATCTTAATCTTGATAACCTTGTTTGAGTCACAGAGACTTTATCTAGAACAGGTTTTGTGATGAGGTGGAAAAAAGCGTAACGAACTAAAAACCCACGATTTAAAGATGGTTATCCATTCACATTTTGGTGAGGTCTTTCACTGCACTGCATTAATCACACTGCATGTGGTTCCTGGTGATTCTTGTAAATCGAGCTTTAACATGTAAAGCATACAACTGGATCATAAAACAAAGTGCGCTGCTTCTTGACATTGACTGATTATCATTTCTACCGCAGTATTCTTTAAGGCGTTAAGTATTTATACCTTATTCAGCGATGGATTTGAATGGTGAAAACTTAAAGATGCTGCAAGGAACTTTTTGCTGACTCTGGTGTCCCCTGTGGACAAAAGCTTGTCTAAAGATCTTGATCCGACTAACGCGTGCATTTGTTTTGGAAGCAAATGAAAGACAGACGCAACATATTTTAATACCTTTTGGGTTTGTTTTTTTTAAACAAAGCTGTTTGCAGGATGCATAGCAATGAAGTGTATCTATCTGTGGCCATGTAAGATTAACAGCTGTATGTGACGGTGGTAAAACAAAGTAAACTTTGTGTTAGTGCTGTACCGTACCACCAAAAAAACAAAGCACTAAAAATCAGCTTCTTTCGTAGGCTGTGACACTCATCAAATTATCCTCAGCACTCTGCCATGAAAGTTAGTTCAATTTTATGACCGTTCCGATCTGGATAAGTCAGAATCCAACCCTGCGCAGGCAATAAGAATAACAATGGTCTTCGCTGATGGTCTCCTTTGCTTATGTAAGTTATGTAGAGACATCTGTATTAAATTGTGACCCATTCAAAACCAGTTAAATGTTCCTTGTAGTTAGTTTAGAAAATCTTTGTGACTGGACTGCCGCTCTCCTTTTTGCTGCCATAACATGACATCTTTAATTCTATAATCTGTGAGCCTGTTCAGACAAAATGTAATTTAGCCTGTTACCATGAATGAATGTTTCAGGGCTGTTCTCCAGTAACCGACCTCTTCTCACTGCTTTTTTGGGGGATTTCCACCACTCAACCCACGTGGAGTAGCCACTTTTTTTTCTGCAGATATGTGCTTTTAACAACCTCACATTGAACTTGTTTTAATATCAAGAGCGACTGAATGTGACATATTAAAGTCTTGACTGAGTCTGATCCTCGATCATCTTGATGCTTCTTTCTGTAGTGGGTTATAAGCGAGTATCACATCATCACTTGGCTGGGGGGTCGGAGTGGGTGGATCAAAAGAGAGATGAAGTGAGAGAAAGGCAAGAGAGAAGAAGAAACAACACTTCATGAGTCATATTTTTTTCCAAGTTTCCAAGTTCCAAACCAGCTTTCCTATCTAATACAATCAGACACCAACTCAGTAACCGCTGAGCCCACACCCTCGAAAACACAAACACAGGCTGGCTATGGCAACAAGGGAAGAGGATTGTGGGAACCAGAAAGCAGACGCGCGGTGGATGTCAGCTGAATCCAAAAAAATACAACTTGGCCGATGCCGAGGGATGGTGCGGTGGTGAAGGCCCCGGCCTCTGGAGCCTCGCTAACCCTGCTGGTCTGGAATCAGATCCCATCCGAGAAACTTTCATCCGACGCATGAAGTCTCTCATTAGGTTCCTCAAATCTTTTCTGTTTCATTCTCACACAGAATGTGTTTTCATGCATGCGTTTCCCCGATAAAAAGGTCATCTATATAAAAGTCAAGTAAAATGTCCCGAGGCCGAACTCACAAAGCTTTTTTTTGTGTTCTGGCTTCATTAAGCCTGACATTGGCAATCCATGATAACCAGCTCCACGGAAGCGCTCATGAGCCATCTCCGAGATGCGATTTCCATTCCAGCTTTGGGCAAGTTCACATTAAGTAAGCAGCCAATCGCACGTAACATCGGCAGATCAAGAGCTGCATGTTTAATTTGAGAGATGATGAGGCTGCCCGTCCTCGTGGGAAAATCAGGTCATTAGAGAGGCAAAAATAATATGCTGCTTTGGGGAGAAAGAAATCCAGCACATGATAAATATAATCAGTAGAAACGGAACAAAATAAAATATAGAAGACATTATACTGCCGACACTTTCAACATATTCAGTAGCCTAGAGTGGACAAGGGGGAAAATAATTACCTCTAGTTTTGCTCTTGTGTTTTATGATGAGATGCTTTATTACAGATATACTGTTTCTGCTGTCATGCAGGGACGACTGCTGGAGAAAAACTGCTCAATGATTAACATAAAGGCTACAGGAGAAGAGCAACTGATCAGGGTTTGTGCGACTGCAACACTGTGTACATAAATTAGTGGGAGCTACTTTTATGGTTGGCACATGGTTGTATCTGCCGCATCGCTTTTTGATTTATACTCCACGCTCCTGATATTAAATGCTAGACAGATGTACCATACGCGATCAGGCTGTACTGTGCTGTAATTATACATGCCGAAGCAACTGTTTACATTCTTCCGTTTGCTTTGTGATATGACCCACGGTGGGAAGCTCCCTCCTGTTTCTTTATACGATATGAGACATTTTTGTGCAGGTTGTTAGTGGGTGGGCCATTCACACGTTTTTTAAAATCCTTTTAATCTTTACGTACGCCACAGGAAGCAAACTACTGCACAAAATAACACGAGTGAAATCCTGAAACCCCGGGTTCAGTCTAAAGTTAGCTGGCTTACTTCTCGACACGGACCATATCTCACGGATCTCTCTCGTACTGCTGCATAAACATAATGAACCGTTCAAACACCATCGCCATGGAGACTGCTTACACTAATTATAAAGACGCAGCAGTCAACAGCTTATATCATAAAGTGCGTCCCACTTAATCTCTGTAAGATTGTAAACCTGCTTTTACTGTACACAAGACAGTGTGATAGGTATAAACAGGAAGTGATGCTAAATGTACCGACCTGCACAAAACATATGGTTCCTAAATCCCAAAAGGGATTACAAAAGGTTAAGCAACTTCCCCCCCAAATTATTTATCTAATCCATGGCAATAGAAAGCAGAATGACGAGAAGAAGGACAAGAAAGGAGCAGGGTGACGAGGGAGGATGAAAAAAGTGCAATTAAAAACCACAGACTGTGGCCCGGGGGGAAATCCCAAGATTCCTCTGACTCCAGCAAAGATTTTGCGGATCAGTGTCAACACCACACATCCAATGAATCTGCTGCACATGCAAGACTAACCCTAACCCAGTTCCTGGCATATTCAAGTTTTCCTTAAGCTTCATTAAAGCTATGAATGCAAGTCTTCATTCGTAAGTTAAGAGAGAAAACGGCGATTGAAGGTTGGCTGAGCATGTATTAGTTGCTCTTTTACCACAACAGCCTTTTTTTACACTAAGAAATAAACCAACTAACACAAATTGGCCGACACAAACAGAAGAGAGACTTTGGAAAATAATCAACATAATTAGTTTAAGCATTACAGGCAGGTATGAGGCCATTATCATGTATGGTTTTGAAGTTACAGAGGTGTATGAAGTTGTTTTCAAGTGGCAGATCAAGCAGATGAAGCGCAGATCATTCCTTCAAGAGCATTAAAAGATACATTTGTTGAGTGATAACAAAGGAAGACCAACCGACTGAATCATGAAACATGCAATTTGGGGTTTGTAATTACCTCCAGTATTTAATCAAAGATCTTAATGGTAAACTCATTCTAAGGGCCCAAAAATTGATTTCATCCCGATAATTAGGAACTGAGGAAGACAACACCTTCATCAGTACAGTCCAGTTATTGTGCAGAAAGCAAGATTTCACAAAAGTTTCCTATTTGATCTAAGGTACATTTCTTATTGTGACAGACAATGAGGTATCTATCTTCTGTGACCTTCTCAATCCTAAAACCAGTGGAGATATGCAACTTACTGTAATACACACCAACTCTCTGGCTGTGAGTACTGTGTCAGTATGTGTAATTTGTATCTTGCAATTGATGAAAGGGGAGTTACAATTTCTCTGTAGGAACTTGAACAGAATCAGCCTCACAGTATAATAATGTATCATCTGCATAAAAATGTAAAGTATTTGTAATGGGCTGTCCTTACCCTGGCACAGCGACATCAATGTCATAAATGTCTTTTGAAATATCTATGAAATGAATTAGAGGTACGCATTCTGACTCCGAAAGAGGATAAATCTGTAAATATACAAGACAGGATTCCCATTGTCTAAATCAGTGGTTTCCAACCTTCTCGGCTGGTGGACCCTTAAAATGAGTCAATGTCTACTTGTAACACCCAGTGACAGGTTATGGCTTCAATGTGAGATAAGGGCTGTGATCAGTTTAACCGAATGAGGGACTTTTTTCTTCACAGATTTCATCTGTAGCAGCTATTGATTAGCAATTCCAGGATAAGTGACAGGCAGAACAACCTGGGAATTGGATGATAGTCACCAGGGTCACTGCAATCTCCGCAGCAAATGAAAAGGGACCACATTCGACAATTTTCATGACTATGATTATGCAAGATGTAATCCAAATAAATGATTAATGGAATAATATCTGTAATGATCGGTGCAATAGCGGGAGAACGAAAGGATCCATACTGTTACGCCCATCAGCTGTCTAAAATCTACGGCCTTGAGAAAAATAGCAGCAAAAAAGAGTTGGCGTGTGTGTCTATTTGCAGAACGAGGCTTTCATACAATACCTTGCCAGCAGCAGCAAAAAATCTGTTGAAAGCTGATTAGATATTGTTCTCACTTAATGCTTAACGCCTTCACATTCACTGAGGCTGGAGGTGAAAAGGTGGTGGCTTTTTTTTTCCTATCTGACTCCATTTCAGTGGTGTTAAGTTCAATTAAAACGGTAGACTGAGATCAAGTATCATTAACTCATTTCAAGTTCTACAGAAAAGCAGTCAGTGGACACTGTCACTGATTGGACTCACAGACATTGGACGTTTTGCCTCTTTCCTCTTTTGGCTTCTAAGAATTGGCAAATGTGTTATTCTCGGGGCTGATGGCTACCGAAGTTACAGAGAATATTTTTTTGTGGAAAATTAAAAGGTCTTCTTCTCCAGTTTGTGAATTGTGCTTTATATTCATGTGGCAAAGAAGGCACTGACAGCATCTGCACAGCTAGAGCATTTTCTCGCGCCCAATACCTGCTGAATGTATTGGAAACTGTCAGCGCCGTGAATGAGCTATTGGCCAGATTACAGACTATCGAGATTCCCTCCGTCTGTCCGACAACAGATGATAATGCTGCAGAAAGTGTGCCGCAGATGACACAGAAAAAGGTGACTGTGAGTGACACTTAATAAGATCTAGAGGACCACAGACATAAATCACCGGCACCGTAATGACAAAGCTGCTCCGCCGTTGCCCTCGGTTACAGCGTGGCTGTTAACGGCAACACACACAGATCCATTCTCCTGTCTCATCTCTGCGGCAAACGACATTTAAAGCATCTGCGGCGCACACACACACACACACACACACACACACACACAAAAAACACAGTGAAATTGAAATTAAGATAGTGATCTGATCTGAGGGAGGCGTGTAATTATATGAGTCAAAACCTCAATTGTAAATCTACCTGCATTCCTGCGGAGTCTTTTACACTGCTCCATCACACACACACAATAGCATACTGTATTGACACCTGAGGCTTATACCTGTTCTTCTTGTATGTGGAAGATGTGGGAGAGATACGCTGTGGTTTGGATGGGTTTGGAATAATTGCACTAATCTTCACTTTCTCCGTCTTTCACATTCCTCACCACCCCCCTCCAGACAATTCTTTCTCGGCGCTCCAACAGCACGTCCCTGACGCTGTGAAGCATTCATGGCTGATGTAGAACAGATCTGAATGCATTAGAAATACACAACATGCGTCCTAACATCGGGTGTGGCAGGTCTACGGCGGTGGAGGCAGGGTAAATGACTTGTTACCTAGTGGTGGTGATGAGATGCTTCCCTCTACTGGAGATTATCGGCTATTACAGCTCCAGCTGACTACATAAACAGTACAGTTTAGTCTGTCTACATGCAGATAGTGGTGGAAGAGGTATTCAGATCCTTTACTTTGGTAAGAGTCCTGCATTAAAAACTTTACTGAAGTAAAATTATGTAAAAAGTATCAGCAGTAGAAGCACTCATTACACAGGAAAATGGACATCTTATCAAGCATTCACCTGGGCTCACCTAGCCTTAGCAGCCCACATGAAGGCTGGTTGGGTCAAAAATCCACAAGTGGCCATAACGACTCTGAAACTCAGAGCTCACAAGTGTCCTTAGACTCTGTAAGGACACTACCACACAGGGTTTAAAAGCCTGCAGCTCCCCTCCAGTTAGTTAGAACTGAAGAAGCCTCTTGGATGAGAGGTGAAACGTCTTCAAGAAACTGAAACACGTCGAGTTGCCTACGATACAGCACTTCACCATTACCATGACCTGGGCGACTGAGAACCTTCATGAACAGGTCCTTGTCGGTGTTCTGAGTGATGATGTTTTTGGATTAATATCGTTGAAATCATTATGAATTAATGCGTATGTTGCATTTGACTACTGTAGATGTTTAAGACTAAACCAATTCTAACGCGTTAATATACGGCTGGGTAGTTTAATCTACAGCAATGCACCATATTCTTTGGGAGCATCATAAGTTTGTAGCATCTCTGTCCTGCCCACATATCTTTAAAAACTGTATCTTAAGAAGCTGGAGAAATGACCTAACAAATAAAGGAACATCTCATTCTTCAGTTTATCAGAATAATGAAAAATCAACACATCTGGAGATACATGGTGCTAGTATTAGGGATTAGTTTAATTTAGGGACCTCTAGTAATTTGTAATAATTGCGGAGGGTGTGCAAAGCTGCATGTCAGTGATTTGGGGGTGTATTTCTTTTAAAACATCCGTTTTTCTGCTGTCTGACAACTGAACAATGAAATTTGATTGTGGCCCATAACATGTTGCAAAGCAGTCAAGCGGTGAGATCAGCTATAATGACATTTACAAGAGATGACAGAGACGGTTAGGAGCAACAAAAGGTTGTCCTGTTCAATTACAGCCACAAAACATCTTTTACTTGAGCTACATGTCCTGCTGGTGTGTATTTATCCTTGTATTTATCATCCACATGCAGAAAGTGGGCAAATTCATTTTGAACTATATCTGTAATGTGGCTGCTGATGAACAAACAACTGTGCTTTTGAAAGTTGATCTCACGAGGTCCCCGGTCATACGAGGTCTTCAGATGTACAGTACAGTAGTAAAAGTATAAGGTAGCACAGTACTGAGTAAATGCACTAAGTTACGTTCGACCACTGGCAGCAAAACACATCTTTAAAGTGTTTAACAGTAACTGCTCTGAATATTCTTGCGCAGTTACCCAATATCAGTTCATCGTCATACCATCATAATTGTGCTGTCTTCTCCAGAGGCCAGTCAATCAGAGGCTCAGAGACACATTGAGACTCCGCTGCATATCACACACTGGATTTCATTTGTCCCATTTGCGCTTTTTTGATTTAAATCAGAGACATTCACCGAGGGAGAAACGGCTGCCGTAAATTAGCGACGGATGGGGGCTGTGACATTAAGTGAGACGGGACAGATAGGAAGCCGCTCGGTGCGGCTGTGACTCTAAATGTCATTGTTTGATTGAAATTTCTTCTTAAATTATCTCGAGCAGATATAACGAGTCTGAATGACAGTTTTTGAGAGCCACTGTGTCCGTAATATGATGGAGAACCGCGCACAATGGTGAAGACTGTTCTCTGCTTTGTCTGTACCAGACTGGCCGGGAGCGACTGTAGCTGCTGCCAATTGGGTCCTGCCATCGCCTCAGTGTATGTATGGCCTAGTCTGGGCTGGCAGCTGATAGCAATGTTTACTCATGGGTCTCCACATTGTTCGAATAATTCAAAGTAACTCGCCGGTGGTTGTATTCTGAGCTTATTACCTTAAGTTGTTGAATACGATAAAACGATTGTAGAATTGTATCTTACTTCTTTTTTATTCCTTGGGACGCAGCAGTTTTGTTTGTGCAAATTTCTCCTGCTTGTTTTCATTTGAAATGTAAAAGCTATTTCACTTATTTCACCTCGTATTTTCTTACTGAGGGCATTCTGATGCTGAACATTCCCCGAGGATGCTGTTTAAGATGCCCTTGGGCATGTGTTGAGCCGCCTATCTCTCTTTCTCTCACCAACACAGACGTTTGTAAGTGAAGTGGGTCAGAGGGCGGAGGAGATGAATGGAGGTCTGAATAGAAGGGTGGAGAGATGAATGGATGGCTGAATTAATGAATGAATGGGTGGATGGGTGGATGGATGGATGGATGGATGCAAGAGAGAAGAAGATGTAAAGAGGTCAGAGAGGCACAGGCTGGCTAAAATCCAACACAGGCTGAGTATAACATCTCTTCTGTTCCTTGAAGTAAAACTTCACCGATAAACACACTTTCTGAAACTTCGACTAGTTTATGTGCAGAGACCTCACCGCAACGTAGGTCACAGACAAGATGACAAAGTGAAACAGGTCCTCTGGATGTACTGTAGGTAAGGATGCAAGTTAAATGCAAATCAGGATGTAAACAAAACACTGCGCTTGTAAGAAAGACATTTCATCCATTGTGCTTAGTTTTCTTCAACTCTGGCAAAACAGGTGACTTTTTATGTTGGGTAAACTACAGCTTTTCTTTATTTTGGAGAAAATCTGTTATCTAATACAGATCAGGTGTGACCAGGTCAATTTAATCCACAATCACGTCTCATTTCTGTTTAGTTCTGTCCACCTGGATTCTGACTAAAAATGATTAACTGATTCTTTATGTTCCAGTTTTAATCAGTTTCTTACATTGAGGTACCTGATTCTTTGACTTAAGGCACATTTTACAACAAGACAGTTATTAAAGTTCAGGATCATTTAGTTAAAAAAAGTATTATAAATAAAAAGTTATTATTGGTAATCACAATTCACTGATAATTAAAATAAGCTTATGAATTTGAAAAGTATTATACTGTATATGGTTATATAATAACAGTGTTTATATATTTATTTAATATCATTATTTATAATTATTGTAATGACAACTATTGTGACATTTTAAGGGTGTAATCATCTGCATTTCTGAATCATGAAAGTAATATACATTATATATATAAAATCATATATATGATTATATTATTAAATCACAACAAAAGTTTTCTTGTGACGCTTGTCCTACGAAGCGGGTTTGGGCCATTAGTGTATATTACTATGAGCAGCGGCAAAGAAATGGCAGAGCAATTAAACACGAGGTTCACTGGCCGTCACTGTAGCGCTGACAGTGACAAAGCAATTGTGTGTGTGTGTGTGTGTGTGTGTGTGTGTGTGTGTGTGTTTGTTTATTTGTGTGGGAAGGCTTGTTGTCCTTGGAAGGCTTCACGGCCTGTTTCATATGGTTGATAGACCATTAAGAAGAAAACCTCCAGCTACTGTTTGCTCCTGAGATGTGTGTGTGTGTGTGTGTGCGAATGTGTACTTGTACATCTATCTTTGTGGGAACCAATTTGAGTTTTGGACCTTGGGAGTGAGGACATTTTTGGAAAATGACATCATTTTGTCAAGCCCTCACTTTTGTGAAAGAGTTACAAAGAGCTGTTTGAGGCTCCAGACTTGGTTTTAAGGTTTAGGTTACAATTAGGTTTAGTTTGGGGTTGGGATGAGGGTCGTGGTGATGATTAAGGTTACGGTAAGGGGCAGTATAAACATGTCTGTGTGTGTGTGTGTTTGTGGGTATACGTTCATGTGTGCTGAGACAGGGCCGTGTGCAGTAAGACGTCAGATGACCGCAATCATCCCATATTCTGTGTGTATCGCGGGGCGCGCGCTGGTTTGCGTGCGCGCCTGTGAATGCGTGTGTGTGTGTGTCGGTACGTGTGTGTGTGTTTGCCCATTTGTCTTGTTACCAGTTTAAGCTGCCAATGCAATCACCATGAGAAAGACTCTGGAAACGAACTCTCTAACCTTCACAACCCTGTCACCCCCCAACCCTGGCAACTCTTAGGAGCCACAGACACACACACACACACACACACGGACACACACATTCTCATATGCCTCAGTTTGGTGTCTCCTATAAATCATCATTATCATCGTAGAAGCACTCGTCACCGGCATTTTAATGATATAAAGGGGCCTCATTACAGACATTTCTAAAGTGTGAAATCCATCTTATCTGAGATTAGGGCGACATTTAGCAGTTTTGGTGTTACAGAAACATGTCACTGCATGTGGGAAAAAATCCAAACTGAGGATAGGAATTTAGCTATTACAGAACTGACTTTGACATCACCTGGCTTACCTAGAGTGACAGAAACATGATTCACACATGTGAAGTGCAGTCAGAGTTGATGTAAAACCAAGCAGCAACCTCTGGGGCTGAAACACGATGGAGCCACTTGAGATCGGCTCCAAAACAGAGTCAATCCCCATATAATATAACAGACATGTCGACAGCGTGGTACAGGAACCAGTTCTGTCCTCCATAGTTACTTTTCCCCACTCATGACTGTACCGAGTGTGTTATTTAGCCTTAGCCAGCTTGGTTGCTTGCAGCTGAGTGGGACTGAACTCACAAGACTTGCCTCAGCTCCAGCCAGGCTCCACCTATTCGCCCGTGTATGGTAAGCCGGGGGTTAGGCGGGGTCAGTCGCTGCCAAGATGGCGACGGCCAGCACCACCCACTCTGAGCTTCATTCTGGCTCTTCAGAAACCAATGGTCGACGTCACTGTGGCTCTTGTAGCAGTAATCCGGTCATTAACTATGCACCAACTTGGACTCCTGAACACAGGCCTGAAATCTCAGCACGAGCCTGATCCCGGCCTGACAGCTGGCAATATTTTTTATTTGCAAAAATCCTGTCCAAAGCCAATATTTTTATATATGAACTCTCTCTCTTTCCATATACTTTCTCTTTAATATGCAGAATCAGTGCAGCAGGATCACATACTATGTCAGGGCGACTGTTCTTGGTGTTTAGCAGTTCCTTCCTTTGCTTTAAAGTAATACAGCAAACACACAAACCTCTCCACGACATCTTGGCCACTCCAGCATGTGTGCTGCTCAATCTCCATCTCGCTCTCGCAAAGCATCTCTGGTAGCTCCGAGAAAAACCACTGGTACCGCTGGATAGAGCCCTCAAACTCCCTGGAAGAGAGAGAGAGAGTCGGCATGCTTGGGTAGTTGTCAGGAACAGTAGGATCAGTGTACCATATACCAAATTTGTTACAATTTTAGACTTGTCATGTCCAATTCCCTGTGAAATCCGACTGAAAACAACACGAGGGGAGTGAAACAAGCTCATAGCAGGTTTTGAAAGTGACTGCATAATGAAAGCTCCACCTTTAGAAAATGGCTATATCCTTCAGGAGGAATGACTCATAAAAGAATGAAGACATTGTCTTTTTCAGATGCCACTATAGCTACAGAGAATGAAAGGTTCGCTGACTGGTTTGACCTTTGATAACTATCACCAGTGGGGACACCTGAGTTCCCAATAATTGCTGTAATAAACTGAATAATTCTCACTGATGCGTTAAATGATTGTAGAATAAAGGTACAAATTTGGACGTTAAACAGATTAAATGATTATTGTAAAAAAAATGCGCAGACCAGACATTAACAGGTGATTAGATGCATGTAGTTTGACTTTGTTATTACATACAAATACTCCTTTAATAAGGGAGACAAATTTACCTCGACAGTTTTTTCAGGCTGCGACTTTTGTCTCCTCTGGAACCTTTAAGAAGGAACGACCTGCCGGGACACATGAACACACACAGGCACAGGGAAATATATCTTTGAATTGATTTTCTTCTGCTGTGACTGAAGGTCAAATTTAAAAAAAAACCTCTGTCTCTTTCCTAGAGGGAAAATTCCCGCCCCAGATATTCTAACCTCTGGCAGAAGTCATTCCGGTACGGGTCTCACCTTCGGGGTTGCTGCTGCAGACGCTGATGAGCAGCGAGACTCGCCGGGGGAGGCGATGTCACAGGTGACCTCTCCGAGGTGACGGATGTAGCAGGGCTCGCCGAGGCTGTAACGTGCGAGGTGGTGGGATTTGCACTTGGCGTCATGGGACCAGCTGCATGGGGTCCACACACCTTCTCTACCTGAGGAAGAGGCGGTTGGCAGGTTTGTGCTTGAGAAAGGTTAATGACGACCACATGGTTGCTCTTCAGCGATCTAGAACAACAGCGTCCAAACTTTTTAGTCTCACAGCCCATCAGATGAGCTCAGGTACCCCTTCATCGACACCAGAGATTTCAAACAGGATGTGATTTAATTATTAGTTATAATTAATGAATCATATGAATGTGGATATTGTTGCACTTTTTTTAAACAAGACATAGTGATCCTTGGATTGTCAGATGTCAGTGGCTTGGGTCTTTTCTCCCAGTAGGTTCAGTCAAGTTTGTACTGGATGTTTTATCCATCTATTAGTGATTTCAACTTCTCTGCATGCTCCTATCAGCTACAATATGTGGTGTTAGAGTTTAACAACTTGACACAGTTTGCTGGGAAGTGTGTCCTGCGCAGTGTGCGGCTGCAATTAACGATTATTTTCATTGTTGATTAATCTGTCGATTATCTTATTGTTGATTAATGGATTAGTTGTTTGGTCTGTAAAATATCAGTAAATGGTTCAAACTGTTGATCAGTGTTTACCAAAGCAAAAGATGAGATCATTAAATATCTTTTTTCATCAACAACCCAAAGATACTCAGTTTCCTGTCTTAATGGATAGTGTCTGTATTGAAGAAGCTGGAATCAGAAAGTTTTGACTTTTTTTCTAACAAAAAATTTATAAAACCGATGGATCGATCTATCAGCAGTTGACAATTGACTAGACTGATGAAGCAGATTGATATGTAATAGATCAGTGTGTTTCTTTTTTAACCAAAAAGCTGAGCTTCATAATCAATCCCATGTGAACCTCGGACAAAGCAGATCACCCACTGCAGTGCAAGTACAGTACCACTGGTCAAAGGCAACCAGATTTGCCAACTTGTTCCTGTCTAGATATCCTATTAGCCGGGCAGGCCTGGGCAATATGGCTGAACAGTGTATCCCAATAGTGAAGTTTCGTATCGGTCAGTATGCATAACTATTGATCCTTTCTGATGACCTGACTTATTTTTATCCTTTAAAAAAGACTAGGTGAAAAAAGGTTTAAACTAACCTTTTCATATTGAATTTAAGCACTTTAACAAGGAACATGTTTCAGAATCATTTTAACACAACAGTGGAAAACACTGAAATAAAAATACTGCCATACCGGCGAGCTGACCTGCCCTTGTTTATTCCCAATTTCCACTCCGTCAGCACTCATTTTCACACTCTGGTGTTAATGGGTTGTTCTTGAGTTTCGAGCCGGTGCGGCAGATTGTCAAACATTCATAAAATGTACCCTGCGCTTTCCGTTATTAAATGTATTACATGAGACAAAAAGCAAGCATAAGTTCACATAATAACATCCAATATGTTTTTCAGTCCTAGCTCCATTAAATCCAGGCCACACAGTCAGAATTGTAAAACTCTGTGTTATGTACTACTTGCAAAAATCAAAAACTGATGTTGTTCTGTGCTTTAAAGCAAAGGAGCCCAGAACAATTACCTCCAACTGGTATTACAGAGGCTGGTAAAATCAGTCCCCTCAGCGTTGCTCTCACACTGTTACAGAGGTGACTGCTGTCTTAAAATTCATGATGCACTTCAACACTGACAAAGGGTTAGGGGTCAGCCTCTGGTGATGTGTCCAATGAATGAGACGCCTGGTCAAATATTTAATGAAGTGGTATTTTCTTATTAGCCACAATTAGCGGCGCGATTATGCCTGTGTGTGTTTGTTTACCTCTCAGGAATCTACTCTACTAAGTCCACAATGTTCCCTCAAAGTTGGAATGCTTTCTCAAGTCCCCCCTTCCAACAGTGTGTGTGCATGCATGTATTTGTGTGTCGTCTGTTTGTCCGGAGATTAGCCACAGAAACTTTCTCATCACTCGGGACCGAGCTGCATTCTGGGTATCGGTTGTCCCGCCAACCGCGCTCTTTGTCTGGCACTGGATCTGTATTCACGCTCACATACACACTCGCACAAACACACACACGCACGCACACACAGACTGAGGGGAACCCCAGATCCTCTGAAGAATGAGGCTGTTTTTAGCCCTTCTAGGTACAAGGCTTTTGTGAGGAGATCCAACTGCCAGGCTGAAAGAGAACCCACGGCCTTCCTCGCTCTGTGTCCAAAATTCAAATGACTTTATTATTGGGGCATATGAGCGAGGACGCTTTAGCAATCTGTTACTGATCCATTTTTAGTGCCTGTGCTTTAGAGGGGCACATTTGAGGGATGAAACCTTTGTTTAGTATTCAAACCTTTCAAAGTATTAATATCCAGAATCCAAAATGGAAAGTACACAAGTACCGCTTGGATACACCTTCCCCTCCATCCCATCATCCCCTCCGCTTACTGTGGCTGTGATGCGCGGCCCGTGCAGCTGAGCGTGCAGTATGGCGTCGTTCACGTGATTTCGGACCGCCAACAGGGCGAGCTCCATGCTGTTCTGGTTGCTGCTGGTCGCTAAAGTGGCGGCTAACCGTTGGAGCAGCACCACCAGGCTCCCCCAGGGGGCGCCGAGCTCCGACACGCCCATCTAGAAAAGAGAGGATGGATGGGAAAAGAGGCGAAATGGGAAGAGTGGAGATGACAAATGTGGAAAGGAGAACGACATGCTTCAATACTATGTTTAAAATGTTAACTAAAGCAGACAGTTTGGCTCCAATGTGCTGCACAAATCATTCTTTAAAATCATCTATCTGTGGCAGAGATCATGACACGTTGCTATAATTAGTAAATCAAACGGACTGATGAACCGATGATTGGGATGACAGGCAGTTTATATCTCACGACAGAAGTGCCAAGAGCGCACTTTCTCATAAACCAAGCCGCCTTCTGTCACCGAGAGGCTGTTCCGACTCGTCCCTCCGCCTCTCCTCGACTTCGCCGTGTGTGTTTTTCTCTCCTTTCTTTAATGAAGAGGATAAACATGATGGGAGTTGTTTTTCCATCACACTTTCTCGCCTTCCAAGAAACTCTCAGGCAGGATGAGCAGTGCCATCCTCCAGCCCTCGCGCTATAAACAAGTCTCTCCACTGCCGGCGCGGTTCAAGCTGTCCAGCAAATGTCGCAGCGGCCCAGTAAGACGCTCGGAAGGCTCTGCCAGTTCTCTTGGCAGCGCTCTTGTTATTTGTCGGCCTAAGACTTAATGTGGGAATTATTTATTGATGATAAAGTGCTGTGAATGACTGATTCAGCTAAGTGAGTGATGGGAGCACGGCTGCTTCTTTTTGTTACTTGTCTCTCCGACAGCAGAAGGAGGCAAAGACTCGGAGGTTTCCCATGCATCTAAAACACTGTCGCCACACACACATACGCCGCCTGGAAATCATTCTGGATGAACGTTTGCCGATCGCGAATCATTTTGTGGAGCAATACATTACCGACATGGTGTCTGAAATGATTTACTTTTGAACTGTCGGGAGGTTTAAGGGCACGTTTATTTAAAGGGATAGTTCAACGTTTTAGGAAATATGCTTAGTCAAAGCAGATAACCATCACATAACACAAAATTGTGTTTGTACATTTCTCTTTGTGTTCAGGTTAAATATTAGAGGAATAACGGAATAAGTTCGACTGGCAATATCATACTTTTTAACTTTGTTTTTGCTAGCTGTGTCCACCTGCCTCCCATGTCTTCATGCTAAGCTAAGCTAATTGCCTCGTCACACTAGCTCCATACTTAAAGTGATATTCCGGTGTAAGTTTAATCCATGGTCTAACACACCTTGACACCGAGTAAGACTCCCCCTCGAGAGGTCAAGTTAGCTGACCGCTAGCTTAGCTAGTTTTAGCAGCCTCAGAAAAGACCGCACGAAAACAATACACTGCAGCTTACGTCTCCAACTAGAAACGTCATCAAAAAGCCACAATTAATGGTCAGAACAGCACCAAACTTCAGCAACAGTACATGTACAGTCCCAGCACACAGTACGAAGCATCAAACATCTGCTAGCTTTGTCGGATTTGTATTGAAAACACAGCACAATTCACCGCTCTCCTCCAGCAGCCTGCCTGTGTGGGGAAGCCCTGACGAGTCGATTACCGAGTGCAGTAGATTTCCGCAGGATCAATCAAGGATTCATCAAGGATGAAAATGACTGATTATTACTCCATGGAATGCTCAGTTCTTATTACCGAGAGCGGACAGAGAAAAGAACGGAAGTAATGGAGTAATAATCAGACATTTTCATCCTTGAACTGCAGAAATCTACTGCACCAACTGTTGCTGAAGTTTGGTGCTGTTCTGACCATTAATTGTGGCTATGAGTGGCTTTTTGATGGCGGTTTCTAGTTGGAGACATAAGCTGCAGTGTATTGTTTTTGTGCAGTCTTTTCTGAGGTTGCTAAAACTAGCTAAGCTAGCGGTCAGCAAACTTGACCTCTTGAGAGGGAGTCTTACTCGATGTCAAGGTGTGTTAGACCATGGATTAAACTTACACCGGAATATCCCTTTAATGCACTGATCCAATGTTGAGTTTAATAGCGTCGGTGGGTACAGTATAACAGTATAACACATGTTAAAGCTGCAATGTAAAATTTGGCCACCTGCCAACTGTTGGTGTCGCAACGTGGGCAACAGAACCGAGCTCTCCAGCCGGAGGGAGGCCCGTTTAAGGAAGGCAGTGCTGAGGTGATTTAGCTGCCTCACCAGGATTCTCACTCTGGGGTTGATGAGACACGGCAGGCAGGTGGGGAAGAAGGTCACCCATGACCAGCTTGGAAAAGGATCCAGATTATTTTTTCAGGAGGCGTACAGTTTTATTTTTGTTCAATAAACTCAACAGGGGTGAGAATATTTCATTTGTATTTCTTCACACTAATGTTAGTTCACTTTTGACGTGTGCCATTCTGTCTCACATATTGCACCTTTAAAACCCATTAGACACCAGCACTTACCAGACATCCTCTCATAATGTTGACACACAGTCCGGTACAGGGCCGTATCAGTGTCAGCCCTCTGCAGTGGGAGCAGTACTGCATCCTCACTAAGCCGCGGCCACACTCTCTGGATAACGTCGCCTTCTCGGTCGCGTTCACGACCTCTCCGGCCAGCCTCAGCAGTCGGCTCAGCGCTCGGCCCGCCCCGAGCGCGCGGGACAGGCTGCTCACCAGGAGGCGAGGGTGGGGTCCGAACGGGCTGACGTCCTGCCGCGTCATCCGCAGGCAGTCGTCGCGGTAAGCAGCGGGGGGCGAGCGGGACTGGGGCGACGTGCGGCCGATCCCAGGGTTGAGGAGGCGGCGGTAGACCAGCGGGAAGAGGTCATTGTAGAACCGACGCACAGCGTGGTCCAGTGAGGAATTCGAGTCCCCGGAGAGGTGCCGCTTGATGCTGCTGAACAGGTGAAACACAAGGGGGCGACAGTCGGACGCCAGGGCAGAGTAGGCGCTGTCGAACAGGGTGCCAGTCAGGTTGGACGTGAAGGACACAAGCGACTCGAAGGTCTCTGGCGTGAAAGAGAAGAGAGGCAAATGTGGATTTTATTGTAGCATGTGCTCTAGTGACAAATATTCATGATGATGAGACATGACTATAACTGACAGGAATATTAACAACATTATTTTATTTATAACTATTCTCAGTCTTGTTATATTGACATTCTTACCTGTATTATTTCTGTTCTGCTGCTGGTGGTGGTGCTGCTTGTATATGTGTGGGTGTGTGTGAGATAGTTGTGTGTCTGATGTTATATTCTTACCTGTAAAGTGTACAAAAAGTTTGTGGGTAGTGTTCAATTAAAAACAACTGAAGGTAGAAATGTTGACCTTCTGATTGCCCTCGATAAGATACATAACCAGAACGGCACTCAGTATAGCGCACACCTCTGCCAAGGCCCAACAGTCCCCTTTGATTCAATCAAGCCTAATCCAATATCAAACTCCACGGCCCCGTATCACTCTACATTTTTAGAAACCACCCATAACTGCTTAAGCATAATTTGAGCTCATCAGATCTAGAATCTACATCAAATTCTACTCACTCATAGAAACCAGCCACCTATCTCTCAAGATCAATGCATTGTTCTCTGAGAACTTGGCGAAAATGTTGAAAAACACCCTATCTCGCAATGTTAAAGACACTGAGAAGAAAAAAATCCTGGATCCGTCCCCTTATCTGGATCTGCACCAAAACGTAATGGGGTCTATTCTGGGCTGAGACCCATCCTCCATCCAAGTTTCACGGAAATCCGCTCAGTAGTATTTGTGTAATCCTGCTAACACACCAAGCGACAAAAAGACACGAGCGAAAACATAACCCCCTCGGCGGAGGCGAAAAGTCAAGTGATCACCAAAGTCATGGGATTCCTCTTCTTGGAGCCATAATAATGTCTGTTTCAAGTTTAATGTCAGCGCATCCGCAAATTGGATTACCAGATTTCTGTCTGGACCAAATTGGTGGATGGACCAGCTGACTGACCGACATCACCATCTTTCGAGCCAAGCCGCTCGTGTGGCCAAATAAAAACATTATGAGCAACAACAGTCTTTTTGTGAGACCCTTCAAGGAATGCAGGCACTGTTTTATTTATGGTTCAACAGAACCATCACACATAGAATGTCTGACTTCTCAACTACTGAACTGATTCTGTTCACAACCTCTTGGTTGGACAAGTTTTTCAATGTTAGAAAGTAGTTACAAAGTATAATAAATCAGAATACAAAAACAAAATGCAAGATAAAAAAACTTTCAACCTCTCACTACCAGTCAAACCATCCTAACACCAAAAGTTCACTGCTGCAAATACTGGTACCCCAGTGATGCTTTGGGTATTGTAATAAATTAATACACCTGATAAATGCCCAAGTAGTAGATTAGTACACAAAGATGGAATATAAACACAGCTACCAAAAAGAAATGTACAGCCATGTTCACAGAACAGTTGTGATAAATGCATATATCTGAGAGCAACCCCCATTCTTGGCTCACATGTGATGTAATAAATAAACATAACTTCACTGTATACCAGACAAAGTTTGTCATATTTGTTACAGAGCCAGACTGATATATATCATTTGGCTTATCACAGATATATATGGTGTCAGATATGTGCAGATATGAGTTTCTTTTTCTTTTTTTTCAGGATAAAATACAGACAAAGATGCTTTGGTTAGAGTCATTACATTTCCAGTGAAGTTTACAGTTTGTGTGCACTGATGAAGTTGATTGTTAAACTGTAAAATATCCAGCCTCAAATGTGTTTGTATGTGAGTATCTTTCCTCCGAGTGTTTGATGACCACATTTGAAGGATCATCTCAAAAAATGTATATGTACATTTTCTGTGTATTTAAGAACATCAGCCGACATGTCAACATCATAATTTCTTCACTCTTCTGGTGAAGATTCTGGTGTCAGCACTGGCTGTAGACATATGAAGCAAAAATATACAGTGTGTGATATACCTAACTTACATAACGTACAGTAAGTCTATATAAAAGTGTTCTACTTAGCAATGAGGGCATGGCTGACATGTGTGTCATTCCCACATGTAAGATGTGTCATTTCCATATTTGTGCATATATCAGTTTCCCTTGTTACACAGTGTCTGTCTCACTAACCTTGGACTGACTTTATCCTGCTGCCTACGAGCCAAAATAGCACGCAACTTAATTCATCCCCGAGCTCGTTCTCACCGCCCTGTTATCTTTAGTCAGGTGATAATGAGAGGCCCGATCTCAGGATCCACTGTGTTTCCTACGTCCGACACGGTCTAATAAAGTGGACGGCAGCCTTAACAGAGGCTGTGTGCCCGTGGTGTGTAACAGTGTGTGTGTGTGTGTCTATGTTTGAAACTTGCCAAGTAAAAAGGGTGATGTCAATCTGATGGCATCCTGACACACACACAGAGACACACACAGACACAAACTGGATGAAAAGAGAGAGGGAAATCTATTCAACTGTGACTTTCACTCAGTCATTCAACCCGTCAGCGCGCAAGTTCGTGTGTGTGTGTGTGCGCGTGTGTGTGTGCTTCAACAGCTTTGTATTTCACTATCGCAGCCTGACTCTCCCGAGTGTGAACGTATTTAATAACTCACAAATAGATTAGATCGAGAAATCATTATCACTCTCCAGGAGAGTTTTCACAACAGCGACACTGTTCAGTTCTCCTGCATTCATACTCATTTTCCCGCAGACGGATGAAATCTAACGAGGTGACATTGATGGCGGTCGGCGGGGACGAGGCGGCGGAGCGGCAGAGGCATGACTCACGACAGCACCGAGTGATAACGTCTCACTTTTATGTGTTTGCATACCCACGTCCCGGCAGCGGCAACACAAATACAGACGGCATCGAGTGACACGGCACCGTCGACTCCGGGGTCATGTGATTAGCTCTTTACCCCTCTGCGATTGGATGACAGCTGCGCCGCGGTGGAGAGGGCACAAGGGTCTTACAGTGCCAGGAGAAGCACACGCGAGCATGCAGACGCATATGCCCGCACACACAGCACACACACACACACACACACACACACACTAAAGTAATCCACAGGGTGTAAATAGAGCCTGAGTACAAGCGCTCTGGGCATGTCTCAGTTTCTCTAGTGGGTTTTAATCACTGAGCTTTGGAGAGGGGATCCGCTGAGACTCAGCTCAGCTGTTGACCACTGCTGTCGTGCAAAATTAATTTCATTCATTAAAGGATTGGTTCACCCAAAGCGCAAGCTAGAATTATTATTCCCCCCTTCTCGTGCAATCTGGCTAGAAAAAGCTACAGCAACTGAACCGTATGGACAAATAACCAACCCACATTTGATATATAAGATGGAGACCTGTTAAGATTATGATTATTCCTGATCCTAGATCATTATTAGGCTGTTGTCTTTTTGTATGTTCACTCCTTTACCCTGCTCTTTATTACATATCTAATTTAACTAGCTGATATATTCATTATTCTTATTAATCTATCCATTTAATCTTACTTTTACTTTCAAAACCATGAAATCCATGTAGGTTTTGTGAGTTACAAAAAAACAAAGAAAGAAAAGAAACTAGACTCATTTAGCTGTGTGGGTAGCTTTTTTATCTGTTATAATGTTGTGATATTTGGAACTTCTTTTTTGCATTTTCCTCTAAAAACTGTTGACAGAGAGTCCGGCACGCCGTTGCTGAAAAGCCATCAATTTATCTTCCAATTAAATCATCTATAAACTCATGAATGGAATACATGAACATGTCGGTACCGGGTGTGACTGGTGTTTTTTTTATGATTTCCTCCCTGATAAACACCCTGTGAGGTCAAAACCATAATCCAAACGCTTTAACGTGACATTATAGTCAGCCTGATGTGCCAAAAGAGCTTTTTCGCTTCTGCGTGTTTTCAAAGTTTGGAGCAGCACAATGCAAACCCCCACTTACCTCCCAGAGTGAAAACTTTCACCAAACTTAAGCACATGAAACAATCTGCAGCGGTTGATGTTTCCTGGGGTCAATGGGGAGACTTTTTTTTTTTTTGTGATTTGATTATTTAAATAAATGCATCCTGCTTACTCGCAAGTGAATGCGTCCAATCCTAACTCATCTCCTATCACTCGCGGCAGCGTTCTCCTCACTCAGCCCCTGTGTATCGGTGTTTTGCATTAATTTTACCCATGGATGCTTCAGCCCTCCGCCGGGCATAAATAGCAGCTGAAACCCAGCCGGGGTGCATTCAGATGGAGCGGGAGAGGAGAGAGCGAGAGATAGAGAGGCATGAGGAGGAGAAAACAGAGAGGTACATGTTTGCCGTGTCTGTCTGCTGGGTTTCATCAACTCTAACCCTCTCATAATCTCTGCACACACATTCATGCACGCAAACGCGTACACACACACACACACACACACACACACACTCTCTCTACCACACACACACACACGCTCACACAGACTGGTGAATAGCGTTGAGAGACAAGTGGACAAGCAGAGTATTCTTCCTCCTATTCAGAGCAGCCCGTTAGAGACCGGCTGTTGCCCACGGCAACAACACTTCGCTGCGGATACGTACTGAATGTAAACATTCTCCGTCCCCTCGCGCTCCCATTGGTCAAGAACAAAACCTGATTATGGCAGCGACAGAGACAGACGGACGGAGAAAGGGAGCGGAGAGTTGTAACAAAGTTTTCCGCTGCTCCCTCCGAGAGTTCGCTCTCTCAAAGACTCAATCGAACGTCAGTTGTTTGTTTGGCTAGCCACCGTGGCGCCTCACAAAATAAACTGGCCTCACACCACCGCCCTGACACAAACTAGCTATTTCATGATGAACACACAAAGTGAGAATGACGGGGGGCTACGGGCACTTGACAGAACCGTTAAAACAGCAGAATTACCACCGGCATTAATGTCACTTTGATTTACGCTCTTCAACCACCTACGGCCATTATTAGCGCTCGCTAACTGTAATACATTCATACGGAAACGTATCAATGCAGCACAGCTAAAAGAGAACATCATTGTTTAAATAAGGACCGCAACTAAAGATTATTTTGACTATTTATCAATCTAGATTTTTACAATTATTTGTATGATCATTTGGTCAACATCCCTCCACACCTTGATGCCACAACAGATCATTTTCAGGTTTGCTGAAACATCAGAAAACATCTTTTCAGTCCTCCAATATGAATTTCTCTTCAACAATGCATGAAGTAGATGGATGTACATATTCAATTATCAAGCCTACAACCCTTAGTTCCTCTGTAACTCTCCCGCTCACCTTGGTAGGCCTTGGTGTGCCCGGCGATCAGGTACTGGAGCTCAAAGCTGTAGGATCGCATCTTCTGCTGCGTCTCGCTGCGGACGGCCGCCATGTAGCTGTCCTCCATCTTAGCGGTGCAGCAGCTGGGCCCGGGGTGGACACACACTCGGAGAGACTCGTCTGAAAGACAGAGGCGGAAGAAAAAGGGTTCAGGCCTCGACATATTCACCGAAGATCCACTGATATTCTTAGTCAGGACAGCAGGAGGAAGGGATTATTCTATGAAGTCTGCACAGCTTTACTCTGACCTTGGATATAAAGTTTGAGGCATACTCAACAAGTTTCTTAAAATTGCAGTTTGAGTGTTGGATGCTTAAAAGCTTACGCGAAACAGTATTACTGGCTTCTAAGCTGAATAACACCAAAAATGTATGAATGATGTGGAATATTTCAACCTTTGTTGAGAAGCTGACGCAGTGTTTCCCACACAAAGACTTTACTTGGGCGGGCCTTCCAGGTATATTTAAAGTGGTCCTGATAAAGTTGTTTTAGAGTCTCATTCTCAAATTGTCAAATACCAACACTTTGAGCTGGTGGCTCAGCTGGGTCATTCTGCGGGAAACACTGCTGACGCTGAACTTAATTGCCGGCTTTGATTTATTAGAAGCAGCAGCTGAAGCATTTTGAATAGACGCAAAACTGGGACCGCACAAAAATACATTTACAATGAGCCTGTTGGGACCTGACATGATGACACACACAGTGGGCGACACTTCATCACTTATACCAAACTGTGTGTGGATGTGTGTGTGTGTGTGTGTGTGTGGGCGCAGCAGTCTGACTTTGGTCGACTAGTGTAAGCCAAGCTGTCAAGAAGCAGACTGAGATCAAGGGAGAGAGAGAGATGAGAGGAATGGATCGTTCAGCTATGTCTGATCTGACACACACACACACACACACACACACACACACACACACACACAGAGCAGACGTGAGTCAAAACTTTCAGCTATTCATATTAGCACTGGCTGACTGTGTTCACATTACTGAGATAGTTACTATTTATTGGAAATCCTGTTGCATTCCTCATTTGTAAGTGGGACAGCAGGTTGTTCGGGAGACGGACTGAGACCTGCACTGGAAGTCTGGAAACAACCACTCCGGTACCAAATCAGTCGGCGTGATTCAGAAACCTGTGAAGCTCCTGTTCTTGTCTCAAATAATTCATTCAAACTAGCTTGATAAGAATCTTAGCACAAGCTCCACATACTGGATGTATTCCAGAGCTTTCGGCTGCATCACATGGCCTCCACCAACAGATGGAGTTTGCGCAGTTACCATAGAGATGATTCCTTTGTTATCACATGATATATGTCTGGGATTTCACATGATAACAGTTGGTTGTACACTATATGGGGGGAGACTGTAATCCTTGTCTCGGTTCCAGCCTGAATGCTCCAGAAAATCTCCAACGAGTGAACGCTGTGTTTGGAATTACTTTATGAAAGGACAATATTGAAAACCTCAAGCTGAACTATTCATTCGCTTATTTCAGTGGGTAGTTTAGGAGGATTTTGACAACATTTTCAGAGCAACTGCCTTACTTTTTTCAGTTTGTAGAATGTAAATTACATTAATTTTCTTCCACTTGTCCTGGGTTGGGTCGTGGTGGCAGGACGCTAAGAGGGGTACTCCAGATGTCCCTCTCCCCAGCAACGCTTCACCAGCTCAGCCTCCCAAGGCACCCCAGGCCAGATGAGATATGTAATCCCAAGTAAGTTCTGTGACTGTCCCGGGATCTCCTCCCAGTTGGTGCCCGGGAAACCTCCAAAGGGAGGCACCCAGGAGACATCCTAATAAGATGGCCAAACCACCTAAGCTGGCTCCTTTTAACGCACAGCAGCAGCTCTGCTCTACACTCCCTCCCGATGTCCAAGCTCCTGTCTCTATCACTAAGGCTGAGCCCTTCCACCCTACAGAGGATACTCATTTCGGCTACCTGTATCCATACTCTCATTATTTTGGTCACTATCCCAAAGGTGGTGACCACAGGTGGGGACTGGAATGGAGATCGACTGGTAAATCATCTCAGCTCCCTCTTCACAACGATGGCAAACGCTCGCATTACTGCTGATGCCGCACCAAACCCTGTCCATCTGACACTCCATTTTCTCGTCACTTGTGAAAAAGACCCTGAGATACTTGACTCCTTCACTTGGGTCAGGAGCTCAGAGAAATTAATGTGGCGGAGAGGTTTGTGTGTCCCTGCGATCCTGACAGTTGTCAACTCAACCTTCTCTGTGGCGGCTGCTAGAAACCTGAAAGACTCTCTCCAGAGTCAGAGTTGAGTTTGTCCATTCTGGGCTACTGTAGACACATGGCAGTGGAACATGGCTGGCTCTGTAAATATTAAAGGCTCATTCTAAGGTAACAAACACATAACAATTCTTAGCCTCAGGTGATTATAGGCTAATGGAAAAGAAACTATCCATATTATCTTCAATTTCTGTCAATAGAGCCCCTTAAATCCTACGTGTTGGACGTTTAAAATGACATTTCTCTCAAGCTAATTCAACCGTGGCAACACCAGATCAAAAGACTGTGGTAAACTTCTATAATTAGCAGACATGTCAGCCTGAAAATGCAAAGGTCACCACCGTATATTGTTAAATGAAGCTCTAAGTTCAGTCGGGAGGACTATTCTTTTGCATGCTCAGGCCTTTATTTAATCTCTCATACCATCCTGTCATTCACTCCTCTCATGCGTGCTCATTTATGATTTCCTGCCTTCATTATCCGAAGCTGTCAACTGACACCAGCTGTTCACATCAACAGGTCACGTCTGTCCAACAGCACAGCGACACGCCTTCGTTTTTCACTTCATTCACTCGTCTCGTCCGATCGAACGAGCCGCTGACAATCGCGAGCTCGCTGCACACTGTCTGTTCCTGCAGCAACGGTAGGATTGTGGGAAAACTGCAGCGTCTTATGTCTAATTTGGCTTACATAAGCTATAACCACGTACAGTCTAAACAACAGGCAGACAATTAGTCCCCACAGGAAGCTGAAAAACGTCTGTTTTATCTGTACGAGTGTTATCTACGCATACAGAGATCAGACAGGCATAGATTTCCTTGTGTCTGCTGATTATAGCTTGACGATTAGCATCTGAGTTTCATGAACTGCATACGTAGGACAAGGAGACAGTTTATGATATGTCAGGATTACAGGAAAATAAAGCTTGTTAACTTGAGATCTGTACCATCCACCACTTTTCTCCACCACCCTGGGAAATGTTAAATTCCTGACTCAAAGGGGTCGACCTTTTTGCGGTTTGTTTTTGGGCGCAGTTACAATAAAACATTTTAAATGATGACGTCCTCACAGCAATTTATTACCGGCCGCCCCCGCTGTAACAGTGTGCAAGCGGAGCTGCATGAGCCAGACAAAAATCCTCACATTTACATTTAGAAAACAGCATCTTTAACACCACCACTTATAGACTAAGTGTGCTTTCAAGCGTTCCAGACTAATAAGGATAGTTTCCAACAGAAATAGCTTCTCACTCCGGGTAGTGTTGGCCGCACAGTGATGACCCATTATATTTGGAATATGGTCCTGCATTTCTAAAGCTCCGAGGTTTAAATCCTGCGAGGGGCTACGAGATAAAGCAATGTTTGAAGTACTAACAGTCTCATGGCAGGAGAGATGTTCGGTTAGATTTTGAGATATTTACAACACAGGAAGGCTGTCGAGTTCTGCCCGACTCTATGAAGTGAATCTCAAAGTGTGTGAGCAAGTTTTCACTGACTTTTTATTATTTTTTATCTATAAAGATCTTAATGTTACTTTATTGTACAGTGGTTAGTAGTCAGGAAGATTTGGAAGAGATACTTTTTCACAGGTTCTTGAATTAAAAAGGTACACAATTATAATGAAGTAAATGATAAAGCATCAAAAGTAAAAGCAGTCATATTTGTAGAAGAAAAGCCGTATCAGTGTTAGATTATGATAAATCTATATGATATATATTAACCACTACATGTATCAAACATATATATTATTATTACTGATGTGTTATTAGTATGAAAGCAACATTTGGGTGCTTTGGGGCTGGTCTATTAGATCTGGAGCTAATTTTGACTGCCTTTTACACGGCTTGGTAGTTTGATTTTCTCACAATGCATTTTAATCATGTGTTTTTATTCATACTGCTCAAAATTTAGGAAAAGTTAAGGATACTGGGATATTTTAGTGTTTCACTTGATTATTTATTCTCTGACATATCTGAGTTTTTATAATATTATTATCGTATTATAATATTTAATAATTTTTTGGTCTCTAAAAATAATGAGACACATTGCATTTGACTTTGATTGCATATCCATGCACATGTATACAGCATTAATAATATCCCATATCCCCAACTCATTTTGAGTAGTGCAAATATTAAGTGGAATAAGAAGTACATGTACAAAATAGTGGGGTAAAAGTAAAAAAAAGAGCACAAAATAGAAAAGTGAAATTATACTCAGGCACAATGTTTCACTAAATATACTAAGTTTACAGTTAAATAGCAGCTCTGTGTATTTCATGCTCCTGTTAGTCTCCTGCAGGCTCTATCTGAGCTCAGTCAGGACAGGAGGACTATTCTGTTGCACTCTTAGGCCTTTATTTAATCTCTCATACCCTCCTGTCATTCACTCCTCATAACTCCCTGCCTCCTGTAATAGAGTCTCTGCACTGACCTGTCCCCGGCCTGTCTGGCACCAGCTCCACCGGGCCTATTTGGCGCATCATGTAGGCTGTCTTCACCTCATGACAGCTGTCCACGTCGGCTGATCTACAGCCGCTCTCCGGCAGGAAAACACAGTAAAACAAAATCAGCCAAAACAAGTCCACGTTTCGTAAGGCTGCGCGGAACATCGCAACATGTCAGTCGGGGGGGGAGAGAGAGAGTCTGGGCGGTTAGTGTGAAATCCTCCTGGAGGTCCCCGCGGTGGCTGCGGTGTGGCTGGGAGAGAAACTTCATGTGCGGCCACTAAAGTGTGCGTGGAGCCCGCCGTCACACCGAGCGCCCTCCTCCCTGCCTCCCTCTCCCTCTCCCACTCACTCCACCTCAATTACTTAATTGACATGTGCGCTTAAAATATTATCCCGTCCTCCACATGCATCTGCTACAGCAGCTACTGTGATGTTAATACACTCCGGACAGTGAAGAAACTACCAACACAGTCAGAGCATGTCTTAACAATTATGAAGAATACATGCATTTAATTAGAATTCACTATGTTATGTGACCTATAGTCGTCTGTTTATGGTTTTTTTTTCTTTCTTTAATGATATTAGCTCTCTCAAATACATATTTCACAACAGCTGCTTCTACAGATAAGGTCAATTAAACTTGACTGGCTGCTGAGTGAAGTGGAATCAGTTTGTAAGTGGAACGCGGGCGACGCCTGCTGGTCCCTCTGGGTCATAGCAGCGTCAATCCGACAGCTCCTCGATAAAATGAGTCAAATATCCACACAACGTTAATGTACAGACTTCCCGCACCGTTGTATGGACTTGAGCATTTCTGTATGTGTTTTGTTTCGTAGATAGATAGATAGATGATAGATAGATAGATAGATAGATAGATAGATAAGGGAAATTAGGTTATCACTGCAGCAGGTACATTCAATTACAATACAATCAAAATACTAGGGCAAATATAGAAGTACTATATACAATACATAAAAAAAACTATAAAATACACTGTCACCTGGATGCGGAGAGCGATCCAGTGCCTCAGTGTGTATTAGTAGTTCCAGGCCTTGTGCACCGTGACATGACCAAGATGCCACCTCTGCCCAGACCGATCTGAGGACATCCTGACGCAGCTAGACCAGTACAAGGCCATCACGTCAACCTTCGGATCCACCTTGAAGATGGAATCCGCCAAGAAGGTGAGTAAAGTTTTCACAGTGTCATATATTACTGGTGCTGGCTTTGCACGCTTGGCTGGATCACCAGCATTCGCCAGGGTTGTGGGCAGCATTGATGGCTGCCATGTTCGGATAAAGCCATCCAAATTCAAGCTGTGTGTGACCGCCAGTGCCAATTTTTGGACATATGTGTCGGGTATCCAGGGTCCTGAAAAATAGCCCTCTTTATGTCTGCAGCCTGTATCCACCTGAGGGCTACTGCATTCTAGGGATGGTGGATACCCCTGCATGACCCAACCAGTTGCCCTTGTGACCCCCTACAGAGAGCCTGTGAGAGGTGTGGTCGCTGGAAGGTTTAACCGGCACCATGAAAAGGCCCGTCCGGTCATCATGAAGACCAGATGGCGATCGGTCTTCCTCAAGGCTCTGGAGGTGCACCCTGCGTTTGCCGTCAAGGTGATTGCCTGTTGTGCCATTTTGCACAACCTCTATATCAGGGATGAGGACATACTAGAGCCTGTGGAAGAGGTTCCAGATGATGGAGGTGGACAGCTCCAGCAGGACCTGCATTGTGGGCAACAGCTGTGTGTCACTCCATATAAACCTTTATTTGTGCCTTGCTCTCATTTTACTCTGTGACCACAATGAGTAGGCAATTTACTGTCAGAGAGGCTCTGGACCGAATTTTGGAATCAGACGAAGAGGAGATCGAAGTTGAACCGGAGATAGAGGAGGATGTGTCAGAACTGGAAGAAAAGATTGATCCTAAATTTTGATCCAGACCTTTATGAGACTGACCAGTCAACAGATGAAGAGGCTCCAGAGGAGGAGGCACATGGAGAACAGGCAGGAGAAGAAGAGGCACCTGAGGTGACATTCCAGTCCAACGGTGGCAACTTGCTCTGGTATTCTTCCTCCCAGGACAGAGGAGGCAGGGCAAGAGTGGAAAACATTGTAAGGATGAACCCAGGGCCAACACGATACGCAATATCTCGTGTGGATGACATCTAGTCCAGCTTCCAACTGTTTTTACCAGAGTCCATGGAGGAAATTATTCTGGACATGACAAACCTGGAGGCGAAGCGTGTGTTTGGGAACACGTGGAGAGCATTGGACCAGGTAGACGTCCAAGCCTACATGGGTCTGTTGATTCTGGCAGGAGTATATCGGTCAAACAGTGAGGCTACACACAGTCTGTGGGATGCAGAGTCCGGGAGGCCTATATTCCGGTCAACTATGTCCTTACAGCAGTTCCATGTCCTCTCAAGAATTATCCGATTTGATAATAGAGGTACACAACCTGCCTGCTGTACAATGCCACTCCTGTGTGTGAACACACACACACACACACACACACACAGATGACTATTTGCGTTGACTTTTTCTGATGTTCTGCGAATTTGGTCTCTGTTTTGATTATTATTATAATTTCCAGCGTCTATTCTTTATATCTTTATATTCACTGCAGTTATGCATGTTCACCACTAGTTGGAAACATTGTTTACAGCATTAAAAGGTGTTAAATAAAATTTGGGGATGATTATGTTTGAATTATGTTTTTTGTGGTGATGTAAGAGCAGTTAAACCAGACCGGTCAAATTTGACTGGTAACACCAAAGTAAGGGGGAGAAACGAACATCATACAAGGGTTAAAAACCATTCAAATTAATCACCATGTCATGTCATAGCATATCAAATGCATATCGATTTTTTTTTACAATGTTCTCTAATTTTCTTCTTGTCTCAGCTGGACTTTGGGTCAGACAGCACTTCGTCCAGTGATTCTACTTATACTTCCTCTACCAGCTACCATTAAACTAGCAATGACGCGCTCATCAAGCGTAAGATAGAGCCCTTGAAGCTGTAACCCACTTCTATTAATGCCAAGGTGAGTTAGCTAACTGTAAAGTACAGTGGCAGTGTTAACTGTGTCAAAACATATTGGCTAAGCCTGACTAGAGGCCAGTTTTATCCAAAAAATAAAGATTTCAGCTTGCAGTAGCAAATAATGAATGAATGAGCCTGGCCTAATGGCAGCCCCGAACAAGGTATGCATTGCAATCGCGTTAGGAGCTCAGGAGCAGCTGTAAGATGTATGTGAGTGATTTCATAACAATAGTATTTGAAATACTCAAACACTCAGCTGGCTATTATCCTAATCAATTAAGTTTGAAGAGAGAAAATAAAAGTAAACTAAAAGTTGACTGAAACAGAAGAACTTTTCCACTGGACTTGTTTTGAGTTTGTTAGTTTTAGTCAGTTATTTCTATGCTTCATTGTTTTAGTCTACGCAGTGTTGTAGGGACATATATTGTAGGCTAACCCAAAAGTTAGCATCACCTTGGTTCCCGAAAATAACATCTGCTGCAAACACAAGCTGACGATACTTACACATTTTGTTCAGCAAAATAATCTTCACAGATGAACACCACCTTTGCAATTTTTGAAGCAGAAATTAAATCGCCACGTCAGTGGAGCTGATGGCTTTCACTCTAGTCTAGATGTGTTTATGTCCACTGGCTCCGCTGCGTTGCGTATACTCTGTTGCGTATCTACTCCGTTGCAGCTCCAGCAGTACGGACCCTTCTGTAGCAGATACACAAGGCTTTTATTTCTGCCGGAGCACGGTGCTACAGCTCAGTCGACTTCAGCACAGAGCAGACAGGAAGTCGCACACCGACACAACAACATAACATCCATAATAAAACATACTAAATACAATCTATAAAAAAAAAAGACAAATCAAAGCAAGTCTTCTAATCCTTGGGTTAGGAACACTTGTTGTGTTCATAACACATACGTATAACTGCGGGCACACGTGATTCTGTAATTATCGCGGTCTCGCAACTCCTGCTGTCCGGCAGTGATGCGCCGTGCTGCACTCAAATCGGAGCAGGTGGGGGTTGATGGACGACGGAGCACGGAGCAAAACCGTACATGCAATCAGTGAAATTCCCAGGTTAGAGTTAGAATAGTTTGCAACAGAAGTCCGCCTGTAAAGACGAACTCGTGAGTACAATGCTGTACAGTGCGAGCATTTTACTCGCAGATGTGCCTAAAAATAGATAGGTGACTTTACATTGAATGTCAATACAAGTTGCGCGACTTGTTCGCCGCCGTCTAGGCTCGAGCGGCTCGGTAGTACACACCAGGCGGCACGACACTGGCGATTCACCGCCCGCGGAAGTTTTAATTTTTCAACTTTTGCGGTGGATTCGCGCGGTGGCAATGGCTGGCATGGAGGACAGATTTATCGTCGCTGTTTGCACTCGACCAAACTTGTGTGTGTGTGTTTGTACGAGAGGTGAACTAGCTGGGCGGAGTGATCTCGGTGTGAACGTGCGCAGTGTTATCAGTCGCAGTCGGATACTCGAGCGTGGCGGGAAAGTTTACTGACGGTGAAAAATGAAGAGAATCGAGTCGTATTTTCAAGTAAATCAAAGTGGAACCAAGAAGGGAGAGGACATCGGTGAGAGAAATGTGAGAGAAAATGTGGAATCTGGGACTGACAGTGTCGAGCCAGAGGAGATGGCAACAGCTAACGTTAGCTTTAGCACCAACAGTGCTAGCAAGGTTTACAAGTTTAAATCAGATTGGATCAAACTCTTCCCTTGGCTAGAGTTGGAGAACAACCTCATGTTCTGTAAGTATTGCAAAGGGCAGAAGCAGGCAGGTAATTCGGCATTTGTGACTGGAAACCCCCATTTAAAAAAAGACAGCATAACAAAACACAACCACTCCGAGCGGCACATCACCTGCACAGACAGTTACATGATGCGACAAAACAAACCAGCCTTGACGGTGACCGCGAGGCTGGAACATCCGCGATCACGAGCATAGCAAGTGTCACCATTCCTGTATGTCTGTGTCTCGGGCTCAAGCTGAGCCTCTCCTCTCGACACCCACCGTGACGGCGCTTGTGTCAATGTCGGAGCAGACCAGCACGAAGATGAAGATACTGTTTCGTAATAGTGATAGCAAATACATTGATCAATATATTAAAAATAATTACGCTTCAACTTTGCTCTGGCCTCCTCTTTAAGTTTGTATTCAACATAATACTTTATCTCAATGAAATGTATGGAAATTAATGTATATGTAACACAAAAAGGCTATTTATTATTTTGGCCAGTAAAAAAGATGCTTTTTTCATCTACCAGTCCACTTGGCTGGTGAGTCAAAAAGTTAATTTCGGACCCTGGGTGTAGCTCTCTAAGAGCTGTCACTATTGGGTTTATCCCTGTGCGACAAAAAATGGAAAGAAAATCTTCACGACTGCGTGTGCGCACGGGGATAAACCCAATAGCGACAGCTCTTAGAGGGCTACGCCTATATTCATAGAATCTGGAGTTACGATACGTAACTAACGTTATTGATGGTCTGGTGTTTTATCCACAGCCCTTCTAATTAGCACCAGGGATGTTCATCATATCATGTGTATTCATGATATAGGAGCTTCCAAACAATGAAATGTATTCACTTAACACTGCCTGTAAGATCTGATGTGCAAAAAATAGGTAATATTATTAGTCCAAACTACTATTTGAAATAACTAATGAGACAGACTCTGTGCTGGGGGCAGTAGATGTTGGTTTCAAGGCTTATTTTGTTTTTGACATCAATTACACCAACCAGCCGGCCAACCTGGTTGTTTTTACAGCATGCTCTCTATCATATTGATGGGCATGAGTCGTCAGCAATTACGTTTTTGAGGACATCAGTTTTTTCTCTCACCCTTAGGGAGCGCGTAAAGTTGTCGAATGTATACAAGTTTCAGCTTACAGTGTTTACTGTAACTTGTGTTTGAAATTGTGTTTTGAAAGTATATGGAAATGAGTTGCGTTGCTTGCTTGGCACTTTGCAATGACTGTTTGTGAGTTCATGATACAAGTTTATTCATTCGGATAAACCCCTTGAAATGAACCATATCGTTTTTGAGGGGGTCCTCCTCTAAGCTGTTCTTTAAATGTTGATGATGATGATAATGTGACATTTGTTCAGTTCTGTGATAAACAAACAAGTTTTCTTACATCTGGAGAACAAGAATTGTAGGCCAGGACATCTCCGCAGCACTACGGGTCCTCATTAGAATGTTGTTTGTCACACGTTTTATATCATTATCAAAAAATTGCAGATTCTTGCAATTCAAATATTGCAATTGACATATTGCAATTTTGATATATATTTTTTTAAACATGTGTTTGTTTTTTCACAAAAGGGTAAACAAACATTTACAGCAAGGTAAACATTTGTACGGCTGGTCCTGTAATTTATACAGCCCCCGTATTTAGGGATGTATACAGGGGGGAGGACTTCATTCACATTATTTATTTATTTTTTTTAATAAACTTTTGTCAAAAGTCATTGAATTACAGTGGCCTTTTTGTATGTGTTTTTATGATTATGGGATATTATTATTATTTAATATAAAAGCAGCAAAGCAATGAGATAGGAAATAACCCAGTGTATGGGTAGTATTTAACCCAGCAATAGAGTTAATTTCACCTACTAGGTTGGGTCAAATAAACAACCCAACATCTGGGTTACATGGTAAAACCCAGCACTTGGGTCCAACCATCCCAGCGCGTGTTCTGTCCCATAGTGACCCAGCACCTGGGTTAAGGTTGGGTTGTTTTTTTTACCCAGCACTTTTCTGTGTGTAGGGTTAAATCTAAAATATCTGCCAAAATTAACTCTTGTGTTCTTTGTTTACTGAAGGATGAGATGGGTGGAGAGGCTGCAAGGGAAATGTTTTAGACTGAGTGTAAAGTATTTTAACATTGTCGCAGTCCAATTGTTTGTGACTTGATATTTTTCTTAGTTTGTGCTGATTTTCCCTCATGACTAATTGCAGGGAATTCAAATCACCTGTGCACAGAGTGAGGAGACTGACTCCTGATTGAGGAGTGGAAGCAGCTTGGGGCATTTCCCTCCCAGCCAATCATGGTGCAATGACACCCTTTTTGAAGGCTTAAAGGAGGTGGGGAATGGCACACAAGGGTCTCGCACCCTCAGTCTGAATCTGTCCCTGGCCCACTGCAAACCTCATGCCCCTTAGCTTGTCAGCCAGAAAATCTGGTCTGTTTAGGCCCTTTTTGTTTTCTTGGCTGCCCACAACTTTGAGTGAGGAAATTAGCTTATATGGGAACCCCTTAAAAACCAAAGCCCCTATAACCTTCAGTTTACCTTTTTATTTCCCCTGGGGCTTGTAGGAGGTACTTGTTAGTTATACCCAGAAGAGGTGTTTGTTTATTGGGCATTTCCCCTAGATTTCCATGTTTTTTGTTTTATATTTTTATGTAGGTTGGGCTGGCCTGTAAACAATTTACTGCTAGTACCACCGCAACATTGAAGTACATTTTCCACCAAATCCACATCCCTCCATAACCACAAAGTATTCCCAAACCACTATATCAAAGGCTTTAGTGCATCCAAGCTGAGCACAGGTTCATCATATTCTTGAAAGATCCTCTTAATTTTGGAATTTGCACTGTATCATTGACTTTAAATTTGAAATGAGGCAATCCTTTGTGTCTTTTTTGTTTTATAAATGTTGTTAAAACATTGCGTTTGTCACTTGTTACCTCAGAATGAGTTGAAGGAGCTGACCAGGTCTTGCAAAACGTCTACGTAACGTAGACATGGCTGATTATCACCATTTAATAGTTGTGTTGGAAATCTAGGTAACAGTTTCAAGCATTTAGTCTTATTTATATTTGATTTTTTTTTTTTTTTTTTTTGTCAAAAAAAAACAACTGCTGCAACTGCTCCTTTTTTTGTGTATTGGCTGATCACAAACCAACCAAGTGCATGCACAAGTGTACTCGTACAGAACAATATTACAAATGTGATAGCTGAACAACAAGGGTGAAGAAGAGAAGGGGACTGTAATCGTACAAAACAATTGTACCCAATGTGAAAACAGCCTTCAATACATCCAGTGAGACCTGATAACCAACATTCACGCCCTGTCCACATGTACACAGGAGGTTGTTAAGAGATTTTTGATAACATTTTGGAATATCGGCAATTGAGACAGGGCATTAAAATTTGTGATAATTCTCAGTGCTCCGTGATAAGCAGTGTCCATAGACTTTGTGACTCAGTTTATATCCACATAAGAAACCATTAACTTGAAATCTCATTCATCCCACTCGGAATGATCCAGGAGGAGCAGACGTCTGTCCCTGTTACTGGCTGGACACACAGGACGCGTGTGCAGTGCTGTTGTGAGGCGTTACGTCTCCCTCCGGAACTCCACTGGATGCATGCGCGTTGCGGAATGGCTCCGGTACGGTTTTGCTCTTTCGTCCGTCAACACCAACTGGCTGCAGCACTGGCTGACAGCTGGAGATGATTACATAATGACGTGCAGCCACAACAACAAGAAGTGTTCCCAACCCAAGGATGAGAAGAACTTATTGGATTTGTCTCTTTTTTTTTTTTTTTTTGAGATTTTTGTGCTGGAAATTAGTGTTTTTATTATAAAAAAATTAACTTGATGTTATGATTCAGTGTGTGACTTCCTGCCACTCTGCTGAATTTGGCTGAATTGCTGCTCCAGCATCTGACAGAGAGAGAAGCCGTGTGTTTCTGCTCTGAAAGGGTTCTGGACTGCGGATACGCAACGCAGCAGAGCCAGTGGAAGTAAACGTAAACTGTAGTGAAACCTAGCATCTTTCTGTTGTCTTCGGCTGGACTATTTTAAAATTTATTGAGAACAGAATAATGTCAGCTGATATTTTGTTCTGTTGTCTCTTTCCTTGCAGCAGCAGAGAGGTCCATGGTCAGGACCTTGTTGGGCTCTGGTTGAACTGGGAGGAACCACGTGGAGAGAGGTGATGATTCACTTCTGTGGTTCAAGGTGAAGACACTGGATATAATTTCCTGCAGGAGGATAATATTAGTTCTAAAACTAGGTTTAGATCATTTATAAATTATATTTAAAAGTTCTTTAGTTAATTAATTAATCAGCTCTGCTGCCGTGACAGAGCAGAGCTGGACCGAACACTGATGTGGTGAAATTTGAGGGGTTGTTATAGGGGCGGGGCCACAGGGGCATAGAGCTCAACAGTCACCACCCTCTTTTTTAACGGCTCCGGTTCCGGAAGTGAATTTCCCATTCATTGGCTGTGTCTCATTTCAGGGTCTGCATCCTTCGAAGGACCCAGCCCAGCAGCACTGCCAGGGTCTCCTGCTCAGCCTATTTTTGCCTATTTTGTTTTGTTTTTTTTTAATTTGATTTCCGTAAATACTTGAGAGAATAAAAGAATAAAACGAATCCCCTGTTGTCCCTGACTATAGCACCTGATGCCGTTTGCTAATCCTGTTATAAATTGTACTTAAGTTGAAAATATTAACTGGAATAGACAACGTGTAACAATATATTTTAATTCATGACAAATTAAATATTCATTAATCATTTAAAATAAAATATAACTCATAAATTAAATTAAAAAAAAAAACTCATTAAATGATATAACAGTAAACGTAAATGAATAACTCAGCGGTCGGTCATTCTCTCGAGAAGAGAGAACAGCCTGTCCATGCGGGCCTTGCTCTCCCGCTCCCGCCTCTCCTCTGCCTCTCTCTGCAGCTGCATATCTTCCTTCAGGAGGGTTAGGAGTTCATCCTCCCTCCTCCTCCTCTTTCTGGAAGGCCCCGGCTGGCTCTCCTCCTCATCGTCGTCGTCATCCTCGTCCTCCACCACCGCCTGGTCAGCCGCAGCGGCACTTGGCCCTGGTGTGTCCTCAGGGATAGAGGCAATTAGGACAGGGGGGGGCAGTGGACGGCCTCTGTCCCAGTACCTCATCCATGAGGACAAACCAGGGCCAAGTGGCAGCGCTGGATATTTGCAATCCTAAAGGAAGTGGAAATCAATCATGTCAGCAATTGTAGCTACTTATTTATTCACTGGCATGGGTAAAACAAATATAATTTAGTTTCCACATCATTCAAACCTGCACCTACTTTGTATTTTTGAGGTTGTCCCATTTTTTTTTTGGCCTGTTGGGGCTCGACTTTGCCTTGCAGGCCCATTTTTTTCCAGAATTGTTCTGAACACAGAAGAGCAAAGGTAAACACAAGATCACATTAACACAGGGATGCAAAGGTTTACAGAAAGTGACATCACTGATAACTGGGCTAGCCTATTTATCATTTCTTATTGCATTACTGCCATACAGCCATGGCGGAACCTTTCACCCCCGTGAAGAGATGGTCATTCTCCGCCCGGAGTTTGATAAATGATTCCGTTTGCTCCTTGCTCCCTGAAACAAAATGAAATGTAGAAGATGTTTTGTGTTACGTCAACAGACAAAAGGGTTCTAATAGCCTATAGCAAAAATATAGGCTAATCATCATAAGGATAATCCTAGACTTCGCTCTTTATTCAGTTCAAACCTTTAACTAGACTTTACAGTTTTACAGTCTGGAAATAAAGCAGGGATCACAGCCTGATCTGAATCTGTTCATCTTGCTCCGTTTATGTACATGACATAGTCTATATCAAATACACCAGAAGTGAACAAATAAAGTATACGTGTATTTTGCATGCAAGAAAGTCAGTTGCATACAAAGAGGGAAGGAAGAACTTTTTGAGAAGGTTTGGGGACCATCTGATTAGTTTGTGAAAGGTGTGGAGCTAGCGGACGAAGAGGAGGTCTGAGTACTGGTCAGTGTGAACCTCTTGGTGAGGCTAATGAGAGTTTAGACAACAATTTGTAAATAACATACGAGTATTACTATCTGAGAGCTTTATTTTATTTTTTATCATCATTTTGTTTTCCTTTGTGTCTTTTCTTTGTTTATTTCTCCTTTTTCTCCTTTGACTTAAAATTGTTTGAAATGTTATGCATGTCACCTGTGTCTCTGTGGAGTCTGGAATCGTCGCATCTGTGAGTTTGTGACTGTACACACGTGTTTTGAGTAACATGTCAATGAACATATCTTTTAAAAATGGTCTATAACAGCTCAGTAGTCACAATAAGATATAAGATATATGTCAACCTCTGAACGTCAAACATTTGAGAGGCGTCCTCCTTCCTTTTGCGGACCTTGTCCTGGCTCTTTCTGATGTTTCCCCATACTTCGTGGTAAACATTGCCTGCTTCCAAAAACCGTCACGTGGATCCACCCTCTGAAGCAGGCTCGTGACCCTGTCATCTGTGACCTGCCACAAATCATGTGTAATACAACCCCTGGCAAAAAGTGATGGAATCACCACTCTTGGAGGATGTTCATTCAGTTGTTTCCATGAGTTTGAGGATACCAGCTCAGCCATTTGCTGTTGTCTTCCAACATTCCAGGCCAACAATACCTGCAGATAATGGCACTGTTTGTCTTCTCTACTCCACAATGTCCAACAAAACGGCTGCAGTGAAAAGTGAGGACCCAAATGCAGAAACACAAGGGAGATGGGCAGGATAAGGAACTGAAGATAAGCTTTCAATGAAAAGCCAAAAACATGACATACAAAGCGGCGAACAAAAGCTAAGACAAAGTACCAACTGAGAAAAGCAATGCACAACTGAGGAAATTGGAAAGGACACAGTGAAAACACAGGAAAGCCACCAGAGACAACGAAGCGATCTGAAAAGACAAGAGGGAGCGCACGCTCACACACACACACACACACACACACACACACACACACAGTGCAGGGAAAGGACAGGTGAGGGAAAGGAACAGGAAAACACTGGAAGGAGGTATATCACACAGTGGGAGGAACTTTTTTGCACCTGCATATGTGGTGCAGTTCCCCATCTGATGTTTCAGTGGTATAGTGTTAGTTTTGGAGGGAGTTGAACCATAGTAGATGATCATTATGTTGTAAGGTTGATAGAGCATGCATCCTTTCTCTTCATCCTGAAGGTGTCAGCTCTTCTCCTGATCATGAATCTCTCCTTGCTGGTCAAACCTCGAAGCATATCTGTTATGCAGCTTCAGGTCAAGGACCCCCTGAACTATTTTGGGATTTATTTCAGAATTCCCTACCTACCTCCACCTGTCTCACCCTCTCCTGCTCCCTTCTCTACCCGCTTGCCCTCTCACACAAACTGTATATGTAACAAAACATACAAGTAGACAAATGCACTTAAAACAGACTGCCACGAACATACAGACACAATGGACCCACACTCCCAACCTCTCTTGCACACAATTCAATTACACAAGCACTATCACTCAACAGGACAACCACTCTGTCACAATTAACACTCAGTCACACACTATTGCTCACTATCACACACTATCGCTGTCTCATCTCTCCAACCTTCTCAAAAACCCACAAAAATGTGACATGTGTCTGAGTTATATAGGCTAAGGACATTTGTTTTTTCCGTTTCCCTTTTCAGATTGAGTGCAGCATGTGGTATCTCACCACATGTCCTCAGAGGGAGACTGCTAATCGTAAAGGCTGTGACAGCTTTTGCAACAATTATGGGTCACTCTTGCTACTGTGTGAGAGGACATAGGGCTTGGATTGCATCTTGAATGTAATATTATCTACCATGAAGGTGCACTATTTTATGTAAGTTAAAGATACAAACTCAAATATTTATTTTATATACAGTTATTTCATAATTGAATAAACCAGTTGTCCTCAGAGGGGAATATGCCCCCCAGAACACTGTCTGAAGCTAGAGAGGTGGCTGCTTAAAATGGTTCTGCAAATGTAAATAAAGTACTTTTTTTTAATTCAGTTTAAATCATGAAAATCAGTAAGTGGAGATTGGCCAACATCTAAAGTCCTCCTTCCACACAAAATGAATTCTAAAGAATCTGAAGTGAATGTGAGGCGTAATAAGTTAGACAAATTAAATATTCTTAAGTATGAAATTCTTCTTTTCAGCATTCCTCCAATAAAACTCAGTGTCTCTTAACTTTAGGAGAAACTTAAGAATACATTGACTTCAGAATGGACTGGTGATCACTTTTACTGGAAGTGCATTAGGAAGGGATCTCTAAATGGCCGGTAATAACAGGAGGAATGATCACAGCAGGCAAAACCTGCTTCAGTGTTCATATACTGTACTATCATATGATTGTGTTAAGGTAGACTTGAAACAATGTGAACATAAAGATTTATCTCACCCTCTCTATGGAGAACATGAGGTACAGGGGACCAGCCACCTTTGCAGACTCCACATGCACAGAGACTCTTTATATCTTCCAGTACAGCTCTCTTAAACAACAGCTTGTGATGTGTCACTTTCATCATTGTGTATTCTTTATTGCCGATGTTGTTGACCACTTTGTTGTCACATGTCTGTAATTTGATGTCGTGGTTGTATACACGTAACAGTTGCCACAGACAAAAAAACTTCAGATAAAGATCATAATCCAAACTAACTAATTTGACTAAAAATAATAAAATATTTTATTCTATTTTTATTATTTTATTATTATTGTATTGTGTTGTACTGGTGCTATGGACCTTTCACTTGATGTGTCCTTAATAAAGATTGAATTGAATTGAATTGAATTAAAACGCGGTTCAATTTGGGAAAATAAGACAAACACACACACAAGAAATCACTTGGTTATTGAAGAAAAAAATGTCACATTTGAACGCTTATTTATTGGTTAAAAAAAAAACTTTCCAAAGCATTACATACTGTGTGTTCTACAAGCTGGCAGCCTTTCTGACTCATAATGAAGCCTTAAAATAAGCTCAACAAAGTAGTCTGGCACTTTTTTTTTTCATTCTGACTACAAAGAAAAGCAGCAACCAAAAAAATATCAATCATTAATTTTAAAAGATCTCACAGAGAGATTTGGCATCATAAGTACCTCCCAGTACTTAGGCTGTCGAAGAGCATCAAAAAGTTCGGGGCCAATGATGTACGTCTCTTTCGCTTTATAATGTGCGGAGGCATAGATCTGGTCGACTCGGTTGTTGTTGTTGTTGTATCTCACCAAAACTCTGTCCATGTTACTTTTACGGTCTTTGCGGTTGTAGTACTGTCTGACTTCATATGGCAGGTCCTCTGCATGAGGAGAGTTGAGGTTTCCGATGGTGTAGTACTTGTACTGCTTCTTGTCCCTTATCACTGGGAGCAGACGCCTCGGCCCCCGGTTCATAAACACATGGAATCCGTACTCCCCTTGAGTGGGATCGCACTTAGCCATCATGTTGTTGTCGAGGCAGCTCTTAACGTACCACACCAGCAACTTGCGACCGTGGCGAGGCGGCGGCTGACCGAACCCACTCTCCTCCAGCTCTTCTTTTGAATTTAGGGTTTTCAGAGCCGAGGTCAGAACGAGCGATGACACCAACACGAAATGAAACAAGAACTGCATCTGTCTGCCGTGTCCCATGTTGAGGTTATCTGTGAGAAAAGACCCATCACATTATCTTGATGAAACTGTATAGAGTTTAACTACAGCGAACACATAACAATTGTGTCCTTTTTCAGCTTACCTCACAGTTGGTAGTAACAGCAAACTTGTCCGTGGCAGCTGTCTCCAAATGTGCCTTTAGATAAAGCCTTGACTTCTGCTGTTGATGAAGAGGTTTTCGTCCCTGTGGTCGACTTCTCTCTTTCTTGTGAGTGTATGATTGAAGCAGCACACGCTTTTTCTCACTCTCCGTTTATGATGAAAGAGGAAGTGCTGTGGTAACTGCACAGCTTAGTTTTATATTTAGTCAAGTTAGGCCTTAGCTTGAAAGAACCGCATAGGGCTCTGTTGCATGAAATATCGACAGCTGCAAAGTAGAATTATCAAACTGTGTAAATACTGTTTAATTCTGTGTGCTGTTTTCAACTGTGGCGTTGTGACAGCAGGGAAAGGACGAGTCAAGATGGATCTTCTTAACCCTCTATGGTTGGCATTATGATGCCAGTTGGGGGGGAAAAAATGTTAGGAGTATGTTTTTGGGATGCGTTGCCTTGGAAAATACTCCAATAGCCTCAACAGGTTACAATGCATACCATTTGAAATGTAAAAGCCTTTAAAAAATAACTATTTATTAATGAGATTGCATGTCTGAATGAAACAAGTTTTCATTCCTTAGTTAGCAAATAAAATACATTAAACTATTAGACATTTAGCTTTACTCATTCATGATTGTGAATATTTTTTTTCCTGACTGAAAACAGCCAGGAAAGACGTTTTCAGACCATATTTTTGGAAAGAAATGGCTGAGCTGATCCTTGTGAGAGTCATGTGACAAAATCAAACACGGTTTTGGATTCCGCATGGTCCGGTCTCTTTAAAGTATTGCATCATAACTGGGAATGTGTTGTGTGAGTGGAAAAGGCCAAAAATGGGTATGTTGCCAAGAGACAACATCGTACCATAGAGGGTTAAATACACTAAATTAAACTTTTTCGTTCAAGTTACCTGCCTCTCGTGTTTGGGTCCCCTTTGTGTAACCTGACAACATGCAGCAGACATGTAGTCTGAATTTGGAATTATATTTCTTGCCACCTGATAAGACTGCAGTTATCAACTGACATTGCTACAATATCCGGCTTTCTGGATGTCACAACTTTATGGTTACAACTCATGTTCAAAGTTTGGTAAGTTCATGTTGCCACAGCATAGTGTGCACATAATATGGTCAAAGCACAACATTAGCATTCATTTGCCAAAGTCTGTTCACCCTGCTGCTGTCTGGCAAAAGGTACACAGGTATCTGCTGCTGTACCAGCAGACTACAGAGCAGCTTCGCTCCTCAGGCTGCGAGACTCCTGAACTCATCCGAAAACTCCACCTAAAAATGTCTTTGTTTTTCTTATGTAGCATAAAGTGACTACAACTTGCATGTTTTTTGTTCAACCCTGTGTTGTAAAAATGACAATTGAGTCATGTTTTTGGCCACCTGCAGATGTTCAGTAAGCCAAATATTGTCTCTTCTTTTGAGAACTGATAAAAAATAAAACAGATACACACAACATGCATGCACATTCAATCAGCAGAAGTCAGTGCAGCGATGCTTTTCCTCCAAACAAGACCTATTAAATGGGTTCTTATTTGTATTTATAGTTTGCAAATCAAGGTAAATCTGTGTTACTCAGGCTGAGTTTTAAGCTGCATCCCATTTCAGGAGCTGTCTCCTCGACACAGCCTATCATGGTGTAGCCTTAAAAGGACCAAAGGCTAATAGCCTGAACCTACACCTCTTCCCCAGATGAGATGTCGTTGCCAGGTCCTGCTCCGCTCCCTCACAGAGACATGTATGTGCATGTTATTCACAGTGGGGCATTAGAGCCTGATGCAAAGTTCGCTTCTAAAGGGAAGTGAAAGAGGCACCTGGCTGTGGAGTGGAGACATGAAGGGGAATCACATGTTCTAATGAAAGACTTATATAAAAATAATACAAAAGATAAAAAAACATAAAGAGCCCCCCCCCAACTTTTTCTAGTCTCAGCACCAGTTTGGGCTGACAGGCTGTTATGGTCTTCCAGCTGACTGAGGGGCCGAGTGGGCAGGAAATTACAACTGGACCCAAAGACAGTTGAACAGCACGCAACAGATTGTAGAACACTGAGTGCTGTGAAGGGTATGCTGGTCTTCTCTTTCGTGTGTGTGAAATGAAATGTGTCTCTCAGTTGCCTGTATAAGTCTTTTTTATTTTTTTTTTTTTTTTTTACGTTGTTTAATGTTGTCGGACTGTGGATTTCTTTGTGAAGGACTTCTGTGTCGGTCATTCTATTTTTTTCTCGAGAGCCTCCATTGTTGATGAATGTACTAATAAGTGGAGATTGGCAAACATCTACGTCCTCCTTCCACACAAATTGTAGTATGTAGCAATCGCCTGAGACCATAAACCGAAGTAAACTGTTTCAGTTGTTCCCTGTTGCTCAGTGATTAGTGTTTCTAATAGATTACACTTGTAAAACAAAAGGTAAGAGACATTCTGGCACATTAAGTGAAGTCATGCCCACGGTTATCGATCGGTTAATAGTTAACCGTTGACATCCTAAAGCACAATTTCGCTGAATGTATCTTACTATGCTGTAGCATTAATAAGAATTAAGAGACTGTCATAGACAAGGTGTCTACATACTTTTGGCAGCATGATGTCAGGACCAGCTCGGACTCCCAGGTGATGAAACTTGCTATAAACTAGTCAGGCATGTTTAATGAGGAGACAGTGGTGTTTTTTACTGTTTTGAGCCATACACAGTTCACTACACAATGAAACTGTGTTCAGAGTAATAGAGAATGTTGTTTGGACGAAGGGAGAGGAGCCGTACACCAAGTTTTATCTACAGAGTGAGCATTATTATTAATTAACATGCCTTAACCAGAGCCTGACCTGCGCTCCTTGAACAACTCACACTGTTCCCTGGTCACACTCCTCTACCTCGTCCAATTTAAAAGAAATTAGAGCATATTTAAACCATTCCTGGCTTTCACTTCACCTACACTTCAGTTTAATTTCTGCTGCATCGCAGACGTGTCAGTCAGATTTCAGGGCTGCGAGTGACCTTTCCTGGCCAGCTTTTGGATCCAGCACTGCTGCTGCTGGGGAGGATGTAGGACATGGAGATTGGAGAGCGTCTGGCAGCTCATCTGTCACGTCCACCAACACCGCCAAATTGAGGGGGCGGAGGAATCCGAATCCCTACCAGTCTCTGCTGACCTCCCTGCAGGGATACAAAGTGTGTCTACGGTTTTGTGTGAGTCAGGTTTTGTTGTCAGAAAGGCTCGTTTCTGTCACTAACATGACCCATTTCGTATATTTACTCACAGGAGGAAGTGTATGCTTCAACTTCAAGTCTTGACCTCGATATTATTTAAGTGTCTGGATGATGAGAGATTTGACTGATATGTTCTGTTCAGTTCTGCAGGTCAGCTGAACACTGTGTGGTAGAAGAATAATTCAGTAAGGAGCCGTTTAGCTTTGAAATCATCATCAAGACTTATTGAAGACTTTAAACAATGTTACCTATACAGTATGTTTTCATCCAGAGCATAATATATAATCTACTTTGTCTGTTACGCACCCACTCTTTCATTTGCTGTACTTATAGTTTTACTTTTAGTTTAGTTGGCATGAACACCAATTGCAAATGCAAACAACCGCATGTACCACCTCTTGGATTTCATGGGGGTACGGTAGAGGTGGACCAGCATATCGCTCTTGTCATTGCCCCCCATGTTTGCATTGTAGCTTTTGGTGACAGCAGGGCAGCTCACTTGTTCCTTCCTCTTGGTGTCACTACAGTACCGTTGGACTGAGGACATGGGCTCCACCCCCATGTCTGTTGACAGCAGAGTGACAACCTTGCTGTCCTTCCACCTGAGGGCCAGGATCCCATCATCACTGGTTACGTAGTCAAACGTAACACGATAGACAGCCTTCTTCTCCATCTCCTTGATGGACCTGAGTGGAGGCTGGCCTACTCTGTTGTCCCTGGTTGTCCCTGTGTACCTGCAGTTATTGTCCTTGAGATACTGCACCAACTCCTGGCTGGTGAAGAAGTTATCCGCAAAGATGGCTGTAGTGTTGGTGGAGTAAATGGTGCTGAACAGGACGGAGACTATCTGGCTGGTGGCACCCATGGCTTGTTGTTCAGGCGTCAGGGGGACACCGTGCGTAATCTTCCCCTGGTATAGCATCGTATCATGAAGGAAGCCATCCTCAGAACAAACAACTTGAATCCCCATTTGTGCGGCTTGTTCTTGATGTACTGCCCCAGGTTACCAGCTGTCTTGCCTTTGTTGGCAACCATGACCTCATCCACAGACTGCTTGAGAGTCTGTGGCTCGCTCCTGAAGGCAGAACTCAGGAGGCTGAACAGTGGCCGGATGTTGAAGAATCGGTCACTGGAGTCAGTTATCTGTGTGTTGTCATTGAAGTGGACAAGCTTCTTCATCAGACATTTCAGCGTGTGTCTTGCTGTGTATTTTCAAATGGCGGGAAATTTTGCTTTGTGGCTTACCACAAACATAACAATATTTTTTTTACTCATAGTCAGTTTTGTTAAGTCTTGATTATGAAGCGCAACTCAATCCTCTGCCTGGCTTTTCTTTTGATGAGTCTTTCTCTAGAATTCCACTGGATGGATGCACCCAGGAGCTGCTGCAGATGCAAATCAGCAGCGGGCATGGTAAGAAGGCTTACAGTATTGTCGCTTGAGCATGAAGTGGTGAAGTGCTCATGTGAATAATCTATTTCAGTCCATCACTCTGTTGTAAATTGTCTAAATTCGAGGTTCCACATACCACCTTTAGTTTTGTATTTACAGATTCTGAACATCAGAATTATTGATTATGATCTAAAGTAGGCTAGTTATCTAAATTTTAGGCATGGCACATGAAAGGTGAAACTTGTCAAAATTCATAGTAAAATATTAAATTCTGAAATGACTGTAAATGGTGCAGTTCTGATGTAACAGATGCTAATTGTGCTATTCTTTCTACAGGACAATCATTGCCAAAACAATAGAGGATTGCAACAGCACTAACAGCAGCCTGACCTGTTGACCTGCCAACAGTGATCTATCAAGAAAACTCTGGACTTCCTTGCGGTGTTATTTATTTACGTTGTTTTCAAAATAATCAATAAAAGAGTCATGACAAATACAAAGTTGCTCCTATTACTGCATCACATCAAGGACAAGAAATTTCAATTAAATTCAAAAAACTTTATTTGTCCCTGGGGGGCAAGTGAAGGCACGTGAAGTAGTTGTACACAGACACAAAAAAAAACTCATTTATCATTCTCAAGACTTTTTTCAAACATGCAAAACAAGCAATAATTACATAATAAATACAATCTTTTACTTTCTTATGGGTCAAAAAAGGAAAACTGAATGTGCACTGTATGTCCATCCAGTGTGCAATGGCAGCACTTAGTGTTATTACAGGTTAGACCCTGCTTGGAATGAACCCCTTATACTGTCCATGTGGATCAGGGTAACAGTCACGTATCTTCCACACACAGCAACTGTATATAACGACTCTCTGACCCTGCCCCAGTGCCCCATATTGCCACACAACAAACTGTCTGTATGCTGCATGGCGAAATTGTCTGTTGCTCTCCCCCTGGGTCTGGAAGATCAGTCACGGCACGAATGTCGTTCCAAATTCGTCTGGCAAGGCGCAGGACTCCCTCCTGCAAAATAAAGCTTTCCATGTGTGGCAGCACGGAAACACAGGAGTCAGGATGTTGTCCACGGCACTTACTTTCAACTGTGGGCATTTCTCTGCACCTCTGGCAAACACACCAAGAGGGTTGACCTGTCACAGTAGGGCCTGGTGGAGGAGCATCTGCTGATGTCAACTGGAGTAAATCAAACATGATGCTGGGGTCGCGTGTCAGGCAGAGTTCCAGCACTTGATGCGATTGCTCTAGAGTTAGTCCTTGAATTCTGGCCTGTAAAGCAATAGATGAGCAACATGATTAGTTATTTTTAAGAAACAGAGAATGACTGAATACTTTAGACATTCCAGGACAAAACTGTGTGGATGTCCCAGTTTGTTAATTATACTTACATATTATTCACACACACTGTGTTATTGTTATTGCACCAAAACACAAATTGAGATTGTAAAATCTACTTCAAAATTCTGATTAGGGCACTTGTGTGTCCAAGTTAGATGTCTGGTCAGTATATTGTGTCATGATTCAGTGTCTTGTTGTGTTCCAGTTTTATTTTGAAACCTTGCCCTTGTGTGTCTCTTCTTGCTTTTTCAGTTTCTCCTGTGTGTTTCTCCCCTCGTTACCTCACCTGTCCTTTTCCCTCCTCACTCACCTCACCTGTTCCTGATCCCCTCGTTAGTGTGTCTGTGTTCTCCTTGCAGTCTTTGTCAGTTCATTCCGTCATCCATCAGCCTCTGTTCATCTCTTCGTGATGTTCTGTAGTGTCTCCACCATTGGCATGTTTGGATTTTGATTTCTTGTTTCTCTTATTTGAACTTTGCCTTTTTCTTTGCACTTTGTTTAGTTTTTAATTGCTACTTTGTTTTTTGTCCTCTCGACTCGTTTTGTTTTTTTCTTGTTCTGGTTTTTTTTATTTCAGCTTTGTTATTAAAGCTCGCTTTTTGTCCCCCCCAGTCCTCCCTCCCGTGTGTCTGCATTTGGGTCCACCTCTAGTTTCCCACTTAAATTGTAACAGTATTGTATGTTCACAAGTACAAACCCCAATTCCAATGAAGTTAGGACGTTGTGTAAAACGTAAATAAAAACAATTCTGGTCCAGGTTCGCCATAAGTTCTGTGTTTTTGCTGGCCAGATTTACATTATTTTATTTTTGTTTCGATGGGAGTGGTTGAAGTAGCACGTCAATAAAGATGACAGACAAGTGGTTTATCAAATCATATGCAAGGATTTTTGATCCGGCCCAGCCTTCTGAAACACATCTCCAATGGAGCGATCCCAGATGGATGAGTGGAGCTAGGCGGAACGAACTCATCTGGCGAGAGTCAGGTTAGGGACCCTCTCCTCTCGTTGGACATGATGTATGAGGTGGTCAATGTTAATCTTAATTTTCTTCTTTCCCTTCTGGGACACCAGGTCTGCACTTTTCCCCTCCAGTTTCACAATTTTAAGGGGGCCAAGCAAATCGGCCTCCAGCTAGCCCCCTTTCCGTTGCTACTGCCTAATATTCTTTTGGAGGACAAGCTCTCCAACCTTAAAATTGTCTTCCTGGCCTCTGTCCTCTTACTTCAAAGTGTTGTGGCACCTCTGAGGGGTACCTCGCCTCCCTCCCAGACATCAAAAAGTACGGGCTGTACTTTGTGGTTAACTGCTTCTTGGTTCGCAGGGCGAACATAGTTGACTGAAGGTACTGGTCCCACTGCGTGTGATGATCCGCTACCATTTTATTCAGAGACCTAGAAATGCAGATATCACATTCATGTGCATAATAAAGCTGCTCTGCTAGCAACAGCAACTTGATGTCATATCGAGAGAGCTACAACTCATTCCAGTATTGAAAACAAATTATACCTCTGTATTGTTCCATTCGGTTTCTCCACAAGGCCGTTGGTCTGTGGATGATAAGGAGAGCAAAGGCTTCTTTGGATGCCCAGCCTCTCACATAGTTCATAGTTGACCTTCAAGTGATTAGTTGGATAAACATGACATAAGTCAGTACAGCAGTAGTTGCATACTGGGGACAAATGAGGAATCATTTCTGTACCTTATTACAAAAGTTTTTGCCCTGGTCTGTTAGCAGTCTTTTAGGTGCACCAAATTTGCAAAAGAAATCAAGGATACAATTTGTCACCTTGACTGCTATTTTGCTCTTTAGTGGGTAGGCCTCTGCCCATTTGATAATCAACCATGACACATATGTACTGGTTGCCACCACCTGTGAGTGTAGGTTTATCCACCAAGTCCATCCCAACCAGCTCAAGAGGCTCAGTCGCCTGAGGGAACAGACAATAGGACATGAGAATGTGATCAGTGATGTGTGTGTTTGAGCTGACTGTCTGCCATGACTGTTTCTACCTCTGTTGGGTTGTATTTCCTCTTTTCTTTTATGTTTGACCTCTTGGTCTGGCACTGGGGACACTGAGCAACCTGGAAGAGACCAAAAAAAAGAGATAAAAACACTCACCTGGGACTGCGAGAGTTTGTTAAAAAGCTGCGTAAAATCCCGTTATAAAAGCTCCGACTGTTGTCTGGAAGTGTCGTTGGTACCCACATGAATAATAACCTTGGTCACCTGTGGGTGAGAGTCCAGGACGCTCGGGATTTTCTCTGTTATATCCATAACAGTGGCGCCGGGAAAAAACAGGGTGAACGCCCCCCTTAGGCGGACGTTACGAAGGATGGAGTCTCCTATGACAAGTGTCGTGGCCCGTTGTCCGGGGGAGTGGGCGATCCGGTGACCCCGTCGTCTCCGTCAGGCGCCCGGGGGTGATGCCACTCACGGTGGGGAGGACGCCGGGAGTGCCACCGCACCGCGTGCAGTGTGGCGGAAAGGACAACATCACCACACCATTTTCCCGGCAGAAGTTGATGGCTTCAATTGAAATGTGGGAGGAGTGGTTGTCCAACAGAAGCAGGACCTTCCTCTCTTGACTTGGCCTGGTGTGATGGACAAAATGCTGTAGGAAGACGACAAAGTCCTGCTCCTGCATCCATCCGCTGCCATTGGCTGTGCCTATTGACCCCTCAGGACCACCACGGATAAAATGTGGCAGGTACTTCTTCCGGGGAAAGACAAAATGGGGGGGATGATGTTGCCAAGAGCATTTCCTGCCAATGCCATCGTAACCAGGACCCCTCTCTCAGCTGATGTCACTGCTCCCACTCTTCTCACTCCCTTCGTGGCGACAAGTAAGCCAGGTTTCTGGACAGTCACAAGCCCTGTCTCATCAACATTCCACACATCTTTGGCCTCAAAGTTGTGCTTCTTGTAGACTGAGGCTAGCTTATCAAAGAAGGTTGCCACATTCAACTCATTGAAATTTGCATTTCAGTGGAGACTTGTAGCCTGAGGCCTCCTGATGGATAGACGTTGGTGCCTCCGCATAAAGTTGGTAAACCAACTCTCTCCTGCCATGCCATTTTCTGCCCAGTGTGGAGGACAAGGCAGCTTGTAGAAAGCTGCCAATTCAAAGGCCAATTTGCGAATCTGAAACAATAATAATAATTTTAAAAAATGTGATAATGCACTTGTATTGAACTAGTCTAATATGTTTCATGTTACACCTGAATAATCTCATGATTTGAAATTAAAAGCTATTTAAAAATGCATTTACAGAAACTTGATGTGCACCTATGTATTATGATACTGGCTTATCTGTGATTGTATTTGACCTGATCTTTCCCCGTGAGTGTTTTTAGTGCATTCCTACCTCTTTCGGGGGAAGCCCGTAGTATAAGGCTGCTGCATTTCTAATATAAGCTACCAGGCTGAGCTCCTGTTCAGCAGTAAAAACTGAATTGCAGCTCCTGTAGCCTACTGAGGGCAACATGCTTGAGCCCTGTTCAGCCAACTCTCTCTTCCTTTTGACGTATCGAGCAAGTGAGGGTACAGGAAGGCAAAATTCCTTTCCTCCCTTCCTGCACGACTTCTGAGGCCCTCTCTAAGACCTGTGCTGGCACTCCCCTATTTGTGGTCCTAACTCTGAAGCGAGGCATCCTGCAATAGGTATAGCACAAGAATACAAACATAAACAAAAATTCCATACAGGCTACACAACATAGCTAACACACACACACTGCATGCCTTTTTATTTCTAAACTCTGAAGTAGGCTAGGCTACACATCCCATAAAGGCTGTCTCAACTGTACCCGTTCTACCACCTTGCCTATTACACCACTTGCTAAATTATCCTTATATCATTCATGGTTAAAAAGATGTCCATTAATATAACACTGTTCAAGTATCACAAATATTACATTTTATTTCAAGTTTCTTTGTTTGTGGTCTTATTATGACTTATAACTTGTTATTGTTACGCTGCACAACTTAACAGCATGTGATGTAATAGAACTCTATCACGGGTACAGTTGAGACATTGTGTCTCAACTGTACCCCGCTAACCACTTTGTGTATTTCTCTAGCTTGCGCAGTGACCTAACATGCTAGGTTAGCATGAAATATGTGAGTTTTTAGGGCACATAATAATGTTTGCAATGATGTAAGTTATGTTTGATGGTCACAAAAGGATAATAAGCTATTCATTGTGGAAGGGACATGGTAAAGTGAAATTCTTACCTTAGCAAAAAGACTTTTGTTGATATCTTCAGACTGGAGAGGCTAACACTCTTCAAATTTCCCGCCACCAAAGAGGATGCTAATACGCTTGTGCTGAGTAAAAATGGCGGCTCAGCCTTGAAGCATGGGCAAGATATTAAGGGTGTTTCAACTGTACACGTGTCTCAACTATACTCACTCCACCCTACCACAGGTTATCAATAACGAAGTGTGTGTGAACAGCGCATGTATCGACACAAGAGTCCGAGGATACCAACTCACCCATTTGCGGATGTCTTGCAACATTCCTGGCCAACAGTGTCTGCAGATGATGGCACTGTGGGTCTTTTCCACCCCACAGTGCCCACCAAAAGGACTGCAGTGGAACTCCTCAAAGATGGAGTTGGCCTGTCCAAAAGACTGACAAATCTGTTAGTGAGCACTTCTCCTTTGCAGAGATAATCCATCCCACCTCACAGGTGTGGCATATCAAGATGCTGATTGAACAGCATGATTATTGCACAGGTGTGCCTTAGAATGGCCACAATAAAAGGCCACTCTGAAATGTGCAGTGTGCCTTTGGAATGATGAAGAGCAGGTTCAGGTCAATCTTCCTACAAGCGCTGGAGGTGCACCACACCAGGAGTCTTTTTGTTTCTGAGTACTGAAGCAGAGTAAATCAAAATATATATATATCGTTTTTCATTTCAGGTCATAACAGCTATGTGCCGTCCTGCATAACATCAGCCTGGGGGCAGGTGACATCATGCCAGAGGATGAGGAGGAGGACGGGTTGGAGGCCGCCAGTGGCGCTCCATGGCGGGACCGGCTATCTGCTGTGGTGTCTGCCCTGGAGGAGGTTAACAACGGCCACGACTATCGTGGTCGGCACGTAACATAATTTTAAAGGCATTCTTATTTAAGTGTTATAATTCTTGCCTCCTTCTTAATAGAAATAAATAAAAAAAATAGTGACATGGCAGCTGTCGATCCAGTCAGCCCTGCAAACCCAGTTGATGGACGATGTGGTGGACAGTGGAGACTACACTCCCAAACACCCCGAGTACCGACCCAGTTGATGTCCCCCTGACACCGGGGTCTCTATTGTGGCATCCCATCCAGCCCAGCAGCACTGCCAGGGACTCCTGCTCATCCTATATTTTTTATTTCTGTAAATACTTTAAGGTAAAGACCGTTGAGAATAAAATGAATCCCTTGTTGTCACTGACTAGTAGCACTTGATGCCGTTTGCTAACCCTGTTAAAAATTGTACTCAAGTTGAAAATATTAACTGGAATAGACAACATGTAACAGCATATTTTAATTTGTGACAAATGAAATATGAACAATTTAAAATAAGAATCCAAAAAAAAAAAAAAAAAAAAATTAAATGATATCAATGGAAGGCCTCTGTCCCAATACCTCATCCATCAGGACAAACCAGGGCCAAGTAGCAGCGCTAGGCTTCCCGCTGACCCCCTCTCCAGTCGCTGGATATTTGCAATCCTAAAGGAAGTGGAACTCAATCATGTCAGCAATTTTAGATGATTATTCATTCACTCGCATGGGTAAAACAAATATAATTTAGTTTCCACATCATTCAAACCTGCACCTACTTTGTATTTTTTGAGGTTGTCCCACTTTTTTTGGCCTGTTGGGGCTCGACTTTGCCCTGCAAGCCCATTTTTTCCAGAATTGTTCTGAACACAGAAGAGCAAAGGTAAAACACAAGATCACATTAACACAGGGATGCAAAGGTTTACAGAAAGTGACATCAGGACTGACAACTGGGCTAGCCTATTTATCATTTATTGATTATTACTGCCTCACTTCCATCCAGCCGCGGCGGAATGTTTCACCCCTGTGAACAGGTGATCATTCTCCGCCCGCTCCTTGCTCCCTGAAACAAAATTAAATGTAGAAGATGTTTTGTGTTATGTCAGACAAAAGGGTTCTAATATAGCAAACATAATCATAAGGATAATCCTAGACTTCGCTCTTTATTCAATTCAAACCTTTAACTAGACTTTACAGTTTTACAGTCTGGAAATAAAGCAGGGATCACAGCCTGATCTGAATCTGTTCATCTTGCTCCATTTATGTACATGACAGTCTATATCAAATACACCAGGAATGAACAAATAAAGATAGATGTGTATTTTGCATGCAAGAAAATCAGTTGCATATATACAAAGAGGGAAGGAAGAACTTTTTGAGAAGGTTTGGGGACCATCTGATTAGTTTGTGAAAGGTGTGGAGCTAGCGGACGAAGAGGAGGTTTGAGTACTGGTCAGTGTGAACCTCTTGGTGAGGCTAATGACAGTTTAGATTGTGAGGTTACCTTTAAATGATATTGATTAGACAACAATTTGTAAATATACAAGTGTTTTCCTTTGTCTTTTGTTCATTTAATTTCTCCTTTTTGTCCTTTGACTTAAAATTGTTTGAAATGTTGTGTATGTCACCTGTGTCTCAGTGGAGTCTGGACTAGTCGATGTACACTTCTGTGAGTTTGTGACTGTACACACGTGTTTTGAGTAACATGTCAATGAACATCTCAAGAGTCACAATAAGATGAGATATAAGTCAACCTCTGAACGTCAAACATTTGAAAGAACTTTAGAGGTTTTAAGGTTTAGAGTTTAACATATCTGGCGTTGGATGTTCAAGTGAGTGAACAACTAGTATGAACCCAATACTTACATTTAAATGTAAGATCTCCGCCACCTGCTGTCGTCATTTTGTTTTCTGGCACGCAATGAATCTTGGGCAATTTCTTGGCCAAGGCTAAAGCAAAGTTCAAATCAAAAATGCAAAAAAAGAAAATCAAAATCCAAAAACACATGCCACTGGGGAACAGGACACACTGGGGGAAACACAAGGAACTTCAAGGAGCAAGGACTTTGAGGACATCACACAAACAGAAACAACGAACTGACAAAGAGTGCAGGGGGAGACAAAGACCATATACACAGACACTAACGACAAGACGAGGAACAGGTGAGGTGAGAAGGGAGGGAAGAGGACAGGTGAGAAGAGTCTGGCTGATGAGCAGAACACCACTGACAGATAGAGGGAGACAAACATGCAACCAGAAGGAAATGGAAAACAGAGGGAAGAACACAGAGGAGAACACTGTGACACAAAATAGGGACAAAATATTGAAACATAAAACACAGCAAGACACAGAACCATGACACTAAGTACAATACAAGAGCAAATAATCATTAGACAGTGGAAGTGTGTCGGCTATATGTCCCAAATATATCCCGATACGACATTACACATGTAAGATTCGTCTGTGTTTATCATATAGAAAGTGACAAACTTTAAGGTTCTGTTAACAAGATGATATGATGATATTGTCATTCACACAAGCTGATAGATTCAAATGAGTTCTGTCATTAATGTTAATAACTGCTGACATGTTTGTTATGTTTGAGCATTCAGACAGTTCTGTCTATTAAAACTTTAAAGTGTGTCAGCAGGGGCACAAGTGATCCATGTTGTTGAGTGTTAGTCACAAGTGTTGCGTTAAATGTCATGTTCACGTGTCAGAAGTTTGAAATGCAGCAGACATAATAAAGCTTCCAAACACTTTCAGTTTGCAGACAGTTTATTTTATTTCACACATTTGGATTCCACTGTACTGTACTCGACCTGCTCGTGAAGCCTTCCTCATGTTGTAACAACCGAGACACGTTTGTCTCACTTGTCTCACTTATTGGGTGCAGTAACGCCACCCGCCACGGGGGCGCTGTTGCACCGCAGAGGCGAGGAGCAGCCACAGCAGAGAGATTCACTGTGTCACAGCATACAGGTCTTTATCCTGAATGAATGGTAAGCGGTCGGACTCGTAAAACATGCACTCATTTTGCAAATATTGTGAAGATGTCACGTTGGGCTCTGGGTGATTGTAACCGCATTTCTCACTATTTTCAGAATGTATAAAAATCACGCAAGTGATAACTGCTGACCAGCACATCAACCCATAATTAAAATGATCATTAGTTTCAGTCCAACTCAGCTAACTAAAACAGTAAAATCCTGTTTTTGCATTATTTCATGATCAGTAATGATGTAATAACAGTTACATTTTACACATAATAATTAAACCTTTTACGTAGACTGCATCCATTCTATTTCAGTTAAACTGCTTTTTATCCTTTGAGCGGTTCTCGATTTCTGTCCAGCCCGGGGCTTAAATTTTATTTTAAGTGAATCAAGTCGACATTTTACCGGTAGCTCTGACAGCCTCCTTCCAAACAAGAGTAAACATTGCGGGGGCTCTAAAATAAAAGAAAAAACATGTGCCCCGTGTGAGGCTCGAACTCACGACCTTCAGATTATGAGACTGACGCGCTGCCTACTGCGCCAACGAGGCTCCGTTGCGTAAAGGCAATCCGACCTATTTTGAAGCTAAACTAGGTGATTATGTGATTGGTAGGTGTTTAAAGTGGTAATTTCTTCACAAAGGATGGTCTAACAAATCATCGGGTTGTCTATCACTACCAAGAATTCTACCAAGATTTGACCAGTCAGAGGCCGCCTCACTGCCAAGGGTTTGTGGCAACCAATCAGCTGTCGATGTACTTCACCTAGTAGCGAGCAAGGTAGCGCTTATGTCACATGCTAGCTGAATGAACTTAACAGACAGATCATGAACTAAATCACGAACAATTCTCTATTCAGTCGGGCTGCTGAGCGCACACAGCAGCCCGTTGAGCGGTAGCGCAAAAACGTCTGCTTTTCTCTAGATTAACCGGTCATAATATGCTGATACACACAACTGCATTACAATGTAATCATAGCAAAGGCATGTGTCTTCGAAAGTTTAACGTTTGTTGTTACGTAGGCTAATTATTACAACTGTGACCAAAAGAAGTGTAGTTTGTAGCGAAATCAGACATGGCAATTACGTGATATACGTGTCTGTGCTTGGTATGTCTGATGACTTTGTTTAGCCCTGTCTTCGGAAATTAGACTATAATGAATATGATTTATTGGTGGGTTTTCAATAAAGATATGATAACTTTTGCAATGATCCTCGTGACTCTGCATTGTTTTTATCTGATCTGGGCACTATACATAGCATTTGCTTCCCATGTTTGGATGTGTTTTGCAGTTTTCAATCAGTTTTCACCTGTAAAAAATTGATTGAAGGCCAAATACAGTTAATGAAAGGTGATTTCTGCCTAAATATGACTTGATCTCATTCATGAGCTTCATACTATAAACACTAGAGCTCACAGGACAGCTTTGAATCCTTTTAAAGGACCATTACAACACAAAATGGGCATTTTCACCTGCCAAAAATTGATTGAAGGCCAAATACAGTTAATGAAAGGTGATTTCTGCCTAAATATGACTTGATCTCATTCATGAGCTTCATACTATAAACACTAGAGCTCACAGGACAGCTTTGAATCCTTTTAAAGGACCATTACAACACAAAATGGGTCTTTTCACCTGCCAAAAATTGATTGAAGGCCAAATACAGTTAATGAAAGGTGATTTCTGCCTAAATATGACTTGATCTCATTCATAAGCTTCATAATGTAAAGATCTGAGCTCACAGGACAGCTTTGAATCCTTTTAAAGGACCATTACAACACAAAATGGGTCATTTTCACCTGCCAAAAATTGATTGAAGACCAAATACAGTTAATGAAAGGTGATTTCTGCCTAAATATGACTTGATCTCATTCATAAGCTTCATAATGTAAAGATCTGAGCTCCCAGGACAGCTTGGAATTCTTTTAAAGGACCATTACAACACAAAATGGGCATTTTCACCTGCCAAAAATTGATTGAAGACCAAATACAGTTAATGAAAGGTGATTTCTGCCTAAATATGACTTGATCTCATTCATGAGCTTCATACTATAAACACTAGAGCTCACAGGACAGCTTTGAATCCTTTTAAAGGACCATTACAACACAAAATGGGTCATTTTCACCTGCCAAAAATTGATTGAAGGCCAAATACAGTTAATGAAAGGTGATTTCTGCCTAAATATCTGCCAAAATATAACTGATGAGTGATATGAAGTGACTTTGAGGCAGAGCACCCCTTTCAGTCCAACATCAGGAGCTGGAAACAATATTTGGCAAGTGTAAAAATGCTATTTATGCATTGCATTGGCCCTTTTAAGGCATGCAGGCAGCACATGCATCGTGCTCATGCACCATGCTCATGCACACTTAGTTAATTAACAGGCCTGCTTAATTGACATGTGCATGCATAGGCTGCGAGGTGCACTTCAGTGACTTCACTTTATTTCATCAGTCATCATGGATCCCTGTGTATATGACCAGATAAAGTGTTTTTTGTTTGATGGAACCCTACCCCCAGGATTTTCTACAGTCGAGCAAAGTAATTTTCGCCGGAAGACAAAGACTTTTGAAGTGCAAGGTGAGATGGGTCCTCAAGCTGAATTCTTCGACCTAACCTGAGTATACATAGAAAACTCAGTTATCCAACAAAACAATCTATCTGTATAACCAAAAACACAAATTCAGGCTTTCCTTACAATAATAAAATTAAAGATTAATATAATTTATAAGCCCCTCGGACGCCCCTCATGTATACTCAGGTTAGGTCGAAGAATATATATATATATAGTCTGATGTATGTTTGTCGTTTTGCTCTTGGTTCGTGCTCTTTTGTGAAGAGATCTGCATGCCCCTTTGTGTCAACATTTCACATTTTATGAGTGAAAGGTCAATAAAGGCCTGTTTTTGTACCTTGGCTCCTCTCAGACTCTTGTTGTGACTGACTTTTCTGTTGTCATTATGGGTTTCATGAATATTTACTTGGTCAGCCATTTTTTCTACCACCCATGCAAAATGCTGACTTTTTTTTCTACTCTGAAATACATTTGCAGAGGTACCACAGTCTTATAGATATGTTCTACCTGACGAGTGAGTTACAAGACTTTTTACTACTTTATAGAGATCATAGTCCATTCTGATACACATTTCTAATTTCTAACATTTCTGACAGAATGAGCTGTCACTGTGATTCTAATCTACTTCTACCTGACAGACAAGAGGACTGTTGAGTTATGAAAAAACTTAACCAGGTGAGGTAATGACGTGGTATCTGTGTGATTTTCAGTGTGGATATACTCTGATATCACACTGCGGTATAAAAAAGAGAACTATTCTGACATTCTTAGGTATTCTAACGGTGACAAAATCAGGAGGAGAGTGTGTTGGAGCAATGCAAGACAAGTTTATTTATTTAGCATCATTCAGACACAAGGCAACACAAAGTGCTTCACCGAGACATAGAAATGCTTTCAAATAAGACGTATCTAAGTGCCTTGCGAAGGCAGCTGGACTCGCTTGAGTTTCTTGAAGGGGTCGTCTCTCATCCAACAGGCTTCTTCAGAAGATGAATGAGAATCTTCCCCAACATTAAAATAAGACATTAAGACATTTAAAGTTGCTAAATAACTGTCCCATAGCAACATACAACATACAAGGACAACCTGGGGGCCCAAAGAATGAACTTCTGTAAGAAATGTTTACTTAATTCCTCTCAATACCTTATTAGACGTGTCAAACAGATAATTATTATTTTGGGAAAGTTACAGTTGATTTGTTTATTGTGTCAAAGAAAAATATATACTGAGAGTTTAAATAAAAAAACAAATGATTTATCTGATTGTTGCTTACTATTAGTTGAATTTTAATAGATTTTTTTTAAATGTCATGAAATTTTAAATGAATATTTAAATTAATTCGAATAAATTAACTTGATGTCCACTCCAGAAATAAAATATATGAGTATTTTTCATAACATTTATTCTACCTAGTTCATCATGAAATATTTTGTTTTCATGTGAATTCATTTAGTTTCTACGAATTATACATTTCATTAATCAGCTTTCTGTCCTTGTCCTTTTTTCATGTATTAAAACAAATGGTGTCTCATTTTCTTACCGACCTTACTGCTTTAATTTGTTATGTTTAATCTATTCATTGTCCTTTATTGCTTTTGCTGCTCATAATCGTTCTATCTGTTCTTAATTCCTTTGATGGAATTATTGTCCTTCATTGTTCTTATTATTTTATTTATTTCTATTTTTTGCATTACTTTCTTTCTTCTCTCTCTTCTTCTTCTTCTTCTGTGATTTTGCTTATTTTATCACCTTCAGGCTTTTTACTTGTAGTGACTCATATTGACTTTTTGTGCTTTTACATGTTCTGTTCTGCCTTTTTGTTTTAACTCACCTTAGGCTTCCTTGTGTTTGGCTTGGCTGTCGAGTGTTTATTCTGTAATATTGTCTTCTTGAGTTTCTTCCTTTGGCTTGATTGTCAAAGCACTGAAGTCTGTTTTTCAGGGTGCTATAAGAATAAAGTTTATTATTGCAAGTGTATCATAACTGAGTTTGACAGGCATACAGTAAACCTAATACAGGTGTCCAGGATTACAAAGTGACTTGTCCCAGAATATTACATTTTGGCAGACTGTAGGTGTGGCGTGTCTCCTGTGGGTATGATATCTATATTCTTACATCCGGGTATTAGAAAACATCTCAGGCACTGCACAGAGGTATAATGGAGAGTGTTGGTTAGATACTGTAATAAGTCACAGAAGTCAAAATTGCACAAAACAGATGTCCCAGAGTAACCGAATTCACCCTACATTAATTTATCTAGTAAAGTCCACGTTGTCATCGTAGTAAAGAAAACCTTTAACTGAAGTCGGCTCTGGGTGACTCCGGATTCGAAACGAGGTTTGCCAACCAGACGGATGATGACATCCTGGACGGCTGAAAGGGGACTCTCTTGTCTGATTCCGTTTTCAGAGGAGGCGATCGCGGCAGGGAGTTAACGGGACTGTCGCATATTATGTATTATTGTTATTCTTTCGACTGAAAGGCTTTTAGTGATGTACCTCACATCCTGTCAGGCCGAAACAGGAGGATTGTCTTCAAAGTAACACGGTGTAAATTAGCGTGACATAGTGCTGCATTCAGTCCTGGGAAATCTGACAATCCCAAGTGATAATGTATTAACATTAAACAATATAATTAAATTAGATTTAAAAATTCAATATGTCCGCTTAGATTATCATTAATACTTTTATATGTCCATAAGTACACAGCAGAATCTCTTTATTTGCCTTTGACATCATTCTGATGTCCGCTGTCATGAAGCTATTGTCTGGATTTCCCCACCGGCCCTGAATGCATCATGATAGTTGCTGCGGCTCCTTTAACTCCAATCTCCCGCGTTCCAAGTTAAGCGGAAATAGAAAGCCTTCTTTTCTCTATTTAAGCGCGCCAACAAAGACTCCCACAAGAAGTCTATCTGTACTTTATCCACCGCACGGCACAGTACGGCAGACCGACCCACCGACCCTCTGTTTGGTCTCTCCATCGTCCTTCCTATTATCCTGACATAATGCCAGAGGAAACGTCCACCGCGTCCAGCTCTGGGAGGTAAGACTCGCTTGTAATTTCTCACTGTATACCGTCTGCTGGGGAAACACTGCTAGCTAGCCCGTAGCTACCGAGTTGACGACATTGCGTGGTTATTATCTGCCGCGTGACCTTTAGGTTTTCATACTTGGTCAATGACTATGAAAGTAATGGGATGGTTAGCTAACAGTGTCTGGTGGTGCCTGCCGGCGCTGCCAACAAACATCGTCACCCCGCCACTGCTAGGCTAGTATGCTAACAGCCATACGGTGCTAACAACAATAAGACGATGCTAACAGCTTGAACTATGTGAGTCGATAGTGAAAGTTAGGCGTGTCGACTGTGGCTGTGCCTCAGAATGAGGTCAGAGAGTTTGTTTTTGCTTTCTGAACTCAAGTCTGAACTGTGACTCTTTCAGTGCGGAGGAGAAGCCGTGCTCATCATCGTCAGCTGCTGCGGCAGACAGGTGAGTGTCCGGACAGACAACACAGCTGCATCTATCGCGTTTGTCATTCAGCGGTGACCAAACATGCATGTGGGTTTGTTTTGTTTTTTTCTAACCTGCAGCTCTGTTGATGTCATGGAGGAGGCTAAGAAGCTGATCGGCACAGGGAACAAGCATCTTGTGATGGGAGATGTTGTTTCTGCTGTCGGTGTCTTCCAGGACGCCTGCAGTATGTTGTGAGTATCTGTGAGAATATACGGGAAATGATATTCACTGTCAATATTGATGCGTCCTCATCATGTTATCAAGCAGCAGTATTCTCATTATCTGTCTGCGGATTTATCAGTTTGGACTTTTTTTATTTTAGTGTTTCACTTTTTTCACAATTTGTGAATATTTTGGTCTCGAAAAGCAATGCAACACACTTTGACTTTTATTGGATATCCATGCACATGTGTATATGCACCCATATCCCTAACTTTGAGTTGTCTGTTTTGACTTTTGTATTGTTTTTAAAAGTTTGATTTGTGTTACTGCATTCCTATATTTAATCTACTCAACACTTGTGATGTCTGTCTGCCAGGGCCGCAAGGTACGGGGACACTGCAAATGAGTGTGGTGAGGCCTTCTTCCTCTGTGGGAAGTCACTACTGGAGCTTGCCAGGTTGGGTTAATTTAATTACTCATTTTAAGTTATTTCTATTGTATGTTGGGTGTTGTTGCTGTAAGCATGACACCAAGCTGATTTATCACTTTGCTTAATGGTCCGAATTGATATTTTTGATAACACTACTATAGTTTCAATGAGCATTAGCTACGTTTCCTCACACTCCTCCCTAATGGCGAGTTGACACACACGCTGCTGTAGAGCCCAGATAGCTCCAACTCTTTCTGAAGTAAATTGAGTTATTCTGTTAACATATAGTACACAAGCCTTGTTCTATTTCTCTATAAATATCTCAAATGTCATGCCATAATTTTTCTACATAAAATCGAATATATTTTCAAGAGTGGTGTATAGTGACAACACTGCTTTTATAATGTGATTTTTGTTGGGGTTCCCACAGGTCATGGGAATCCTCTTTTGAAGATTGTGAATTTGAGAGGGGGAAAAAAAAATCAAGGTCTTTTTAATGTTTCAGAAAAAAATAGAAATACACAAGTTATTGAAAGTGAGGCTGAATTTATGTATTGTGCAAAATGGAAATTGAAGTCTTCAATGTTAGTAAATAGGCTGCTGTATTCATGTGTCTCAGGGCAGTTTCCTGCCATCGCTAACACAGTTCTGACACATTCATATTTTCAAACTTCTTTTTTTTTTTAATAGTCTGAGCTTCTGTAAGGTCTGCTAGTTCTCATTTATAAAATTGTCAGGGTTTTAACTGTACTTGTTGTGGTTTCTTTATTGTGACAGATGTACTTATTGTAAGTTGCCTCTTTTTCCTCTTTTTATTTTGAGGGACATGGGTCTGGAAAGTCCTCAAAGTCAGTAATTTGGGTTCTTAGTGACAGTTTTTCAGCTTGACCCCTTTTCCTTCCCCCGTTAGCGGTGCATTTTGTTTACTTTGGCTTTTCTGGTCTTTTGTGTGTTTCTGGTAGGATGGAGAACAGTGTCCTTGGTAATGCCCTGGAGGGAGTCCCAGAAGAATCTGAGGAAGAGGAGCAGCCAAACAACTCCAATATTGAGAGTGCCAACAATCTTGATGGTCAGTATTAAGTGTGTTTCTGTCATCACAAAAGGATTTCCTCTTAAAGGAACAGGATCACAAGTGATGTCAGATTTTTTTTTTTTTTCTTTCTTTTTTGTCTCAACAGTAACTTAGTTTTTGTAAAAATGCTGTGTTTGATTTTCATTCCAAACAACAAGGAAAATTTGGGAAACATTTGGTTAAGTCAGAAGCATCTGTCTGTCTCACATGTTCTCAGGTATATTAACTTGCATGTGCTTTCTTAAATCTCGGTTCTGGTAAAACACAGGACTTATGTAAAGTAAGACAAGTCAGACTTGCACATGTCTGGAGCAGGTAAGAAGCTAAACAGCACTTTGGTGTCCATGTTTTTCTAGTCACTATTGGCTCAAATGCAAGAAGGTTGCATTTCTTCCTATATCCAGTCATGTACAAATGCAGTATTGGAGTAGTAAATTCTTGTAACAAAATGAGTTATGAGCTAAGCGTTTGTCACAGAAACTGAATTTGTATTTCAAAGATGCTCTCTAATGGGAAGGTAATTTTTCAAATGCCACTGTGGTGCAGAAAAAACTAGAGATGAGCTACGAAAGCAGGTGTATGAAGCGATGGCAGAGGAAGAAAAGACTGAGGTGGGCGAGGTGAAGTCTGAGGACGGAAAGGAGAATGGTGTGGCCGAGTCCCCAGTCAAACATGTGAATGGATCGGAGGAACCTTCAAGTTCAGTCCAGATGGCTAATGTGAACGGAGAGGAGAAAAGCCCAGGTGCTGCTGTGAATGGTGTCAAGGAAAGTCCGACTCCTGGAAAAGAAACTGTGAATGGGGAGAAGACGGAGGCAAAGCAAGAGGAATCAAAAGACGAGGAATCAAAGAAGGATGCTGAACAGGATGATGAGGAACCTGAGGGCAGTTAAACTTTGGATTCAGAACAGTTTGTGAGCATGGGCGGAGCACAACCTTGATATTTCCTGACCTAAAAATGGGCCAGTTCACAGGTGTTAAAAAAAGGTGAAGGGGAAAATGCACCAGAGAAAGGGCTTGCTGCACTTGAGGGGAAATGGCAACTTTGCCTTCAGTGTGACACTGTAGAAAAATGATATCTAGCCCTGTATAACTGCCATTCTGTTGCTTCAACAGATGATGACGATGATGATGACTCCGACGATGATGAGGATGGAGAGACAAATGGACAGGATAAGGTGAGCTCTCGTTAGACAGATTCTTATTTAATAATTCTAACATAATTGTAAATATATTTGATGTATGCCTTCCTTACCGTTCAGGAAGAGGACGAAGTCGGGAATTTGCAGTTGGCGTGGGAGATGCTTGAGGTGGCTAAAGTAATCTACAAAAGGTAAGTTCAACACTGCAAGAGGAACTTAATGGTAGATTAAGAACAACGGCAAAAAAGCAAGCCTGTTGGCAGTTAAGAAGTTGTTAGATTTACACTGAGCACAAGTTCAGACAGGTCAGGTCACCTTATAAAAATCCAGGGTAGGTTAAAATTTGTCATTTAATCTTGTTCCCACAGACAAGAAGGCAAAGACGACCAGCTGATGGCAGCCCAGACATATCTGAAACTCGGAGAAGTCAGTGCTGAATCAGGTAGGTTTCATGTTTAATAGTTGGTACTTGTCTTGGGTGCTCGATGTTTCACAATGTCTTAACACTTTCTAATCAAACTAATAGTTTTGGGTGTGTGGCCTGAAACATACACTTAACATATTTAAATCTTTTTATTCACTATTTGTGTGGCACAATTTTCGAAAGTGGTATTGAGTCCCACATGTTCCCTTCTCCAGGTAACTATCCCCAGGCGCTGGAAGACTTCCAGGAGTGTCTCTCCCTGCAGCTGAAGCACCTTCCTCCCCACAGTCGTCTGCTGGCAGAAACCCACTATCACGTTGCCACCACACTGTGCTACATGGATCAGTACAGCCAGGCCATCCAGCACTACAACAGCTCCATAAAGGTCATCGAGACCCGTCTGGGTAGGTTTCCCCCCTCTGAAGATCGGCATGAATAGTGACTGGTCCATTGTGTGGAGGGCATCACCTGCACTATGTGATGTACTGATCAATGATTGTTGGTGTAAAGCTATGTTGCAGGAGGTGATCGCTGCAGCAGAAGGAGCAGATGGGGCAGCGGAAGAGAAGGTCGAGATGGAGGAGCTGAAGCAGCTTCTGCCTGACATCAAAGAAAAGGTGGAGGATGCCAAGGAAAGCCAGAGAACAGCCAGCGCTGCCTCCCAGGCCATCCAGCAGACGCTAGTGAGTAAACGGTTGTTATAGGGTGAAAATCCTCACAGAACATGTAAATTTGGTGTATCTTGGCTTTCACGGCTTGGTATTTAAGTGTCCAGTTGCACCTGGAGGTTTTTTGGGTGCAGCTTCAGCTTTTGGGTAACTGACTGACCTCTTGCAGGGTGGAGCCTCAACCTCATCAGCATTCCTGTGCGAAAATGGAGGCCCTTCATCGTCTTCAGCATTAACAACAACAGCCAGCCAAGTAAAGACAGGATTTGTGCACAGCTTAAAACTCTTCAATGCCCTGATTCACATTAGTGACACGTATTAATGCCACAACACATCTCAAACTTTTCTATTTCAGATCCCAGTGAAATCATCTGGCAGTGCCTCGTCTTCCAAAGCAGCCTCAGACATCTCTCACCTCGTCAGGAAAAAGGTTAGGCCCACTGATCTCTTCCCGCCATCTTTTTTTGTTTCTTTGATTGTTCAGACAACAGAGTGGAGCCAATGAATTAATTGATCAAAGTAAAAACCGTCACTGGAGCTGTAATCATCTCTATATTGACGCTGGCCATGTGCCGCGAGGTCTGTGTGTGTGACTGCATTGGTTGTTGGGATGTTGCGTCTTTCTGAGCATGTCAGTCTTTAGCTTGTGTGTTGTGGTTTGAAGTGACTGCTGTTGGTCATCTTACAGTAGTCGTGGTGTGTGAGTGTAGGTGGTTGCGTTGTGATGCTGCTTAATGCTCTAATTTACGGTTTATTCGCTTACTTGTGTGCATGATGCTGGTGTGCTTGACATTTGTGAATGCTCCTTGGCGTCAAAATTTTGGTTCCAGTTTCCCTCTAAATGTCAGCCCTTTTGTTAAAGGTTGTTTGCATTGTTGTGCACAGAAGCGTTCAGTCTTCTCTTTCCCCCTCCCTTTGTCATGGTTTTATGTTTCTACACAGAGGAAACCAGAGGAGGAGAGCCCAGTAAAGGACACTGATGCTAAGCAAGCGAAACAGGAAGCCTCAGTTAATGGCAGCGGTGACTCTAGTGCCAGCAATGGAGTCGAGGAGGGAAAATCACAGGAGGCGAGTGATAGGCTTCTGTCCTACGTACTCCAGAGATTGAGATGGAGGGGATAGCCAAACATGCAGTTGCTGGTGCTTGCATGTGGTTTCTGGTGGCGTTCCAGGTGTCTAAATTTGGATTCAGGAGGTTTTTCAGGGTCTGTAAAGGCTTAAATGTTGCAATCTGAATGCAGGAAATTGATAATCAAAACCACTTCTAAGGAAGCCTAGAAGAATCCTGTTTAATTTAACGCTTTAAGTCATCTGGGTTCTTGTGCTGATACTAGGAGTCTGTGGCTACTCAAGATACAAAGGTGACAGACTTGACAGTGCTTCAAAATTCTCCTTGAAGTGGCTTTTTATCTGTATGAAGCAAACGGTAGTGTTCAGAGCTTCTAAACAGACATGCAGCATCAGCTGTTACTGTGGTTAAAGTACAAAACACTGCATTTCATTGCTCAAGAGGTTCATATCTGTCTAAATGTTTCTTTCTACAGTTATATTTGTAGATGAAACTGCAGCAGACGGCACTCTTAAAAGTGCCATCGAGGAACGAACCAGCCATCTGAACACACTTCCCCCGGAGACCAGAGATATGCAAGCAGAATGTTTGAGCCTTTCCTGCTGTTTTTAATTTTGTGTTCCTTCTTCCCTGTAGCCTGCCAGCCAGTCGTCCCATGTCAAGTCTTCAGCGTGACCATCCTCATCTTTCCTGATCTACAAAACCAGCACAGCATGCCTATCCAGCCCCTCCACCTCCAACACTTTGTTTCTGTAAATAAGATCCATTTTCATAGACTTGTCTGTCCAGTTTTGTATACTTGTAGTAAAAGAATAAAAAAATTTGCAGATGTAAGTTTGTATCATGGGATTCTTTAGACTTTCTGGGAACTTTACAAAAACACTAGCTTGTTGCAGCTGTAAAATGCTTCATTCTAACAAACCTAAGGCACTTTATTCAAGTTGAACTGTTCAGTTTTAAAAGTGGAACACTCAGCTCTTGTACATCAATTTACTGCTACACAAAGACGGTCTTGGATTACTAGGCTTCTACCGTAGACTCCTGCATATTTCAACCATAACAACAGAAAAGTAAATGCCTTTTTACTGTCTTTAGAGGATAACAGTTCATATTGTTGCATCCTGGTTGAGAGGTCTTCAACCCTGCCTGGCCTCCTCTGTAGGTGGAGGGTCTTGGTGATCACTGAACAGTAGAAGGGGTGAGTGTTGATCCTCTCCAGTGGGCTGTGGATCAACTGAATCTGACCATGCTGCATTTCCACTGACAGATGCAGGATATGAGGACTTCTGAATGGAAACAATGAGAAACAACAGCACCACACTGAAGCTTGTTAAAGGAAAAGTAGCATAATACTTCAACGCGATAACAAAATGCCATCAAGTGATACTTTTCAGTCTTCCACAGGTGATTATTACATTTAAGTAATATACCTTGATTACCCAAATATGACTCTTGGTACTTATGACACTGGTTTCACAGTACTCACCATGGGTCATATTCTCAGTAACATTTAAGCACTAAAGATGACATCTTTATTGAATTCCCACAAATAGATTATGGAAGAAAACCCTAAAGAATTAGATTTCTTTAATTAAAATGTTCAGTATCCTACCATAGCTGGATATTTATAGTGGCTGGTGCTGGCCGGGTCAGGCTTTGCCAGAGTTTGTACATCTCCGTCTCGTCCGTTGACCAAACGTACACACAGCTCCATGTTGCCCACCTGAAGTTTACAGACACATATTCAGGTCAGGTGTGTCATTTGATGCCTCGCTTCAGCCTCCACAAAGCTGCATCAGCCCAAAACAGAACATCTACTAGATAAACTTAGGTGGATAATGACCAGCACTGTTTATGTAGAAACTGCTGTGTTCAGGTGTTTGCTTGAGGTCTGTGTACCTGGGGCACTGAGTTGAGCTGAGCAAGGCTCAGTGAGGGTCTGATGGGCAGACAGCGCACCGGCACCCTCCAGTGGCCACTGTGGAGCTGTTAGTGGAGGCAAGATGTTAAAGTGTTATGACAGACACATTAAAGTGTCCATATACACACAAACACAGTGGATGGTGATTTAGATTCGCAGGAGAGTCTGTGACAGTTAAATGCTCAATTCTGCCAGATGGTGCAATCAATTTATCCATTACCTCAGCGGGAAATGAAATGAAAATTAATAAAAGTGTTGTTTGAGAAACATCAACGAAATGAGTCGAGGCCTGACTCAGTTCAATCTCTCTGAGAACACAGTGAACAGACGAGAACACCTGTAACGGTGGTGCATCACAACAGAAACACTGATTCCAAGTAGCATATTTCCATATTTCATTTCAGTGGCGCACAACATGTAACTATGTACACTGTTGTAGGGCAGGGTTTGTGCCATCTCAACTCACAGTTCCTCACTTAAGAAATTCTTTCAGTGATACCAGATTTCAGATCGGATGCTCTTATCATGAGGGCCCTGATCTCCTTTTTCCAAGTAATGGTGTTCTGTACGCCCGTTTGGGATGGGCATGACACAATAATGCAAAATCAATCCATCAATAAATCCATTTTTACCTGGTTGAACTGATCAAAGAGTTCCATTTGCGCCCAGCCGCAGGACGCCAGTTTAAAGACTTCCTGAGCGTGAACATCCAGATCTCTCGCTGCCTGCACCTCCACCACTAGAGAGAGGGAGGGTGACGGCTGGAGTCTACAGGGGGAGATGTTCAGATGTATGTACATGTGAGAGAGGACAACATCTGAGAGAGGCATGCGTGATGTTTTCATGGTTCTCAAATGCTTTTCTTCCTAAATTAAAGAGGGGTCATTTCCTTTCCCCCATTATTTAGCAAAGCCTCGTCCACAGAAATGTGAAGTCACTCCACAGTTCTACATGATAATAAATGCGGCTCTTTCTCATACCTGGGTACAGACTGTTTAAATGACAGGAGGGCGTAGTTTGTAGGGGTGAGGCTGCGGGTGTAGGGCAGGCACTGGACAGGGGGCAGTGCAGTCGGTGGTCCCACCTCCTGACCCGCCGAGTAGAGAGCTGCCACCAGGCGCAGAGCCCTCAGAGAGACCTCAGCCCCCAGCACCAGGTCGTAGAAGACCACGAAACCAGCGCTGAAACAACAGAGGACTTCACTCAGTTTGAATTCAAGAGAGACGGTGTCAATTAAATGTGACTTTGGGATATTTGAGGGAATTCGCGAGGAAATGAATGCATGTCGTGAGCCCAGTGTGTCAGACGTGTGAATGGCTTGGGTGGTTTGTAGAATTAAACTGACGTGGGGTCGTAGGGGGCCGGACCCAGAGAGTCCAGCGAGTCCAGCGCGAACCGTTCCGGTGGAGAGGAGAAGGATCTGGCCTGAAGCTGAGGAGGAACACCGTCTGAATTAATGTCACAGACAAACACCGTCGACGACTCAGGACTCATTAAATGACACGACTAAAGTAAAAAAGAACCAGTTCAGAAGAGTTGTCCGCCATGTTCTTTCACAGAATTGTGTAATTTGTGTTCGACTCCAACTGCAAATGATGTACCAGTGAAAGAGGTGCATAAATGTGAGCCTTGGTTTGGAGTGGGGGTGGATGAGGAGGAGGAGGTGGAGGAGGAGGCTGTCTCCTGGGCCTGGGAGCTTCTTTGCTTCTCTCCATCTCTGCCTGCGAACTGGAAATCTGCAGGTGGTTCTCCCTCTGAATCAGCTCGAGCTCAGTCATCGCTGCTGAGAGAGGACACACAGAGACAAGATGTCCTCCGTGTGTGACTACTATTGATCTACAGCATTAATTCTTCATGTCAGTGACAATGTTAGGTTCAGGGACTTTCACGCATTTAATCAACCTAAAAACAACGTCCCTTTAATGGCAGTATGACGAGATTTGGTGGAATTTTGTTTTCACCACCGCATAACGAAAAATACTCGGTACACAATGTCAGCAGTGCACTTGTAGCTTGTGACAATATTGCTAGGCAGTAGGGGCGCAGGAATCGTCAATGAAGAGGCAGAACTCGGTAGTACCAAACTGTTAGAGATAATATAATGTAGTGAGTTTACTATCAATGTACCTGTAGACCTAAAACAGACCCATCCAACGTGCAGCTTGTGGGCCATTGGGGCCCTTTGACAGCCTCATTCGGCTCCTTGGTCGTTTTGTTAGCAGGCTAATTAGCCAGTCCATTAATACGTCTGTTGCTAAGCACACCAACACTCTTATTTCGTTAAAAAGTTTCAACCCTGGAGGTAGAGAAAGTAGAGAACATTTTCCAAGAATACAACTGACAACCTACTTCTAAAAATAAAAGGTGCATGACTTTTTTCTTGTACAGTCCTTTTGCGTTCACAGTTTTTCAAATGTGAAAACTGATAAATAGAGCGGAGAAGTGCATTGAATTTTCGAGCTTTACTGGCCAGACATCGGAAATGTGTCTGGCCCCTTGGTGCTTTTTCTTCAAATCTAGCCCTTCTGAAAAAAAAAGTAGCTGAATGGGCCTGACCTCAAATGTTGAGGGTTGTTTGTTCACGAAACTTGGAGGAATTTGGACTGCACCAGTTATTTTGAGCTAATTCCATATGGCCAACAGCAGTGAGCCTCGTCTCTTATTTGTGAGAACTCTCCAACCTTCACTGTTATGGCGTCGCCCCCTGGCCAGCTGCATCCTGAGGATCTCCTCCTCCAGTCTCTGGTTCTCCTGCTCCACTGCCAGCAGCTCCCAGCTCTGACCCCGCTGAGGACGCTTCACCTCTGGACACGTGGACGACAATAATGCAGCTCAGTTTAGAATGATGTACTGAATGTGAAGAGGCGGTTCTACGAGCACGATTTGTGACATCACATTAGGAAGCCCATACTGGTCTAATATACACATGTGATAAAGGCTGTGGCTGTAACTGAGAACACTGAGGTCATGTCCTGTGTAATTTCTGGGCGAATTTGGGACCTGGACGCAGTTTGCATTCTACATTGACGGACAATTCACAGGTTGAAATTCGGTATCTTGTTCAAGACACAATACAACAATAAAACTAAAGGAATAATCAGTGTTTATTTTTGGGTTGAGAAAATTCTCATATGTCTGAATAATCCATTGACAAACCCACTGGATCATGTAAAAATCCATTGTCACAATGCTGGAAATCTTTTTTCTTCGCTCATGAAAAGTCAATGTTTGGAAATGAAATGTACAAAAAAGGACAAATAAAATTAATACAATGTTTTGAACAACATAAATGAGACTTGAGACCTAATTAATGATCACATTTTCCTGGGGGATGGTGGACCTCAGTATTTCCTCCATCACACTCCTGACTACAGCTTGATGCCTCCAATGCAAGAACGGACTTATTAGTAAAAAGTACAAGACATCTCCTGTGAAGTAGTCAAGGTTTTGAAATGACACATATCATCACAATCATAGATTCAGGATTTTGCGATGAGGGAGATTGGAGTCGATGCAATTTCGAGTGTGATTTTACCAAGAGAATAGAACATTAAAATATATTAGAAACACATTATGAGTCAAAGTACAGTGTTTCAAAACATGTCTGGAGGGGGATCTTTAAGTGTAGGACTAGGATCTAATAACCATGGAGTCAGTAGAGGAAATCAGTTTTTAGAGTGGAAAAATTAAACTGAGTAAATGTAATAAAGGCTCCACTGAGCACAGCTGTGTTGAGTTATACGGTGAGAAGCGCCACATATTTTATGTCCAGCATCACTCTGAGTCTTACTCTTGCCGGCTGATGCTGGCTGGGTCTTCTCCAGGCTCTGGGCTTCTGCCTGCAGGTCGATCATCCGCGCCACAATGGCTGGATCTGACCCACCTGACTGCATGTATGCCCGCCGCAGGGCTCTGCAACAAAGAGGCCTGATTGAAACTCACAGAACCAGGCAGCTCATTAGACTTAATTCATATTCACATATAAACAACCTGATTTTCTTTGTGGGGGGGAAAAAACTCTACTCCATCTTATTTTTCCCTGCAATAGTGTGTTTTTCTTTTAGATAAATGGCTCTTGAAGGATGTAGGAAAGTACTTTATCTGTGTAGAGAGAGCTCCGCCCGAGCAAGAAATGGGCTCGTAGCTGTCACGATGCATCTTTTCATTCTCGCGTGGACCGGGCTGATCAGCAGGTACAGAGACCTTGCGCACACTAACAAGAAAAAGAAAACACAGTAGATCATCTAAATGAAATCATATTCTGGCATCTATGGAAAGTTTCCCAGCCGTGATTTACCCTACAATAGGAAATTCAATTTAGTCCACCACAAATGTTACAATGAGGGACTACCCAGGCGTGATGAAACACATAATTGACACTCTGAGTCATCCAGCAGCATGGGGAAAAAAAGAAAAAAAAAACGTATTTCACTAAATATTCATCTCTGGGGCAGAGCACCACAGACGCATTCATTTCTTTGTTGGACTATGTGTCTGTGCCGACATAATTTAGCCGAACAAATACACATTAAATAAACTATTTCTTGAATCCCAGTGCAGACAGCCCAGGACCATTCTTCTTCTTTCAGATTTTTAAGGCAATATTTTAAAATAAGTGCTTAAAAATAATTGTGATGATAACATATGGACTCGTAATAAGGAGAGTGGTGCCTCTGTGTGAGTATATGTGAGTAGGCTAATGTTTTTCTGGCATGTACGCCACATGTCATGGAGAAAAAGTTTTCTTGTTTTCCTTCTGATGTCGGCTCTTCTGTTTCAACTATCAGTGAATTACAGTCAGTCTCCCGATAGACAAATAGCTTGACTTATAGCTAAAGTAACCGCTAACTGCTGCTAACTGTAGCCGCCATTTGCTAGTGTTGGAGCTCTTTGTTCGTTGTTAGTTTTTAGTCATTATTTTTGCTAATGATAACTTTTATTTCTTGTTTGGTTATTCTAGATCAGGGTTTCTCAATCCCAGTCCTCGAGGGCCACTGCCCTGCATGTTTTAGATGTGTCCCTCCTCCACCGCACCTGATTCAAATGATCAGCTCGTCATCAAGCTCTGCAGTGGCCTGATAACGAGCCACTCATTTGAATCAGGTGTGGTGGAGGAGGGACAGATCTAAAACATGCAGGGCAGTGGTCCTCGAGGACTGGGAGTGAGAAACCCTGTTCTAGATGTTTGCTTTATTTTAGATCAGAGTTTGATAGCATTTTCTTTTTGCTAGTTATTTGTTTAGCTTTAATCATTTCCTTGTTTAGCATGTTTAGTTTTGTCTAGTTAGTATTTTAATTTGTTTTGCTTGGGATTTTGGGTAACTCTGTGGCCAGTCTAGGTTATGTAGGAATAGTTGTTGGACCATGATGCACCTGGGTGGGCCTATGGTTTTAAACCAGAGCAGGAGAAGCATGCAGGAGTCCTTTGCTCTTCTTCTGCTTCCTTGCTTTTTGGAAAAGTAAACCGTGAAAACCAGAGGAACCTTGAATGGACACTGAATTCCTTTTGCCTGCGTACGCTACGAGCCCATGGTGCAGCAGTGGCTCTTTGATTTGCATTTTGAAGTTTGATTTAAAATTTGATTTCGATTTCTGACAAATGGCCGCTACAGCTAGTATACTCAGTTAGCCGTGTAGCTAGCTGGCTCCAGGAGCTCGGAGCCCCAGGCGTTGGTGTTTTTGGACTGCTGGCAGGAGGAGGTATTCAGGCCCGGAGCAGGGAATGCTGACTCAAAATCAGAGTGGGATCATAGTGCTCCACTGGCTGCATGAGACACACCTCTTGGTTTTGCATTTTAAATCTCTAAATATTTTTTATTAATTTTTATATGTACATATTAGCATTTTATTAGCATTTTAGCTCAATAGCTTCCAGGTCATGTGATCAATTGACTCAAAATCAGTGTGGGATCATAGTACTCCACTGGCTGCATGAGACACACCTCTTGTTTTTGCATTTTAAATCTCTAAATATTTTTAATTCATTTTTATATGTAAATATTAGCATTTTAGCTCAATAGCTTCTCAATAGCTTTAAACACAATATCTCTGCTTTAAATAGCCCACATTTTTATTTTGAAAACAGGAAGTTGGTACACGCTGTAGCCGTCTTCTATCGCCGTGTGTTTACTGTAAAGTCTGCAATACGGGTGCACTTGAAATGTTGGAGCCGCTTGCTCGGATCGCAGTGTACCCGGAGCGAATCAGAGGTTTAACCGGAGCGAATGTCTGTCGAATATCCAACTTAAAACTAACTTCACTGCGGTTTGTTTTTTCACTGCCTGCAAGCTAACCTGAGTAGCATTGTTAGCATCACATACAGTAATATAACCTCCTTGATTGTGAGGTTAGCTTTGCTCGTGACGGCATCTTCACTGATTAGCTAACGTAACCTCAAATAGTTTGAAACATTAAAGTTTTGCTTGAATTAAACTTAATATAGCCACAATATTTTTAACATAGCATGCTGACTAGAAAGTAACGAATATATTATTCATTTTAGCTGAAACGTTTTTCCATTAGAAAAGTTCTTGCTATTTGCTTGCTAGCTAACATAACTAGGGTTGCAGGCATCACTTATAATTTCTAAAGGCTAGCTTTGCTTGTGAACTAGCTACCAATGTTTCCTTGCAACATTCAATTTGTGTTTTGATTGATTATTTTGAAAATATAACATATTAAATGTCCATATTGCCCCACATATTTTCAGGTTTACCATTTCTTGCTTTCTAGCTATGTTTGATTTTATAATCTGTAAATTTGGTCAGATACATAAAACATATCTTGAAAGTGTCCTCCAGCCTATATTTGAAAAATAATAGTCATGTAATGTATACATGAGAGTACGGTAAGAGTAAGAGATTTGTTGTTAATCTATTCGTCCATCTCCAGTAAGTGTGCATGCAAGAGTGTGTGCATTCAGTTATTTGCGACCAAAAGCAACGTCGCAGACAGAGGCCAGTCTTTTACAGAGAATATTTTACATACATATTTTCTTGAAAAATGTATTGCTGTTATTTTCACTTTGCTAAGGATGTAAACATCTAAAAGCCTCACATTCAGAAACATCTCCAGTTCATGTGCACTCTTACTGTAACACACGGAGATGTTCGGCGAGCTGTCGCAGCGTCTCGTCGTTTCTCTCCTCCTGATCTCTGAGCTCCATCAGCAGACGCTCCAGGTGAGCTGGTTTGCTCTGCTCAGACAGGACACTCACCTGATGGGCCAGCTCTGACACACACACACACACACACACAAATTAACACTGCCTTTAATGACACTATTGAGTATACATTTGAGGGGAATTTCAGCACAGATTTTTACACAAAAGCTGAGGAGGATATCTGGACTACAAGGTCTCAGGCGGTTCACGGCATTTGTTCCTCACCGTCTCTCTGCTGCTCCAGCTGCTGGTTGTGAGCATGTATCAGGGCCAGTTGGCGCTCATGGAGCGCTGCCATTTCCCTCATCTCCTTCAGTCTCTCACTGTGACCCAGCTGACGCCCGGTCGCCTGAAGACCATGTTTATAAATGAATACATTCATGCGCAGCATTGGCTCCAACATGTTTCATCCTGGAGCAAAATAATTCATTTCTTTTGTCACTCTCGGACCCAGCGTCATAAAAATGTGCTCTCGTCCTCGCTCGGAGTGACCTGTGTATAACTCTGACAGCAGTGGCTTATGACCTAATGCATTATTAAAACATTTTACAATATAGAAGAAATGTGCACACGTATAGCACCTTGTCATGACTGAAGTGCTCACCGAGTGCCATGTATTGAAACGCTCGGAGGAATGAGAGGGGAAAGGAAAAGACTGTATGAGAGAAAAAGGCTGACACAAGAAACCACCTCATGGTCCGTGGTCCTTTTAGACCAGCTTGGCAGGTTTTCTTCCGTGGACATCCCCGACTTGTGAAACTAAAAGTCAGAACATAGAAATTGTTTTATATTCCATCTGACATTTACATTGACATTTACACTTGTATCCTTGGCAACAATTAGTTCAAATACTTGAATGAGTATATTTGTATGTCCGTATAATATAGTCCAATGGACCATGAAATACCTGCCGTACTTGGTAAATGACAACTAAAATTAACAGAGAGACACAAAACGTTGCCCTGACACCTTCATCTGGAATCTTCTGAATTATCTAATGAATCTTAGCTAAAGCAGTAATGGATCACAGGGAGTTAACAGTTGATACGTGTTTCTTGTTTTGTCGTTTTATTTGGCTCTAGTGCAGGACAGATTAAGTGTTTATGGTCCAGTTTCACCTCATCTGTGAGATCTTGCGTAGCAGCGCTCGCTGTCTGACTGGTTGCTGCTGTGTCTTCTGCTCTTGCTGACTTTGGTTTGGCATCAACACTCCTCCACCTGCTGACGTTCCTGGGATGACCTCTCAGCTGCGCACACGAAGAGACACAAAGACACATGGACTGTTTTTCTATTGCATCGCCGGTCAAGTACTATCTGAGTAACATTAAACACAGGCTACACTGTTATATCAGTTAATTAGTACGACAATCAATGCAAAAATCAGTTTGAAATAAAACAATAGTAGTGCAAACAGTCCATGAAACGTGGATGAAGGGTCTCTGCCCAGAATAGACCCCATTAACTTTGGATGCCGATCTGAATAAGGGACGGATATCCAGGACTTTTTTCTCACTTTCCTTACGTAGAGAGATGGAACGGTTTCGATGTCAGTCATATTTAGGTCGCTGGTATCTATGAGTGAGTACAATTTGATGTGCATCCTAGATCTGGAAATTATGGTTAGGAAGTTATGGATAGCTTAACATTTAGAGTGAAACAGGGCTATCAAGCATAGTATTGTATTAGCTTCGATTGTATTAAAGGGGACTGTTGGGCGTTGGCGGAGGTATGCACTCTACTGAGTACCATTCTGGTTTTCATTGTCAGTCTGATGATTATTCTAACGATTAAATGATTAATTGTTTAGTCTAAAAAATGTAAAAATGCTCATCACTACTTCCCAGAGCCCAAGTGACATCTTCAAATAGCTTCTTTTGTCCAACCAACAGTCCAAAACCTTAATGTCTGATAATAAATGACAAAGCCAGTGCTCACAGCTATTATAGGAAAATTACCTCCACTTTGATCACACGAGTTCCCTCTTTAGTTTCGTCCAAAGCAGAGCTTGCTCAGCCAATCCACCTGCTTGGACTTTGCTCTCCTTTACCAGATCAGTACGACTCACATACCTGAACAAGGTCAGGTGTTCTTGTCTGTTTGGGCTCCTCACACCCGGGTCTGTCGCTCATCGGAAGCTCAGAGCTGTGTCGCTGCACCCGAATGAGTCCGGCCTCGCTCCTGGTCCCAGTCCTAATGCAGAACCGCGCTTTGTGTTTCTCGAGCAGCCCAGTGGAGCGAAACACCATACTGCAGTCACCACAGATCAGTTCCCTCTCCATCCGCTATCAGAACTGCTCTTTATCACCAGTGAGAATAAAAGGTCTGCAGAAAGCTGAAATAAAGTATTAGATATTTGATTAATAGTAGGAATGACAAGTAGAGGGTGCAAAAATTATAATCCAAACAAAACTCCCCTGTTATTTTACTAAATTAAGTATGGACGGTTTATCTAAAGGTTGCAAAACGTGTCCGGCTTGTCCGTACCTGCTGTATGAGTTACTGGCTTTTATGTTTGTTGGTAACCATGCCAGTGCCTTTGTTGTAGAGCTGTGGTGGGTGAGCTCTCCTGAACAAACCAGCCATTATCACTGCCTATTTAGCAATATTCTGAATGAACGTGCCAAAAGTGCAGTTGGATGATGATGTCTTTGCACCCAAACCGAGATCAAAGCTGGTGGTCAAGAGCTGCGAGCCTCTGGAGCGAACAGAAATAGCTCTCAGTGTCTGCACTTTCTTCTCACGCCACATTAGGCTAACGCTTCCCATATGCTTTCTTTCAGCCATTTCAATATTCATAACGCGCCGTTTTTAAAATTCTTCCGACCGCCCGACGTGCTCTCACCCTCGAGTGAGCACCCCGAGAGGCCGACTGCAGCTGTGCAGCGGAAGCGTGGACGGTAAAGGCCCGGACCTCGGTAAGTATATTCACTCTGACAGCTCATTGCAGGATGCTGACAATAATCTGACCTTAATGTCAAATAAGCAACAAGACCTACATGATGAAACTCTCCGGATAACAGTCGTCAAACAATGTTCTGGCCTTGTCTTGACTATTTTTCAATGTTCAGACAATAACCTTCCTTTAAATATCACCTCACTGGCTTGTATATGTACTCCATATCATATATTATACTGTGGACTGTGGAACGAACAGTCCTGCTGTACAGTTTTTTTAGCACAGGACTCCACAAAGTAAGTCGCCGGCAGGTCAGTTCCTTTGAGAGGATTGTCTCACATCTAAGGACACTTCCTAAATGTGTTAATATCTAGAGGGCAAACTCAGGCCGTTCACCTCACAAAAGTGCGACACAATCAGCTCACTGGCTTTGCAACATGTATGCGTGAGCCTCGGCTATCTGATTTCAGCTGTAAGAAAGGTATTTGACGATACCAAGCCTGTGAATATTCTCATTCATCCAGGTCATAGTTATCTCAAGGAAACTGAATCGAACGCAACTGGATTTGGTTTTTGTCTTTGAAGACGTTTCACCTCTCATCCAAGAGGCTTCATCAGTTCCTGCTCGCTTGACTAGGCTGGGACTAGTCCAACTAGCCGGTGTGGAGGTCCAGCTATTTAACCTCTTAGGAGGCGGTCACAGGGCCACTGATGCCTATGGGTCGTATGTGCTCCATTATTGCATTTAAGAGGTTAAATAGCTGGACCTCCAGCTATTTAACCTCTTAGAGGTTAAATAGCTGGACCTCTTGGATGAGAGATGAAACGTCTTCAAGACAAAAACCAAATCCAGTTGCGTTCGATTCAATTTCCTTGAGATATTTGACGATACCGTTTCCACTGTAGACAAATTCAACTTAGATTCAAGCGCAATTCTGCTCGTATTTGGCGGAAACTCTCAAATATAGACCATGAAATAGACACACAACTGTTTCACTGACTACATCTAAAAGTATTGTGGGGAGCTAAAGAGACTAAATAAAACAAAAAAGGAGGATAAGGACAAGTCGGTTCTGACGGTTTCAGAAGTTTAATCATAGTTTCCAAGTATCCAGGCAGGATGGAGCGACTTCACGTGCCACAATTCAAGATTAAATGAAGAGCGTTTTATCCTTTTATCTAAAATGACACAAGGTCTTCCACTTTTCTCTCAATCGCCTCTTTCATTCCAAGAGATACCAAGGAGATGTAGTTGGGTTTTTTTTTTTTTTCTTGCGGAATTTCCTTCCATTAACCAACTCTCGGTCAGTGTCATATTGAACTGGTTGTCTGAAGCAACAACAGCCTCCACAATACTGAGACAGACTGCTGCTGAGAGCTGAAATATTCAGCATCCATCCACACTTCTGACACAGAGAGAGAGATAGAGTTGAGGACTTGAACTCCTTTCTCTCTCCCACATCCTCTCCTCCCGCTCCGCAACACACACTCACACTCAAACACACACATGCCAGTCTGTTGCTAAGCAACTGTAAAATAAAGCGGTCGGCTCTGGAGTCAGGGAGAGAGAGAGAGAGAGAGAGAGAGAGAGAGAGAGACCGAGAGGAGAGAAAGAGAGTTCACAAGTACCGCAATCCACTACTGTTTGTTTGGCTCTGTGCATGATCCCAGCACAGCTCTCGCTGTACCATCTGTGGATCTGCGAGGACTTGTGACTTCTGGTCCTCCATCAGTCCACCAATCGGCGCCGGCTGGGGGGCGGGCCCAGCGGTTCCCTAGGTTACCTGTGTGATTGACGTTCAGCCTCCTGCAGCGGAGCGCGCGGCACTGTATCACTGATGCTCCTGCTTCCCCCCCGGAGACTGTGGAGAAATCCGGGAGAGAGGAGAGAGGGAGAGAAAACACAGGAGCGAGGGGGAATGCTGATTATTTGAAGTGCTTCGCTCTCGTCCTCCCGCTCTCGTTACTGGGGAGATGAAAACTGGAGCGCTGGAAGAAGCCGGCTGAAGGGAGAGGAAAGGAAGGATTCCTGAAGAAAGGGGGGGATTTGTTGGTAAGAGATGCCCAACACCACTTTTCTCTGTCTGTCTTGGCTTTGCCAGTCACCTGTCCCTGCCAGGACTGTGAATTATGGGGTAGCAGGTAAACGGTACGTTTCTTCGGGCTGTGTGTTATGTGTGTGTGTGGGTGAGACACATTCTCTGCATGCTGCGTGGCTGTAGAAGGGGGGGTTTGGTGTTACTGTATGTTTTACAGTGTCAGTTATGCAAAGGCTTTAGCTGAGTCAAGAGCTGCTGCTCTATACGGGACTATAGGAGCCCGAGTGATTAAACTGACACTGTATGTATGAGCTGTGTCAGTCATTTCAGGGATGCTGTTACAGCTGAGGCCACAATTTTTAGGCTTGTCTACTGTATCTGCATAGGAGGAGGAGTATTAATTACATAACGCTCCATCTATACTCCTGGATCAGGGCTGTGCAGCAGCGCACTGTCCCACTAGTCCAGAAAACCCTCACTGCTACTATCATTTAGAGAAGTGCGGTATAGAAGCTTTTTCTAGTGGGATTGTCCAAACTCCACTTTAGTGCGGAGGAATCCATCCATCTCTATGTAAATGTGTCTGTGAAGGAACCCGATCTCCATTGGAGGATTCGCAGCGCTCCACTGGTGTGGGCAGATGTGTGAGTTAACAAGTGGGCAGGTGTGAAAACTCCTGATCCTCCGTGTCTTGTTACAATCTGGACTGATTATGAAAAGAGACAATGAGGAGCAGGTCACGCGTCGGGTTCAGTCGCGCTGTAAGTGCGCGACATTCGTGCCACCCCGAGTCCATAAAACTTCCATTAGTAACCTCGGGTCAGGCGACAGCCGGCTCGTTCGTGACCTCAGGACTCAGCTGTGCACAAACGGAGGCTTTCTGCTCGGCTGCTCTGCCGCCGAGAGTCTTCTGTCCGGCCACCTGAGGACGCCTCAAATACTTCATACTGCAGGAAGTCTTTTTTACCCTTTTTTAGAGAATGTTTTTGTCCCCCTGACCGGTTTTGTGAGATTGGGTTCAGCCAATTTTCCCAAAACACGATATTCAAACTTTGATCCAGTGAGAAAAAGATTTTGACCACTGAGAGACTCTGTAGAGAACAAATTGTATTTTTTGGCTGTTGGGTTGAGGCCTCCCTGCTGTCAGATCCACAGCTACAGATGCAAACGTACAGATATGTAATGGAAGTTTAAAACAACATAAAAACATTTTCTGTCCAAATAATGTCACAGATTATTGAACGCACTCATACTTAATCCAAAATGTTATTAGCTTTGTATTATTTTGGAAACGACGCAACGATGATTGTTTGAATATATTCCAGTGAAAATGCAACTGTTGGTTGAACATAACAAACAATTTCAAATTAATAACGGGTATTTTTCCTCTGTTTCCTGACATTTTACAGACAAACAGTCAATTGATTTTTCCATGAAAGTAATTGCCTTATTATTTTCGCTGCTAGAGGGTTTTTTTTTTCCACTGGGGAGTTTTTCCCTACTCGAATCAACGCTTTTAATGACAGAGGATGTCATTCACTGTACTGTAGATTGCAAAGCCCACTGAGGCATTGACATTGTGATTTTGGGTTATATAAATAGAAGTGACTCTAATTGACAAACCAATTATAATAATAGTTGTCAGCGTTAGCCATACAGACAACATTCCAACATCCGTAACAGGTCTCTGCTCCGGCTTAGATCCTTTGGATTAATTACAAAAGTCTCTCTTGTTACTCAACTTTAACAAGTCATACGATCATTTTTTGTTATGAGGGACGCATTGAGTTTCCCTACTTGACTGATCCAACCAGTTTCATGTTAAAAACAGATAAGTGCTCAAGTGGCATTTCAATATTTTAAGTAATGTTAGAGGAGTACATTTAAAAAAAGAACCATGAAAAAAATTGCGCTGAGCACCATCACTGCTCTGACCTTCATGACACAAAAGATTGTACATGTTGGATTTTTGAGGCTGATTCAGGGCTACATTTATTTTGCTTGAAAACCCATTAAATATCACCATTATATCCACCAGTATTACCGGGCACTGCAGAGGTTTTGAATAAACATTATAATGTAGAGACGGTTTTATAGGAAATACAAAGGAGCAGTTTTTTTTTTACCAGTTTAGTCAGTGCTGAGCCAAAAACGTCCTCGTATTTCTAAAATCCAGAATACGGCCCTGGATGTGTGAAATATCACTATTAATCAAAAGTTAAAGAAGAGCCTCAACAAAGTCTCTATATTGAACCTGCTCGTTTATAACGCGTTTCTGAGGAGGATGTTTTGCTCACTGTGATCGCGCACACTCCTCCTGAATGGAGACATTTTTGTTCCGACCATCTTGATGTTAACTGACTCACTCTGCTCATAAAACTCTGCTCCATCTTGTCAACTGGAAGAGAACTGACTAACATGGCAGCCTAACACCTTTTTGTGAATTCGTCGAAACGCAACCTAAGGAGGTTCTTTAACCAGTCGGAGCCAAGCAGCTTTAGCAGCAGCCGTGTTCTATAATTCTTTTGTGACTGCGTGTCTGATATCAATTCTCACAATTAACTCGGTTCCACGCTGCGGATCTAAATCTACAGAAAGAATCCATCAGCGTGGCCAACAGCTCGGATAGAGACTACACGCCACCAGTTTGCTATCAGTGAGAGTTAATCAGATATTCCATAGCATTACAGTACAGTTGGAGGTGTTCGGGTCTCTAGAGCTACTGCCTGTCTGCCTGCCTGCGTAGGAGGAAACATCTCATCTTCACAGCTCCGTCTACTGCAGATAGAAAGCTTTGGGATTCGTTTCTGCTTCATTAGGCGGTATGCAGAGCAGTGGCAGGGAAGATGACAGAGAGAGAAGGAGGGGGATGAGACAGACCAGGAGCCAGATTTGAGCCCACAACATCACAAGTACATGATATTCACCTTAACCCACGGATTCACTGGGATGCCCCACAGCTGAGAGATTCTTTAGGCCGAGTCGACAGTAACGCCAGTAGTGCTGTGATTATAGTCCTGGTAAGCCTCAAATATCTTTGACTGGTAAAGGTTTGCTGAAAATCAATCAGTGTTTCAGCAGAGCCCGTAAAATCACAGGGTGACAGTGCATCAGTGACAGTTTGTCAGTGGCAATGTGTCAGCAGAGAGTGCAAAACTGTAATAAATGTCATTGTGTAATTATACTGAAATGACTTGTTCTTAAAACTAGGATTAAAAATCTTAAAATTGAACCAATATTGTATGAATGATACACTTACCAGTACTACTGAAATTATGTTTTTCCAATAATCATATCTCATATCTCAAAATACACACATGAATACACCCACACACACATACCGACATAATGACAGCGACATTAGCATTTGGAGTCATATTTCTGACCAGTCTTTGCAAGTGCAGGGTCACATTCCTTTAGCTCAGGTTTTGGTCTCCACCAACTCCTATGGGAAATTTCTGGCTCTTCAGCTGCTAATTGCTATTGCTCGCTGTCTTTCTGCTGTTTGGTGCTGAGCAGGCAGTGTACAATGGGTTTTTAGAGCCTTTTTCGCAACAAACAGCTGCCTGCTGCGACTGAAAACAGCGCCGTGAGAGGAAATCGGTAAGCGAAAAGCTGCAGGCCGTACAGCTAAACAATTAGCCGTGACTCACTTAAAGTTCAGTAAAATCTAGAGGAGCTACAGAGTCCGCTGTTTTCTACTAAAAAGCTCTAAAAATCCACTGTACACCACCTGCTCAGCGCAAAACGGCAAACAGACCCAGAGAGTAGCTGGTGAACGAAGTGGAGCAGCTAGCAGCTAAAGAACCAAACTGAACACAGAGCTGAAAGAGTGTGAATATTGGACGTACAATCATAAGGTGGGCAGAAATACGACTCCTAATGACTGATCATCTTTCTTTGTAACTGCAGGATATTTAAATAATCAGCTGTTTGTGCACTTAAAGGTGATGATATGTCCCTGTTGTGTTGACAACTTTTTCCACGGCCCCCTAGTGGCCAAAATTGTGCTATTGCAGAATCCAGTTGGAAACCCTGATCTCTCCGAGGATATGTCTACTCTGGGGGTGATTTATTGTGAAAACTACAATTCTGGCCTTCGAGCAATACTTTCACAATACGCTGGAACTAAAAGAGTTGAAAAAAGAAAACCACATATTAAAAAAAGATGCAAATGTAGTTGAATACAAAAGGCCCATGAATGAGTTGGGTATGTGATAATGTGGCTTTCGAGCACAACTCACTGAATTGATTTGGGGGCGTTACTGGTGTTGGATGACACCGACACAGTTTTTCAGGAGAGGTGCGTCATGGTGAGATGCTTGCGCACAACTTTATACAAGTACACATGTATAAAATAACACGCATCATCTAGAATATTTACAGTATATGTGATGGTATGGTGCAGCCAATAGAAAAAGCTAAAATGATTGAGAAAACAGATATATACTCATATGATACTCAATGTCCAAAGGAGAACTCAAGGGGAGAACATGAGGAGTTTACGAAGTTCACCTGATTTGTGCCTCCAGCGTGGGAGATGATCTATACTGTGCTACAGACACATGGATTCCGTCTCAGCAGACAGATTCCTCTCTGGAGGATGTAGACGGTCTCGATTCTGCGTCAAGCTGGTGTTAATGCCTGTTTATATTTATATCCAGATGATTAACCTGTCTGGTTTCAAGGTTACACATTCTTTCTGAGGGCGATTTTGGCCAGAATGACACCGCTGTGGCCTCAATTGTATCACACTCATGCAGCGCTGTGGGGTGCAGTTTTAACATCCTAACAACAAGTGTAGTTTGTAATATCTGGAGCACTTAGCTGAGCGACGTTTGATTTGATCTGTTCGAGTGTTCTTTTACTTTGTTTTTCCCGTTGACTTGCTTGGTGATCACATGTGCACGTTTTGATTTCGTCTGTACAAAAGGATTCGACATTGATTGAAGGATTCAATACGAACAACAGTATGAGCAGAGTTTTACACTTTACGGAGACATGATAGGGACTAAGCTTGTTTGTGGTTTCACAAATTTACAAATGATTAATCATTACTTCAGCAGCAAGTCGAGCTTAAACACGGTCTGGAGTATTTGTTCACATGTCCAATATTGCAGTTTTTATATGACAGCGACTGACAGCTGCTATCGTCCCACAGATCTGCAAATAAAAATTCAATATAACAACTCCAGCAATCAAGCAACGTTATCAATCAAATTGTGCAAACTGTCTGAAATCCCCAGTAATTACAGGGGTAAATCATACTGTCTTCTCCTTTCTTGGAAAAACCGACAGTGTGAAGATTGAAGGTTTCTGATAAGAACCTCTGGAAGGTTTTACTCTGATTGAGAGGCGAGGTCAAGGACTACTTCCTCCCGAGGGAGAGGGAAATGATTCTGGTACGGAGGACAGCTTGATTAAAGTCTCTGCACACCCATGGCACACAGGCGTTTTCACTTTTGGCTGATGAGACCTCTTCTCAGCGCTGTGTGGCCGTGTACATACGAGCCACGAGTTTATACCTATCGTGTTCACAAATAATATTCAGGTAGATTAATGAATGTGATAAATCTTAATTTCGATGACGCACCTTTTCCACACATCGCATTTGGGAAAACAGAGGTGTATTAGCAACACCTGCGCATTTCGAAATGTCTGTCGTGAAAACAATCCTATTTGGGCGAGAAGGTTCCGACTGCCATCTTTGTTTGAATTAGGAAATGGGGTTCATCCAGATTGTCAGGAGACCCTTTGGGATTCCCAAAATCCCTTCAAAACTGTTGTTCTTGGCGGTACTGACTCACCACCTACCACTCTCTTTGCGATGTGTGCTGTACCGATGCCTCCAAATTCCCATTAAGTTTGGCGCAAACAGTACTGGTTGATGATACTTACAGGTACAGGTTTGTGATAAGTGGGGTAAATACACACCCTTGTAGGACTAAACCATGTGAGCACAAACTTCTAGAGGTTTTAGAACTTTAAGTTTGACACAAGGGCCTGATTATAAGACAGGGCCAAGATCACATGTCAATGTTTGTAGTATGTGTGGTAATATAGTCCCTCTTAGTCCGGGGCCCCGCCGCAGGTCCCTGCATTGTCCTGTCACTTGTATGGCCTGGATTTGAAGAAAAAAAGGCATTCCAGTTACCATCTTTGTTTGAATAAGAGGGTAGAGTTGCAACGTGAGAAACTGGTCAACGAGCGCAAATTCTGAATAACTGCGACCACGTACAGTATGTGCAAGCATCCACAGGTTTCTTCATTCACACATGCGCAGAAAACTGCACAAACACCCGACTGCTGGTAGGCCACACTGATTGCCACGCTCACTTATGGCCAATTGGCATGAACACACACTCATTTGACCTCCATGCCAAGTGTCATCCTCCTATAGGTTGAAAACTGTGGTTGTCAAGGGGTGAGGACATTTTTTGTGGACCGACTGACCGACAAGCTGGTTGCAGCTAAAAAACGACTAATTTCTGATTCTGGAAATATGTTGAAAGAAACTACACCGAGTGTTGGTAGACAACCTTGACTACAGAGAGAAAAACAGACGCTCGATGATTAGAATGTAATGATGAAACCTTCGACGCAAAAGCCGAGGCAAGAGCTTCGCTGGCTCTGATGCTGCTCAGGCGGGACAATTGAAACATTCATGGCTGTTTCATGTTTATTGAGATGAGTTACATCAGCAAACAGCCAATATATGTACTTACATCCTGGCAAGAAAATGCCAGAAAACATCTGTAAACCAATCAACTTTAAGTAGGTCCAGTTACAAATGGGGCACACTGACCTAAATATACAGACAGACATGCAGACAGACAGGTGAAGAAACAGACAGAGACAAAAACTGCTCAAAAAAGAATTTTCTGTTTATGAATGAACTCACTACGTGTGTAGATTAAATATTTCCTAAGTAGTCTGGGTTCAGAAAGCCTGTGCATGTGTGTGTGTGTGCCACTGTATGTGCGTGTGGGTGTGTTTTCTGGTCTGTCTGTATAGTTACTGTATGGTTGCATCATTCTCGGTAGGATTTTGAAACAGAGAGAAATACGCAGAGAGGGCAAACAGAGGGATACAAAGAGGGAAAGGGGCAGGAGAGACACACGAGAGAGACCAGGCTCACCCAGTTCCCCTCATTTTTTGTGACATATTAATGGCAACATTTCAAGATATTTAATGAATCCGTCACACATCAGGAAAACAGCGCGGAGGCATGATTACGTTGCGAGCACTGCAGTAGAGAGATTTAGAGAGACTGACTCACTCAAATGATGAGCTTTGAACTGTTTCCTTTATTGAACAGCGTGAGGCGATGTTAATCTGCGATCAACAGCAGCCCATAATCAATGTCTCTGATTGTACTGCAGATATAACCAGAATAAGGAATGAGTGCATTCATAGGACTGAGAGCGTCTCTGACGTTTCAGAGACAAAAGACACCACCTCGGATTCCAGTGCAACATATCTTAGCCTATAACCATCTCTGGCTCTCACAGATTCTTTTGTGCTTTCTCCACTTGGTTGTTCTCCATGACAGGACACTTTGGGAACATTTGCTCTTTATTATCTCCAGTGGTGAGAGAAGTTTTCTGACCCTTGACTTAAATAATAAAAAATAAATAAAAAAAAAAAACCATTACCTGATAAAATCCTGAATTCATAATCCTACCTAAGCAAAACTACATACACATTATCATCTAAATGTACTCAAAGTGTCTAAAGTAATAGTAGTCGTTAGTCAGAAATATGTCCCCTGTGAATGATAGATTATGATATCTGACATCGTTACTGAAGCCTCAACGATTAAGCATCATTTTACTGTTGTAGCTTGAGGCGAGTCACAACATAAATTTGAACTGTGACATGTTTAATGCGATACGAAAGGAGGCAATTATTTCTATTTATTTCTGCCATATGAAGGTAAGAATATGGAGACACAAAAATAACACAAAGAGACAAACTACAAAGAGAGACAAAACGATGATGGAGACAAACCTGAGGCACAAGGTGACCACAAACAGACAAACAACCACAAAGAGACACAAAACAACCACAAAGAGACAAAACAACCACAAAGAGACACAAAACAACCACAAAGAGACAAAACAACCACAAAGAGATACAACACAACCACAAAGAGACAAAACAACCACAAAGAGATACAACACAACCACGAAGAGACAAACAACCACAAAGAGATACAACACAACCACAAAGAGACAAAACAACCACAAAGAGACAAAACAACCACAAAGAGATACAACACAACCACAAACAGACAAACAACCACAAAGAGAAATCAAACAACCACAAAGAGACAAAACAACCACAAAGAGACACAAAACAACCACAAAGAGACAAAACAACCACAAAGAGATACAAAACAACCACAAAGAGACAAAAAACAACCACAAAGAGACACAAAACAACCACAAAGAGACAAAACAACCAAAAAGAGACAAAATGACCATAAAATGACACAAAACAACCACAACGATACATAAAACAACTCAAAGAAACAAACCACAAAGAGAAATAAAACAACCACAAAGTGACACACCAGACTCCATAGCCACCCCTAATTCAAAGGTTTCTAATCCCGTCCCTGCTGTTTACATGCCAGTTCTGGCTTTGGTAGATGTCCAACAAAGTGCTCACCTGATTTCATGAGGCTGATTCATGTTGTGATTAATTTGCTGCATTGCGCTCCAGGGCGTACATCACACAACAGGACAAACAAACCACTGTTACATTTACAGCCCTGCACTTTCTTCGCTTACATCAACTGTCACAACAGCGGACAAAACGGAGGTCTGAACACAAACAGGGTTCTGCATTTTATTTAAATGCAGATAAAAGAAAGTTGGATACTGTAGCTTGATTTTGCTGGTTTCTACAGTCTCACCAACCCCAGCTGTGATTGTTTATTGTCTAAAATGAATAATAGAATTCTGAAACAAAAGGCCAGAGAACAAAACATGACACATTTTGACAGATATGTTGCTATTGGTGATTCCGAATGCTCAGGATTGGTCATTTTACACTATATTGGTCTGCTTTGCGTCTTTTTCAGAGATCCAGAGAGGTAAAATATATAAACAGATATGCATGGCCTGTTCTGTCATTTTTGTGGCACAGCATTGAGCTTGCAAAACTACTTTTTGCCTGCGATTGTAATCGGTTAAACGCTAGATCCTTCTGTTGACAGTGGAGACGACCAAATGTGTGTGTGTGTATGTGCCTCTGCATCTAATATAATCTGAAAACAAAAACACAAAACGACTTATAATTAATTCAGTTTAGAGGCAAAATGGAGCAACGGCAATCTGACTGATCACTTATTGAATCATCGTGGAAAATCATAGTCAACATCTGACAGAACACTGGTCCTTTATCGTCCCACGTCGCCCATGTTTGTCTCATGTTCATCCCAAGCGAGTTTGACTTTATTTTTCTATTACTATCATGTACAGATTCACACCACGAGCTAATTCAGCAGTTCTGTAAGGCTGTAACTAAGAAAGTGCTTTGAGCTAAATGGTAACACACGTTAAGCCAAGTATAACGTTTAGCAGGCACTGGGATATAAACGGGACAAATGACTCATTTAACCTGATGAAAAGTCCGAACCACCAAAGTTATTGTAGCCTGTCATCCTGAGGGGAACATGAACACATTTCATGACAATCCATCCCGTCGTTGTCGAGAAAATTCATACAAGACCACAAATGTCGACCTCATATAGCTGTTAGAGGAAAAGTCGAGGGGAAATGTGCGGCAATCCATCTCATAGTTGTTGAGATGTTTCAGTCCGTACCAAAGTGGTGGACCAATCGACAGACTGACAAAGAGGCACTCTGCGAGCACGGCTATCGTTCTCGTTCATTTTTGTTCGGTGGGACGTTTATTGAGACAATTAACATTTTTTGATTTGAGAATAAATCAGTACTCAAGGATCTTAGGAGCTCCTCAAGTCATAAAGTTGATGTCTTCATACTGAAGCCTTTAAAACCAATTAAAGGTCTGAGCTATCTGTCTTTAATTGAGTGTCAAATGCCTGCAGAACCTCTCACATCACTCCTCTTTCCTTTCCTTTCCTTTCCTTTCCTTTCCTTATTTGTTTTTTCCACTCCTTCTCTCTCCTCTTTCTCTTTTCTCCTCCTCTCTTGTCTCCTCTTCTTCCCTTTTTTGTTTCCTCCTCTCCTCTCCTCTCCTCTCCTCTCCTCTCCTCTCCTCTCCTCTCCTATGATTAGCTGCAGCTCTGTAGGTTACCATAGCACCAGAGAGAGAAAAGTCAACCCACACAGAGTCTCCTGCCTACCACTCATTCTCTTCCTCTCTCTCTCTCTCTTCGTTCTAGTCTGCCCGTTGTGTCTTTTCCTCTCGCTCTCTCCGTCTATCTCATCTCATCTCTCTCTCGCTGTCTTTTCTTGCCTCCTGCTGTTCCTCCCAGCACGACGCCATCATCATTTTTTTTTAATATTGGTTTTGTCTCGTGGCAAATTTTGTACATCTGTGTCCACCTGTGTGTGTGTGAATGTGTGTGTGTGTGTGTGTTCTGGCTTGTATGCATAAATGCTCGGTTATGAATATGCAGATATGTTCTGCCCAACATGACAACTCAAGCCTCACTGTCCGCCCACACACGCAGGATGCCCATGGACACGCACACACACACACACTCACACTCGCAGAGGTCCACAGTGGAGAGGTGGGCTCCGACCGGACCCTCCAGACTCTCCAAAGTTGTTGACGGCCACCAGCTCGAAGAGGCCACTAATGCGTGTGTTTTGTTTGTTTGTGTTTAGGTCTTTTCCGTCTAGTTACTGCCTCTGTGTGAACGCACAACAGAGCATTCATTAGGAAATGTGTGTGCGCCATTGCGTGCGAGGTTTGTGTGTGTGTGCGGTTGAGAGAGAGAGAGAGACCGGAGAGTGAGTCATCGGAGACCTTCCCAACCATTAGCCAATAAGATGGGGTGGTTTGAGGATGCCAGTGGACGTTTGAGACCAGTTTGCATTTGTAGTGTGCGCGCTCGTGTGTGCGTGGATGATATGATGATCATATCGATTTTCATGGCCCCGAATCACAAGTTTGTCTCAGAAGGCTTTACAACAGGTGCAACATGTAACAATTTGTGGAGATTTGCACGAACTGATCGCTTTTTCACTGGTCAGGTTTGAGCTGATTGTAACGTGACATGTAAAAAGAGGCCGTCCCCGTCTCTGTAAGTTGTCTAAACCAGCTCATGGACGATTTGTTTGAGCTGTTTAATGCTGCTGGACTGTGGATTGCTTTGTGAGGGACTTTCTGCGACAGTCCAAAGAAGTGCCTCGTCTCAGTGCCTCTCTCTGCTCCGCTAACAGAGGGCAGCAGCAGCTAACGTTAGTTTAGAAGGAGAGTCAGCAAAGTCACCAACACAAAACACAAGTTCCACGGAGCCTAACTCCATTGATTTCACACATCAGTGTCTTCACAGGTCTTGGGGCATACAACTGTATGTGAAAAAACAATGTATAAAGCCATTTGTGGCTCTAGAGGGAGCTGGATACAATCTGATGAGCTGCCCTTAACAAGTGATGTCACTTGAGGCAAGTGTGGTTGGGGCTGAATTGGAAAAGTCTCTGTTGTTAAGAAGTTAGGAGGATGTGAGCTCAGCAGACCTCTGTGGCCCATTCCTCATCTCTGCTTGAGGGTAGCCGCCTAATGGTACATTAAACATAGCATGACATACACGAATCTCAGACGGACCTGCCAGCTGTGAATTTAAAAAATAAAAGAGCCAATATCTCTGGTTCTGCTGCATCGATTTTTATCCCTGTTACAGGAGTGTAGTGCTTAGTCCTCTTTTAAACCTGCAAATCCACCCTATTCCTCGCCCCCGTGATACCCTGCATGAATTATGACCGCGACGCGGTGACCCGGTGTGTCCAGATCGCGGTCAGGGTTGATGTCTGGTTCAAAGCAAACGTGAGCATGTCAAATGACAGGGCTTATTTAGGCGCTGGCTGAATGGGTGAGGACAGAGGGGATCGGAGGGGGGCGCGAGGTAAAAGAGACGAGACCAGCCTGCATCCATCGTAGTTCCCAGTGATCTTTGAGAATACCATCTGCTGTCTGTGCCATTCACTATTTACTGTATTAAATAATCTATGTGGTCAGCAGGATGCGTCACTGCTAATGAATTATAGCTGAATGTGGAGTGTGGCTGTGTCGGTCTATCCTGGAAACAACAAAAAAGAATGTTCACGTTCTGTATTTCTCCAAAAAAAGCACTGTGCGTATGCTTTAGGCCTAATAGAATTGGTCGATCCATTTCCTCCCCAATCAAACATTTGTAAAACTGACTTTTAAAAAAACATCTCAAATGTTTCGTGTTTGCTTTCTAGCAGTCGAATCGCCTTTCTCCATCTTTGTTTTTGGTACATTGCTACGGTTGCTGGCGCGATGCTGCCAACTGTGGAATCGCTGAAACTAAAATGAATTACACGCTGACACCCATGCCCCAGAGGGCTCATTCACATTACAAACAGAACAGGGAACACTCATTAAGACACGCCACAGCATTTCTTGTCGTCAGAAGCTTCACAGGGTACCTTCAGAGATGTATTATGTAACATTTATTTTTAAAAAAGGAGATAAAAACCTTCTCTTCAAGACAGCTATCTGCATTAAAAGAGAGCAAGCAAGGCAGATTTTCATCAGGAATAATCGTAATAGTCGCAGGAACTCCAATGATCCCACGATCCTTACGTCTTCTGTTATGTTTTGATTGAGACACCTCTAGCGTCAGGAAGTACATATTGTGCATTAAACCTTGTTTTTGACAAGTGGTAGTGTGGAGCTACAGTATAATTGATGAGCAGGTCACAATTTTAATCCGTGCTCTATACAAGCCAATTCATGTGGATGGACATGTACTATACAATGTGGGTTTATGAATATCTAAAAAAATGGCTTTATTAAGGATTAATTAGAAGAGTTAGACCTGAAAGATACATTCAATATGTTTGGTGAGAAGCATAAAGGAACCTTCGTTCATTTTTTGGAGCCTAATGACTAAATGCAGTGACACATACCAGGCAGATTCAACTGGAAAAAACCCAAAGAAATGCACAAATAACTGCCAGAGGCGACATAAGCAATAATTTATCCCGGTGGTGTTTTAACAGCAAATACAAAAAGCGTTGTAAGGTGGCGTGGGCTGTCCTTGGTCAGAAAAGTTAATGGAGTTCTGCTCAATTGTTCGGCACAAACAGCACAACAGGTGTGGGCAGGTAGAGAGAAAACATGTAGAATAAACATCAGCAGCTCGGTTGGCTGGATGTGTTTGGAGTCATGTGCATGTGGGGTGTGTGAGGTGGGAGTTAGATGTTAATCACCGCTGCGGTCACAGATTACAGGAGTTTATCAAAACAGCTTCTGAACGCGGCGCCGAAAGGATCAGCGAGCGATTTGCACGGACTGTCGTGACTCATACGAACGACAGTTTGGAGAAGTTTATTCACATTTCACTGATGTGAGTTTGTATGTAAATGAGTTTGTTAGGGAACTCGACGTGGAGAGGCATAAAAAGAATTGATCACTGTGACAGATTAAAGGCTTTAAATGGAGTGCTTGTGTGTGTGTGTGTCTGTGTGTGTTCCCCTGCATGCAGCAGGTGGAGCCCTGGTTCCAGTGTTAAATGTCACACTGATAATAGATGCATGGGCGTACCTTGTAATTACGTTGTGGGGACACACCTCGCATGTGGGGACAAAAGTCTGGCCCCAACAAGGCTGCTGGTTTATTTTAGGCCTTCTCTTATTAAAAATAAGTAGAGGGTAGCATGAATGTTGGGGTCAGGTACGTAGCTGATGAGATTAAGGAAAGAGTTTAAGTTAGGTAACTGATGTAATTGCTGGTATGATGTGAACAGCTGAGCTGCTGCAAAACAATCCCGTCTAACCACTGGAGAGAGATCACCGTCCCTGTAACATTTTTTTTATTGTATAAACATGAAGTGAGACAGCCTTGATAATTCGATCACATCCGACTTCTATGCATCTGATTCATCCTTTGAATCAGATCTACACAAATAACTAAATAAGTGGAAAATCCTTGCTGTTGGTGACACGGATGATCGTTCAGTCATCTGCAGTCAGCATCCTGTTGATCGCAGTTGTGCTCACATTCCGTAGGCGCCAGCGAGCGTCATCCTGGGCGTCAGCCAAACCAGCGACGTGACACACACGAGACTGACATGATCATGTTCTGGTCATGACTCTTGATCAGTGGCCTCATGATGCTACTAAATGTAATGTCCCTATGTTTTATTTAACCACCGCCTCCATGAACAAGCTTGAATTTGCGAATATGTTTATCGGCTAACGTTTCAGGGCAAGGATCTGGTAATGGTTTGCCTCGTAGCATTAGCTGACAATTAGCTGACATTATCCACTCAAGATGGTGTTTTTACCCCGGGAGCTAATTTGTAATCATCCACGTTAGCATGCATCTAATGTTGGCTAACGTTATCACAGTGTATTTTGAATTTTTTGCTAGTAATGGTAGCTTTGACTTTGGACTTTGTGTTTGAATCTGTGTTGTTCCCGTTAGCCGACTCCATTTCTTAGCATTTGTTAGCTAGTTTTGCGCTGTTTGGCTCTGTTGTTGAGTGGAAGAGAGGAAAGTCACTTGGGACTGTGTGTGCAGCATCGCATCCTTTACTTTCTCCAGGAAATACCATCCTGAGTTCTTTCCATAGACGTCAGAGACAAAGTGATCAATACATGTAAATTGTTTTACACTCTCACATGTCATAAATACAGCAAGTTATGGAATGAACTGGATGGATGGATGGATAGAACGAAAGACAAAACTTCCTCTCCTCCCTTCATCTAGCGCCTCTTTCCGTGCTCTGCTCATTAGTTTCCATAGTAACAGAGTGTTGCTGAGCTGGTCGTCAGGCTGCCCACTCAGCCCGCTCTCTCTCTCTCTCTCTCTCTCTCCACACACACACACACACACACACAGACACAAACACTTATGCACACAGTCATTCACCCATAGGTGCACGGAGAACCACGCATTACAGTTGCATTGACTCAAGGACACACACATAAAACAGTACGTACATACAAATGCACACACACACACACCTATACATATACACACAAGCTACACTCACACAAGTGCGTTGTTGTTTTGGGGATTTTATAACAAGGCTGTTCTCATCACTCACATCATCATCTTTGACTCTGAGAAGTGTGTGTGTGTTTGTGTGTGTGTGTGTTTGTAGGAAGACAAAAGGCCTCTTTTAACCTCATCAGGAAGAGCGAGGTCAGTCACCAGAAGTTCGCAGGCACAGAGTCACCAACACCAAACACACACAGACACACACGTACATCTGTTTGATCGCGTTGGTCCTCGGAAGGATAGAAATCCAGGAACACGCACGCGAACCAAACTCAGTCAGATATGGTGTGTACGGGGTAGCTAGCCCACTCAGAGCGCTGCAGAGACAAAGACAGAAACAGAAATACCAAAGTAGGTTAGAGCAAAGCATTCTGGGATAGCAGGATACCCCCTGGGCTTCTGCAAGACGCTCCCTTTCTTTCTCCCCTTCACTGCTTCTAGCTCTGACTCTTTTCTTTCTTTCTTCACTTTTTTGCCTGCATGTTTTCCCTCCTGCTCTATTTCTCTCTTTTGCATTCTTTCTCCTGACTGTTTTCATCTCTTCATGTCGTCTCTCTGCTTCATGTCCTCTTTGCTGCATCAAGTTATGTAGCGCTGTAATTCATGTGTATGCGTCCATGTGTATGGGAGAGAAACGGACGGATGAAGACATGAGAATCAGATTGTTTAAAAAAAACTTGATTTAGAGATTCAAAACTGAGTTTTATTCCTAAATCTCTGTTGAGCCTTGTTACCTTGTCGCTTGGTGAGCTTTCATTCTCCCCCTGCAAAGGCTGTGTTACAAGTTTCTTGTTCCAGTTTCCGCCACTATGTGGAGTCGAGACAAACATTACATCCTGCTCTGGGATGAAATGCCCAAAGATACAGTTTGATGTTATGTATGTTATGGATGACGCATGCTATGTGTCAGTATTGAACCTCTTATATCTTAGAAATAGACAAACCAGTTTGTCACTGGCTTTTCTTAAAAAGAAAAAAGCTTGTCACTTTATGAATATGAGTTTTTTTTTAATATTGTAAGTACATTTACTCCAATACTATACTAAATTACAATGTGAGGTACTTGAGTGTTACCATTCTAAGTCTCTTTAAACTTTTACCACTCAGCATCTTTTTTTTTATTTCACTTCTTTTATTTTGACCACTTTAATTACGAGTTATACAGATTTTTAATACAAAATATAAATCAACTTTAAATTAGGATGTATTCATTTGGATTAAGGTACCACCATCAGTATTAAAATGAGTTAACAATGCTCCAACTTTAACAACTACAACATAGTGATGATTAATAATTACAATGCAGTGATACAATATATATTATTCTGAAATGGGCCATTCTGCATTCTGACTCATTACACTTTTGATAGTTTTGGCACATTTAGATGCTAACACTATTACAACAAATGCTTTTACACAGTAAGAATGTGAATGCAGGACTTCTACTCGTCAGACAGTGTTTTAACGTTGTAGTATTGTTATTTTTGACTTGATAAAATGATCTGAGTTTGTCTTCTACCAGTGAAGGGCACAGACAAGTTTTGCCCTTGTCAAACCTGTAATATTCAAATCTTTCTGTTTATTTAGCAGTTTATTTGACGGAGACAGTACATGTAGGCATTGGTACATCTAATGCAATTTATATATTGCATTAGTTGGTCAGGCTTTTGAGGAATCACACACATACAACACTTTAAAAAAGACACACAAACTACAATAAAACAGCCAGACAAGCATCCACTACAAACAGTGATTGTAAAAAATGACTGAAAATAACGACTAAGAACAGACAGAAAGAAAAACTAGAACAAAAACAGTAGAAAAAAAACATGTATGCTATATAAAACATGGAACTCACTGTTCACAGATTGTGTGTAAGCTCATACAGTATGACTGAGCTTCCTGCACAGTATTTTAAGCCCTTGTAGCAGCCACTCATAACCTTAACCTAGTAGAACTATAATTTTCCATATGACTGTACACCTGATCCTTAGAAATAGCGTGGAACCAGCCTCCTGGTTCAGGGAGGGGGACACCCAGACACACACCTGCAAGAATATGAGTCATGAACTTTCAGATATGTGCGAAAATATCCTAAAGGTAAATGGTCCCTTTAATTAGTAAGTGATATGATTCATGTAAGGTAAAGTGATTGTGTGAGTGGAACAAATGAAACCAAGAGGCAAACACACACACACACAGGGCTACTCTTTAATTAGAGCTTCCTGTTTTTTCTTTTTCCTTCCTCAATCTTTGTTTCTTTCCGCCGCCATTATCGAGCGTTAACCGGCGTCATCATTTCACTGCAGTTCGTCAGAAAAAGAAATCCACTTGTCACTTGACGGTGACACGCAGTTCAGACGCAGCAGCTTTTGTAACGCTGTCACAAACATGTAATCGTCGGCGTGACTCACTGATTCATTCAACCAATTTCATTCACCCGCTCCCTTCCTCCCCTTCCTCTGTCTTCGTCTCCATCAGCAGATTGCGGGGATGAAGGGACCAAAACAAAGTGATGGACAGGGAGGGAGAAAAGATGGACGGAGTAGAGGGATGAAAAGCCGTTTGGCAGATCTGTTAGAAAATCTAGCGAGCGGTTGAAGAGTTGCTGGCGTGATCCCCAGTGTCTGACTGTGCCCACTACAACGCTTTGAATTACAATGAAACTCCTGAGGGACTTTTTTTCTTTTTTCCCACTAAAGGAGGCTTAATTATTAACAGGTTTTATTAGTGTAAGCCATTAATAAACAATCCCTGCCTCCCTGACTGTAGCAACCTGTCAATACAAATATTTTATGATGCATTTAAGGTGGAGTTGAACTGGGACAGTGGCTCAGATCTGGCGCTGCAGTTTAGCGCACCACATTTCTATCAGCTGTTTTCTTTGAAACGGTTCAGGCTGTCAGGTTTTTTTCGTTGACTTTGGTTTTGTCAGGCAGTGTCAGTACACTGCTGTACATGCAGGAGGAGAAAAGAGTAGAAACGAGGGAGAGATGAGAGGAAAGGAGGGAAGAGAGGACAGGAAAAGAAGGACAGATGAGATGGTAGGAAATACAAGAGGAAATGACAGGAAAAGTTGGGAAAAGATAAATCGAAAGGAGGGGAAAAGGAAAGGAAGAGTAGAGGAAAGGAGGGGAGAGGAGAAGATGAAAGAGTACGGAAAGTAGAGGAAGGGAGGAAACAAGGGAGTATAGAGCATTTGTGAAAAGAAGGAAAGGGAAAGAGGAGAGGTGAGGAGAAGGGAGAGGGAGGAGAGCAGAGAAGACAGGAAAAGAAGGACAGGTGAGAGGGGAGGAGAGGAGGAAACAAGGGGAAAAGGAAAGGAAAGGAAGTGAAAGGGGGAGAGGGGAGGAGAGGTTAGAGCAAATGGGAGAAGAGAAGAGGAAAGAGGATGGAGAGGAGAGGAGAGGAGGAAACAAGGGAGTACAGGGCCATTGTGAAAGGAAAGGAAAGGAAAGGAAAGGAAAGGAAAGGAAAGGAAACGAAACGAAAGGAAAGGAAAGGAAAGGAAAAGAAAGGAAACAGGAGAGATGAGAAGTTGAGAGGAAAGGAGAGGAGAAGGGGGGGTAGTTTAAGAGAGGAAAGACAAAAATCAATGAAAAGTGTGAAAAGTAAAGAGAAAAGAGGATGGAGAGGAGGAAATGAGGGAGAAATAAATGGAAGTGATAGAAGCGAGGACAGGAGGGGAGAAGAGAAGAGGGGAGAGGATGGAAAAGAGTGGAGAGACAGAAAGAGAAGAGGAGAAAACTAAGAGTACAGAGCCATTGTTAAAGAAAGAGAATAGGAGAGAAAAGGAGTGGAGGGTAAAGGAGAGCAGGAAGTAAAAGAAGGGCAAATGAGGAGGCAGGGAAGGTAAGAGGCTTGAAAGGAGAGGAGAGGTAAAGAGACAGGAGAGGAGGAACCAAAGGAGTATAGAGCCATTGTGAAAGAATAAAAGAAAGGGGGTGGAAAGAGGAGAGAGGAAAATAAGTTAAAGGAAAGGAGATGAGAGGAGGAATCACAGGGAGGGCGGGACCACTGAGTCTCACCGCTCTCCATGCATCCCTCCTCACGTGGCTCCTGCCCTCCTGTCTCCTCCTCCTCCTCCTCCTCCCTTAATCTCCTCCACTTTCCCTTTCTCCTCCTTCCTCATGTCCCTCCCACCCTAAGGCAGGGGCATGCAGATGACGGGGGTATATAGATCGCTTTTTCCTCCTCCTCATCACGTCTCATCACCCAAGTAATGCATGAGAAGTAGGCCTTACATTGTATGATTGCGTGAGGGTCTTTATGTAGATTGTGTTGTCGTTCTGTGTGTGTGTGTGTGCGTGTGTGTGCGCCTGTGTGTGTTTCTCTGTGTCAGCGTCCCAGAAAAGGCGGACCTGAGGGAGTTGTGCTCCACTTTCACTCCTTTATTAATTCACCCTTCGCTCCCACTGTGTTTGCCAGGATGGACATGATGGCAGGAGAGAGAAAGAGGGTGTAATTAGGGAGGGAGGACAACTGAAGTGATGTAAACGAGTTCAAAGAGGAGTCGAGATGCACAGTAAACACTCATGTTTGCTATTTCTGCGGCTCTTGCCTTGGTGTACTTTGTGTCTGACTTTCATAGACCCTGAACACTTTGGTTATTTTAGAAGCAACCCATTTTTTTTTTTTTTTACCATTGTTCACATCCGGGAGAAACTGCAGCTTTTCATCCAACAGGAGGCACTGGCTTTGTATGTTTTTTTCACAGATACGAACACGGTTACGCAGCCAACAGACTGTGGGTGGGCCGGGGAGTCAGCATTCGCAGTGTTTAGAGAGGAAAGAGACTTTCTGAAACCGAGGGGAGGACCACAGAGCAAGTTTTTCCTCACGTTCATTTGTTTATGCCTTCACTTATTTGGTGTAAAATCCCTGATGAACTGCAGGCTGAGATACTTCGCCGTTGTAGTCCGGCTCATTCAAAATGAAATGGCCCAGAGGCTGAGTTGTTAATATGTATCTGATCCGCGAAAAATCATAATTACTTTTACCGTATGCATAGGTGAAGCTTATGCCATTAGAGGCTTGAACCCAAAGTTTGTGTAATTTTGTTCTCTTCTGTAATTTTGTTTGACTCTGGTGCTAGCCTAGAGCGAGGAGACCCATCCAATATGGCAGCAACGCTGGATTACGTTCCAGCACCTCATAAAGTGTCTACGTATATTATGTCTATGGTTATAGGTATGTCTTATTAAAACAACAACAGGAAGTGTTCCCGACCGAAGGAGTAGTATAAGAGCTTGTATTTGTCTCTTTTTATAGATTTGTGCTGCTGGCGTCAACACGGAGTGTTTTATTTTGAAAAGTAACCGGATGTTAAACTGTTGTTTTGGTGCGTGACTTCCTGTTTGCTATACTGAATTCGGCTGCGTCGTGCTGCGTATCTGCTCCGGAGGGTTCCGGACTGCCGGAGCTGGGACGGGGCAGATACGCAGCGACCTGGTAGAAGTTAACACGGAGACTAGAGTGAAACCTTCAGCTCTGCTGCCGTGGCGGAGCCGTAACGCAGCGGACACGTATCTGGTGAGTTCGTTTCGCCATTGTTCGCTGAAAGTGAAACTCTCTCCTTCTGCGCTCGAGCAACTTTAGGACCCGCCCCCTCCACACATTAGCCACTTACAGTGCCATTCCCTATTAGCCAACCCCTGACACACATTGGCCTCAGGGCTCTGATTAGCCTGCCATTCACCCCTTCCACAATACCAGTGTAAAAAACAAACAAAAAAAACACCGGCAAATTCACTGTTTTTTTTACATTACACGACTTAATGTAAAATTTAGTCGCACTGTCTCAAATTTTGGTCGAAAAATGCGACCACTTGGTCGCAGTCTGGAGCCCTGTGTTAGGGTGTACATCTCTGCAACAATGCTTAGGTACTAGGTAGGTGGTACGTGTCAAAGTAACATCCACATGGATGTCAGGACCCAAGATTTCCCAGCAGAACATGTCCCAAAGCATCACACTGCCTCCTCTGGCTTGCCTTCTTCCCATAGTGCATCCTGGTGCCATGTGTTCCCCAGGTAAGCGAGGCACACGCACCTGGCCATCCACGTGATGTAAAAGAAAAAGTGATTCATCAGACCAGGCCACCTTCTTCCATTGCTCCGTGGTCCAGTTCTGATGGTCACGTGCCCATTGTTGGCACTTTTGGCGGTGGACAGGGGTCAGCCTTCGCTCCCCACAAGCATCAATGAGCCTTAGGCCGCCCATGAGCCTGTTGCTGGTTCACCGCTGTTCCTTCCTTGGACCACTTTTGATAGATACTAACCACTGCAGACCGGAAACACCCCACCAGAGCTGCAGTTTTGGAGATGCTCTGACCCAATCGTCCAGCCATCACAATTTGGCCCGTGTCAAACTCGCTCAAATCCTTACGCATGCCCATTTTTCCTGCTTCCAACACATCAACTTTGAGGACAAGACGTTCACTTGCTGTCTATTATATCCCGCCCACTAACAGGTGCCATGATGAAGAGATAATCACTGTCATTCACTTCACCTGTCAGTCGTCATAATGTTATGCCTGATCAGTGAAATGATTTTTTATAGTGGAAACACTACCTCACCTGAAACAGGGCTATTTAATTAATGAGTGAGGTGTCATAAAGTGGGCTAACTACATTGGTAACAGGAAAAGATGTGTTGGGATGTGTTTGATTCAGTTCAACAACATTTATAGACTAACAGAGCAGATCACACATTCACTTCCCACCACTAACCAATATCTGGAGAGAAACGCTGTATTTGAAACATTATAGACCTGAGCCCATCTCACCGTTTTAATTTGATATCTATGTCAATCCCTAGAAGATCCAAAACCCGCTCACCTGTTCCTGCCGGTCCCACTGACAGAACAGAATTAAGTTCTGTTATGATAACACACTCGGTTAAAATGAATGATAAGGAAATGATGCATCCACAGTGATAAAGAAACCAATGACTGTAAACTCGTGCTTATAAGGGTCACCTAGAAGTTCTAGTTAGGAGCTGAAGCCCTGGGATAATAGAAAGGACTGTTATAGCAACAGTGACAATGAAAAGACGTGGCTGGTGACAGAGATACTCAAATAGAAAGAGTTAGAGTATACAAAATGCAAGTTCAGGCGTGTTGTATTTTGAAATAGAAAGAATGATTGACAAGTATGGAATCGCACGGTAGAAATGAGAGGCTGAGAGACTAAACTGTCTCAGTATAATACAGTATATTCATACACAGTATGTGTATACATGCTGGTATCTAGGCTAACCCTCTCCGCCTTAAGCATAATCATACATTCTACACAGGCCTTTGTCTCCATAACGAACCTGACAATGACTAATGCTGCATCGCCATGGTGACGAGCATCCCCACATTATTAACTGTCATTTGGATTGCCTGGACAGACAAACCGACACACGCGCAGGCAGGCAGCTGCGGTTGTCTCATTGTTTGGTTCGACTCACTGTTCATCTCGCCACCGCTGAAAAATAATTTTACACTGCCGGGCAAATCCTCCATTTCATTTGTGGTCTGTGGAGATTCAGATTGGCGTTAATGAACTGACTTGAAACGACGAGGAATGATGTACAAGTCTGTGCTGAGGGGAACAGGCAGTCACCAAGCTCCACATACTTGTCAGCATGCGAGAAGGGAAACAAATGGCGGATAGTTAGTGTTTCGGTCCACATTAATGCAATGTAAAGAGTCCACTCTTGAGAAAATTCTCACTCGAATCCATTTAAACCCATCAAGAGACACTTTGCATAACTACTGGCAGAATGTTCTTCAAGTGAAACTGTCACACAGGAGTTCCAAGGATTAGTGGCTGAAATCTCCCCCTGTGAAACACGTCATCAGCGGTCGTTGAAGACATTTCCAATATGCCGTCTTTGGCTGTGGTGATTTCTCTGGTGTTACTGTGGCGATCCTGGTATTATCACAATGCCATTTGCCATTTATCTGATGGAGAAAACTGTGGATGCTTGTGATTCGTTCACAACTACGGCCAGCAGTAGTTGTCATTTCAGCCAGCTAATTCAAAGGTAGACGCAACGAATAAGAAACCTGCTTTTGTCTCTTTCTGTCTGAAATCAAGGACGCATTGTTTCAAAGATGACTGAGAATGTTGTTGGCTAATGTGTGGAGGTTCAACCAAAAGCTTGACAGGTGTAGCAGCTACACCTTAACAGGACTGAGATTAGCAAAGGGTCAGTTGATTTACAGAAGCATGATTTTCTCTTTGTTGTCTGTTCGCACAGGAAACCTATATGAAGAAGGCGCAAGAAGATTGATCCAGACGACTGCTGCTGACTGCTGAGCCCAACTGAACAACAAGCTGGCACAAACATGTTCAGCAGAGCGTTGTACCCATAAGGCCTTGCAGGGGCCCAGTGGGTGGGGTTACAAGGAAGCAGAGATGAACCTGAACAACGACAGACCGTCACCCGGGGATATAACCTCCGCCCACCACTGATCTTCAGGGTGACTGTCAGCTGGACCAACCCCTCATACGCCAGCATCTAAACCCCCATTGGCCCAGAGTACAGGTAGGAAAAGAGTAGGAGAGGAGTTTTGAATCTCCGGTTCTCAGAGTTGTGTTTTTCTAATTATTATCCTGACGGTTGGGGGCGCGGTGATGAAAAGTGGAGCTGAAGGTTGAGGAGGATTAAGTGGGGGAGTTATGAAATGCTGTGGAGGGGCTAAAATGGGTTAAATAGTTTAAGATAACAAGGTTAATAGAGCAACAATATTATACTTATAAAAGAAAGGGGAGGAATTAAGGGTAAGAGGAGGTGTCCGTCCAAAATTAAAATTCAGATGAAATACCTGCCGTTATCACCTCCTCCCGGCTCTACCCAGCCGCCTCCCAGTCTTATCCGAGAATACTGTCTTTGCTGTCTCAGTGCAGTCATGAAACCTGGAATAAAGAGGCACACATTCAGGCCGTCTCTCCTTGAAAGTGTTCATAGTGTTGCACTATAGTGTACACGAAAACTGGCAAAGCCAATTGTGTGAAGTGTGAATCATTGCATGCGGCCGATTGCTGGTGGAAGTGGGCGCGATTGTCAGATTGTTGGTTTTGGAAAGTTACAGAAACTGTCAGACGTTCGACTTTCAGTTCAGACGTTGGACAGGTGCGGGGGGAGGATTTTTCAGATGGCCTTCAAGCACTTAATTTGAAACACACTAAGGCTCTTCTGCTCTCATGTAGCTGCTCAGCCATGCAGTCAGCTAAATACCCTTCCAGTAAAGGTTGAAGACAGCAGTTGGCTTTTGAGTTTTTTTTACCTGCAGCATTTGGAAAACTGCGAAAAACAATGTTAGGAGACAAATTGAATGCTAGGGATAACAAATTAGAAAAAATGAAACAACACAACAAGAGTTTGACTGAAGGTACAGAAAATGAATTGGTACAGAAACATAGAAACTAGAATAAAAAAATCACAGATCATCTATCAAAACATTACCAGTGAAGGACAATCATTAAATCCCTACAGGAAGGACAAATCATAATAACACTGATTAATCCAGTAAACAAAACGAAAAAACACTGAAAACCAGCCGAAAAATGACATTGAATGAATCAAGTTTATTCAAATTAATGTCAAAGCAGTTATGTATATTCAAACAGGAAGCAGAGCAAATCTTCGCCTTGTGTTACTCGGGCAATAGTGTGTTAATTAAAGCTACTCCCACAAGTCCTTATTCACCCCAAAGAGCCTGATTTCTTTACTTTTTTAATTCTCCGTAATGAAACCTATCTTTGTGTCTAAATTCAGGTCGACCTCTCACTATACTCAGCACTCACCAGAGACTCCGGTACGTTCATGAAATAAACTAAACACCTGACAATGGCAGTCAGCTCTGCCGCAGTCAGACTGATAAGCGGAAGTGAAGATAAATCCACTTTTCAATCCCAAAAGTTTAAATAGTCATCTCTGAACTCCCTGGATCACAGCAGACAGCAAGATGAGTCTGGGGGCCCTATTCAGATGGTCTAAAGGGCAAAGCGGAGTGCATTTAGGGTGTATCGGAGTTAATTTAGCTAATTAAAAGGCGGATAATCTGGGAGAAAAGTGTGGTGCATGATGTAAAGGAGTTGTTTTTAGACTCTGAGTTGTCTCTCTCCTCCAGAGCTGGCAGGCTCTGAGCAGTGGACCTCGACCATGTCTGACATGTTACCAATAGCAGTATTATTTTTTTCAGGTCACATTGATAACATTTTTATGTTGACAAATCATAAGAAAAAAATACATCTAACTTGCTTGTAAAAAGGTGCGGAATAAAAGTATCTCTGTTCCTTACAAACATTGCAATAATAATGTTAGCTAGCGTTAGCCACATTAGCTGGTGCACAAACTTGTAGCCCCTTGAGACGGCAGACGATTTGAACAACAGCAGTGTTTTAACGTGAATGCAATGGTAGGGGGGACATTTAGTGGCTGAGTGTTATTAATAGCACATTTAAGTTAAGTAAGCTTCTACTTTAAATGCTTCAGCTGGGCTTTGTACAGTCACCAAGCTGTTGTTGTTTCCCCTTGATTCTTGTTACCAACGTCACACCGTGTGATAATAGGCATCACAAACGCACAGGTACTCATGTAACTGTGAAAGTGCAGCTGTGGCAGCGGTGGCAGCTGGCAGATTAGTTTTATCACACGAGGTACAGGAGAAATGTTTAAACACAAAGCGAACCAGAGTGCTGATCACGGTTCAAATTAGACGAGCAGTGAAAACAACGAGTTAATGCTGTGTATAATCTGTTGTATGGTACCTTTTCAGATTCAACGCTGATTATATTAACAACAAACAAATATTACGTAAGGTGACTTTGAGTCATTTACAATGAAATGGTTCAACATTGGAGGCATGTGCCTCGAAATTTTCATCAAAATCTGATGCATAATGGTGAGATATCCTGAGTACCAAGTGGAGATTTGGGCCCCTTTGGGTCAGTCAGGATCAACTTTGGACAGCATGATTGTCGTCGATGAATTTCAAGGTAATCTGCCAAATGGGTTTTCCTGTGATATTCCTTAATTGTGCGCAATAGGCAATTTTTGGCATGATGGTAATTTAAGAGGAAAGAGTGAAACATACTCCTGTGCAAGATTAATAACCAGTAAAAAACTCAAAACCGTTTATGACATATCATGTTCAAAGTCAACCGTTTGGCATTCGAGGAAAGCACACAGACCAAAGAGGTTCATCCTCTTGGAACATCAAGGTCCCAGGTAGTTTTCATTTTGATTTTAGTATTAAATGTGTACAAGTGAAAATTTCGGATTCAGGTATTTAGGATTCATCATCTAAGGAGTATGAACATCAGGAGAAAATGTCAGGCCTGACATTTTGCTCCAGAGCGAAGTCAAAATAGAGAAACACTTAGCGTTGTTTTAGGATCAGAGCAAACTTTGTTGTAACTGCTGCAGATATGAGCATGAACATTCTCACCATCCAAATCTGCTCAAACCCAGGTGTGCTGAATGATGAATCCCACTTGATCGTAAACTGGAGGCACCTGGCTGATAGTTTGTAATTAGCATAGGTAATGTGATGCCCACTAAACACCGTATAAGGGCAGGTGTGAAAATAGCCGACAATGGCACAGTGGAGAGATGCTACCAGAAAGGGTCGTGAGAAGGAGGAGAATATCGGCAGCAGTGAACTTGTTCAGCCAGCCATCTCCACCAGCTCCTGGAGCCAGATATATCCCCAGGAACTATTCTGCAGCACAGAGAGGGTGCTTTCATCCGTACATGCGTGCAATCGACAGCACCAATGATATTTGGCAATCCAGCTAATGATATTATGAATGATATTATCACCTTTAGTACTCTCAGAAGCGCACAGCTCAAAGGGAAAGCAAGAAAAATAACATCACAGACTGAACACTTATTGCCATTTTTAAAAATCTAAATATCTATCAAATGGTGGGCTTGTATTATTGTACAATGTGTATGCTACTCAAGATTTTGGAAGATCTGTGAAATGACAACTGGCCTTGGAATGATGAAGACAACAACAGGATTTTTTTTATGACGGGCATGTTCCCTCTCAGCCAGATTATGTCACTCCTGTGGATAGACTTTCTCATTAAGTTCCAAATTTCTGCTGTGGGAAAAAGTTTATTGCAGTCGACATTACAGACAGAGATGAGTTAGGTGTCTGGCTAATGAAAGATTCTTTCCCATCGCGCTTCTTCCACATCTTTCAGAGCAAGCCGCTCAAACAGAACGCAAGGATGTTAATGAGAGTGTTTCTAGTTCTGAACTGTCTTTCTGTTTAACTTTAAATTAAACATTACTGGATAAGTAGAGCGTTTTTCAATGAGTCCCAAAAAGGAACTAAAAACCGAGTAGCCATTAAAATGTGATCCACAATATGTATCACTAAAATACCCCCTGTTGTGTGTGTGTGTGTGTGTCTGTTTGTGTATTTTTTCGTGGGTGTTTGTGTGGGCGTCGATGGGCCAGCCTCATTGTGTTTTTCACCCTCTGTCCTCTCTCTCTCTCTCTCTCTCTGTTTCGTTCTCTCTCTATCCGCTGTTGCCATGAAACCAGTCCTACTCATCCCTGTTCGCTGAGTCAGGAAAACGAGGGTGTAGTTTGACTGGGGTGGTCCTCTCAGAATCACTAGGTGGCATCTCAGACCCATCTAACCAAATCTAGCCGCTCATAGCAGTTCGAAGATGACGATTCACACTCCGCTGTTAGGAACCATCAGGTGAAGTCACTCCGGCTGGCTGTTTTAGGGGGAACACCTCGCCTTATAGTGGCATTTCACTGTTTCTCCTGTGTGGTTATACCCATCACAGTTATAATGTAGGTCATGTCAGAATTGAGTAGAGTTGATTTTGACCTCTTTTTCTTTTTTAAAGATCCCTAGATGAAAGATGAAATGGGCTCTTGAGCTTCCAGGAAAAAAGTGCGTTTTCAGAAGTGAACGAGTACTGCACCTGTGGTCACGAGTGAAACGTCCAACCAGTTTAGTCTTGTCAGATGTTTTAACTGCGCTGCTGTTCTTCTCAGGAAAATATCACTCGCTTTTATTTATCTGCATAATTTATGTCCGAGTGCATTACACTAGGATGGATTTAGGATGAATCCATCACTGTCTAACGTCCTGCTTATGTGATGTGATGTGATGTGAAATAACATCAAGTTAAAGGAGATGTTAATTACCTTGGACAGTCTCTGGCCTATCGTGGATCAGCGACTGTGAGTATGTTGCACACATACAGTAATTCACATGCTCTGACTGGACTGTAGTTATGACGTATATCTGTTATACTACAGAGAAACGGCTTTGTTTTCTGTTGCAAAGTTTGCTTCCTGAGTTCAAAAAAGCCTTGTGTGTGATCTTTTTCACCATCCTACACAGAAGCTGGTTGACTTTGGGGGTTTCGTGTTATCTGTGCTGGAAGTGATCCCCACCCCTGTAGTGGAGCAGAGTCACAAACGACTCCGTGCTTCTGTTTCCATGGGCATTGAAACGAGCGTGATTGGCTCTCGGCTGTTGTTTGTTTTGCGTCAGAGGGAATTAGCATTAAGTGGAACTTTCTTCTGTAATGCCAAGGCATCTGGCATATATCAAGCGTTTGCTATAGTTTGAGGAAACAGCAGGATTTTCATGCATGTTGACATTAATATCATACCCAGGCTGAGGAAAAACAGAAATAAATGTATACACTCGCTTGTATAGGTTCAATGTTAAGGGTCTCGTTTAAAGCAAAGTTTTTCTATCATGATGAGTCCATGTGTATTACTGAGCTGTGTTATTTACTGTAAGAGACAGAATAACCCATTTGAAATGCATTAGTTTTATGTATAACACTAAAATAATAAAAACTTGAAAAACACATTATGTTTATGTAGTTGCTCTTCACTTCAAATGTAATAACTGAATAAACAGATAAGGTTTATGTCTCTATAAGTCTGCATTCATTTAATATAATCATACATCAGAAGTCATTTAATTTATTCACATTGACTCAGGATAGAATAACTTTGCATTAAATGTGACACTTTATATTGAACTTATGTAAGGAAATTAGATGAAAAATGTACTGTTATAGCCAATTTTTCGGTTGAAATGAGTGTAGTCCAAGAGTCCGTGCAGAAAATTTCACCTTCGTGACGGTTACAATGTTCGGTTCTTGCTGAAACTGTTGCAGCGAGGCGTTGATCCAACTGTTTGATCATTTTGGAGGATGTGTTTTCTGTGGTTCTGTTGATTGCATTTCAATTATACTGCCAGGTGTTTCTTCCATTTTGTCCTCCCAAATTATATCAATGAGAGTAGGCTGAATAACAAAAACACCTTCCTTTTTTTCTTTCCGCCGCAAAAAATATATACAAGTACAACTACCTCGTCCCTTGGGAGGTATGTTTCTCCCGCGGCGTCCTCCACAGACTCAGTGGGGTGACTGAGCTGTAATTAACACAATGCAAAGGGTAGAGTGTACTCTGAATGGCACATGCACGCATTGTTAAAACGACACGATGACTTTGTTTTTCTAGAGAAGCAGTATACGGTGTGTGTGACATTATGCTTGCCACGGTTTCACTTGTATTTTTTGGGGGAAGAGCGCGTCTTTAAATAGCTCCGTTGTTTGTGGCATTCGCCGTAATGACTCCTTTGTGATTGCAGCTTCTTCTCCGCAGAGGAGGACAGTAGAGCAACAGAGAACATTTGGGCAAGTCTACAGTAATTGAAGCGATTGCAAATGAATCCCGCGGGACCGAATCTTCAGTCTGAGCTGAACCGAACAGAGTTAATGGCTTTTGTGAACAACTGCTGTGCGATTCACTCGTGGGGCCACATTACATCCGAATGAGAAAATCCTATCTTAATCCCACTTAAGAAAGCAATTTGGAGTTTTTCCGCGATACAAGGAGCGTCGCTGAATGCCGTGTCTGTTGCCAATCAAGCTGTAGCGTACGAATCGGTGAATCACCCTCAATCTGCTGCAGGGACACCAAATAACTTGATCCGATAGCGAGAGTCAAGACTGACTATGTGCTTCAGCTGGAACCAGTAAATATGTAAATATGTCTGAAAGGAAGAACTTCACTTCAAGAGCAATCCACAACTGCTTTATTGGTTACTGATGACTGGTTGGATGGATGAACGATATAATAACAGATTTCTCCTGAGCCGCTTGAGCACCTCTCACTGTTTTGTCAGAAATTGCAAAGTCACAACTCGATTCATGATTGCAAACATCATCAAAATGCAACAAAAACATTTTTTCAGAAAATGGAATGTGTGAAAGTTCGGCGAGCTGTGTGTGAATAGCCCATTGTGACAAGCAAGAATACAAAAATTGTTCAGCAGTTTCCCCGTCATTGTTTCAGGAAGATGACTTCAGCCAAAATTCCCGACTGCGGAAATGTCATTTACACTGGCGACACAATCAACCAAAGTTGTTGCAAAATGTGAGTCTAAAAGAATTAAGCACAACTAGAACTTTGCTCGCACAGTAGAGGAGTGGAAACTTCTCGATTATAAGATGCCTCGCGATACGGACGCGGAAGATTCTGCACCGATGCGGAGACAGAGCACAATGAGGAGATTTGACATTGCAAGGTCGCGGTTAACTTTTGAATTGTGGGTGAACATCGGGCTAATGTTAGGGAGGGAGGCGGAGATCAGCAGCAAGTGATAATAAAAAAAAAGCGTTCGTAAGCGGACATTTTGGGCCACGTCGGAAGCACGAACTGAACGAGACGCAGTGAGCGTCTGCAGCCATGAGAAATACAGCGAGCCCAGCTAATCAGCCAAGAATTGAAGAAGCGCTGTCACCTTTGCCATCAAACTCTGCGAGGTGTGTGCTGACTGCATCACAATTGCAATGCACTGCAGATGGGTTTATGTTTTTGGTTTTTCAATCTTTATGTACTGAGGTGGGTCTACGAGAGACAGATGGAAAATATGCAGTATTTATATTGTAGACTGATGAAGTCTGACTATTTGAAGGACTTTCTGAACAAAAAGGGCCCATTTTAGCCCTATCTCACTGCTTGTACTGAATAAAGTAAAGGTAGCCATGTGCAGTAGTGCCATTCACTGACACGCATCAAGATGCATCGAGAATCGTCGTGCGTTCGATTTGCTGACAGGTCAATCGCAATCAAATCAAATAGTGAGGGGAAGATTCACACCTGTGTCTCAGAGTGTGAATTTCAGCTCGAAACTCACCTCTAATTTTAGTTTCGTTGTCACACCTTTAATGGATTACCGCCGCGCTCGTATGTAGTAATGTCTTGAACGTCCGTGTTCGATGTAGCTGATACATTATAGTTGCAGTCTCATTAAGAAAACAACGTGGGTAAGGCGTAGCTAATGTTATCAAACTCTGATTAAGATAATGTGATTATGCGCTTAGTTAAAGCAGAAGCATTATCTCCGAAACATATTGTTGTCGTTGAGTGACAGAGGCATGAAAGGACATTTGCAGGGACAGAGGCAAAATCCTGATGAAGGCTTCTCCTCAGACTGCAAAAGCAGTAACCAGAGCTCACGCAGGCGAATAGATAGAGAAGAGGTGCAGAGAAGTTCATTAACATGGCAGAGCGAGTGTGAGAGGGGGGACACCCGCCATCTCCCATTGTTGCCCAGTTCTCTGTTTGGCTATATTACAGGCGACATGTGCCATTTGGAAAGTCCATTTCAAAAGTAAAACAGTATTTTTGGCCCACACATATATTTTGGAGTTCGCCCAAATTCATTTTCAAGGGTTTTTATGAACACCAGCGATAAAACAGAGACTCGCAACCACATTAAAATATGGATACCACCCAAAGTGAAGAGACATGTTTCAGTGTTAGTTTGTTTTACCAGGATAATCCACTCGGTTTCCAACACATCTTCAGACCAAAACAACTGAATAGATTGCCAGTGACTCCCAAAACGACATATATCAACACTTCCAAAACTATATGACTGTTGCAGTGCACAGTTGGACTGGATTTTCGTCGTATGTTTGCGGTTTGGTTGGGTTTAGGCACTAGAACTACTTGGTAGGGTTCAGGAAAACATTGTGGTTTGGGCTAGAATGTTTCTGTGACTTCAGTTACATGTGATGTCACTTAACTTCATTAGCAAGTTAACAGAACTCATCACTGACTTTTGGTTTCACACTGGACATGAACGGCGGTCTCCTGGGTGAAAGCCCTGTGCTCGTTTCACCCGGCTGTCCATCCCTGATCTTTTCCCTGTGGCCTTTTCTGCTTTTTATATTACTTCGCCTGACTTCCTCCTTTGCTGCTGTTATAATTACTACAGCTACTACAAGAAATATAAATATGGGTTGTAGTAGTAGTCGCATATGAACATTTTCTGTTGAGGGAAGGCTGCAGTTTTAGTACTTTCCGGTGAGTTCTGGGTTCATTACAAACTATAAAAATGAAAGATGATTAAAACTGTTCAAACAGTCAAAGATTCCATTGGTGTCCAGATTTTTGCTTACATTTAAATACCGGTCAGTGTGTTCCCTTGCAGACGTGTCCAGCTGGTAGTGGAACCGTTTACTGCAGGCTGTTCTTGACCATTGCTCATCCATTAGGGGCCATTGATGAAGTTTTATCCTGTTCACTATGCCATCACGAACATGATTTTTCAGATGCCTGTAACGAGATGTGCAGCTCTGTTGATCACCCGTTGAATCTAATATAACCCTGTGTTTTTATCCCACAGTAGTGTTGGGAGTGAGGGTATCCACATCAAAAAGTGGGTAAAGAGAAGTGTTTTGTGTATAGTGATGAGGACAAAGACTTTTAAAAGGCAACAACAAAGATTTGCATTTTCTAACTAAGTTTATTCCCTCATTTTGACCTCCTTAATGAAATGTAACCATAGCACCTCTATGTCTAAAGCCAACGTAGTAAAAATTGCATGTTAGCAGAGCCTCCGTCTACACAGGAGTGTAGGTTACCCAGGTTTTTGGCAGCAATGAAAGCCCAAAACACACCCACTGTAGTTGCACACAGAGTGAAGTGAAGCGTAAAAATATGCTTGCAGTTTACGTACGTATAGCTCAGTGAAATGCAAGACGTTATGTGGCCTCTGTGCTCAACTGTGTTGATTGAAATATAGGCGTATCTTTTCCGTCCGATGCAGGTGCGATGGATATTTAGCCAAGCAGCGATCTCTATCTTTCTCACCTTGCGGACAGAAAAAGTATACCAGTAAACAGGAGTATTGAGGGAAGTAGTTACATTATTTAAAGCTATAGTTCAACATTTTGGGAAGTAGGCCTATTATTGAGAAATCTTAATGTCACTTCAGGAAGTTACTGCCCCCGACCAAGGAATAATCCGGCATGCAACCTCTCATAAAACCATGAAACCATCAACTGTTTCCTCTTGACTAAAGGTTTTATGCCTGCTGCTAGCTGTAGCCTTATATGTAAAGAACAGATAGGTGGGTAGAGTAGCCAAAAACTGTACTTAAGTAAAAGTACTGTTAGTTTTGAGAGTATGGAATCGATTGTTTCATCTAAAATCAGGAAGAAGAATAATACTATTATAACACCGCTGTGACGTACAGATACTGTGCTCATATTAACACGGTCGTCTCTATCCATCTTCATCTCTCCGCTTGCTCCTCTGCCGTTTCCCCTTCCTCTCCTCAGGTATCCTCTCCTCCTCAGCGGTGGCAGGAACGGTCGCCATAGCAACAGAGAGCCTACAGCGAAGCGAGGGAAAGAGTGAAATGAAAAAGGAAAAGAAAGAAAAGAAAAGAAAGCGGTGTAGACAAGGAGAGAAGGAGGAAAGGGAAACTTTTGGGCTGAAAGCTGCACTTCACGTCCTCCCCTCAGCTTCTCTTTCTCTCTCTATCTCTGCATCTGTGTTATTTTCTACACATAGATTGGTTTCCTTGAGCTTCTCCTGGAGCTTTCATCTGTTCCTTCTATCTATCCCTCCAGCTTTATCTCTAATCCTCCATCTATCCCTCCGTGTCCTGAAGTTAAGGGCCAATTATAGCTTTTGGGTTTATGAAACACACAACTACATTCTCTCCTATCTGTGTGTGTGTGTGTGTGTGTTCTGTATGCAGCCCGACTCGCCCTCTACTGTAAACATGGATTCTTGCTTGAGGTAAAAAATGCTTGTTAGCTGCATTATTCACTTGTTGTTGGGGATGTTGTGGGTTGATTCAAGGCAGACAATCAAAGTCACTACAGGGTGTCTCCTGACTGGAGGCCGTCTCTTTACTAGGTGCAATTCCGAGTTTCTTGGATGCAAAACGACCACCCCTCCACTGAAGTCTGTTCTTAAAGATCCAACAGTGATGAGGTTGAAGAAGTCACGGCGCCGAAATGGAAAATGCTAAAATGTTTATGTCCTCTTGTGGTGTGGAGGGTTATGTGCTGGAGAAGGAGCAAGAAAGAGCGAGAGCGTGTGTGTGTGTGTGTCTCTCTCTTTCTCTGTTTTAATCTCATTCATATATTCATCAGCAGGCAGAAGTGCTGACGCAAGTGAGAGGGAGAGGAGGCATCGAAGTGAGAGGCAGAAAGTGTGAGATAAAGTGCGAGGAGGAGAGAGAAATCCAGAAAACGTATCCATCTTTCCATCCACCCTGAGTGCTGATGGTGATACTTGACGTGGACATTAAACATAGAGCACATGGATGAATAGTGAATGCAGAGAAGACAGAGTATAGTGGGTAGGAGGAGGCATCAATAAAAGAGAGGTAGGGAGAATCAATCAAGCGCCCCTTTTTTTAACCGATTTATTTTGGATCAAAGGGCAATTAAATCCTCAAATGCAGACCAAAAATAACAACTGCCACCGTCCTCGAATATATTTCAACTTGCAAGCTTGCATCAGAGCGCACCCAGCTCTCTGTTGTGTCCATCTCTGTTCACTTTTGTGCTGACGACATGAAAAGAGACTTCAAAGAAAGCCGAGTGCACAAAAATCAGAAGAGACAGAAATCAGGCAAACAGCAGAAAATGGAGAAATGATGAAAAGTGAAGATGAGGAAGAGAGGAGGATATGGGACAAGGAGGATAGAAACAGGAGCATGGAGAAGGATGGCCTTTTTTTTGCCACGTCCGTCACTAACCGTAATTCGTCCGGAGCGTGTCCACGCTGCGGACAGCTGGCTGAATTTCTCGGCTAACCTGACGTGACATACATCTGTTTGTCGCACCTGTAAAGGGCTGTTAGACCAGGATTAACACGACGGTTACATGCTGGAGAGTTAGTAAACGTGACATGGAGACGCACTCAGGAAATAATGTGTGTGGATGTGTGCTGGAAAAGAGATTTTAAACAGGAATTCTTCCGGTTAGTAAAAATGTTTATCTTACCATTCAGTGGGTGTGCAATTATATTTTGAGGACCAATCTGCGAAAGATTCTCTGCAAAGAAAGTTGATTATTTAGTCTCATTCCCAGCTTGTCAAATAATGATGCTGTGGGTTGGTAGGCTGGGCCGGCCACCAACCCGCAGCATCGATGTTTGACAAATTGAACAAATTGAACCTTAAAAGATATAATATAAGAGATTTCTGCATTAAAATGTTAAGAAGTAACCTTTGTAATATGTTTTATTGAGATGTGTATTTGCATTATCCCAAATAGGGGGGTGACATGCGCCCTGGGCCTCTGCGGCGAGGACCGGGCCTCTGTACACTTGCACGCTGTACCAACTGAGCTACTGTGGCGCCCCATGTGATCACAATTATAAAAAAATTACCTTGTTCATGAACATCTCTGCCCGACTCACTATCAGATAGATTTTCATTAGCAAAAGTGGTTGTTTCCCAATGAAGACACCTACTTCCATGTTCCCACGCTATTTCGCGACATCATTAAACTATGTCTTTTGTTTTCAGTCTCAGACATGCAGTCTTATTTTGGTGGTATAGCAGTGGTGCTTTTAAAATGGAAATTCATATTCACAGAAATATGCAAAGACAATAAAAGTGAAGATCTGTCTATTGAGCTTAAAGAATAATAATCGTTGAATTAAAGTATTTCCTGGAAGTGATCCCGGTTAAAAAGCCTGGAATTAAAATGACAGCCACCCATGTGAGGTTCGGTGAAGAGGAGTTTGGATTTGGATGCGAGTTACTGCTCCCACCTGCAGCTCAGTGAGACTAAAACTGCCATCCTCTGTCACCATCCAGGATGAGGAGGTGGACACTGTAGTGTCACATCCTTCAGTGTGTGCAACTGGTTTATCTGATAATGCCATGTTTGTGTTCTTGTACAGGATAATGAATTATTGTGTCATAACACCTTTGGAGCAAGCTAAGTGCATTATGTACAGGACTCTAACTCAGGAGTCTTGGGATCATGTCCTGTTTAGAAAACTTTTTTCTGCGCACTTTTGTTGTTTAGGCAACTAAAATATATAGAAAAACATGGTTTGGGTTAAAATACATTTGCTTCACAGTGTTTTCCCCGTGTTAGAAAAGGTAATTTCTCCCTCTTTTCCCTTCCTGTTTCCCTGGGTGGCAAAGCTGGAACATATACAAAAGCATTATTGGTCAGTTGCAGTGATTGTCCTGGAGCAAAATTAATTATGATGGTCCAGGAACAACATCAACACAGTGATATCTGATCCTGCATTTGCAATCAGCAACTCAGGACTAACTTGTGCCAGCTGGAGAGTTTGTCAGTACCTCAAGGCCATGTTCACAGAAAGTTTTTTGCGTCGTGTGAATTGAAATCTTCCGTTAAACTAGGGCGAAGCAAGGAAAGTGGCGTGAAGTGTCTCAGCCTCTAAACAGTGGTCTGGAGTGGGTTTCCATTGATGTCTGATACGTTTCCAGAGGGTCTGAACCAAAACTGACAACCATGCATTGGAAGTTTTATAACAGGCATTGATATTATGTGGACAAAGTATGGCAGATTAGCAAAAATCCTCTTGGAGCCAGTAATTTGTAAGAACTGTATCCCATGTCATCAAACTGACGCTGTCAGTCTTGGAGGCTGTGTTCCGGTCCCGCTCCGACTGTGTTCACTGGGAGGCTGCTGAGCCTGTTTAGTTGCCTGATCGCGTTACTCCGGTTATGGTACCCATTCCAGTGCTGAGCACCGCTAGAATCCCTCGCTGGGTCCCAAAGTACCTGAAAACCTCCTCGTCAGCAGTGTGAGCAACACTTAAACTCCCCTTGTACTTGTACGCAGCTAAAGTTAGCAGGAGTTAGCTGTTACTCTGGTGATATGCTGCTCCCTATTTGTTTGGAGTATAAATTTCAATGATGACCAGTTCTAACATATTGCACCTTTAAATTCTTGACAGGACCTTGACAGCAGTTTGTTTTTAAAGGCACAGAAAGAGTTGGGCCACAACGAAAGAGACATATAATAAATTCAAAACCAAAAAACAACACAAAAACTCACACTCTTGGGTTTAGCTGCAACACTCCGGCTGCTAACTGGTACTCTCTGGCTAACATCATACTTTACAATGGATAGGTGTATCATTGTACTCAGGTGGGAACTGGTGAATTTTTTGACTCATCTACAAGGACTACCCGATTGCATCTTTAGTTTTTGTCGCAATGGAAACTAACCCCTCATGAGGGTAAGGGGTTTTAATCCCTGGTCGTCAAGTCATTTGGATGCAGCAGATCTTGCCAGTAGTTGTCTAAATGTCTTGCTCTGGAAGTGTTTGATAGACCATCTTGCAAAAGCTGAAATGCCTACTCTGGTGCGGTATATAAAAAAATAAATTGTGCAGCCTCTCTAAGCACACAGTTCCTCCAGTTAGTTCAGTATCTACAGCGCTTAAAAGAGTTGTCTTAATCCTTAATCATCTTAAATACAAGAACCAAGTCGCTACGCTTTACTGCACCCCAGTTACCTAGCAACACCCATTCACAAAATGCCATATAAGGCATAATGCAGTATAGGGGCTGAATGTACTCTCAGATTCAGAGAGAGACGGGCAGAGCGAGAGGACATTAAAGAGAAGGGGCTTTTCAGGGAGTAAATAACAAACGAGTCCAAATCTGAAGAGACGTCAGGGACTGGTCACTAATGCTAGATATCCCAGTATGAGGATTATTGTCTTTTCTTGACATATAAACAGTCCAGTCGACCGGCAGTCTTCAATGATTTCAAGTCAATTGGAGTCCTACATGAGATAACAAATACCAGCTCCTACCTCACATGTAATCCCCCAGCACTGTATCTCCAATCTCTCTTCAGCGCGTCCCTCCATTGTCAGTCCGTCACTCAGTCAGTCGTTCAGCCCGCTGGTCAGTCAGCCAACCAACTAGCCAGCCAATTAGTCATCTCAGTGGGAGCAGACTAAAACTTGGTCTCTTCCCACACCTAATACCTAACAGATCTTAAGGCTTACAACACAGACAGTAATGGGCACTGTGCACAAGACAGCTTTATAAAACTGCAGCTTTTGGCCCCAGAAAAAGAAAATAAAACACAGTGATTCATGAAACTGTGTTTCCATAGCAACCATGGATATTTCATATTGGCAGGAAGAAGACTGTGGGACAAGGCTGCCTACTGTTCTGCTCTGCTCTGTCTTCTCTCTTCTACTCTACTCAATTATTGTTGTATTATTACAGCAGATCGTCGTGGCTTCAGACCTGCTGAGGCACAGGAGTCACTGTCAGATAATAGGCACTGAAGATATACCGCTGACTGTATTTTCAACCATTTTAGATGTGAATGAATGTCTAGGAATTACGAATTAAACATTTCTAAAGCCTGCAATGGGGTGATCTCGGCCGCAGGACGTTTGCTACATTTTGGGACTTTTCAGACAGTTTTAGTGACATTATTCCTCCAAACTTCTGAAATCCTTGAAATGAAAGAAGCCTCGGGGGAAAATGTTGATATGTCGGCTCCTAAAGCAGTTTAGTGCATGCTGATGTGCACTTACCGCTGCTGCTTGAGGTGTAAGCAAAGTAAACAGCAGGTTAGGGGCTCACAGCCATCGATGACTCCACAAACAAGCAAACAGTGTGAAGTTGTCAGTTCAGGTTTTTGCTGTCGTAATCTGAGTATTTATTGGCCCAATATTATCATTTTGGCACTGAATTTAGTTTCTGAGAGGTTGCTGAAGATGTTAACCAACAATTTCTTTTTAAATCTATTTCCTAGATGCTCTCCCGTTATGTAGGTTATGTTGTGGTTGCCTGTGGTTTCAAATTTCCAGTGCCATGGTCTTATCGTCGAGTGTCATTTATGACTCACTTACCTGCTGAATCCAAGGACGTTTATTGCCTGTGTTCGCGCTTTCTGCCTCGCGGGTTTAAAAGAAGTCAGAGGAGTCGGGAAATGATTCGGAGACGGAAGGAATTCAATTACCCGAATATAAGTGACAGACATTAATCGATCATATACAATAGATCCGTTCTGTGGATGAGTTTCTCCTTTTTTTTTTCAGGTGTTCAGGAAACGCGCTCAGAGATTATTAAACAGGGGAAAGCCTGTGTTCCCTCAGTGTGTGTGTGTGTGTGTGTGTCACTGTTCCTCACTGCTGTGATTGCAGTTGAGTTAGTGTCTCCATGAATCACTTTATGATCTCATATCACTTATTCATAGACCCATGAATTATAGAAAGCTCAATGAATCGTTCATCTATATGCAACATCTTGCGGTTCATGTGTGCATTCGTGAGGACAGTACGAATGTATTTTTTTTTACGAGCTGTTTTGCTCTGCTCCGCTCTGCTTTCCCCTCGTGTGCGGCATTGTGGGGTTTAGTATGACTCTGTCTGGAATTGATCCATCACATTAGTTTTACTTCTTCGCAGTGAGAGCAGTGAGTTTTGCTGTGCTGCCTCCACTTACAGAATAGAATCTCAAAAAAGTAAACAAACAAAAAAAATAGAAAATGCTTTATGATCCTGGAACCAATCTTTATGAGTCAATGTCTAAACGAGAGAGAAACACGTTGGAAACACATGAACAGACGTTTGGTTGACAGAGATATAAGCATTTATCTACCTGCTTTTAGAAATATCATGCTGTTAACGCTCAGATGGAAACGGGAAAGAAATATTTGTCTGCCATGTTAAAGTCCAAAGTTTTGTGACCCATTCAGCTACCATGACCTCCTCTCGATGTTGACTTTGTCGCTCTACAACAGTGTCACCTGACGTCCTCCTTTGCTCTTGTCTTGATTATCAATTCAATTTAAAAAAGAATTACGCTGTATATTTCTGTAAAATTAGCTTACGGTAACATAGAACGTTGTGTTCATAAGTAGCGTTGAAATATACATTTTTCATGAACTTATTGACTCTGAATATTTCGACAGTTTCAATACTCATTTTCTGCAGTACAGATACACAGTTACTAGCTGTGCTCACCAGCGACCTTGCAATATTATGTACATTGAAGTAAAATGTCTTATACAAGTTGCAAACTCCTTTCAGGAATAACTGAGGTCGAAAGATAAAGAACGAACAAGAGAGCGCATGTGTGACGGTGGGTGTGAGGTTTACAGTAACGTTATAGAGTTGAATGCAATAGCGCAGCGAACCCCTCGAGAGTGAAGCCAAGACGTATCTTGATTGCACCCTGTTGGTTAAAGTGAAGGGGGGTTGGGATGGAGACCCAGTCACACTTGAACTTGTGAACTGACCGTTAAGGTGGACCAGCTGTTTTCATTTGAGTGAAAATATGCCTGTTGATATTTTTATGTTCACACACACACTGTTGGATGTCATGATGTCAGTGTGGTTGCTACAGCAACAGAAGGCTCAACTGAAACTAAGTGCATTCAGACTTTGATTGAATTTTCCGCCTGGAAGGATGTAGTTGTAGGGATGTACGACACTCTGTCACCATTATACTCACGTTTACAAAACACATAGACCTATTCACAGGTTCATTACTTGGACTTGATCTAAGTGGCCTTGATTATAGTTATTATTATTTAAACCTTGTAATGTAACATTTCAGGGTTTGAAGGTGTTGATCCTTTAAGAGCTTTTCTGTTGTTTTACTGTATCTAACCGGAAAATGTAGTTGGCAAGTGAACTTAGCTTAGTTCCGCACTGTCTAGAATTGTATTTGTTGCCTGGAGACATTAACTTGGTGAACAGGAAGCAACTATTGAGGCTTCAGTGATTTACTGACACAACACTTTCTGCTGGTTCTGCACCAGGCTGTCAGTTCGCTGCGTGACATCCTGCTACCTGCAGGGTACCGTCTCATACTCATATTTTCTCTTTAGGAAGCAATTGCGTGCGTGTGTGTGTGTGTGTGTGTGTGTGCGCTGAAGATACAATTCTGTCATCAACTATCCTCCCCTGAGAGAGGCATGCTTGTGTCTTTATGCCTTTTAGAGCTGTCGTTGCCTCTAACTCGAACTATAACTATCACAGCTACAGGAAACTAACACAACCCTCAGCCTAGAACCAGGTCTAACCCCTCAAACAGTCCTTTGAAGTAGTGAGAACTGGACAAAATGTACTCACCTGTGAAAAATGTTTGGAGTTTGGACAGGTTTGATTGACATCTCCGTGGCCATTGTTGTACAGTATCTGCAGAGTCTGGAATCCTGCTATTGTGATGTTATGAGCGTCATTGTTGTATTTCCAGCTTTCACTCACAGAATAGGTATGAGGTGTCGAGAAGGAGCTGCAATTTGCTACCCAAAATAGGCGAGCTCTCTAAATATACAGCAGTGTGACCTATGTTTTATGGCAGATCCATGCTTGGCTCTGTAAACCAGAGCTGCCCAAAATAGGACCTGTGGGCAAAATCAGCTGAATCCGAGCTGCTTGAAATAGGACCAGTAGGCAAAACCTGGCTGAGTTTGGCCTTCAGAAGTGTTACACTGAGTGTTAATGTGCTCTGTCTCATTTATTGTATTTAAATTTGACGGCTTTCACATCTGAGCTGCTTGACGAGTCTCTTAAGAGCCTCATTCGTCTTGCAGTATTTACATTATAAACGGGCAGTAGACAAGTTTTTCTGCTTTCACGTATCATTTTGGAGTGAATGTCGATTGCACAGTATATTGACAGAATAATGACACCATCTGTGTCTAGATTGGGTCCCTATAAAACTCCCTTTAGATATGTCATTTTGTCCAGTCAGGTTGGTACCATTTCTATCAGCGTTCACATTTATGAGAAACAGAATAAAAAAACAAAGTAACCACTGTTTTATTCCTTTGTTGTAGATAGTCGTGACTTAACACCACTTGGAAAGGCTAGTGAGGTAAAGTTGTCTGTTTCCACAAATAATTGTTCAGGGTTGCAGTCAAATTGTCTTGTCTCAGCTTGTAGCTTCTTGTTTGAAGTTGTCCTTGTGTGCCAACGATGTTTGCACTTTACCGCTCCTTATACAAGAATAAAAAAATGATGATTGTACAGTTTTAAACTTTAAAATTGTGCATACTGGTTTTTAACAGTCTAGATCAATCGATAAATAAATATGCTGCAAAATATTTCTAATCAATAACTTTTTATATAACGTTTGGGACTATTGAACCTGAAGAGAAAACCCACATGCAGCAGTCAGTCATAAACAGACACAACGTGAAGCTCAGTAAAGCCCTCCTCGTATTGATTTTAAATCACTGTAAAGCCTTTCCACTTGTGGCTCACTGCTTTTTATAAAACGCTGGTAATGTAAAACATCACTGTAATCAAACAGAGGGCAAGTGCTAGAGTGAGCGGATGCTGGAGAAAAGACATGATTTATAAAAGCAACTGTTCAGGGATGTCTTGACATTTTAATCCAAGAAACTACTTACGAAATAAGTCAATAACAGCTCACATCTTTCCAGGATACACAGACTTCTTGACTAAAACTCCATGCGTCCATTTGCACAAAAACCTTAGGATGCTACTTACCATCTTTTCATCCATCATCTGAAACAGCTTATCCTTTTCAGGGTCGTGGGGGGGATGGGGGGGTGGGTAGCTGGAGCAGATCCCAGCTGACATTGGGCGAATGTCATCCCAGGGCTGACATACAGGGACAAACAACCTTTCACGCTCACACCCACGGACAATTTTGAGTAACCTAACTTTTCTTTGCATTTCTTTGGATTGTGGGAGGAAGCTGCAGTACCCAGAGACAACCCACACGACAGACTTCCTAAAAGGAGACCACTTTATCGTATGACATCTTGTTCGACAAACAAAACTCCTTCAATACAACTATAAAAGCCCTAGGCCCCTCTGGCCAGGCAACCAACACGGTCCCAGCTGTTAAACAGGACTCTTTCAAAGTCAGCCTAAGGTAGTTACATCCCTTTCAGTGTAAGCTTGACATGATGTTGACTTTGATGTTTTATCACCTTTTTATGTGTGTGGATGACCCTTAAGAATCGTTTCCCCAATAGCTTTATTTGAAACCACACCCACTTCCAGCCATGATGGTTGCATCCCCATTGTGTCCTTCTAGTTGCTGTCATGCCACTGAGTTGACTATACTATTGCCCCTTGGATAACACTTTAGAATAAGGTACACAAAAATGTCAGTAGTCAATTCAGAACGACTTCATAATTAATTAATCATCATAATTCCTGAATAACTGTGATTTAAGGACTATATAGTAGATAATGATGAGTTACTAGAGAACACAATGGGAGATACTATATCAATGAATAATTAGCTGATGATTTTAGCTGATTAGTTAATACACATCTGTGAATGGATATACTGGCCACTTTCTTCATGGGTTGCTTGCTGATTAACTATGAACCAACTGCTTAGCGACACCAACTAGTGATGACTCATGAATTGCTAATTATTTAATGATTAGTTACTCGTTTTATGCCCCTTCAGTTGAATTGTGAAACTTAATAATGAGTAGTTACCAGGTAGACTCATTAACTACTAATTACTTACTCATTAGTTACTCTTTTGGGAACCTTTAAACAAAGTGAAACATACTACTGAGTAGTCCCTCATTACTTGATGATTATGATAAGTAGCTACTGAGTCTTTTCTCACAGTTCACAATGAGTTTCTTAAAAAGCAAACAGCAGGTTTCTCTAAAGGTTTATTTCTTCACACCACAGTCCTTATATTAATATTCACATGTAGACCTCACTTCAACCTTCTTTGAATCTGTCGCTCTAGAGTCTACCTGGTAACTACTCAGCATCATGCTTCACTTCTCTTGAAGATGCAAAAAAGGGGTAACTAACAATTAATTATTTAGTAATTGATTCATGACTATTTAATTGTAACGTCTTTCCTGATTCATTCCTTATCCACTCCTTAGTAACTGCCATTGAGGCTTTTGTCATATGGAAGTGGGCAAGGTTTCATATTATGTAAAACTGTAAACCCACCCAGAGAGACAGAAAGAGAGAGATGACTTGATGAGTGACAGAGCGACTGGCTGGCCAGCTTCCTGTGTTCTCACAGACTGTTGTTAAACTCAGTCAATCTTGGAGAGTCCCAGTGCTGCCATCTGGGTTTAACTAGAGCTTCATCCTGGCACTGGCAACTGGCACATATGGCATAAGGATACTATGTCATTTGTTAGAGTAGAGTTGAGTAGAGTGAAAAAAAGCTGAAGGTTATATTTTGCTTTCAGGTGTTGGGGGTCAGTGTTTTATCCACTTGTCCGCACAACCTTAAGGGGAGTTATATGTCGTATTATATATATTATATCTTGTATTTCAGAAACTTGCATCCATTTGCTAATATAGCTGCTCCAGTTTTAAGCCTTCGCCTGTTGTTTTGAGCTCCTACGTGTCCGGTCCACAACTGGTCAGCCTCTGGCCTACATTTTTGTCTACATCCTACATCTGTGTCTGGATTTAGATTATGAGAATTTAAAACAAACCACCATGAGTGACACTGCACTTCAGAAGTTCAGCTAACATTTTCTCACATTGAGACATAATTGAATGACAACACATCGCTGGCACATGATCTTTCCTAACATCAGATTTCTTCTTAATCTGATCACATCATGAAATAGAGGATTTTACCCGATTCTTTACCCGATTCTTTCAAATTAATTATTTTTTTCAGTTTTGACCTTTGTTTGGGTAAATTCTCTTTTGCAGGAACGTATTGCTCCGCGCTCACACAGTTTATATGTGAAAGCTACCCGTTAGCCTCTGAGCAAGTCCACTGAAGCACGTTTTTGTCACAGTTGAGCTCAGGGACTCCTCAGCAGTGGTTAAAAGGGATGGGGCAGACACTTTCCTCAAACAAATGTATCCTGATTGCCCTGGAGTTGGACCTGTCAAACGCCTGCTTCTCTAATCTCAGCCTAGTTATTTCTGCAAACTGCCTCCCTACTGGACAGTTCTGCATCTCAGGATTTAACCTTGAGAACTTCAAATGGATCAAGATCAAGATGAAATGGTTTGCCATGTAGTCAGGAATAATCTTGGGCTTGTCATTGAGTTTAATGGTAACTGTAACATGCTATTGTTTGTGTTTTGTGCTGATTTGTATACATTTCATTGTTGACTTTTGTGAGTTTTTAAGGTCCATCCAGGAACGGGCATAGCAAATTGACTAAGAACGCTGTGGCATTGGTTCATGCTAAATAGTCATCCACATATAAATTAACATTAACTAAATAACACACCAATGCTTACTACTGATGCAGGAAGCAGTCTACTCTATAGGTGGCAGGGTAAAACGTACAAGTTCAGAGTTCAAGGTGGTGATTAGGAATGGAGCACATCGGACTCTCATGCAGGAGAGGAAACTTTGTTTGCCATTTTATTAACCATAAAACAGTCTTTTGATACCTGTACCATTTTGGCAAACCCCAACGATATCTAAACAATAGCTTATTTGATACATCCTCGATCTAAAGTCACCGTGACGTCACCAATTGCTTTGTGGGCTACTGTTTCAAAGCCTCAAGTTTAGCATTATGGTTGTATCATGTTGGCCGAGATGGTGGTGCTGAGGAGGATACACATTTCTTTGCCTCTATGCTGACTGGACCTGACAGAGAACTTGAGGAGAGGGTCAATCACAAGATAAAAGCATACCCTGCTTAATTGTCTATTTTACTCTCAGTGGTACAATAATTTACTAAATGAACATCATGCTTGGACTTGGAACTAGTGATTAGGACCATTAACTCATTCCGAAACTGTAGAGATAATAAATCAAGTGGGAGTAGAGCAATGTTCTCATAAGCTTACATATAATTTCTTTTTTAAACCAGTGGCCATGAGAAAGAATGCAGGTTTTGTTGATACAGTCAACGTCATAACCACTATCCTTTCCAATTTTCAGCTGCACTGTAGATTTCACCATGACCAGAAAATGTAAAATGTTGCTGTAATAAGGAAATCTGAAATGATTAGCAGGGATAAAATACTTCAGGCAACAAATTAAACCAGATCAAACCTTTGAGTTTAGGACATGAACTGCTCAAATCAAGCTATTATTATTTAAGAGTTTCACATTTTAGAGGAAGTTAATAATTTATTGCCAACCAGCTCATAATTGGTTGCCAAGACTGAACAAACTGCCAACTTTTTGTTTCTTTTAATATCAGTTCAAGTAATAAATCCACAAAACAAATAGAATTTAACTGGCGTCATGGTGTCCATCACAAAACTAACAGGGGTCCTCTGCAGGTCATCATCTATCACAAATTCTTGGATTTCTCAACAGTTGTTCATGTTAAACTGAAAGCCTCTGCACCTCCATCATACACTCTCAAGAAACATTACATTTCCTACAGACGAGTGAAATCATTCGATGCGTAGCACTATGAAAGGGACGACAAGTGAATTTACAAGTTTACTGTGAGTCAGTCATCACTATCAGCAGCAGTCCTGCGAATTTAAATAATGAGCTCGAGCTTCAATGACACAGCGATCATCATTTTTGATAGATGGAGCAGTTTCAACTGTCAGGTTCAGATTTACGTTTGAAAGTGTAGGTCAAGAGGAGAAGGGACACATTTATCTCGGGCATAAGGCCAGAAAGTTTGAATCTTTGGCAGCGGGGATAGATGCTTGTTGCTGATGTCGGTGATCCTCTTTTCACCACCACCTGCTCCGTAGGGCCAACCTGAGCCAACGTCCAAGTGAGCTTCTGTGACATCTCTCGACACCTGCCTCCCCCTAAAATCAATATTAATCTCATGTCTGTGCAGGAAACTTGAGAGAAAGAGGTTTTTAAAAGTGTGTGTGTTCAGCTCTCAGTACTTTTGTAGCTTCTGACTGAAACTCTTTAGTTTCCCTCGTCCTGTTTGTACTTTCTAACATCTGCTGTGTTATACTGCTTTATCGTGTTCGCTTTCAGCTCTTTCGGTATTCATGTTTAGTTACTGCTGGTGAGAACGTGGCGTTTCCTGTAATGCTGCTTCATAATAAAAGCTTTCAAATGACTTACTAACGTGGGCTGTTTGAACTGAATTAGCGGTGCCACTTTGTTAGCGGTGATTCTTCGATAGCACTGCGGGGATCGGGATGAGCACGTTATTGGTTTAAGACACACCTTCAAGCACGTTGTGGCGGGAATGCAAATGACTGTTGGGCCGAGTCAAACCTGCCAGGCCAAGTGGGTAAAGGCAAGTATTAGAACAAGTAGAACAGTGTAGTAAGTTCAGAAAATGAGTTTGCTGTGCTGCAGGCTTTAAAGCCAGGAGAAGACAACACTTTTGCCATATCACGATAAAACGGTAAGATAAGACAAGATGTACCTTGTTGATCCCCTGTAGGTGAAATTCAGTGTGATATCCAGAATCTAAGATTATATATGATACTGTCATAATACAATAACAATGTAATATGCATGTATTGTCCAGCCACCAAGTGAAACCGATCAGCAGGTTAATCAGCTGCTAAAGTAACAGTTGTAGCTCTTTGTATGTGCAGTAGGTAGGTATTTTTAGAGTAACAAAATAGTGTAATAAAACATCCAACAACCTCACAAACACACACACACACACACACACACACACACCCTTCTCATTTAAGATCACGTTTTAGCATCATTGGGCTATTTTTGTCCTCAGCAGAAACATTTTCTCTCACAGGAAAAGAGCGAGGCAGCATGGCAACAGTCTCAGGGACACGCGTGCGTGTGCGTGCGTGCGTGTGTGCGTGTTGACACGATGGTGAGATAAAAAGACGACTTTCATTCTTTCTCCCTCTCTCTCTCTCTCTCTCTCTCTCTCTCTCTCTCTCTCGCACACACGCACACACTACACACTCGTGCACAATTAGGCTTGCAACACACAGACGCGCACCCCCCCATGCGCACGCGCATACTCTGGCGTCCTCGTTCCATCTTCATCCATCTCTCCCTCCCCTCCCCCTCCCTCCCTCCCCTCTCCACGGGGGATAGATGGGAGGAGACGCTCCTGCTCGATGTGTTTTCCCTGCAGCGGGGTTCACGGTTACGGAGAAGAGGAGGAGGAAGAAGAAGAGGGGCACCGCTCACATACACTCGGATCCGTTCATTCGGTGCGGTTTTAATAACCGCACGCTGACCTCTCTTTCTTCCCGCATGCACCCGCATCTTCGCTTTTTATTTATTTTATTTTTTTAATTTCTTAAACATGGAGGCGGAGCGAGGCATCTAGTGAAGAAAGCAGCCGAGGAGATCTGACTGTAGCGCGTGAGTGTGACTTGGATTTAAACCTCACCGACCGAGCCTGACATGAGCGTCGCTCTCACCCGGGCCGACGCGCGCCTCTCCTCCGCTGCCTGGCCCCGCGGGTACTAAGGATGCGGCTGGTCGCGCGGGTACCTGTCCTGGTTTCACACCGGCTCGGTTCGTCCCGGTAGACTGATCCTACCCGGTGCTGCTGCCGCCGCTGCTGCTGCTGCGGTGTCGACAGGGGCCACCAGAGTGATTTTTTTTTTTTATTCTTACAAGACCGGATCCGCCACCAGCAGCCTGCCAGATGGATAACTACTCTACTTTACAACGTAAGGCTGCACGGATCGACACATACCTGCTGCAGTGTGTTTGCCATGCGTCCTGTGGTCATGAGCGCATCCTCTTAACGGAGGACAGCATCAGCACCGTTCACACTCTGATCATCATCGCACAGGATGCCACTTTTATTTCATATCCAAAAAATGTGCATTAGACGCTTCCATTTTTTTTTGTAATCCTAAGGTATCTCATGATCTTCCCATGACCGTACATTTTTAATGAGGCTCGTGTCATGTGATGAATGTAACACCATTATTTCATATTTTCACTGATGGTGCTATTTAAGCAACAAAACCTGGCTCTGTGCTGAATATGATTTTATTCTTCTCTCCTTTTCTATCAAATCGGTCCCTTCCCTGTCATTCACGGGCCTGTGATGAGCTAATGAAAAAGCCATGACTGCAGGAAGAGAGAGAGTGTGTAAGAGAGAGGAGAGGTGTGTGTTGTGTGTGTGTGTGTGTGAGCGAGAGGATGATATATGATGCAGTGTCATATACCCTCCTGTCTTGACATGTATAGCCCCCCCCCAGCCGTCCTGCCATGATAGCTTTCACATAGCTGAGACATTATCACACACACACACACACACACACATGCACACACACCTGTTAAATCCAGCCGCCTGAGGTATTGTTGCTTATTAGCCTATCTCGCCCGTTACTTAGCCATATCAGTCACGCTTGTAATGACAAAGGCTTGTTAACCACCCGGGCGAGATGCTTTATTGCCGCCGTTACACACCTGCACGAGGTTAACCAGCTTCATCGTCTGGATCATAATTTTTTCTAGTTGTGTGCTGTGAATTTGTCTTCCGGTCCGGTCTTTGGACCGAGCCGCACACACACGCACGCCGAGTGTCTTCCTGACTTGCAGCAGGGGCACTAAAGCAACATGCATAAAGGGGCTTCGTCTAATCAAAGGGAATATTTAATTACCATCTTCAATGCAACACATTTCAAAGCTCCTCTGTCTGTGTGTGTGTTGCCTCTGAGATGGCTTCTATTAATACATCTTCTTTTCAGCAGGGCTTTGCGGTCATTGCTAATAGCCTTATTTTGTATCATTTTGTGAACAGGCCTTTATGTGTTTTTTTCGGTCGTGGTCTCGGTCTTTGGCGTCACGGAGCACATCAGCCCCGGCTACAGTCTGTGTATATCCAGGGTAGACCACATGTAATTCTCCAGACATGAAGAGTGATCTGCCTCATTTCTCTTCCTCGGTGCACATCATCTCTTTGTCTTTCTCTTGGCTTACAGACATGGCAGCTAGTTACTTTTTTTTGGAGACTCTTAATTGATTGCTGACAGGTTTGTTCCAGTGGCAATGCAACCAAGTACTTTATTTTAGAACAGTTTTCAGATATTTTCTTTAGGCGTTCTCATTTTGCGCTACTTTATACGTCTACTCGACTGCATTTTCATTGGAAATATTGTACCTTTTACTCTATTACATGTATCTGACATCTGCAGATTCAAATGATTCCTCTTACGAAGGCATTTTAGTCATAAATTGAGTTCTTATCATTTTATTTCCTTAAAAAAAGTGGTGGTAAAATGTGCCAGTATTGGAGGAATGTAGGACAGTTTCAACTTTTTTTTTCTTTAAATCAATGTGTTATGTGTTTATTGACAGATTCTCTTTCCTGGAACATACTTTGAAGTTTCTTTCACTTAACTTTTGATACAAATGCCCAAGACTTTCTGAAGTAGTTTAAAATCAACTCCGCTTGGACCAATTGCAGCAAAAATGCTGCTTACAGATTGGCACAAGTGGCGGAGCAGTTTCTTTTACTTGTGCATTTGCTGATAATACTCCCCCTCGGCAAGTATTCCAGGTACTTGTAGTCTCTTTAGGAAGACTTAGCTTTTAGCTTAGTCCATTAACTGACCAGTCAATCGATAGAAAGTTAATCGGCACCCATTTTGAGAACTGATTAATTACTATCGCCAAGGAGGTTATGTTTTCACCCATGTCCGTACATTGGTTTGCTGGTTTGTTTTTTAAGTAGGATTACACAAAAACTACTCAACGGATTTCCACAAAGCTTGGATGGAGGATGTGTCTCAGCCCAGAATAGACCCCATTCACTTTTTGTGTGGAACGGGAAAAAGGGACGGATCCTGGAATTCTTATTTTCTTTAACATTAAGCAGTCACAGCTGGTTAAAAGATTACAGTTCTCCGGGGCTATTGAGTTTGATGTTGGACTAAGCTTGATTGAATGAAAGGAGACTGTTTGGCCTTGGCGGTGGAATGAGTGTACTAACTGCCATTCTAGTCGAGAGAGAGTCTCCAGCCTCTCCAGTGTAAGAATGCGCTGCTATTTGCCAGGATAGCGAACTGAACGTATCTTTGGATTTTGGACTGAATGGATGAAACGTGTGATTTTGAAGCTGTCATGCTGGGTGGATTAATCAATAATGAAAGTGATTGTTCAACACAGCCCTAACTGAGGATTTCAGTATCATTTATTGTTGTACTGTCGGGTTGGTGCTTCATTTCTGTGTCTTTGGTTTGACAGACAGAATGTAGATAGATGTGTACATTTCTTTACACATCAGTCTTTATCCAGGCTGGTATCATCTGTTTGTTCCAGTCTACATTTCAGCGAGCATCTTTACTGTTGAGTGTTGAGATGCTTCAGATCCGAGACACGATAAATGCAGCAATATTCTGTCGTCAGAGAGCAAACTTGCATGCAGCTCGAGGACGGAGGCTGGCTTAGTCTCTCTCTCTCTCTCTCTCTCTCTGCTGCTCCACTGTAACGCTCGCTCTGACAGGACACTGCTGTTCCTGCTGCTGATGCTGATGCTGCTGGTTGCCTAGTGACTGTATCCATGGAACCGGCTCCCATCGTCATGGTGATGGGCCAAGGGAAAGAGACCCAGCGAGGGAAGGGGCACGGAGATACCAGTACATCTGCAGTGTGTGTTATGATGATGGGGATGAATTGTGATATGATGGAGGATGACGGCGGCGGTAGCAGTGGCTGCGATGGTGATATATTGGTGTTATCGGTTTCGGTGATGTCACAGACGATGCTGAAGGAAGCGGTGGAGAGTCCAGCTGAATTCGGTCTTTATCAGAGCATATCTTTATATAGCCACTTCACAGAGATGTTTTTGTGAAGATATGACTCTTTCCAGAAGAGCTTTGGAGCTTCAAAGAGGGTGACGGCTCAACAGGGAAGCAGTGCGTGATGGATATTTTCACAAAATGCAGATTTCTTTTTGGCACATACTGAGTTTATGGATGGACAGTGCAGAATATATGCTGCATAATCATAAGTTGATTAAGACAGAGGATTAATCTGCAGCTACTCTGATAAAAAGATTGGTTTAAAAGATTAAAAAATGAACTTTAACCACCCTATCCCCAAGAGAATATGAAGAAATAAGAGTTTTGACATTACGTCAAAGACGTCTATGTATTGTCTACTGAAATTAGCATGCTAAAGAGACACCTCAGCCTGTCTTTCTCATAAAACCACTCTGAGTCTGGACTGCTTACTGCACGGCTAACTGAGCTAGCTGGCTAACAGCGGCTACGGTAAGCAGCATATCCCCCCCCCCTCTTTCTTTGGAGTGTGTATTCAAGAGATGGCCACTTCTCACATATTGCATCTGTATGTTGTTTCTACAGCAAAGGTATCCAAAAGATTTTCTGTCTTTCTCTGTCATAAACTGAATATTATTGGGTTTTAGATTGGCGGCTGGACAAAACAAGACATTTTAAGGCATCATCTTGAGAGCTTCTGTGACTGACATTATTCAATATTTTGGGCCTTTTATGACAATTTACTTGAGTAATCAAGAAAATAATAGGCAAAGTATTTGATAATGAAAACAGCTGTGGTTGCAATCCCCCTTCAGCAGCTTTATGAGAAGACGTAAATCCTTTGTAGCTTGCATTTAAGCTGACCAAAGTTGCAAACGTTTCACAGCCACCCTTCAAGCCCACAGGGGGTGAATTAATGTTACATTTTGGATTTTGGAGTATGACTCGAAGCATTACCCTGTTTTAAAAAAAGAAACTACACACCTTTAATGCAATTTTGCAGCATTTTGCTAAAACCAACAAATCCGTGTATGGGAACCTTTTCAGGATTTAAGAGAAGCGGAGAGGAGAGGAGAGGAGAGAGGGAGGAGGAACAGACAGAAACGTTATCCTCTTCGTCACGGCACGTACTGTACTGTGGGTTCACACAGGCTGCATGAAACTGTTCCAAACTGGTCTCTCGGAGGATAAATTTATCACATTCGCTTTGTTCATTTAACTGGTTTAATGTGATTTCTTTTTTTCCTCACTGCGAGTACAGATTCATGCGGGAGCATCGCTCTGCCCCCCCTCCAGTCTCAGTGACAGTGTTGCCATGGTTGCATCATGCACATTGTTCTCTCCGGGGTGACATAATTATTTGGCTCGAACAAGAGATTCTGGATCCTGTTTCAGTTTTAGCAGGAAAACGTGTCTTTTAAGAATGGAATATTGAACTTGGTCCAATGCCGACCGTGCCGCTTTCTCTCGAGCGTCGTCCTGCAGCACATCATGCCTTCCTTTAGGTGAATTATTCAGCTTTTTCTGTCACGAAGCAGTCGTGGATTTTATTTGTCTGTTTTTTGTAGGAAAAAGAGCAACCAGCCCAGGCACAGAAATAAATGGGTGACATGGGAAAGAATGAACATCGAAATAATTCACAGACTTGGCTTGTTTTTAAAGTGATCACTTATTCGTGCTAAAAAATCTGTTGATTTATTTAAACAGTTTGAGAGGTTTCTGAGAACGTTTGTTATTTTTGGTAACTCTTGGTAATAACCATCATTAAAAAAATAGTACATTTATAAGAAATTGAACTTTAGTTGACAGTTATTTAATTGTTAACGAACAATTAGATGATTTATAAACCATTTACTTAGCAAATGTAAGGGTCAGTTTAAACTGTACAATAAACAACTGCTTAAAACGTTTCATTAAGCACTTCATTGTTAGTTAACAGTCAAATTGCTTATTGGTCAAATAAAAGAAGACATTGGAAGATGTTGCCTTTGGCTTTAAAAAAATGAAATGATCTATTTTTAACTTTTTCTGTCATTTTATTGTGTGAATGATGGATCAGATCATAAATGTAACCAGTAATGATGATAATCATTAATCACAGCCCTTTTTCTGTACAGTTTACCCAAATAGTGTGCGTCTTACATTAATTGGTTTATTAACAGTGAACTCATTTTAACCAGGTGAAAAACAAACTGCAGCCCTATAGTAGAGTCTTTTAAGAAGCCCTAGACAATCTCCCGTCTCTGGTCATATTATTATTCCATACTTGCATTGTTTCGAGTGTTAGCTTGAATTATACATCCATACATCAGGTGCAAAATGCCCATCGCAGCAGTGTCATGTGCTTCCTCAGGCCTCACTTTGAGATCCACAGCTGTGGCTCAGCAGGCATCTTTTTTTGTGACCCGGCGACGGAGCAAGTCATAGAGCTCCAGGTATTTGTCTGTCTCAACAAAAAGTCTCCGCTCATCCATTGTGACAGCTACAAGAACACTAAAGGAGACGACCTGTCGCCGGCACGGAGGAAGTCAGGCCATGATATTGGAGCTATTATGTGCCAGGTCCATTCTGGGATAATGCAGCTTTTCATGGGTGTGTAAAGTAGGACAGTGGCGAGGCAGCGTGGTCACGTACAGTATGTGTGTGCCTCGCTGCTGCTTCACATAGAAAATAAAAGGAGCCGCTGTTAATGCACATAACACGGTGGCATTGTATTCATGCGCTGATAATGGACAAATAAACAGTTTGACAAAAACCATAGGTCACCGTGCAGTTGTTAAAGCAACCTGGCAGGTCTGTAGCAAGGTGCTTCACACTGTACGGTTCGTCCTGTGTGTGTGTGTGTGTGTGTGTGTGTGTGTGTAGCTGAGTCTTTCACACTTGTTCAATGTGTCATACGGTGTGACCCAGTGTTTCTGCTGAATCTGCTGAGTTTGTGTGTGTGTGTGTGTGTGTTTCTCCCTCCATGTTGTCTCCATGTTTCCTGCTTGCTCAGTTTCGATCTGGAGGGAACTGACCTCGGACAAGTCATGTGAATCCAAGTAGGGCATTTTATACCGTTGACAGCACTGTGTGCTGTGTGTGGACAACAGTGCAGCTTCTGATAGCAACCCAATCGCCAGAATAAATGTTGGCAATCTACATTTCTGCAAAAAACATGATATGTTGACACTCATCATTTCCTTATGTTGCAACTTTACGTTTCTAATGTTATATTATGACAAGGCTGTGCTTATGGTCTGGTTAGGTTTAGGCACAAAAACAACTTTGTAAGGGTTAGGAAAAGATCATATTTTGGATTAAAATACCTGTTTTGGGTGCCACAAACACGGTGAGAGATGTCCCGACTTCCTGTCAAGAACGTCTGTTTTTTGTCGCCACAAATGTCACAAATGTCGAAACGCAGACTCAAACCGTTGTCACTGGCCTTGTTGCCTGTAACTTCATCACCATTCCTTCCACCTCTAGACATGAAAGTTAGGTAATAAACATGTATTGTGAACATGCTATGACATTATGTTGAAATGTCAATATGGTAGGTACCCTATGACACGGATAAGTAGTTCACAAAAACGTTAACTGCCAACATTTTATCCTGAGATTAGATTTTTTAAATGAAATAAATGCAGTCATTTTTACATTTATATACAGTACAAAACATACAAATAGGTCGTTTTGGAATTTTGTTGCAACCCAGTTTGTATATCAAGCATCCACACATGGAGAAACATCTTTTATTCTTTGTCTATAATTGTTTGAGGTTTTCACACACATGTCTTGAAAGTTTCTCTCTCATGTGCTCACCAGTACACTGGTTTACAATGTATTCTGACAGGAAGTAGAGTCAAAGAAAGTCGCAACTCAACAGCAAAACTTTTGAATGACCTTTATTGCTACATTAGCAGTAAGCCCAAACCTTTCTGCGGCTGCCTCTGGGAAATATTGTCTCCCTTCCGTACATACATCACTGCCACGGTACCTCACTAACCTTAGACTAACAGTAGTTGACTCATTCCAGCGCTCTGTTCAATAAAAGTCATGAGCTCAGTATCTTTCAGCACAATAAGTCAGTGAAAAAACTCATTTCAAAGCTAGCTCGAAAATTAGCTGAAAGGCAGCATTTCGAACGGAGTGAGTAATCCCTTTCTCAAACCCGGTTACACAGAGAAAATATAAAATCACAGGCTGTCGTCGTTGCAGGTTGTTTTGCACTGCAGAGAAAATAGCTGACTGTAATGCTTGAACAGTCAGTCCCTTGTGGAATACAAATGTCCATTGTCAGGCTCTTTGATTTTATTCTGCCCACAAATTTAGACCAGATAGTGTGTCAGAGCTGCTGGTAGGCTGGTCATCACAGTCCCAGTGGAAAGCTGGAAGAAATTGGAAAAAATAACGACGCATCTCTCGAGTGTCAGTTTTCTCAGATGCCAGAAAACGTTGAAAAATGTCACAATCAACATTTCCCACAGCCCCAAGATGACGTCCTCAAATGTCTTGATTTGTCCGCAACTCAGAGACTCAAGTCATAAAGGAGCAAGGAATCCAGAAAATATTCACATTTAAGAAGCTGGAGTCAAAGAACTTCGACTTTATTGTGTTCAGCTCTACATCAGGGTTCACACTGCTACACTAAGTGCTAAAATGTCAGTCCTACTTCTGATATTAGTGTTAAAGTACTGGCTTTCCTAAAACCATGTGCCAAGTCCAAACTGGTCCAGTAATTCCTGGAGAGGGGATAGAATGTGTGACAGTCTCCCAGGAGGCGGCAGGAGGAGGAGGAGGAGGAGGAGGTAGGACGGTCTACATCCTGTGCCGGTCGGTCCACGTGTTGCCGTGGGCGAACCAGTCTCCTCTTAATGAGACAAAGACCTGGGCAGCCTCTGGTCCGAGCTCTCCATTCGACGGCCGTGAGTGCGTCAGGATGTTTGAATGCGAGAGAGCGAGAGCGACCCCGAGGCCTCCGTTAGAGCCTTTTAAGATCCTCTCATCCGTCTCAGACTCACAGCGTTTAACATGGAGGTAATTTGAACCTATTGAGTCTATTAATAATAGCCATCTCATTGTAGCGAAAATAACCCGAGCCTTCATTAACGAAAGGGCGCCGACGAGATGGAATAAAAGCAGAAGCATGTGATGGGGACGAACATGTGATTAGAGCTGGTAGCGTCCCGAGAGAAACGTTTTTAAAAAAAGCGGAGTGAACAGGCAGAGAAGAATGAGCGCGAAGTCGGGGAGCGGGAGAATAATCTCTCTAAATCGACAGCATCTGTCTCCTGTCTTGTTTTGTCCGTCTCAGCTCAGCTGTCATTGGATATCAGACAGGAAAGAGACTGAGAGATGGCTTGTCTCAGTTTGTACCGGAGTGTGCTGCTCTTTGGGGTTTCATCATCTCAGTTGAATGTTACTCTGTAAACACCCTCCATTCTTTTTAGGTTCTTTATTGTTATCCCCTTTGTTCCTACTGGAGACATTCGTGATTATAAATGGCTCCCAAATATATTGTTTCATTTTTCAAAAAGGCTATCCACCTTATTCCTAGCACCCTTTATGCCTCATGCATCTCATCTGCGTTACCTCCTGTCACTCAACTGGGACCGGCATTTTCCATGTTAAGAGGACGCTAATCATCTCTTTACTCCAGCTGCAGATTCGATGCTCTGGAGAGTATTTCCGGCTCAAAGTGAAACAAACTACGGCGCGTGTTCGTAATGAAGAAGGAGAATGTCACCCAGCGCAACAGTTTGGCTCGCTGATGTGTTTTTACAGCCCCTTCTCGCTCCCAATTAGTCAAATATGAAAGCCTCGTCATGGCGTCTCGAGGCGCCCCTATAGTGCAGTTGTATAATGAGCGAGAAAAGATCACGTGCGGAAGAGATTGCGAAGTGGTCGACGGCTCAGAAACAGGACTACCATGCAGGACACCGGAGCTCCACGTGTAACCAAAAGCCAAATTGATATGATACGTGATTGGACAGACCACGACCTTCTCCTGAACCAAACCTAACCACATTGCCACTGTTTCACGACGTACACAGACCGAAGCTGATATGTAAAATGTTTGTCAGCGAGCTTTAATTTGAAAGTGTAACTGGGTGACGCTTGAGGTTAAGTAGAGCGTCAAGATTTGAGGCTTCGAGCCCCAGACCAAAGCTGTGGTATTTGATGAGTTGGGAGTGAGAACATGTTGGTGTTAAATAGTTTTCAGACCACCATGGAGGTCTGTGGCACAAAGAAAACATGGCTGTATCAGGCTTTGGCCACACGGACAATACTTTGTTCCCAGATTCTTTGTTGGTTTGAGTATTTTCATGGGATTTCTTTCACAACAGTGGCTGTAAATGATGTTTGTTTCTTTGTTATTTTTGCAGTCATGACAGATTTTGGTTGCTCTCGGAGTAGAACTTGGTTGATTTTTAGCTGTTCCCACTAGGATCACAAGAGGAAATGGAGGCTTGGCATGACACCACTTCCTTTTAGGCTCAGAGGAAGGAAATTATTTCCCATCCTCTCCTCAGAATCAGCCAGTAATGAACGCTTTAACAGGAAGGAAAGTCACGAGGAGGATATAACTCTTCATTCTGTGGTCACTTATTTAAAATCCCCCCCCTCTTTGTTTAAAACCACTCACTTTGTTGCCCGAAAGAAGATTTCCCTCAACCGAACCACGCAGGAAACACACAGGTGTGACTAATGGCATTAATAATGGCTGAATGGCCTGAATGGAGCAGAGCCATCATTAAGGTTATTAGTCTCACCTGCGTCTGTCTTGCTGTGACGAGTCAAATACTCTGCTGTTTTTTAAAAAGGTTGTTTTTTTGTAGAGGAAAATAAATAACGCTTCGTGGTGAAATGTGAAGCTTTTAATGGTATTTCTCATAGCGCTTCGCTGCTCTCTGACTTCATTTATGAGAATACCAGCAAATGTCCCACAGAGCTTTGCACAACCACGCGAGCATATCAAACATTCATTAGGACAAGATCGCAGGAAACATATTATGTAAAACCGCTGTGAGACATGACAAAGACAAGACTGCTTCTCTCTCACCGAAACAGTATTTGAATGATGATCCAGTGAATGTTTTTTTTTTTTTTCTCGGTCCATTCATGACCTCATCTCGGAGATGAGACGCGCTGATTTTGTTTGACAGTGTTTTTTCTTTACGTTTGAGAGAAGTCTCCGGGCTCACTGCAGGCACCGATGTGTGGACGACGCTAATAGACCGCTGCACGGCATGTGACTGAGGGGAGACCTCGGACCAGTGTGTGTGTGTGTGTGTGTAGCATAGTGTGTCACTGTGGAGTGTAAGTGTCCACCCATGCGTGTATCTGAGTGTACTGGAGTGTGTGGAGCTGCATGTGACTTTATGAATTGTGTGTGTGTGTGTGTGTGTGTGTGTGTGAGAGAGGATTGCCGACTATAAATTTTCTAGTCACAACACTGACAGTCCCCGATCTGAAAATCTTTTCCTTCGATCACTTTATTCATGTGCGTGTGCACGTGTGTGAGTGAGTGTGTGAGCCGCGCGCACGAGCGTGTGTGTTTGTGTGTGTGTGTAAAGCTTGGGTGCTTAATGCATCATTGACTTCTTCTTTCTCTCCCCTCTTTCTTGCCTCTTCTTGTTGACGGTCTCTCTGTGTAGTGTGCAGTATAGCAGCATATGTAGGCCAGCTCCCACAGGTCCTATGGGCTCTATAGGTGTCCATCGGACTGCCTGTATGGCAGCTGTTCTGCTGCCTTAAACGTGGAGCCCGTTGAGTTTATTTGCAATTCAATAAGGCCTGTTGACATGCACACCTGGCATACAGAAGATGCTGACACTTTTCAGAGGGATGATCGTGTTTGTCTCAGGGAGGGAATCATTCAACGCTGATTAACAACCTCTTCGGTTTGTGTCCTAAAAAACTGATAAAGCAGTCACCTCTCGTTTTTTTTAAAGGTTTTTTTTGTAGATTTTTCTGCAATAAAAATGGAAAAGTGAGATGAATCAATCATCTCATAATGCCTCTGAATTGTCTTGTGACCCACTGGAGGGGTCCTGACTCCCACGTTGGATAGAGACATATTAGAAGATGTATCAGCAGAGACGTACACATTTTAATTAGATTTTCTGTTGGTTTTTGCTGTTGTAAGCTGAGATACTTGGTGCCAACCGTTTGTAGAGTGACACTGGATGGTATTGTCTTAAATAGTTCAATGATGGGTTGTATTTTATATAAATACTTCTTCCACAAAAGCAGAATCATAACATTTCTGATCTTTAACAAACCTTTAATATGAACACCACTCACTGTGCATTAAGCTGCACCAAAGGCTCAAGCGGTTGTTGGCGTCTGAATCTTTCCAGAAAGCAACTGAAAAAACTGTTGTTAAGTAATTCATTACAAATCACACAAAGATGAGATAACATGAAGACACATAAGACCACAGGTTTTATAACACTGAATCAATACAGTAATAAGGGTTGTTTCATATAAATGATTACAGAGTAAATGTCAAATTAGTAACTTTGTCTCTCATGTCATGAAGAAACAAACAGTGAATCATCAGCGAAAGAACATTAAGTTCCCATTCGAAGTGAAACAGTAATTAATCTACCAAACATCGTGGCTGCAAGTAAGCAGCCACGATCCAAGGATAAAGTGTTTCTGCAAACCACTGATACGCTCACATCTGTTTCTATCATAGGCTACATACCATTATGATAATTCTACAAATAGCGTCACGTTCACATTACGTGTTTATGACGCTTCTTTCATGTTGGCGGTGGTAGAGTTACAGGTGAGAAGCCAGTGACCGCGGTTGGAGACTGCATTCCAACATTTGTAAATGTGAAACCACTGGATATTTTCAAGGAGACCTCAGAACAATTTCCAGATGTGTGTCAGTGTTTTTAATGGGTGATGAACACACAACTATGAGGATGATATGTAAAAGTCGGCAATCTCAAATTATTGTTCACTATAGAGCGTCCGTTATACACGGGCTCTAGAATACATGAATAAGGGAGTCACAGCTCTGACAAAATGGCCGATGTAACCATGTCAGTTAACCTGTTATAACACAAGTGAATGTTCACCTGAAACCAACTGATGGTGACAGATTAACATCAATTAGCAGCTGGAAGTTGATGCTTTCTGGCTTAAAGCTATAACAGGAGGAAACAACAGTCACCATGTGAGTCAGATACAACAAATTAAACAACGGTAGAACAAAGATAACAACCTGGAATTTAAATGTGAAGTTAACCTGTATGACTGAGAAGAAGAAGGCTGAAAGCTGAAGTCCCTTCATGTCGCCCACTGTAGATTCAGACAGAAAGAAGAAATGAGATGAATTCTTAACACAATCATATTTGACCTTTTATGTCCCCGGCTTCTTCCCGGCTTGCGTCTTTCACATTCCTGCAAATGTGTTAGTAAGTGTTCTGACCGGAAACATCCTGTATTACAACCACGGCCATCTTCGACCTCACTCCTCACCAGTAAAGTTTCATGACTGCATCTTGTACAGTCTGATCTGATTTGTTGCTCTGACAAAATCTGTTCCAGTATGAACACCTGGCAGGGTTCTCAAAACCACTTCTATGTTTGTTTCTGCTACAATTGGTGTCTCCCAGAACACATTTTGTCATGATGACACACAAAACACACACACACCGTGAAATTAAACTGCATCAGTGTGTGTACATGTGTATTTAAACACTGGGTAACATGTTGTGGAATATTCATGTGTATAGGTACTTTTTGCGTTACAGGTTGTAGGACGTATAGACCTACGCACAAGTGGTGTAATGGCATGTTGTGGCCAATGTGTACGTAAATACTGCTCTCTCAAGACTTTGTGCTCGTACGGTGTGGCCTGTCGAAGTTTATAGCTGAGCAGTTTGCAGTTTGTGTCAGCGTCCTATCGCTGACAGAAGCCAACATCATGGTAAATACTAAATCAATTGAAGCTTCACCTTGGAGGTATTCACTCAATTTGGGGGCACCCAGAGGTAAGAATATCAGTTTTCACCTCTGCAGTGCAAAAAATATTAAGTGGTGCATTGAAATAAGCATGTTGCTTCAGATGGACCAGGAAGTTTAGTGAGTTCAGAGTAAGATATCTCAAAAAACACAAAACAGGGTTGTCGTATTGTAGTGACACTATGAGAGCGAATTATACAACTCTGTAAGGTTGTCAAGATGAAAAATCATCTCATCTTTTATCATTTCATCATTTCTGCTTGTGTCCTAACAAGATCAAACTGTGATTAGGATTATGCAGCGATATCCCTCAATGTTTCCGCTCGTTGGTATGTTACGGATGGATCCCCCTGTGAGTTTGTTGGTGCAGAAGTCGGAGCCACAGGCCCGGAGGTTTGTTTTAAAACATCAGAGAGAGAGAAAGACAGAGGAACAGACAGAGGTAGGGGTGGGTGGGGGAGTGACAAATAGCAAGTACAGACTGTGTGTAGTCCCACATTGCGTTTGTGGGAATGACGTCTGGTTCATTTCTGCGTCCGAGAACACTCGCACAAGATTCAGAGTTAAAGTCGAATAGCTTAAATGTGACTCAACGAGTAAAACGTACATGATGTGTGCCCCTTTAAAACGCTGCGAGTCGTGATGGCGAGGTTCGGCGGTGCCCAGGTTCGTGGGAGTGAAGTGTCTCACCCATGACTGACTGGCCTGAGTTCGCCTTGTGATGCCCACGTCGCCGTGCCGATGGCATCGTGTTAGAAACATTTTCCCGAGCGCCTTTGTGTCGTGACTAGTGGGCTTTGCTTTACACCAGTGCGTTCTCACGGAGCTGCCTCCTTGCTCTGACTGCTTCTGCTGCCGTCTCTCTCTCTGTGTCCAGACAGGGGAGGTGTCTGTGGCTGCTCTCCGCTGCATCGAGCTGCGTCTGCCTATGATGATGATAAGTAGCGGTGGCTGTCAGAAGATTACTCTGACGGTTACGATGGAGATGGATGTTGGGTCCTCTCAAACGCCTCAGGGATGAAAGGGATTTTTGTAGATATGTAGAACTATTACTTTAGCAAATGACAAACTGAACTAACCGCTGCCTACGACAGAGCGCGTCTTGCCATGCTGTTACTACAGTTTTTCTGTAGGATGACGCACTAAAATACTAGAGTAAACTCATTATTGATGATATTTATTTCCCCCAGACGCTACATTGTGAACTAGTGTATGTCGAAATTGGCAGGAGAGCTATTTATCTGTTAGCTGGTAGAAGCCAGTGGGCAGCAAAGACCTGCAATGTGTTTGGCTAAGGGAGCTAGCAGCTAACAGCTAAAGATGCAGCAGGACTGAGAGTTTCTGCTCAGAGGAACGTGAAGGTTTAAAAAGTGAACTTCAGGTTAATGTGACAACACACAGTAAATAAATGTGCTGAAGTACTTCAGCTGAGTATGGTTTAGGGGTACAAGTACTGGTAATACTAATACCTTTAACTAACCGCTATAGATGATAAAAACAAAGCAAAGAATCAACTATTTGATTTTGGGACGGTTTACATTCACTTCGGGATGGTCAAAATGATTTTTCTTGATAGATAACCCGGGATGCTGATGAAGCATCAGCCACATGTGTTGATTTAGAATTTGAATGTCAGTGTTATGAATGAAGCATCAAACTAATCGACACAGCTTTAGATGTACTTCAGAAGTTTCAAAGTTCCACCGAGACAGATTTGTGTAGACATGCTAGTCAGGTTCGCCCAGCCTTTATATTTAACAACATCAGTTCAGTGCACACACGAGAAACCAAGGCTCAAAGGCATTTGTCAACATTTAGATCATTCTTTGACCTCATAATAGATCGGATGAAATCGTCATGTTAATATTGTTAACCCCAGTTTGGTTAATACCATGTCTCTGGAAACAGCTACATCAAACTCGTAAAAAGACATTTTAATCTCAAAGGAAGGAAAAGAAAAAAGTGTTCGTCAAGAGAATGTATGAAAGACAGACACCAGGTGGCACATACCGCTGGCAGTGTGACCCTGCATCTTAACATGTGACGCTGTTTTGTCAAAATGTGTCATTGCCCTTTATTTGACAGTGACGGTAGAGAGACGGCAGAAAATGAGGGGAGCGAAGAGAGCTGACATGCAGCGAAGGTGTCCAATTTCCTGTCTGCTCTCCGAAAAAGCAGCAATTTTATGACATTTGAGCTGCGGTCATCACTTGAAGCAGTATGGCTGGGATGTGTATCACTTCCCCCAAAGTTTTCTCTGTCAGCCTCAAAGAAATAATGAACGTGATATCAGCGTTTGTTACTGGCAGTGCTGTAGGTGACTGTGTAGAACGATGTTCTGTCCTCGGGGCAAACATTTGTTATCAAGTTTTTATTTCAGAATAAATGAAAAGATATTTTATCTTTTGCCTTTCTCTGTATTGTTCACTGTACGCTAACCCGTGACCCCAAAACTAAGGCATACGTGAAAATGTGACACCCTGACTGGCAGAAACACATCCCACAAAGATTCATCAGCCATCAACTATTGTCACAATCAGACAAACTGTGTCTGAGAAATTCAATCCAATCTGTTCACCAAGAAATACAACTCTAGACTTGCATATTTTGCCACATATTGTGCGCCGACATTCAATTTACATTCAGTCCCCAGAATGACAAAACAGTGGGTGTTGAAATGATTTCCATTCCCAGTCCATTTTCCTCACCTGAGGGACTGGTTCAGCACTGCTGCATAAAGCTTGTCAAAATGGTGCTCTTAGCCAGGGCTTTTTAATTAGTGTTTTATGGTAATTTTGGGCAATTGAGTCCCCGGTTACCATGGCAACTGCTCACTGTGCAATTTCCATGGACTGTTAAGGAAAGCTTTAGGGATAAAAACTTACTAAAGGGTGTTTATGCAAATGGGGAATGTCATGCGAGTGAGAGAAAAAAAAACATCCGAAACCCTCCGAACTGGAGTTTGTTTTAGGAGAGACGACTGTGTTGTAGCTGAGAGGTAACGGTGTCGGGTTGACCTTGAGCGAGTCGTGTAAACCCCGACCTGCCCGTCTGAGGATAAAAAGACCGAAAAGGTGTCAATGAATAGACGAAAAGCCACTGTGCATTATCTGTTTTCATTTAGGGAGAGGCAGAGGGGAGAGGAAGAAGAAGGCAGGGAGAGGAACGAGGGGTGACAGAGGCAGCAGCAGGTGATAGATGGAGTGAACGCATGAATAGAGGTCCAGACAGTCATGCACAGCTATCAGCTGGCAGTAAAGAAGAGAGATTGACTCCCAGCCAGAGCAAGAGAGAGGAAGGGAGAGAGAGAGAGAGAGAGAGAGAGAGAGAGAGAGGGATGACAGAAAGATAGAGAGGTTGTTCCAGATAGCAGCAGGTCTCACAGTGTGTACAGAGAGAGTTTTTCAGGTGAAGGTGAACCGTTCTTTTGCAATCAGGACTCTGTGTGCCCCGTATTCATCACGTTGTAGAGGAAGAAAACTCAAACACAACTTCACACGTGGGAGCTCAATAATACATCGGGGACAAAAGTCACAGGTCAGACATTTGTTTTGAGGCCAAGATTTGGATCAAAGTTTAAAGGAAAATTTGCCATATTTCATGTAGATGCCCAAACAATGCTGATGGTGTATGTTGTCAGCTGAAGCAATAAATGACCCAGTGCGTGCAGTATCGATGGAGAAAGCCAAGTTCTCCTGCTGCAGAGATGAGCAGGCAATGCGTACCTGTATCTTGTTTCATTGCGCGCGGAAATGTATCGTCGTCCTTAACCTCCACTGCTCTCATATTTTAGGATTCCCCCTTTTTGGCTGATAGAAAAGTAGCTACTTTTACAAGCAGGAGAACAAGTTGGTTTCTAGGGAAGCACGCCCCCGAACCCAGAGGCTAAATCCATACTGAAATAATTTGTAGTTCTTCTGTAACGCCACTTACACCACTGGTGTCGGAAGAAGAACCGATTTTGCAGCAGGAGTACTCAGCTTGCACAGTCAGTGGACCTCATTCACACGATAAGGCCACATGCCGTTGTCAGGAATCCAACAAATCGCTTTAATTACATAGCTTCCTGATTAATAATCAATATTAAAATGAGACACTGGGCCATACTTCGAGGTTAAACAACATTTTGATAACAAACAACTATTAGACAACAGCTAAAGTTAGAGCACATTAGCTAATATTAGCACGTTAGCTAAGGTTGAATACATGAGTCCAAAATTTGCTGTAATGTGTATCATATGTTACTATCAAATGGTAATGTTAGCAGGGAAGTGGTAGAATGCTAACGTTAGCTGTTACTTAAAATATGACTTGACTTGATTCACTCATTGTCTTACTGATGTTGCTGGTCAATCGAGAAGCTGTGAGGTAATTAAAATAAATGATAAACATTTGAGCTTCTCACCCTGACATCAGAGGAAAATGGTTGCCATGTGAATATGGTCTACATAGCACACACTGAGGAATCTATTGCTACAACTGACTCTATTTGACATCAACACCAACTGTCCATCCGTAAGCATTTGGCAAATTTTCCCTCCGAAATCATGGCCAGGTCAAGTGTTCAACCAGTCGTCACCCAACTCCGCTTCACCCTTAGGCGTTTTACACTCTCTCAGCTCATTGTTTTGGTTTAACTTACTGAAACTTTACTATTTTGTCTATTATTTCATCTATCTTATTGTCAACATTTACGGATGCAGCAAGCAGCTGTTTCACCTCCATAAGCTGACTGTCCACTACCTGCCCAACATCACACAGCAGACAGACAACGTTAGCGTTAACTAGTTGGAGAACAAAGTGCAGTGTTTAGCAGCTAAGGAGACAGATGTCTCCCTCAGGAGCAGGTCATTCTGTGAGGGTTGGCAGGTGTGTGTGAATAGGAAAAAGAAACTAAAAGTGCTATAATTGCAACCATCTGCCATTTAGAGAAGAGTGAATATTGAAGCTTAATTCTTTGGGTGTCCAGAAACAAAACTTCACATTAATGCTCATGTTGTTCTGCATTTACAAGATGAATAAATACATTAGTTTGCCAACAAGTTTGCCATAATGATATTTGATATAATAACATGTCAGTGTTGTTGTTATTGGCTGCTCTCAAGTGACCTAAACAGAATAAAATATCAAAACCAGCTTGTGATCCCTTGTTGCAGGTTGTAGACCAACGAGTGATATTCCCTTTTAAAATTGTTATATTTTAATACCTTTTAGCGGCTTTAAGAAGTAAGACTATTTTGTATTTCATTCAAGAATAATTAGACAGAACTACCTCTGAATTATATTCAGGCGTCACTCTTTATGTAGATCAAACTGTACTTTACATGAACTGGAACATGGTACATCGTACCTCGAGTACATTGTTCGTCTATCTTGTCTTCAAAATGCTCAATCAAATTAACCTAAAACTTTTAATAACAAGTGTCGCGCTGTTCTTAGTGTGATCTATGAATAGTTCAGAGCTTCTAGGTCAACAGTGTGAAGACATGACACTGTAATAGTAGACGTGTGTGTTTGTGTGTCTCCTGTTCGCTGCCCCGTCCTTCAGGCTCCGAGTGCTGGACGAGCTGTTGGGGCACCAGCGTGGTGCAAAGTGACCTGAAAGAAACCAAACACACACATGGCCAGACCTCGACAGAACAGACTGACATCCCATCCAGAATCAGTGTGAAAGCCTCCGAGTCCGTCCTCCCTGCTTAAGATTCATCCGCGTATTTCATTGTAATCCCATTCCTCATTTGCGTCCGTGTTTGGTTTTAAAACTACAAGTGGACAAAGTGAGTTAATTCGAAGCAACAGTTCATTATTTCCATCATCCTCAGAGGGCGCGTGTGGCGTGACTTGGCTTTACGCAACGAAGTTGTTCGCTGTTGCATCACAGTGAAGATTCTGCTGCGGCAGAGAAACTTGTAATGGATTTTTATGGACAAAGCACATCTGACTCCAACTGATAACCAGCATCAACATAAGTGTAGCAGATATAAGACATATAAGACATTTATGTGATTATTTTTTGAGAGTCTTTGCTTTATGTTGACAGGAGATCAAGGTGACAACTATTATGTTTGTCCTACTTTGGATGGTGAGAGAGACAGATTAATCAAACTAAACAATAGAATTAGACATTTCAGTCCATCTTGCTGCTGTTAAGGTTGTTTCTTGTTATTTCCTTACATGTGTAACTGTGTCTGTCTGTAGCTTGAGAGGTCCTGGTGAAATAGTGAATAGTCCTACGTTTAGGTTTGAGTGAGTACGGGATTATCTGTATTTCTATCCATGCTCTGAATGGGCGGGGCTTGGATTTAACGTGGGTGGTGCTAATCTAAGCCTGAAATTGCTACGGGTTGATTAGAAGTTGCTGTATTTGTTATTCATTACAAACTGTGAACCTTAAAAACCTCCAAGGTGTGAACGTGCCTTTTACGCGCTTTATTAAGGAGTTTAGTCTGCGTGAGAGGACAAACTTTACTTTTGCAAGGCAGCAGGTCATGTAATGATTTACTTTTTCTCCTCGCAAACTGAGGATTGAGATCAGAGAATCAGCGGAGGTTCTTTCGTTCGCGAACACGAGATAAGTATCTTTCCAATGAATCACCTCCTGAAATGTATTAATGGATTTGGATGGAGGCGCTCCCGTGGAGAGGAAACAAAAAGTACTGCGCTGGATTTAAGATGGCTTCCCTTTCTCTCTCTTGGTAGGGGTTTGGATGGAGGGAGAGAGAGGAGAGAGAGAGAGACAGAAGCCTGAGAGGGAAAAGAGAGAAGACAGAAAGAGGAGATGTGCCGGGGCGTCTCAGGCAGAACTGGGCCACTGAGCACAACCCTGGAAGAACAGAGCCGAGAAAAAATAAAAGAGTGGCCTGGAAACAGGGGAGAGAGAGGGAGAGAAAGTGAGACATGACAGAAGGAGAGAGGGGAGAGGAGAGGCTCAGATAAAGTCTTCTCTCCGTGAGCTTCACCGAGGAACAGTTGGAGCCCTGAAGCCTCGAGATGTTAAACCAATAAGTCGATCTGGAGATGTTTGGGAACAGCCACCTGACTTTCTGTTGATAGTGACATCATGTCACTTTAACAGATCACACTACACGTCTCCTGTTTCATTGCACCTCTGATATTTAGAGGGTAGATCTAACGTATTAAACAAACGCCTACAACTGAACTTATTTAGAAGAGAACGCAGGGGCAAGACCTACCTTAGTCAACGGTGGACGCATTCAGATACATAAGTCAAAGCACCATTACATTCATTTAAGAATACTCCATTACAAATAACACCTGCTTCATTAAAAGTACAGCAGAATTATCTTAACTTCCTTTAAGTGTCAAGAGTAAAAAGCAAAAAAAACTGATGCATCAGTGTGTAAGCAGCAATTTACTGTTCTACTTTTTCTACTGTATCTACATGTTGATGAAGGTTCTCAGTCATCCAGGTCATGGTAATTCTGAGTGCTGTATTGTAGGCAACTGGACTTGTCTCAGTTTCTTGAAGAAGTTTCACCTCTCATCCCAGAACTGAAGAAGCTTCTTGGATGAGAGGTAGTTTGCTCAAGTTCCATGCAAATAAATAGATTTACAAAGATCACCTGGTTCTGCTGTGTCAGGTGTTGCTTCTTGTTCCCCTTAAGAACCGGTCTGTAACAGACCATCACATGCATCCTGATGGACGGGTGCTTAAAATGCGTCCCATGCAATCGTCCTCAGTGTGATTGTCATCTTTTGTTGCATGTCACCAACTCTCCCCATCCTCCCTGTCTGTATTCATACTGTAAATGTTTCTAATAAAAGACAAACAGTCTAGAAACGACAGATTTTCAGGTCATAATGATACATTTCAGGAAAATATTCACAATTTAGTGACTGAAAACATCAAATATGTGTCATCCATGCTTGTAAAATGATCTAAACAATTCATTATCAGAATTGTCTGCAATTGATTTTCTGTTGATTAGCTCATTGATTATTCAACTTGACGACTTCTTGATGTGCTGACATACGTCATACACATACTGTATGTTATAAAATCACTGCAGTAACCCAGATATGTTCCTCTCTGACAGCACGACTCTCTGTCACGCTGCTTCTCTCTGTCTGGCTGCTTGTTTATCCGTCTTTATTGCGTCCTATTTATACATCCCACTGTTTGTCTGTCTGACTTCCTGTCTGTCATTTGTCCATTTTCTTCCCTGAAGGCAGACGGGCCCTAAACTTTTCCGCTGCGGAGTGAAACCGAGCACTTAGAAAACATCTTTTTCAGGTCATTCTGTGGCCGCAGTCTCGGTTTAGGTAACGCCGGTCTGACCCATTTGGTGCATTTGTGTATTTGCTCATTCACGCATCTGAGCATAACTGATTCCGGCATTTTGGGTGCAGGTGAATCGTCAGCTGTTCCGTGTTTTGTTGTGCTGTCGATTGTTATTTTTAGCGTCAGCGGCGTAAGGGTCGTTGGGTTTTACCGACGTGCCACCTGGAGCCACAGTGGCAGGCAGATTGGGGCCGACTGAGTGTGAAAATGCCCAAACCATGATTCAACGAGACTGCGTCGTGATGCCTTTTGACTTCCTGGTGAGACTTTGTCATCACCAGGAAGGAAATGAACATAGCATGACTGTTGGTGATGTTTCCCTGACAGCGTTTTTCTCTTAATTGCATGAGTAATTTCTTCATTAGCAACATGGCGGGAGGCATTTTGTCGTCATACAGCTGCAAAAAACTCTTAGAGGAGAAGGTTGAGGGTGGATGTTTGGGCCTTAAAAGTGTGTCAGTTCCTTCCAAAGCAGATGAAGCTTGATGTTTAATGATGAGTGCTGTACTGTAGGTATTTATTTACTCAGAATTGGTGCACATCTGGATAAACGGACATCCCATTTCTCACTTTCTTTCACATTGCGAGAAAGACACTCATTTCTCAGGGAATAATGCATGGATTTAGATGAAAAAAATCTGCCATGTTTGGTGGCTGGTATCTATAAGCAGGTACAAAAGGAAGCTGTTGGGCCCTGGCAGAGGTATGCACTCTACTGAGTGTTTGTTTCATCCCATATCACATCGGCAAACAGCAGAGAAAGCAGAATCTGAGTTTTCTGGAGCTGGAAGTGACATGCATTGTCATGATAATCAGTCATGACTCAAAACTCAAATATGTTCAGTTTTTTGAGATGCTAAGTCAAGAAAAAGCAGCAAACGTTTGCTTGAAAAATGACTCAAAAATTCTAAATATTTACAAGATCATGAGTGAGTACAAAAGAGGACTGAGTGCCAGTTTGGGTCTGCGAGGGATTCCCAGAAACTACACTACTCAAAATGAGTTAGGGATATTGGGATCATTTAGTGTTTCATACATATCTGAATGTTTTATTTTGTGTTTTGTGGTGTCATGTCCTAACATCCCTAACTCATTTTGAGTAGTGTACAATACTCATCTTCGCCTCCCCATTTCTCCATGTCTCCTTAATACCAAACTTCCTGGTCAACCCACTGCATCAAATTCGTCTTTGTTGGCGTTTTGGCAGATCACTTCAGAGCCTGCAGGCTAATGTGCTAATAAAGTTAGACCGCATCATGTTGTGCTTTGAGAGGCAGTACACTTGCATCCAATTTAATTAAGAGGGACTAACTCCGCTTTGCTCTATTCTGCACTCAGTGAGTCTTCATCTTAATTAAAATAATTTGAAAAAACACTATTTACCAGCCTTTAGCTGGAAGGGTTTGGGTTCAAATCCTCCTGCTGGCTGAGGCCTTTCTGTGTGGAGCTGGAAGTGTGACATGTCCTCAACGTATCTGGGTTGATATCTATCTTGCCATAGCATGATCTGTCAGGTTTTCAGTCCAAACATCAAATATATTCAGAGCGACAAATAAATCAGCAAATATTCACATTTAAGAAACTGGAACCAGAGAATTTTTATATATTTTTTCTTTGACCAATCATCACAGTTCTAGTACAAAGCCATGTGGGTGAGGTGAACTGGTGACTAAATTGCCCACAGGTGTGAACGTAATAGTGACTTCTTAATGCTGTATCGGAGGCAGCTGGACTTGTTTCAGTTTCTTGAAGACGTTTCACCTCTTATCCAAGAGAAAGTTCATGAAAATGTTCAAGAAACTGAAACAAGTCCAGTTGCCTTCGATACAGCACTGAGAATTATCATGAGCTGTGATTGGCTCCCCTGTGACCATTAACAAGAAACGTATATGATGGATGGATCATTGGCCAGATGTTGCTACGTGCTTGGTGAAATCATACCAGTTGCTAGAGTTAATGTCGGCAGTGTAATATTCTGCAAATGTATGTTGCGACTTTAAGTTTCTTTTGGCCGAGTTTTCAATTTTATGTTGTAACAACACTGTGCTTATGGTCTGGTTAGGTTTAGGCACAAAGATCACTTGGTAAGGGTGAGGAAAACCTCATGTTTTGACTTGGAATACCTGTTTCGGTAGCCACAAACATGGCAGGACATGTTCAGAGGTCTTGTTAAAAAGCACCAGGTTTTGTCACCTCAAACATGTCTGTGTTCTCCGTAAAATATCAACTGCTTTCACACTTACGAGCGTTGAAACACAGTCCTGTCCAGATGTGAACGTATCAGTGGTTTGCAGAAATACATTCAATGATATTTATTCATTTATTTATTGTCTTTTCCTCCTTGTTAATGTGATGTTTACCTGGAAGCTGTCCCAGACTGCGTTGGCTGCGCGGCTACAAAATACCCAGAATGTCAAACTTAATGTCCATCATCAATATCCGTCATTCCCCTCGAGGTTCCCCTGTAATTTAAACCTCGATAACTTTATTTTCTGGTCATTCCGGGACGCGCCGAGCGGCCTATTAGTTGAAGTCGCCCGGCTTTTCAAACGGGGAAGTGAACAGACGATTAGGGCCCCGACTCGGAACAAAAGACACATAAATCTGTTTGTTAGGATGCATGTGGCGGCGCAGGTAACTACTGTAAGTGGTGATTTAATGAATGTAACAAAGACAGAACAAGCTGTTCCTGGCTGCTAGTTAGCTAACTGCCTCCCACATACACAGTCTCTCTCTCTACACACACACTGACACACACACTGACACACACTGCTGAGGGATTTACTTGACAATGTGAAGCACTGGGATGTGAAACAGGATCTTCCATTTTCTCTCGCTGTCAGTGTCGCAAAAGTCATCATAAACTAAAGGAGTCTGTGTGTAAGGGTGTGTGTGTGTGTGTCATTTCATGGATTTATATGTGTGTGTGGGCGCTCTTTATGTGTGTCGGCGTTTCACGTGTGCTTGTGCGCGGCAGTGTGCGACGGTTTAACTGTGAGAGAGTGCAGAGGCCTGCGATGAGCTCCGCAGAGTGCAGCGCTCACACCTTTTTCCCCCCAAAACGAAGAGAGGCGTGCGGACGAGCTCTTCTTCAGGAGCTATAAAGACGCCTGATATATGCGTGTCTATGTAAAGCGTCGCCAAATGTGGAGCGATCGCCCACTGAGTGCAGCATGTTCTGTTTTATGACAGGGAGAGAGAGTAAAAATACACCCGGCTCCTGGGAGACGGTCTCTATGGCAGCCGTTACTATGGTGACGGCAGGGCTGCACGTGAAGGGGATGGCGGTCGCGGGACCCTGGGGGATTCACCCTCTGGAGCTGTTAGAGGAGGCACACACACACACACACACCAAACACAGACAGACACACACAAACTTCAATGAACAGCAGAGAAAGAGAAAATAAAAGAGACCATTCGAGGTGAAACTCAGGGAGAGCGATGACACATGGCTTCTGAGCAGAGGTGCCAAGTTTACTTACTGAAATATTGTACTTGTACTCCATTACATTTATGTAGCGTGAGAGCCATTTTTTTTACGCTGCATATGTTGCAACGATATTCCCCCACAATCGGCTTTTTTATTGAGCGGATGTAAATCTTTTGTTTTGACTCATCAGTCAATGTTGAATCTATATTCTGAGTAATTAGTTTTGAATTTATCGTGATTAACCAGACACTGATCGTCTTTGACAGAGGGAAAGGGTGGGAATGAGTCTAAAGCCCTATTCCCATGGGACTGGTATTACCTGGGGACCTCTGGTGAATTGTGATAATTGACGAGGTAATTGTCTCTGATCTTTATCCCGCGCGAATCTGCCAATGTCTGTAATTCGTAAGCTAAAGATTCCAGTGAAACTATACTTTGTCACAGAGGTCATGATATAACATTGATCTTGTGGGATCTTGGTGATTTGGGGTTGTATCTCTGTTGTCAGACGACTGAACATAAGAAGTAGAAATTTAGTGATGAAATTTGTGTTGACTGCTGTTAAAATGTTCGACAGCGGTCGCCAGCTGTGCTGTGAGATCGGCTATATTGACATTAAAAATCATACATCATATCCAAGTGCAGCCACACAGCTTCCATTACTTGATCTAAATGAGCTGCGAACTTGGGGAGGTCATTTCTAAATCACCTCAGGTCTGCTGGTAACACTCGTCTCATGCGAATGGGGCTGAGGAAATGTGTTTAGGACGGGGCATCTGTACAATATTTGATCTGACATTAATCAGCCCAAAGGGAGGCCACAGACTCAGCGGCTGCCGTGTCGGGATGTTGACTGTTTAACATCTGAGGCAAGAAGCGGAGCCCTATTAATAGGACCTGTGTGTATGTGTGTGTGTGTGTGTGTGTGTGTGTGTGTGTGTGTGTGCAGTGATGTTAAAAGTGCCCAAAAGTCATACTTGAGTGAAAGTAAAGATATCACGCTAAACTGTTGGTTGTGAAAAAGGGGTGAAAGTGAAAGTCAACCATATGAAGTATTACATTTACATTGTGTGTGTGTGTGTGTGTGTGTGTGTGTTGAGAGCTCGCACATGCACATGTAGCGCTGCCTCTGCAGAGTCAGTCTGCTCTGTCATGCTGTTTCCATAGCAGCAGCGAGAGCCAACACAGCCAACCACGCTCACTTCCTAGTTTCACCCCATTGGTGCCGGCGTGCTCTGACTCTCTTCCTCCCTTTTTTTTCCCTCTCTTTTCTCTGGGAGTCTGAGCGGGACTGGAAACATTTCAGTGTCCCCCCTCCTAACATTCATTCATTCATTCATTCAGGCAGGGTCAACCAGAATACCCGACCCAAAATATGATATCCATGAGCTGCTTGCGTGCTGTGATAAATTGGTCATATTTTAGGAGCTTTGTCGTTTTTCTCAGATTTATCTTTTGAATTAAAATCCATACATTTGAGGAAGCACTCCCCTGAGCAGCCCTACATCCTCCCTGTCCTGTGCATTGTCTCTGTCCGTATCCTGGGTCATGAAGGTGACTGCTCACGCTCGGCACCGACCGTCGCCCACCTCATTTCCTTTCATCGCCCCTGCTGCCTAATCCGGACGAGTACCATCAGCTCTCCTCTCTTTCTCTCTGCTCTCTCGACAAAAACGCTGTTATTTTTGGTCCGCTCTCTCGGCGCATATTTAAACCGACGCATCAATAGACTGTGAGTGCATAATCAAGCCGCTGCAGTACGAGTGGCTAATAAAGACGGATTGTTTAGCAGGCCGCGCGCTGATATTTATTTGATCGATTTCGCCGAATCGATAGCCACAATCATTTTCAGTTAGTTTCATTCTGGGCCGTTTTGGATGTCTCAAAAGACGGTGTGTGTGTTTGTTCTAAGTTCACCACATGTCGGCTGGTGAAAACAAATAATTTAGCGTGTGTGTGTGTGTGTGACTAATCATTATGTCTGTGGACAGGAATGAATGGACTTCATGAATGAGATTACCAAAAAGAAAAAGGAACAAGGATCAAGCTGTGTCTCCACAAAATGAGATAAAAAGAGCAGATAATTGCTCTGAGGAGGACGATGAAAGCTGTCTGTGGTGGAGCAGCAGAGGAACTATTCAAACAAAAGGGGCGTATCAGCTGTGGTCAGTGCTGCAGGTTTGGATCATTGTGCTGGACCATCTGGCTCTTGGCTGGGATGTCAAGCGGGTTGATTAGAGGATGCAGCAAGTATTAAAGCGACTTCACACGTTTCTTGTAGTTTTCAGCCGAGCCAGCACTCGGACCGCTCAGCCGATGAGAAGATCCCCGCCGTTTTCCTCTGCTGCTGTAGTGACTGTGACGGAGCTACCTGACACATGTCCGGACTGAAACAAAAAGAGAGTCCTGGGTTTCGGAGTCGTGCTGGGTCCAGTTTGCAGGTTCTCCCCGTGCCTGCGTTGGCTTCCCCCCCCCGCCATCAAAACATGTACAGCAGATTTATTCTTCTGTCAGCGCCCCTGACCAAGGCTCCGGCTCAGCTCTGGAGTCGTGCCCCGGGTGCTGAACGCTGCCCACTGCTCCCGCTGGATGGGTACGTCGCATGATATGTGACGTGACACGAATAAAAGATTCTTCTTCTAATAAATCATCAGCATATAAACTTAATAAAAGTGTGTTTGTCTTGTCACGATAAGAAGTATAAAAGGTCCAGATCTGTTAAACAATCTTCTCTAATATTCCACAAATGATTCCCAAAATGTTTTTTTCTACACTCCACTGGTAGAAACTGGAGGTTGTTTCCTTCTTCTTCAAAACAATCCATCAGTTATTCATGTGGCTGTACAGGTCAAATATGTGTAACTACAAAGACAAGACATACCAAATAAATGTATAACTATCGTTTCTACAAAATACAATAATTACTCTTTAATTTTTTTTATCTTTAATAAAAATATAGCAAAATCTTGAGTTTGAACTGCCACAATTTAAACAGTGACTAACTAAGTAAATAATTACAAACCTTCATCTCTCTTGAGCCTTCTTTTTATCCCACTTGATTCATTTCACTCCAGATCTGTTGAAAATCATGTCTCTGCAGAAGTGAGAACGCTCAGTAAAAGCTGTCTTTCATCGCATGCAAAGTTCTAACAAATCAGTTTTGACTTTTCTTAAATTCGACGCCTGTCACTAGTCTTTTATGATGTAGATTTTATTGAGGAATTTATAAGAATTTAAAACTTTTCACCATGTTGTTTTGTTGTTTACATTAAATACATTGCCACATAGAAACAGCAAGATCATGAAGCGTCTTTGATTGTGCTTGCCCAGACTGTGAGGGGAAAAAAAGGAAAATGCGGGACATGCCTCAAGAATTCAAGAGCCGGGCAATCCTTCCTGTTAGAATCCCGGCCGTTCCCCGGCGCTAAACAAACCCTGGGTAACCCTTCAGCCCCGAACGTGACAGGTTAAACAAGAACCAGCGGTCCGAGGTGTGCCGTGAAAAGCGCTGCCCGCTGGCTTCGCACGTACTGTAGACGAGCAGTAAATCCCAGCTCGCCTCATTACGCCCGCTTTGAGCGCGGCTGTGGATAAGAATGTATTGATTTTAATGGTCCGACCCTTTTAGATAAAGAGTCCGGGAGGATCTGCGGCCTCTGTTATCAGATTTCGCCGGCCATGCAACAAACAGGAGCAGATAACGCGGCGTCCTCACAGCGCTCGAGATCGCTCCGTCTATCTGCTGGACTCATCTGTGACACTGCGGGGCCGGACATGTGTGTGTTTATGGCCAGATAAAGCTGCAGGTCTTATCTCTGAGCCTCCTGCTCTCCCCTCTGCCTGCTCTTTTCACCTCCTCATTGTCATCTTCCCTGCCTCCTTCTCTTCCCCTCGTCTTCCCGTTTGGTTACCCTCACGCCGCTGCGGCCGCTCGCCGCTCATCACCTCCCGTTGTTCCCCGGCTTCGTCTCCGCTCTCCTCGTCTCAGCTGGTTGAAGATCATCCAGATCAGACAGGAAATGAAGGCGGCAGTCAGATAACTGAAAATTCCCCCTTTGTTCCGTCAGAAAGGGCTGGCATTAAAACGTTTTTATTTGTCAGTAGATCGAGTGGAGTGAGCGTTTGGGTTTTTGAAATGATAAAGCTGAATGATAAATCCTCGCTCAAGGATTGTAATACCCGTGGTTAGCCTCCTCGTGCCATTCAGCCGCTGGCTTTTTAAACCGAGTCGTGTAATGGAGTGATGTTGTCGCAGAATTACAAAGGATTCGGGGCTAATTATATGGCTGTGGCTTGTTGTTTGGAGAGAGTGACTCTGGGTGTGTGTGTGTGTGTGGAGGAGAGTTGAATCTCCGCCTGCTGTGAGCCAAGTTACTGATGGCTGGTGAGGGGAGGCTGTTTTACCCATCTGAGTTTACCTGCATCAGCACCACTTAAAGGACAGATTCCCTTTTTATCTGAAGCTGCTAAGACTTCTGCAGTCTGTGAACTCCCTCTTTTTGTTTCCCCCCGTTCTTTGCTGAAAATTTCCCACCGAAGCCTCATGTCAACTTTAACCATAATCATAGAAATTGTTTGGCACAACACATCCTCAAACCTGAGCGACAGATTACGCTGTTTGTCAATGATGACATAACTTAAGTTACCTACCTTTGTACGTGGTTTACGTTCTGTTACATACATGACTTAAGTTAGTTGAAGTAGTTAATGTCGTCTACCTTCTGTAGTTTGGTGAAGTTGAGGCAACAATACCACTTGCGTAGGTTTTGGAAAAGATCTTGGTCTGGGTTGAAATGAGAACGCGTTAATGTATGTGACATATGTTCGTGGAAGTGAACTTGGTTTCACACGGGATACGAACAGCAGTCTCCGGACTTTCTGCAGACTTTCTCCCTCTTTATCTACCTCATTCCCCAGCCTCCACGATACCTTGGGCTTATGGAACCGACATTTTCAATGGCGGCGCTAATCCTCAGTTTTATTTAGAGTGGCTGGTATGGTGGATCAAGAAGGTTAGTGACTTTATCGAGTAGATCTCACGAACACTTTATTATCGCTTTGCCCACTCAGCTAACTGATGCGTCTAAAGCTTTGAAAATGCGGCCAGTGGGTCAGTTATTATGATACTTTGTTGGAAATATCACCCATAATCATTTTCCCAGTCATCTTCCAAGAAACTGGTGGATTCTATGTTACTCTACTTGCTGCGTTGCTCCTGTCATCATTACTGCAGTCACTACAGGTTACTGCCAATGTACTGATCGATTGTTCTAACCCTCATAAACATTTGACCAGTGTTGCATTTTCTGGTGAGGACAGGCTATTTTTGCACAGATCTCTCTGTATATTTGACCAGTTTGAAAGCTGCAAAGTTTCAGATCAACAAGAGACAGACAGCCAGCTAAGGTTGAATTTTTATGATTTTTGCATCAACGCGATCAAACACTGATATGTGAAGAACTTACATTACTATCTGTACCAATTTCTCACTTGATTTTAAAGATTCAAAACAACATATACGTCCTGAGATCAACCAACGATCAGAAATAAATATATTTTTCGGCTTTGGTGTAACATAGAATAGAGGCACTGAGTTTAGAGTCGTTTGGTCACTTTCATTTCATCCATTCATTGTTTGTTCCTGTTTATCCTCTGTAGGGATGTGGAGCTGTGTGGAGTTTATTCCAGCTCAGCGTGGGCAGGAGGCCAGAGTACACCTTGGACAGGTCTCCGGTCCATCACAGGGCTGTTTGCCAGCTCACAGATGATGCGCCTCCACTGATGAGCAGTTAGGGCTGATCTAAGTGTCAATTCAACACTGACGGCTGCGGAGTCGCATAAAGATTTCATTTCGTTTTTACACCCTTAGACGTCGTGGGTGTTTTTTTAAGAACGTGCTTCTTTGTGCGTTTATTTATTGCATTACTCATCAAAAGCAGTGAAATCTGCCACCATAACTGAATGCAGCTCATGGCTGTTATCAAAAAGAGAGAAAATCCCACACATGAATGTTAATGCCAGCTTCTCCTAAGCAGAAACAGAATGGATGCTAGTTTTGTATTTCAGAGCCTTTGTTATATTACAGTGATTTATCCTGAGCATAAACTTGGAGTTGTCAAACCAACAATCGGAAGCAACAAGCCTGTTCACAAGCGTCAGACCCTGAAATGAATCTCACATTCTGTCCCCTGTCCTCTTCTTGTGTCCACAGTGCAGTGTCTGGAAATGACCACGAAGCGGAAGCTGATTGGCCGGCTGGTGCCGTGCCGTTGTTTCCGCGGCGAGGAGGAAGTGATCTCGGTGTTGGACTACTCCCACTGCAGCCTGCAGCAGGTCCCCAAGGAGATCTTCAGCTTCGAGAGAACTCTGGAGGAGCTCTACCTGGACGCCAACCAGATTGAGGAACTACCCAAGGTAACTCTGAACCGCAGGTCCAACCGCTTCTCTGTGCTGACTGTGATCCCCGAGACCAACGTTTTAGAATTTTTCCACTGCTAGAAAAAGACAGGAGCACAGGTCAGGCGCACTGTCCCACCAGAAGACAATGCGTTTGATGGCAGCGTGATTTGGTGTGATTGGCTGATTGGATCTTTACGACCAGAGAGGATGGCACGGAGGCCATATTGTGACCCACATTAAAGGTGGTTATCCTCTATGCAGTTGCCAGTTTAAGAAATCTCAGACACGGCTTGCACTTTTTAGCCTTGTACTTACTACAAGCTACATGCTGCTATCGTCAGCATGCAGAAGTCAGTCGGAAACTTTGTCTGTAAGCTGTGAGTTAACAAATAATCAATTCCATAATTGTTGGGATAGTTCACTCTGGATCGCTGAAGTTTTTCCTTGTTGTGATCGAGGGTCTAAAGGAGGATGGGATGATAGGTTGCACAGGAAGCCAAGACCAGCGAGATTGTTTTTCCGGCGTGTTTACTTCTCCACTAGACATCCGCAAGTGACAGATGTCATGTGGTGAAAGATTCAGAGACCTTCAGAAACCCCCCGTGTGGGCAGTGATGAGGCCGGATGCCCTTCCGATGTTTCAAGGAGAATGACAGGTGCTGTTTATACGAGTCTCATTTTATTGAGATCCCGTCCTGGTTTAAATGACTCAAACGTTGAATGGGAAATCCGTAACGTAACCTGCATGAATGAAGGCCGCGTCAGTGGCAGGTCAAGCTCGCATTCGACTGACAGACAAAAAAAAAAAAAAGAGGAAACCTGCTCTGCCTCGACAGTGTGTAATCGCGTGTGTGCCAAGATTGTATAAGAGCTATGGAGGCTGCCAGAATGATTGGCCTTTATGTAAGTGAGTTGGACGGCTCCATAAGTGTGTGTGAGTAAGTGATTGTGTCTTTGAGTGCGGTGGCCTGTTCTGACCCACAGGCGCAGATAAGCCATTTCCATGTTTAGCTCCAGCTGGCTCTGTGGCCCCTGTGCTCCTGGAACGCCTGTATAGGTCCACGTTCATTGTGTAATGTGGGTGACTTGGAAACTGGAGTGAAGGAGTTAATGTGAGTGAGCATATATTAGGTTACATTATGAGAGAATTACATATCATAAGATGGTGTTTTTGATACAACATGATAAAAAGATATATTATTTTGACAGGTGAAGTTAGGAACAGCCCGGTCATCAGAATAACATGTTGCCATGTCCTAGGCTGTGACTTTCATGTCTGGAAGTCAAGGTTTGTGGTGGTGGAGTTGCAAGCAAGAGGGCTGTTAAGCCAGTGACCACAGTTTGAGACTGTGTTTCAACATCAGTATCAGTGGTAAACATTCGTCTGATTGTTAATCGTAGGTGGGATTTTATACAGTGATTATTCCGAGGAAGCAGAGGATACAGACAGTCAGGGACGTCCAGTTCAGAGAGGTCCAACACAGACAGACCCAGCTCAGAGAGACCCTGCTCATGGAGAGCCGGACGACAGGATAGGTGTTCCTCCGGCCCAGGATGAGACGAGAGGTGCGTTTTTTATACACCAAGGTCAAAACGGATTAGGATAAAGATGTACATACTAGTTCGAAAAATAAATAGGATTCCCTGGTCTTCTGTGGTCTTATGAAATATCTATTTGAAGGTACGCGATGCCACTTTGAGAGAATTGACCTATTCAGTTCTATAATAGAAAATTAATGTCGACATGAAACAAAGTACCAAAACCGGATCAAATTGAATCCTACCAAATTGCTCCATAATAAAAAAGTATCATCCCTGAATGGTATCCTAGCCCTTGTATCTAGATATGTATTGGATCATCTTATAAGGGAGCGCAGCACTGCTGGACAGCTGGATATGCGAGTTCCCGCGATGATTAAAGAATCACGCGTGACCGATTTGTCTCTTTATTTAGATTTTTGTGCTGCTGTCAACATGGAGTGTTTCATTATGAAAATGAACCCCACGGAGCCAGTGGAAGTAAACACACTACAGTGAAACCTATCAGCTCTGCTGCCGTAGCGGAGACGGACCAAACACGGATCTGATGGAATTTAGGGGTAATGGTTTGCCAATATTTAGTCTTTCGATTGGGTTGTTAAGGAAAGTAGAAAAGTAGAAAATATTTTGCCGGTAATCCAAATGGATTCAGTTCTCCTGGTAGGCAGTAAGTCCTGAGGATTTATCCTGTGAGGATGCCAAACCGCCTGCAACGATGTGGATCTGAATGAGGTCACCTGTTCAGAAGGCACCAGAAGTGAACCAAATTCAGTCCCTTCCCCAGGTGATGTTCCACATCTGCAGATGTTACCTTGACGAGTCCTCAGAATTGTTGCACATGTTAAATGTCTCATTAAAGCAAATCACCAGCTCAAGAGGAAATGTGCCAAAGACCTGCTGTGGGGACGATCGTTATTGTCTGGTGTTGAGCTGAGATTTGAAAACTGCTCCGTGCCTCTTCTTCATGTCTGTGTGGTTTGGTATCTACAGTGAATCCTTTCTGTATTCAAAGCACTTTCCTTTCATGCATATGCGTTCACTGCTGTGTTTTGGCATTTGCAGTGCTTTTCCTTTCAGGGCACTTCTCTCTGAATGTTTTTTGCTTCCACTACAGTATGTGTTTTGCCCCTGAGGGTAACTGTATGTCGGAGTTTAACTCTGCATTATTCATATGAAAAAACTGCTGCTAAAATGGCACTGCTTTTCCACAACATTAAGTGGTGCATGCCTCCGGCTGACTTTCCTGCTCTCTGTCCTTTTGTACCTTTCCACCAAAGGTCTGTGTGATTTTTGCCGACAGACTATAATATTCCATTGTTTCCCTCCCCCGTGTTCCCATAGCAACTCTTCAACTGCCAGGCCTTGAAGAAGCTGAGCATGCCCGATAACGACCTGTCCAACCTGCCCACCACCATCGCCAGCTTGGTTAACCTCAAAGAGCTGGACATCAGTAAAAACGGTAAAGATCCTCTCTGTGACACAGACGAGCCGAACAAACCCGAAAACAAAAGAAACAATAAAAACTATGTAAAGTATAATAGTTTTCATACTCTCCGGGCCCTGCAATGCGGTGAGAAATCCAATCTGTGAATGTTTTCCTGCAGAAAAAATCCAAAATAATCACTCACATTTACCACCACATGTCCTCTTCCCTCTCTGTGTCGCTCTCTTACAGGTATCCAGGAGTTCCCAGACAATATAAAATGCTGTAAAGGCCTGTCTGTGGTGGAGGCCAGTGTCAACCCCATCACCAAGTAAGACACTAGCACACACCTTGTCGTGACGTATCTCGCTCATATCTCGCCGCTGAAGCTGAACATTGATTAGAAACCTCGTCCTCTAGTTTGACGGCAGCAAACGTGAATATTGATCTACGGCGATGAGGTTTGTTCCTCGAGTCTGACACGGCTGCACGGACAAAACTGAAAAACTCCATACGGCTTGTGGATGATAATCTGAGTGAAAACAATGGCTCCATCGTCCCAAAATTTGCATCTGTCAAACTCTTTTACAGTATTGTTTTCTGTTTTCTATTCAAGGTAAAAATGTGTTTTTTTCCAAAGAGTTCCGTGTTTTGTCGACAGCATCAAGTTTATCAGCTGGTCTGAGTGAATCTGGACTGGAATTATTGGTGCTATCAGCATTTGTTTAGCTTTTTGCACTGATTTTTCTCTGTAAAGAAGCTGAAAATGTTCTTTTTTATTGTAATCCGTGCATTCACAGACCCTGTACTGCCATACAACCATACAACTGTATACCCTCTTGGATCATTTAGGCCGAGACAACAGAATTTGCTACAGTAGACTGCTGGTGTTGTTTACCATCCTGACACGAAGCTATCGGAGCATCAGGTGTTTTTCTAGTAATTGCTGGGGTTTTTTGTCAGCGGTGGGATGTCCATGAAACCCAGCTGGACTCAGCCACACAGTATACTGCAGACAGAAATGCCTCTTTTACTGTGTCGTGTTTACGTGCGTGTGTGTGTGTGTGTGTGCGCGTGCGGGAGATTAGTCATCTGCAGGCTACCGGCAGTTTTTTTTGTTTCTACGAGGCTCTTATGGGAACATTGTCAGTGTTTTAATCCACTGAGGTCCCTCAAGGACACACACTTTCTTTTCTGTCTTTTTCTTGTTCTTCTTTTGCATATGTTCTTCTTGTCTGACTCTGTTTCCTTCTTCCTGCCTCTCCCAGACTCCCAGATGGTTTTACGCAGCTCCTGAATCTGACACAGCTCTTCTTAAACGATGCCTTCCTGGAGTATCTGCCAGCTAACTTTGGCAGGTAAACTGATGCATGTAATTGTCGGTGTGCGCAAGCGTGTGGCCGTGTTTTTTTTTTCTTTTTTTAACAAACTATTTCAGGCACCACTAGGAGTGTCAGGATATCCGTTCAAAATCCAAAATGGATCTAAATGAGCTTTCAGCAGCAGCACTTCCAGGCACTTATCCTGGTTGGATGCTTCAAATCAACCGGCTGGTATCCGCGGTAACTCCAACAGGATCTGAGATGCTGGCTTTGTTTTCTTTTTCAGAGATCCTTTATTGACGTTTGGGAACAAACTGAATCTTTTGTTGCTTATTGTTGAATCCATAAGGATGTTTTTTTGTTGAACTCTGGAATTTTTATTTTTGAGACTATGATTTGAACTTGGCTCACCTGCGAAAAACACCAGGATGAAGTCAAGCTGTCGTAAAATGGAATCCAAATACAAAATTTAAAAGAAGAGTTTGACAATATAAATGACAGCTGTCAGAACATAAAACCAACGATCTGTTGATCTTAATGCATATTCGGTAGTCTAACGATGCGATAGCTGTTGGTGCTGAAAGAAAATGTAAAACTGAAAATCTGAAGTCAAAACGAATCGTTGATTTGGAGAATGGTGACGCCCCCGGGCACCGCAGACTCTACCTCAGTAGTAGACTGTAAAGAATCTGTATGAAAAGAAAAGAGTATGTCCAGCTTAATTTTCCCCTCATACTGTATGAACTGCACATATTTCAATACGTTGAATTATTTAAAGAAGCAGACTCTGCCTGATAAGCCTGAGGCTAACTTTTATTTTTTGGGCATCTTCTATATCTTTTGTATGTTTTCATCTAACAAGAAATTATATTCTTTCTTCAATTCAGTCACTCTTTCCTCAACTCATTCAACCATTAATATACTTTGTAGTCGTGATATTGTGTTTTTGTATTTTTTAGCTTGCTTATTTCTGCACTTCCGACACGTTGCTCTGCTGGTTTGCTAATTCATTTATTGTAAATGAGGGCAGCCGATACACGATGAAATCAAATGGAAGTGCTGTGAAGGCTCGCTAATGACAGAAATCCTCTAAGCGGTGAAGTTAACTGGTCAGTGATTATGTGTCACTAACGCTTATTTGGAACTGATTTCGACGCCGGCTCTGTCCCCTCATTTTATGTTACAACAATTGAAACTGTACCATTTTCAGTTTCCTTGCCTTCTGCTTTTCAGACTCTCCAAACTACGGATCCTGGAGCTGAGAGAGAACCACCTGAAAACCATGCCAAAGTAAGACGGGCCGCCGTATGTGTGCGTGAGGAAGAGGAGAGGGGAGATAGAGGAGCGAGAATTTGATTCTTCACGCATCACTGGGTGCAACTGTGATGCAACACAGATGCTTTATGATATTACTGAGTGTACGCTTGCTCTCCCAGGTGTCCAGATAAGACTATTTTTATCCCGGGCAGGTGTTCTTGAATACTGATGAGGCCTGTTCTAACGGCAGTGTGTTGGCCTTAACAGATTTTAAATGTTTCCAGTTGGACGTAATGTAGCTGAGTGTCAGCCCTGTGTTCCTATCCCCAGCGTGGCCACTGATGAAGCCACTCACTGTACGTAACGGAGACTGTGTGAAGGGATAATGCCAATGAAACTAATGCTGCAGTTTCCTTAGCTGTCAATATGGTGTACAGAAGGTGCTGGTTGTTGAGGTGCTTCATAACATGACTCCAAACAGTGATATCTCTGCTTCTGCTGGATGGATTTTTGTTTTTAAACTGAGTCCAACAGTGTTATAGGAGTGCAGTGTCAGACCAGTGGACTGCTGATGCCTACATTACCCACAAGGCAACTTAGGCATCTCTGGAGGCAATTTATCAGATTACATGCAGCTTCCTCTTGAGCCACAAAAGACTTTATATGACTTTTTATGCCTCCGCGCCAGAGAAGGCTGTGGCATCGTGTTGTCCGATTGTCTGTCTCATTCTCGTGACCGTATTTTCTCGTGAACACCTTGAAGGAATTTCTTCAACTTTGGCACGAACATCCACCTGGACTCAAGGATGAGCTGGTTAGACTTTGGTGGTGTCGTTTATTCTGTAGCGATGTTGTGAAGAAGATGAAGGAGTCTCCGCCGACACTGACTTAGTTGTATATAAAAAGGTTATTACAAGAAGTACAGCATCTGAACAAGCACCAAAAATTGCCTGTGAGAGGATCCGATGCCAATATGGATCTCTCTCGATCTTCACACAGACCACACTTTTTATAGCCAATGCCTGATCAATTCCCAAGGCACAAAGCCCACCTACCATTACCTCATCGTATCTAAACCAGAATATAGCATATAGTTAAAGTTCGTTAAACTCTGAAAAACAAGTCCAAAGGGGCTCATCTCTATAAAGGACCTAACCTTTGTCTTGAAGACCCTCTCCTTTATAGAGCTAACCTTGTCATGTGGTCCTTGTCCTTTATGGACCTAGCCTTGGCTCATCTTCCATCACATGCTTCAAAGTATCATAAAATTTCACCACAGTGGTCAGTGGTCAAAGGTCAAGTTCCCTCTGACCTCACAGTGGCTGTTACTCAACAGTCCATGGGGTGATTTTGACACAATTTCACACAAATGTCTAACAGGATAAAATGATGGAGTTGTCACAATTTATATCCAAAAGGTCAAAGGTCAAGTTCACTATGATGTCATCATGATCCGCAAAAAAATGTTCTGGCCAGTGTTCCGTGCCGAAGCTCTGAACCAGCAACTTGAACGGGTGCACGTATGCAGTAGTACTCCCCAGAACCTGAAAACACACGTTTATCTGTCAAATTTGGTGGAGTTTCCCTTTAATGTTTGAGCACACAAGCCTATATGAGGAGCAGAGAAAATAATCTATATCTCTCTTCTCTTCTCAGGTCCATCCACAGACTGACGCAGTTGGAGAGGTTGGATCTGGGTAGCAATGAATTCTCTGATGTGGTGAGACTGAGTTCATTTTGAAACGCGGCGTAGATTAATTGTCTTCCCGTTTCGACCCTGCGATTATCCTTTGCAATCTCAGGAAGCTCGGTCGTCAGTTATGCATTTAACAGTTGAACCGCATTTATTTCTAAAGAGAGGAAGAGAAAAAGGTGAAGGGAGAGACGGGGACAGAAACACAGATGCTGTGTCCTATTTCGGGGGCCGCCACCTTCAAAGTTCACATTTTCAAAACCCAGCGCGGCATATGGTGAATCCTCTGTAGGCCGGCTCTTTTAGGCAGGAGCGAGTTCGGCCCACTATCCTTCGGCTGGACCCTGAAATGGGACACGGCGACACGGAGGAGGAAGAGAGGGCTGGATGGAGGCTAACGGGAGGTCAGACAGGAAGTGGGATATGACACGTGTAGGTTGGCTGTGTGGTCGTCTTCCTGCCAAGAGAGAGAAAGCACGGAGGGAGAGATGCCAGTCTCATCCGCTCTGCCAGCAGTGTTTCTATTTTCTTTATTTATGCCAAAGACTCGGTCTGAAGACGCACTCAAGTTATTTTCCTTGGATCTGTGCAAGTTCACGACAGTAATTAATGCCGAGACTGTGTCCGTTGTTAATGAATAATTCAGTTGTTTTCATACAAACGGGCGCATAACTTCACATTTGTTTGTTAATATGCAGCGATTATACGCTGATTTGGACTCCTCTGTTTGCGTTTTTTTAGCCGGAGGTGTTGGAACAGATCCACAACCTGAAAGAGCTATGGATGGATAACAACTCTCTGCAGTCTATACCAGGGGTAAGTGAGAAAAAGCAGCGCCGGAGATATTCAAATGACGGCTTCTTTGAGATTTGTGCGTCTCGTTATTCAATTGTTCCCCTCTCTCTCTCCTCGCCCACCTGCCGCTGCAGTCTTTAGGAAAACTACGTCAGTTGCGGTACTTGGACTTAGCGAAGAACCGCATTGAGACGTTGGACACGGATATTTCGGGCTGCGAGGCCTTAGAGGACCTGCTGCTGTCCTCCAACATGCTGCAGCACCTTCCTGACACTATAGGTACTCACACAAACACACACAAACATAGACTCCATTGGATACTGTGGTTGTTTAGTTACAGAAATTATTATGAACGAGGCCGTGAGCGGGAAATGCTCATTTTATAATCTGTGCTAGCGATAGATTTTTGCGGTCAAAGGTCAAGGTCACTGTGAGGTCACCCATTTTCGTGAGTGCAATATCTTAGAGACACATTGAGGGAGTTTCTACACATTATGCACAAACATCCACTTGGACTCTGGGATAAACTGATTAGCATTTGGTGGTCCGTTCGTGACTTTCTCAACATAGACAATATGACATCCATCAATGTGCAAACTCAAATCCTCCACAGTATCATGTTGACATTTGCCAATAATGCCTCATAAGCTGATAAGACAAAATTCAGGAAGCAAGCGTGGATGCATCAGTGATTCCAAAGTAGTTTTTTTCAGTTACCTAAAGTGCCGTCTATGTGTGTAAGAAAGGCCAAAGCGCATCAATGCTTTGTTTTAAGAAATCCCTGTGTGCGTGTGGACCGGGCCTTAGAAAGCAGATCACCGGAGCTTTTGCTTTTCCTACCTGCCTCTCAGAGCTTCTGTACTGTGACACTGAATTGCACACTCAAGGTGTAAAGCTTTAAAAACAGTGAAATAGCAAGTAATAAGCGATCTACTCAAACAGCTGGACGCTGGAGTGTGTTTCTGCGTTTGTTTGGGACTATTTTCCCGCTCCAGTTAATTTGCATTCGGTATGCCGGGGAATATTTATAGCAGCAGGGTAGTGTATGTGGGACGGACTTAAAATAAACTACAGTAACAGAACTATGAAACCAATTTGTGGCGTTGAAAGGACTCATCACCCAGTGCCACCGTTTGGCTCGCTGATGGGTTTGTAATAGTTGTTTGACAACACCGGAGCCTTTTACTCTTTAATACGATCCGATCGTCGCTGGTGTTAGTCTTTAATGGGATGGACTTTTTTTTTTTTTACTGTAAGAAAAAATATAGAGTATCGCCAAACTGCTCTTTATAAAAAGGCCACTTTTAGAGGTAAGTGTGTATTTACTTGAAGAGCAGATTCAGCTTTGCGTGTTTGTATGCCGATGTGAATCTGTGTGTATTTTAAAGGAATGTTGAAGAAGCTGACAACATTGAAGGTAGATGACAACCAGCTGACCTCACTGCCTAACACCATCGGGAGGTAAGACACACACACACACACACACACACACACACACCATGCACAAAAAAGGACAAACTAATAATATAGCCATGTTAGACTTTTTGTTTTATTTTGAAAAGCAGTACTTTTGTCAGATGTTCTCAGCAGGTTTATCTTTGGTGGGTTGTTGTTTTTCCTTGTTCATGACTGTTAGTTGCTGTGTTGTTATGCTGGCTGATGATTAAGGGGTTCTGTGTGTTGTGTTTGCTGCGTTGCTGTGGCGTTAGTGCGAAGCCCAAGCAAGGGTGAGTATTGAGTAACATTAGCCTGACTGGATCCAGGGGTGCGTTCAGAGACGGACGGATGTTCGACCGCGTTGCAGATACAAACGCACAAGCTCCCAGCGACATGTGGCTGCGGGAAACACCTTGACTCATGTAAATTACATGCAAACATCAATTTTGATTCAGTTCCAAGGCATTACGTGATATTTTTACTTTTTCTTCACATTTGCCTCCCAAACTTTTCTTCCATATTTGAACTTGAATGTTTGTAGAAAATCTACCTTCTTAATTGAAAATGTACCGACCACACCAGCTCTGCCAAAAACCTGCAGGCTTGAGACAGAAATGATTGCATGTAAAACGATGAAATGATTTCGTTCTTACGATAATCCATCACAGTCCAGGTTCATTGACAGAAACCAGATGAGCTGCTTTTGAGCAAAGATCAACATTGTCATCGTCATTTCATCTCTGCGTACTTCAGAGATCGCTCATGAGATGGAGATTCTGCTCACGTTACAGACTGCAAATAAGAACAGCTTGTCTGTTTGACTCCAGATTTAATAGATTTTCGGAGGACAATCAAACAGTGCCCTCAGAAAAAAGAAATATTAAATCAGTCTCTTGACATTGAATTAATTGATTCCATTCATTTCTGCTGTTATAGACAGCCGAGCAGTAACTTGCATCTTGCTCTGTGATGGATATGATTTTTTTAAACACTCACTCAACTTGAGCGTCACTCTTTGCAACACATTTGTATCTGAACGCTGTGAAACATTCTGTCTTCCTGAACAAACCCCAGGTTTTAGCCTCAATAAGTAGTGCTGTAGATCCATTGCTTCCCCTCTGATTAAACCAAAAACACCGTCAATTATCCTTTTTTCTTCCCCTTCTTAGTTCTTAAGTCATGCTTACTAATGATGAATGTGATCATATTTCTACTCCTCCGTTTCTACATATGAACAATTCTTTTACATTACTGGACAAGCGTATGTGTTTCTGCAGACTTTCTGCCTCAGCTAATTCTACATTATATTCTGAACCGATAGTGGTTTAAATAGAAATCAATAAGCAATATTAGTTTCTTTCATGGAAAGAGTCAGTCTTCTGTTTTACTTTCAGTAAAATTACTTTTCAAATGTGGAAAGGTTCACCCACTGCAGATACACAGTATGTGTCAGTTGGCAGTGACTATGTTTACATGCACAATAATATTCCATTATTTTTGCGAATACGATTAGAATCAAAATATTGCTATATTATATAAGGAGAAACTGACATTGTTATATTTTGTTTTTTCACCAAAACTGTCTTTAACAGCTCAATAGAGGCTATGCACATGATGTCACAGTGGGCGGAAATCACCATAGTTACAACCATTGTGTGGCAAAAAGACTACTGAATGGCAACACTGGTTATTAGGGCTGGGCCGATATGCTTTTGTGCCGATTCGATTCCCCAACGATTTTTGGGTCCCGATTCGATTTAAATAGCGATTCTGATTCAACAAGTATTGCGATTCGATTTTACCAAGTATTGCGATTTTATATTTCAATTATTGTGATTTTCTTTCCTTAAACAAGAACAGGTTGAACCAAACACTTGATAATACATCATAAGTCATATTTACAAAAAACAATACACACATCACATCAGTTTGTGAGAGTTATTTTTACAACTGTGTACCTGCCCTCACAAAAAACATTCTCATCCGCCAACATCTTACAATAAACTGAACTGCTACATTTAGCTGGTCTTTAGAAAATAGATTAAATAAAAAAGAAGTCAAAAGTAACTGAAATAGTTACTGAAATCTTCAGAGCACAAATATGGGCCTTTAAATAAATACAAGTTCATACGGGAATCGTTTTTTAAAAATCAGCAGAAAAAAACATGATTGATATGAAAATTGATTTTTTGGCCCAGGCCTACTGGTTATATTAAGTACTTCAGTTATAACATCAGCTTGAATGCCGGGAAGACACTGCATCTAGAATGTAAAAGAGCTGTTTGCATTACTTGGTACTCCACGTCCTGCGATGTCAGTGCCGAAACATCGTTGTGCAGCCCTGATTCCACCTTTGATACAGGTCACGTACACGTAAACAGCATACTCCGTGTGGATATTCCAAATTAGGCCTCACTCCGATTGCAGCATTTTCCGAGAGAAATGTCGATATGTATGCGATTGGACGTGCATTCGTAAAATGCATCTCAGTTTGAAGTCGTGCCTCAGTTTGCACCACATGGCCTTTTTGCCTGCTCACTGTTAGCTCTGTGCGCTGTCACGGATGGCTTGTACTCAAACCAAACAGACAACAGGTTGTGAGGATCGGGTGGAGATCTGTGCATTCAACACTATGAAAGACTTGGATGTCACTTTCACATCACAAATATTGCAACCCGGCCCTTTTTTAGACGGCGGTTAAACACATGAAATAGGAAAGCTGTGTTCGTTAATCGGAGTATGCACGGCTGCATGTAAATGGGAATCTTAATGGAATATTCGTTTTCATTAGCATCGTGTAAACAGCTTAGTAGGAACATTTGCATTATCGTCTTTTTGGAATACGGGCGACTCAGTATAATATTTTGTGCATGTAAATGTAGTCACTGTTGTCATATTTGCTTATTTAGCTGCTGAGTGGAAAAAAACATACACAGAGCTCTGAATCTAGAAGCTCTTGTCTTAAAATGACCCTGTGAAGAGCCAGAGCAACTATGTTTCAGTGAGTATAGGATCACTATCACAGCTGGCTGACAGATGGCGGCCAAATAATCTCAGGAGTGGTGTTCAAAAAGTCACGTTTGACACATTCAACCCTAGCCGAAGGAGACATTTTCATTTTGTCATGCTAGTAACGCTAAAAGGAGAGTAACAAACTAACCTTAAATCCTGTTATAGGATGTGAAACTCCTCTCCTCCCCTTCACTCCTGTCAGACCGTATGGTGGCCCAGATGGTCGCGGTCCATTGGGAATAATAATAGCAGACTAATGCAGTGTTAACAGTGACAGTACAATAATGTAAAATTGTTGTCTCATTAGCATTAGCCTGCTGTTAGCGTGCTGCTAGGCCAATGATGGCAGTCCAAAGGGGGGAGGGGGGGGTCAGGGTGTCCTGTAGAGGGCCTGCTGTGGATGTTACCGTGACTCTTGAGTTGAGTGGAGAAGCTGAGATCCAGGTTGAAGAATTTTAGGGGGATAAAGTGGGGAAACGAGGATCGGTGATCGACTCCAAATTGATAAAAGGTAGCATCAGATTAAGATTGATTGACTGGACGATTCTTCAATGTGCTGATCTTTTCCTTCCCTCAACGCTCCCTCCTTCTAAGTTGTCGCTATGAAAACAAACCTTTCGTGATATATACGACGGGATGAGGCTGGTGTTATCTTCTTATTGTCAGCAAATCCAGGGGAGGTTTCAAACCAACACTGTGTTTGCCCTACTGCGTCCGCGGACGTCAGCTCCAGTAAAAGTTCATTTTTTTTTTAAAGCATCAGTCATTTCCTCTGTAGCTATTAGCAAATGTCACTCAAACAGGATGAATTATTGCGTTTGTGTGGGATTATTTTCAGCTCCAGTAATTTACGGCTGTATGCTGGTATACAGTACGTGGTGCTGACTCGAAATAAACTGTTTTGTCTGCGGTGATGAAGTAACATGTCACCCAGTGCAACATGTGCGTTTTTAATACTTAATGAACAGCTGTGAAGCGATGCTGCGCTGCACAGAGAAACAAGTCGTGTCAGGCTGCGGTTACAAAGACGTGATAGTAGGAGGAATTCATTCTTGGTTCAGTCTTTTCACAGGATTTGTTGACAATAGGAAAAGTAAAGCGTAGCACCACTCTTATCCCATAAGGCCCGTGTCTAAGTCATCTGAGGTCGTGGCAGATATTTCACAGCCTGCAGAATGATTCTGCTTTCTATCTCTGTCACTTTCTCTGCATCTCCTCCTTTCTGCCCGTCTTCCATTTCACCCAGTCTGTCTCTGTTGGAGGAGCTGGACTGTAGTTGCAATGAGCTGGAGTCGTTGCCTCCCACCATCGGCTACCTGCACAGCCTGAGGACCTTCGCCGCCGACGAGAACTTCCTCTCAGAGCTGCCCCGGGAGGTAGGAAATCAGCACACACTATGGCTGCAATTGACGATAAGTCTATTATTGATTCATCTGTTGATCATTTACTCATTTGATTGATTAGCTGTGTGATCCAATCAGTGTCAGAAATTAGTGAAAAAATGTCCAAAATGTTTTGTTTGTTTAGGACCCAAAAATAGTCAGTATACTGCCATAGAAGACAAATAGAAACCAGAAAATATAGACCTGTTAGAAGCTTAAATCGGATAATATGGACATTTATTCTTAAAAAGTCACTTAAAATGAATCATTGATTATCAAAATAGTTTGAGATTAACGGTTGACAACTAATTGATCAGTAGACTAATCATCGCAGCTGATCACTGCAGTGCTGGCCTTGACATGATTTGGAACTGAAATTGTTGAGTAAACGGTTGTAATTGATCTATAAATTCACTCTTTCCGGCTTCCAAATTGCCCAAATGTCCTGGTTTTCTTTGCTTCTTACAACAGTCAGTTGAAGGTCTTTGGGATTTCTATTGTTGGTCAGACAAAAGAAGCAATTAGAGTGGTCACCTTGAGCTCTAGGACATGTTGACGGCTCCAGCTTTCAGCCCGGTCTCATTCTCGGGGTGTCAAATGCCGAACGTTTTGTCACGTCCGTCGGCGTCTCACACCGGCACGGAAGGTAACCTTTAGCTTTACCCTTTAGAGGACGCTCATCTAGGACACCGAGGTTCAACCAGAAGACTGGGTTTCGCCTCCCGTGTCAAACCAAGAACAGACATTCATTTTCCGAAATGGTTTTTCCTTCGTCCCCCACGCACACGCCGAAGGGGACTTTGTGCGTCCGTATGAGATGACAAAGTGCCGTCGGTATTTGATGATCTCGGCTGACAACATGTTGACATTTTATAGAGTAAACCCTTAATGGAGTGAGCTGCTCCCCTAACGTTCTTCGGTCTGTAATGTAGCATGCCTGACTGTAATGCGATCTGATGGCTCGTGTGTGCGTGCGTTTCAGATCGGTAACTGTAAGAACGTGACGGTGATGTCGCTGCGCTCCAACAAGCTGGAGTTCCTCCCTGATGAGATCGGACAGATGACCAAACTACGAGTCCTGAACCTTAGTGACAACAGGTACACACTCACACACACACTCACACACATGCATGCAACACTTTCTCAATGGCTGTTGTTGGTTCTGCTGCTGCACGGCCCGCAGTTGCCATGGCGACGTGCTCTGCAGGCTGTACAGTGCGTGGGCAGAAGAAACGTCTCTCTTTGCTCTCTCACCGCTTCCCCCCCTCCCTCCCTCTGTGTCTCTCTCTCTCTCTCTCTCTCTCAGGTTAAAGAATCTACCGTTTACCTTTACTAAGCTGAAGGACCTGGCAGCTCTCTGGCTTTCTGACAATCAGGTATCCGCGCTCGCTCTGCCAGAAACCGAACCTGCTCACGAGTATGCAGCACAAACACACGCCCACTGCCACCGTACTGTACATACATATTAGTCAGATCAGCAGGCCTTTACCTGAAACAGACGCACCAAAAGGGTTTCATTTCTAACTAAACATGATGTTATTTTGTCCTGTTTGTTATAAAAATCCTTCCTCTTTCATCATTTGTTCCCATCTTTCCTCTTTATTTGCCATTAATGGATCGACGCCTGCGAGCCAGTTCTGCACATGACATGCCCCACTCTCCACAATCATCTATTTAAACTGCAAAAATCTCCCATCTCTCCCTCTGCCTGTCAATGCCACCACCGCCCTGCATCAGTACTGCTGCACGTTCACCACAGCATCCACCCGTAAGCTCCGGCTGGGGGTGGGGGGTTCAGGATGTTCACTCGTCGCTCCCCAATATCTCTATGTAAACATATCTGCGGGGAGTGATGAGGTCGAAGCCTGGACGCCAAACTGTAATCGTGTTTTGCTGCGCTAGTGAACATTTCAGATGTGAGCTGTTTGCTTTCTGGGAGTGCTGTTGTTTCCTTATGTCCTCAGAAGACCTTTATTGTGAAACATCTGCAGGAAGTGTTGAGTTTTACTTACAGCAGCTTACTATCTAAAGGCCAAGGTAAAGAAGAGAGGGTCACGATACATGAAACAGTGTGAGACAAATACAAATAACGCTGTGCAGACAATACATTACGCTGAATTGAACACATCCAGCACTGTAGTACTGATGATTTCTTGTCCTCCCCCTTTTCCTCAGTCTTTATTTGGGACTGGCTGTTATAATTTGTTATTTCAGACCATTATAATCTCTTGATTAGGTGCTTTTTTAATCAGCTCTCTGCTCTTTCAAAATCAGCCTTTGTAATCAGAATGGAGAGTTTAATGGCTAAAACAGTGTGACGCTGTTGTATGTGCGACCACATATTGTTTTGCCATCACGTATGCTATTCTTATACAACACAAAAGCATTCTTCACGACACCTAAAGTCTAGTTTAAAGTTTATTTCAAGCTGTGAAAATAGATTTAAATCCAAGTCGCAGACACAAGATCCTTATTGACATGCTCAGAACGAGAGCAGATTTGAAATTGAAATGCAATTTGTGAAATGACTGCTCAGTCTTACATTAACATTTAAAATGGGAACTGATGTTTGCATACTCGGCAAGATTTAAACCCAAATTCAGTGGCTGAACCTCTCTCTGAACATGTAAGCTCTATAAATGTTGAATAACTCTCCGTACAGTGCGGAAGGGATTTATGAGTTGATTTCTTTAGTTTCTCTACCAAAACAGAAAGCGAACATGTTGAATGAAAGGGTTTTAACTTTCTGTGTGATAACATTCATTATCCCATCACATTACCATTTAAATAGATATTAAGCAGTGTTTTTGAACACGCAAATGAAACAGACGACTCATTTGACTCACCGATAGTAGATGGGGAAATTCAATTTGTGTTACGAAATGTAAAGTGGGAGACAGTGTCGCCCCCCCCCCCCTCTTTTGACATTCTGTTTTGTTGTTGGTAAAAATTAATTTGCAAATTCCTTGCCGGTGATTCTCATGCATACTTCCGTCCCGTCAGTCAGGCGGGTTTTGTTTAAAGCAAAGGTCTTTGTCTGATGAATAAACCATCAGATATTCTAATAGCCAATCAGCAAACAGCGTGGCTTATTGTTTTCAAGAGGCAGGATTAGGTTTCGATCAGGAAAAAGGGGAACAAATGTGTTTGGTGAAACGTCCGCACGAGAATACTAATCTGAACGTGTGCTTTGTGTGTGTTTGCAGTCCAAGGCTCTGATCCCGCTGCAGACAGAAGCCCACCCTGAAACCAAACAGAAGGTTTTGACCAACTACATGTTTCCTCAGCAACCGCGACACGATGAGGGTACAAACTGTGTGTGTTTGTGTGTGTGTACGCGTGTGCGTGCAGTGTGTAGTTTAAGGACATTTAAAGAGGCTAACTGGGTGCGTCAAGCATGTCTGACAATCAGCAGACTTTCTGTATGATGGCAGTTTTAACCCTGTCCTTGATGTGTGTTTGCGTGTGTGTGTGTGTGTGTGTGTGTGCAGATTACCAGTCGGACAGTGACAGCTTTAATCCTACTCTGTGGGAGGAGCAGAGACAGCAGAGGATGACCGTGGCCTTTGACTTTGAGGACAAGAAAGAAGAGGAAGACAACTCTGGGAAGGTCAAGGTTAGCTCTTCCTCTCTGTTACAGTCCGTCTTGTCCGTCCTGTCTGTCTGTCTGTCTGTCTGTCTGTCTGTCAGGAGGGTTCATGTAAAGCAACCAGTCTTTCTATTCAAGTTTTGCAAAGACAGTGTGTACCGACTGGTCGCTGGACCGCCTCCAACTCTTGAATTAGCATGTAATTCTACGTTCTAATAATCGGAGGGGGCAACACAAGCGTTCATACTGTACCAATGCTTGCTCTCATTATTTACTTAGTATATACTCTGCTATTGCTATAATTATGAGTCTAAGGATAGACAAGGAAATCCCCGCCTCCAAGATCTCCAAAGTCAACTTGACAAGTGTCTTGAGCCGGAGTGCCCAGTAAGAAAAGGTCTAACTTCTGCTAGTCGATGGCCCGAGCACATACGGACCACACATTTCTGCGTGTGGAGCACAAATGTTACCTCGCCATGATGGTTTTATGCTTGCTGATTCTACTATGTGTGCTCCTAACGCACGTGTGTGTCTGATGTTTTTGTGTGTGTAATGTGAGACTCATTAAACACCATCAAGAAGCTCCATATCTCTCAGTGCACCACACGCAACGTCTCCTTTGACTTAAAGGGATATTCCGGTGTAAATTTAATCCATGGTCTAACACACCTTGACACCGAGTAAGACTCCCCCTCGAGAGGTCAAGTTTGCTGACCGCTAGCTTAGCTAGTTTTAGCAACCTCAGAAAAGACCACACGAAAACAATACACTGCCGCTTATGCCTCCATTTAGAAACCGCCATCAAAAAGCCACAATTAATGGTCAGAACAGCACCAAACTTCAGCAACAGTACATGTACAGTCCCAGCACACAGTACGAAGCATCAGACATCTGCTAGCTTAGCCGGATTTGTATTGAAAACACAGCACAACTCACCCTCTCCTCCAGCAGCCTGCTCTGTTGTGGGGAAGCCCTGACGAGTCGATTACCGAGTGCAGTAGATTTCCGCAGCTCAAGGATGAAAATGTATGATTATTACTCCATTACTTCCGTTCTTTTCCCTGCCAGCTCTCGGTAATAAGTACTGAGCATTCCATGGAGTAATAATCAGTGGTTTTCAGTGGCGAGTGGTGAGTTGTGTTGTCTTTTCAAGACAAATACGGCTAAGCTAGCAGATGTTTGATGCTTCGTACTGTGTGCTGGGACTGTACATGTACTGTTGCTGAAGTTTGGTGGTGTTCTCACCATTAATTGGGCTATGAGTGGCTTTTTGATGGCGGTTTCTAATTGGAGGCGTAAGCGGCAGTGTATTGTTTTTGTGCGGTATTTTCTGAGGTTGCTAAAACTAGCTAAGCTAGCGGTCAGCAAACTTGACCTCTCGAGGGGAGTCTTACTCAGTGTCAAGGTGTGTTAGACCATGGATTAAATTTACACCGGAATATCCCTTTAAAAGAGAAAACAACGAAGCATTCGAACGTAGGCTACAGATTTGGACGTTGTTTAACTATGCAAATAATAAAAACTGTGAGGCTTTGTAGCTTTTCGTCCAGCCCCGAAGCAGACACACTTTATGTCACATTCTTACTCACCTCTGCTCAGTCTAACACTCACCCATTTCCAATTTTTTTGCGTGCAGGTGGAGATAAACCTAAAGCGCTACCCAACACCCTACCCCGAGGACCTTAAGAACATGGTCAAGTCGGTGCAGAGCCTCGTGGGTAAAAGCGTACACGCCGGACACCCGCAGCTCCACCAACACCAACATCAACACCAACACCAACACCAACACCAACTCCAACACCAGCACCAGCATCAGCACCAGCACCAGCACCAGCTGAGCACAGGCACTGCCACCTCGGCAGGAACCAACATGGAACACTCGCACCTCAGCAAAGAACAGTACGAGCCACCGTGGCCGCTGCCCCCCAAAGAGGTAGGAAGCACACGCTCTCAGACGCACATGTAACATAGATGACATAGTAACGTGAACATGAGCTGTAGTGAGTTGTGAGTTGCAACAGTGGATTGGCATCTGTGGTCATAGAGGTGTAAGACAGGCGGTGTGTCGTGTGTTTTCTAGGTGACAGACAGAGAGATGCAGGACTTCTCTCAGAATCAGCTAATGGATCAGGGATCAATGCATAACTCTGGCATCGACATTCCCAAGAGGAAGGACAAAGAGGACCTGACAGAGAGCTCTGAGGTTGTCACATAGCGTACTGTACACACACACACACACGCACGCACGCACGCACGCACAAACACCAACACACGCATCGTACTTTGATGTGTTTCGCTTGTTGCAAGACAGTTCCCCGATTTCAATTTACCTTCCGCAGTCAAAGCCGATCAAATTACACCCACGCCTGACGGGAAAACAGCTTTGCATTGTGCGAGGGTTCCTCCTCGAAACTTTTGTCTGCTAGCAAACAAAAGAAGCGTTTCTAAAAGGCTGCTGCGTGGCGGTAAAGAATCCAGACCTACGTTTTTTATAAAGCTGCCCGACCAGAAAAACTGATCCTATAAAAAGACAAAAGTGGATACAGTCAACATCAGACGTGAGGCATCAGCGGGAATCATGGGAAAGGGCTTTGTGACATAACTCACAGTTGCTAATTTGGTGAGCCAGTCTGTAGAGGTTGGAGCTACGAAGGGCCCGAGTAAGGCCTGGTTTTGTTTGTTCGGTTTAATCATGATCTTACGTGGTGATTTGATCAGAGAGTCGTTCATATTCAAAGTATTTCACTTCTGGCCATTTAGCTGGATCACTCTCTGGTGGTTGACACGCTGAAATCCAACGTTTTTAGCTAGCGCCAGGCAATTTGTTAGCGTTTTAGCAGCTTGGTTGCATCTCATGACGCTCACAGTTTTCCCCTCTGGTGGGTGTAGTATGACGTGTTGCACTCTGTCTCTACTTATGTTTATTCATGTTTCTGTTATTGTGATTTTTTTTTTTACAGTTATCTGGCTAATAATTAAGTGTAAAAAAAGACATTTGTGAAGATGATTTGATTCTTCTTCTTCCCTGTCTTTGCTGGCACTTTGCTGCGTTTCTTGGTGTATTACCTCCACCTGTAGGTCGGGTCGGTAGGTGGAATAGTGTGACAGTATTGGCAGGACTGTATATCTATATTTAGATATACCAGCAACTGTGAAATACTTGCCATATTACTGTTTATTTGATGCAGACTAGTCTTACATTTTTCAAATTTAGAGTAAATCTGTTATATTCTTGACAACTTTTAAAAATGTAGGTGATTCTTGCTCCTGCTTATTTTTGCCTCATGTCAAGTCTGTCACGCTGAGCTGCCGTTACCTGATGTGAACCTGTGGTTCTTTGTCTCTCCACAGGACTCGATGGGCGGCTCTCCCAACGACATCCGTATCTCCGACATGAGGCCCACCCTGGTGGAGCCACCTATGTACAAACCAAAGGTGGTGCTTCTGGGGAAGGACAAGAAAGGTACTGTTTGATTACAGTGTGTACAGAGAGACGGAGACAAACGGAAGGAAAAGAGGCTCATACATGCAGACACGTGTGCGCGCATACACACATTTAATGTGGTCTGTTGTAAAAGCGCTCCGGGGCATGTTGTAATAGTGTCCACTAATTAGTCATGGTGGTAAGCCGATTAATTTCAGCACATAACAGACAGAAGGAGGGAATACCATAAACCTCTCTAGTGAATCTAGATTCTAGTCGTCAAGTCTCAAGCTTTTAGCTTCGACCCTTTTTACTGATTTTGCCCAGGAGGCCTCAGTTTCATCAGACTAAAGGCAAGTCATTTTTATTAATGAGCCCAAAGCTCATTTTTCTGCCCTATCAAACTTCTAAAATAATCGAACGCCTTGATCCCATTTACTGAACAAAACAAATGAGTGTCTCCTCTCCGTGACGGACTCTGCGTTAATAACTAAAACTCAAACAACCGTCTGTCTCCATGAGTGTAAATATTTAATGGACGATCTCATGGCAAAGTTATTAAGAAGCTGTCTTTAATTTGTTTTGTCAAGATCTTAACACATTGGACTCGTCGCCCTGCAGGTTTGATGTTATTGGTATTTTTTTCCTGCAACTGTTGTCTTTGTTTTCTCCTTTCCAAACGAGGTTCTGATTCCAGTTGGACAGTAGGTTTAAATAAAGATTTTTAAAAAACTTTTAAACCCATCTTTTATAACCAGGCCATGTGTTGCGTCAGTGCAGTGGACTCAATAACGTCCAGACATATAATGAGAGCACTACAGCAATCTGGGTTAAGGAAGAGATGATAAGATTCAGAAAGAAAAGAGATCCTTGTACCTCTCATCATGCGTGAGACAGTGTACAGGCTTCACTGAAAGTCAGCCAAAACATCGGGGTGGACACACTGATTCAGTTGAAGCTTTACAATCTTTGACATAGTTAAAAGTCTATCGTATTTTTCTTCTTCTTCCCTGTGCTGCTCTTTATCCGTCTAGATTGTTTTGGTGTTAGTTGCAGAGTTTTGGAGACACCGCCCATTGTAGTCTGCCTTCTTTCAAATGCAATGGAACTAGATGGCACTTATCCTGCAGTGCTCAAAGCACCACGATAATACTTTTAAAACCTCAATAAGGTACAAGGTAAATGTATTGTTTGTTTTTAGAACACAAGGGTTTGGGTCGTTTGTGCTACAGCCATGTCTATTTCCAGAAATCATGACCTGGTTACTGCAGATCATCATCAGACCTCGTTGTGAGCAGTATCAGGTAGAAACTACCGAACGACCTATCACTGCACAGAAAGAAATGGGCGTCTGCTCATGGACAAGAGGCTAACTGAGCTAACTAATCTAGCTAACGCTACAGCTCGGCTGCACCGACAGCGTTAATGTTTATATGCTGCACCGTCACGAGCGACAAGCCTCTCGTCCATGAGTAGACGCGTGCTTTCTTCTGTGTGGTGACACAGTTGTCGGGTGTAGTTAAGTGGAAGGAAAATAGTTCCTGCGTGAAACTGCTCACAACAATGTCATGATTTCTGTAAAGAGACACGGCTGGTGAGCTTTTCAAATGCATTGTTTTGGAGCTTTTTGCCGAGTGCCATCTAGTTCCATCATTTTCTGGAGAAGGCAGACATCTATGTGGTTGACATCTCCAAAAGTCAGCTTACTGCAAACAGTCTAAATGGATAAATAACACAACAGGTGAGAGGATTTTGATATTGGGGCAACTTTTAAACACAAAACCATTCAGATGTTGAGTATGATTGAATTCAAGTTTTCACTCAAACTGAAATTAGCCGTGTCCGTCCGTTCTTTGGAGACGTCCACAGAAATAATTCAGAAACCAATGAGCTGTTTACAAAAACTACTGTCAGCGTGGTTTTAAATGTGTGTGTTGGGCTGTCTGAACGTATTCTTAGATCTCTACCAGCCCAAGCGGTGTCTCTCGTGTTGTGACAAAGAGGATATCAGATATGATCAAACGCGGGGTGATTTCTCCAGACGCGGCAAAGACACTTAAGCACTCGTAAAAAAGGAGGGCTATCGGAGAGAGAAGAGAAGAGGATGTGACATTCCCGCTGAACAGAGCTGTCTGTCTCTCTCTCTCTCATCTGCCTCCGTCCAGAGTCGACAGATGAGGAGGTAGATAAGCTCCACTGCCTCAACCACAGCGGCTCCTCAGCCACCTACTCCGACTACTCTCCCTCGCAGGGCTCCTCCGGCTCCTCCAACCCGCCCGCCAACGCACACTCCCACGCGCACTCTCACGCACATCAGCACGCCCCCGCCCTGCCGGCCCCCGCCAAGGACCAGGCCCCTCAGACGCACTGGACCAACAGGTACGCTTCACGTCCAATTTCATCACCGTCCCTCCCTTCTTCTCTTTCCATCCTTCAATCTCCTCCATCTATCACCCATCTATCCAATCACTCAGTCCATCCGTCCTCTCCTCCCTCCATCTTTCCGTGTCTCTCTCTCGTCTCTCTGCTCGCTCAGTCAAGGTCAGGGAGACTCATTAGGATGCTGCAGACTTGTGTTCAGGATTCTCTCTCTCTTCCCCCTCCCTCAGCGCTCTTCTCCTTCGCTGTCCGGTCCAGTTTTCAGCGCTATCTAGAGGATTTCGTTACGCCAACACGAGAAAGGAAGCAGAGACGCTTGGTCACTTCTGCTGAAGTTGTTGCCCTGATTGCAGCGATAAAGTCTGACCATTTTGGAATGAAAAAATAGCATCCAAAACTAATATTAAAGAGAGTTTTGATGCCGTTTTGAGTTCTATTCAGAAATGTTGCAGCCATAGACAACAACAAACATCTCAACCTAAACTGCATGCTGTATTTATGACATTTTCAATATAGCCTCAGGGATGCTGAAGACTGGAGCCTGGAGCTAGTAACGATACGAGAGAGGTTTTTTTTTACATCAACACATGACATAAACATACACTTTTGGTAAGAATCACTTCAATTTGTTTAGTTGTTTCTTGTCATTGTGACCTAAAGGTGCAGGACAAGGATAACGGTTGAAAACTGAACTTGGTTAAACTGTCTCTGACGACCGGGAACATGGCTTTGGCATTTTCCTCTTACTCAATTGCTGATGCATTAATCAATACAATAAATCTGTAATAAGCGGGTCCTGATTACTGTCTGATTTATCAATCCAGCTCTAATTGTCAGCGTCTGTGCAGCTTGATGTGTCAACATCCATTCAAAGTAAAAGGTGCCTGCTGCATTACTGGCTGGGAAATGGCACATTTTACCCGTAGAGACCCACCACAGGTACAAAATAATTTTGGGGGATGGTCAGGTGATCTTTAGAGGAGGGATATCAGGTGAAAAGTACATGCTACATTTAAGTGGTGGGTTAATTTGAGATGCAGCTCAGCACAGTGTGTGTAGTGTCATACAGATTTTTAAAATCTGCAATAAAACTGTATTTTGGGAAAATGCCTACTCAATGTTTAAAGTGTATGGGCTAAGAACATTTTAATGAAAGCATCTGATGGCCATTCCCATGCTCAATTGTGTCTCATAAGTTGAAAATGGCAGAACATTCATCCAATGATGCCACTATGGTCATGCAAGCTTAAAATTGAGTGTGCCACAGGCTCTGTCCCACTGGTCTCTTATCACTGCATTGGTAAAATTCTCCATTCATGTTCCTGCAAGTATACAACCGTGAAAATGTGTGAAGGTTGATACAGTCCTCATTACAGAACCAAAATGTAAGATATATGTTCACTTTAGCCCCTCGACTGTATGGCTTGTACCATACTAGTTGTTTGTTCTGAGTCCTCTGTTCCTACACAAACAGTAACTGAACGGTAACTCTTTCCATCGCCCCACCAATAGTACATATGTGACAACGTTAAAAACTCACTTCTTGTCCTGATTCTTCCTGTGCCGTTCCTCTCTCCACTGAGCCCCTGCGGGTGAAAGCTGGCTTTGGTATTTTTTGACATTAAAGTTGTCATTTCACATGCCCTGGGGTGATGTACAGATCACAATCTGTGTACTTGTGAAACATGTGGTATTTGCAAACTGCAAGTGCCAGTGAAGGAGGGTTGAAGGCATTAATATTTTCTGTTCAAGGCTGCTCTCAGAAACATTAATTACAACACGCATGGTTGTTGGCCAAATTGATCTTTCAGAGAGACATCAGAGAGAGGGGGAGACGAAGTTACGCTGTTCCCAGTGCCCACTGGCTCTGATTAAATATACAGCACATAATAATGTAATATGGCAGTCCAGTATAATTCATTTTATTATTTGCCACAGTATAATTTTTGTTTAATATGTTGTGTCTTTGTAGACTGGCTCAGTCATTCCCCAAACCCATTGACTCCAAGCCCCTGCTATCTCAGAGAGAAACCCCTCCATCAGGAACCCTGCAGCAGCGCGGAGATCGGCGTCCACTGAGCGAGCCCTTTCGATTGGTCCGAGGCCCCTCACTATGACAACACGGGGTTCGACGCAGAGGAGTCTCCTCTGGATGCTCCGTCCGGTGGAAGTCAGGGAAACCCACCGCTGGGCTCCAAACCCCGCAGCCAGTCGACGCACGGCCGCCGCCCCCTCCTCAGGCAAGAGCGAATCGTGGGAGTCCCTCTGGAGCTGGACACCCAGACGCTCCCCTTCCACGGCAACCAACGCTCCACTCCGGACAACGACCCGCAGTCCGGACCCTCGTCTCAGAATCCTTGGCAGAACTGGACCAGAACCCCCAGCCCACTGGAGGACCGAACTGCTTTTCCCTCCAAACTGGACATGACGCCCTCCTCCAGCCCCAACCCTGACCGCAAGGACATAGACTCAAGGTAACTGACTGGAGCTCCAACAGTCCCACGTGTGTTTATGTGGAAGACTTCATGACCCCCAGGGTTTGGATGTTTTTTATTTCAGCCAATGATTATGGCAGCATTTGTACCCTTCTTCGTCTGGTTAATGGTGCAGTATTTTGATGAGTCTATCCATTATGTTCTTGGGTTAATATAGTTAATTGCCGAGGACTAGTGCTCCATACCTAAAGCTTTCCAGCTTTGTCTTATTCCACTCTCAAGTAATCCTGAAGCATCAGCTGATTAATCAACATATGATAGATTAAACATTTATGCTTGTTAAAGAGCAATAATGCCAAACAATTTGCTGGGTCCTGCCTCTCAAAATTCAACCATTTAATCTTTCAATAATTGTTGAATCCCTTACGCTTCTGTAATTTCTTCAGCATTGTCATTCTGTGAGTAGTGTAACTGCAGTATTATAAACCAGATAATCCACAGTCGAATAAAAACCTGAAATCATCCCAGCATGTGATTTATGTGCAGAAATCTTTGCCGAAGCTGCTGGACCCCTTCTTCGTTTGTGACTAGGCCTGTATTTTTGTTGGACGATGTGTTTTCTCCAAAAAAGTTGCGCCAACCTATGTCAACTTGTTTATCATGACGGGCTGAATTCAGATGTCATTATTACTAAATGTGACCTGGTTCCAGACCTCTGAATAGCCACCCACATTTTGTCAGCCGTTCAAATAGACTGACTAATAGAGTGGAAATTAAATGACTACTTATTAGGCCACTGTTTCCATGGTCCCGTCTTCTGCTTCAACTGTTAACCCTCACACTGCTCTAGTTCAGCTCATTCTTCGGGCTCGTATTAGCTTAACACTCTGACCATCCCATGTTTTTTGCTCCAAGAATGGAGCAAGGTGCAGGGCCTTTACCCGGCAGCTGGACGTATCACAACAATCAGGGGGACCAGAACAGGAAGGATCAGTTAACCGTCAGCGGGGGCAACAAGGTGACGGTGGTGATGAGTAAAAGCTCAGACCGCCTGTCCCCCATGATGAGGGAGACGAGATCCAAGTTCAAGAAGTCGCAGAGCATCGATGAGATTGACATCGGCTCCTACAAGGTTTACAGGTGGGTTTAGCCTGGTTGTGATGTTTCTTTAGAACAAAAGGAGTACCAAGGAGTCACCCAGTAGGTCACGTTGTGGCTGATTTCTCTCACCGGTCTCGCTACAGTATCCCCATGGACAGCTACAGTTCGTCCATCGAGCAGCAGACGAGCTTGGATCGTCCAGAGTTGCCGGGTTCCATGGAGCAGACCAGCATGTCCCGGTCACAGTCTGCCCCCATGTTAGACGACGAACTGGGCTTCCCGGGACACGGACACGGACACGGCAACCAGAACCAGCAGAACCAAAAACCCGCCATCCCACATAAGGCATACCACTTCGACCACAACTACAACCCCCAGGTTAGTAGCTTTTCTTGGCCACTCCAAGGTGGTAACAGGCAACTGGTTTTAAAGCCTGAACCCACCTGTAGTGGGTTTTGTATAACAACAAGGCCACAGCGCCTCCTATGGACTAACCTGTAACTGTTCTGACCGATCAGGTGACCATGGACCGTCGGGTCCCTCCCCCCTTCCCCAACACACCGGACTATGTCAACCACTCATCGAAGGCCTTGGAGTACATCAGTCAACCGGGGAAGACATTACCCAAGGAGCTGGTGAGCCCTCGGTATCGCGCATATCCGCCGCTGGAGATGTTTTCTTTCCCCCAATCGCCAATCAACCAGGACGGTCCGTCCAACCAGCAGCAGCAGCCGATCCCGTCGCAGCGCTCGAGGCCAGGGTTCTTGAGGAGAGCGGATTCGTTGGTGAGCTCCACAGAGCTCGCTTTGTTCCGCAGGGTCCATGAAGCCCAGCAGGAGGCGCTGCAGGAAGCTCAGTACAGACAGCAGGTAGGAGATCTGTTCTCTGCAAAATGATCTTTATTTTTGTATCTGTGTGTTAAAGTTGTGAGGCCAGGACTGAGTACAAAAATACTCCTGATAATGCTTCTCTGCTTTTGTCTTTAGACGGCATATTAATTGTCACATGCACCAATCTATCATTTACCCTCTGTTGTGTCACTGTGTGTCTGATGGCACTCTCCTCCCCTCAGGCGGACCCCCCTCTCTACAGTCGGGCTCTCGCCTACTCCACCCCCATGGAGCACTCTGCTGTCACCAACATGGCCGACAGTCAGAGCCAGATGCTGCACAACAAGAGAAACGGTCGCTATGATGACGACTACCCCACCTACCAGGAACAGAAGAAGCCAATGATTGGTTATCCGACCAAGAGCTTGACTCAGCGCCGCCCCCTGTCTGCCAGGAGCTACAGTACTGAGACCTACGGAGCATCTCAGGTAGACCGTCTGTCTATACAGTTAAAAACACTAAAATACTTTAGTACTTGTACTTGTTTGGTACATTTTTGAAGGTACTGCCTACTTTGTCATAAAAGTATTAGTACTGTATGTAAATGATTGTGTGGAAGTATTTTAATTCATCCATATTCTACCGAGTACTGGGGTCCAGCTCATTGTAGCTGCAGACTGAGCAGAGTGGTGCAGGTGTCCTTTGCCTCTGCCATATCCCCAGGTCCCAAGGCATTCCCGTGTCCATAAATAATCCCTTCAGCATGTTCTGGGTTTGCCTCAAGTCAGACTTTCCAAAAATAGCCACAGAGAGGTGTCCCGGGAGCATACTGATCAGACTCGCACAGCACCTCATCTGGCTCCTTCAGCATGGAGGAAACTATGAGCTCATGACTCAAGTCTTAGCCTTAACATCTTTAGCCAAAGCACAAGGACAGAAGTGAAGGTTGGAACATACAGTACCTGCTCTGTAGAAAGCGTCACCTTTACGTCTCCCCCATGATGGTCTAGAATAGTGTCTGTATAACTGCAGTCTTTGTGCTCATCTGCCTGGAAGTCTCATTTAACTCCTACGACACCACAGGATACTTAGAATTACAACACTGTCATTACTGCTCTATACTAGCCACATCAGATTGGCTCTAGGAATGGCAGTTTCTGGCAGTTGTTCTGTTCTACCAGGTATATTGCCCTACAAACGACATTCCCATCTACCTCAGCTGTACTTTATCTTAGTGCTAATTTGTAAATGTGAATGTGAACAATGCTGTTTTCTTTTTTTTTTCTTTCTGTTTTTTTGAGAAGATCTACTCATTTGTGTTGGTTGTCATTTGGTTATCTGGTTGTCTTCATGATGTTGGTAGTGATGGAAACATGAACAAAAGTTGTTTTCGGACATGTGAACAATCATCCGGTGCTGTTCATGTTGATTTTGATGAATACAGATTACACAGAAGAGGGTTTCTTTGTTCCCACTTGACTTTTTTGCCCCTTTGGAGCAGTGAAAACAAACTGTAGACACGAAAATCAGACATTCTATTACAGTATTAAGTTGTCAGGACAAACATATTAGCAAACAGTTGCCTTATTACAGATCTAATACATATTGAACAACACCGACTTTCCCTTGAAAATTTGTTTTCTGGTCATCTAGAGGAGTGAAAATCAAAGAATCAGTCATAATCAACATTTCTAGCTGATAAATGCTTTACTACTTTCTCCAGCTCCTCCAAACTTTGTGTGTTCATATTACATTACTGTATCAGAGCAGGCGGACCTAAACATTTGGGTTTCGGGCCCTAAAACCAAAACAATAAAATGAAAGATGCTGAAAAGCTCCGTGGACTTAAAGGGAACTGCAAAATTGGTGCTAATTCTCATTGGGTTGGTCACTACTAGCAACCCTTTTCAGATCAGTGCAGCTTTCAATAAAATCATTGTATCGCTATCAAGTCCTTATCATATTTATAAGATCATTTCGTCCTCAGGCCCGTCCAGTGTCAGCCCGTCCTACCATGGCTGCCCTGCTGGAGAAGATGCCCCCTGACTACACTCTGGCAACCTGCCCCGAGAAACCGTCCGATGACACCATCAAAGTAAGACCTGTCGTACCACAGAAACCTGAAGACATCACCTCCAGGATGCCTGCCGACTGGAGGCAACAGCTACTCAGGCACATAGAGGCCAAGCGATTGGACAGGGTATGTCAGTGCAATACAGACACACTTGAGAAGGAGTCCCACACACCAACACACCGACACACAGCATTCGGAAAGGCCCTCCCTGTCTGTATCTGTGTAAGTCTGTGTTGTAAGGTTGAGCAGATATGTGTCCGGCTGCATGTGTGTCCCATCCACACTGTCGCTCTGTCAGCCTGACCGACTGCGCACTCACGATGATATTTGCCGAGGAAATCACCCGTCCTTAAATATAATTCAACAAAATTGAGTGAAAAGTCATCCTGGATAATTCTAGTGGAATGTTTAATGCAGCTACTGATGTAGGAAAGAGTTGAATCTTAAAAGGAATAGTTTAATTTCAGGAGGTCGACAGGTTAGACGTCATTCTGGTATATTTAAACCTGACCTAAAATGACTTCAGTTACAAAAGGTTTTTGGTTTTGGTCCACCAGCTGCAATGTAATCCTTGGAGTCCGTCAGTATGTCCACTGATGCATATCTGATAACATTTTGGAAAGGATCCCTCGACCTTTTTGGGAAATAGTAAGATCCTATTTGTTGTGTGACTTTGGTCACAAACTAAAAAACAAACCAACAGATTGAGGCGGCGATGGACCAGCAACTCCCTGTGAGGTTAATATACTGGTTTTGTCAATGGAGTCTGGTTGCTTTGAGCAGAGCGATATAAAGTTTGTTTTCGGTGAAACAAAAAAGGATTGTACTTTTTAAAAACATTGCGATTACGACTTAACTTGGCAGAAAGAGGACTTAAAAACTGCAACCCTTCAGCGAAGTTAAAAAAAACAAACTGCCGGCATGATTAAAGCTCCCTGACCCACTTGCTGTACAAATCTGTACAAAACCCAAACTGTGTAACATCCTCACATTAGCAATAAGACACTTTCCCAGTGAAGAAGTAGTTCCATTGAATAACCCCTGCAGGAGCACGAGTTGCTGTTTTTACCCTTAGGTGCTTTACACAGATTACACAAACAAGATACAGCACATTAATTAGGGAGCTTTAGAGGCGCTCACAGGCATACTATTCAAACTTTGGACGGAGCCAGGCTAGCTGTTTCCTGTCTTTTATGTCTCCCGGCCCAAGCATTGTATTCACCGTGCAGACGTGAGAGTGCTATCAATCCTCTCATCTGACTCTCAGCGAGAAAGTGAAGACGCATCATTTCCAAAATGTGAAACTTATTCTTTAATCAGAAAAGGAGCCTCGACAGACACTCAGAGGTAGTCGAGCGGAAACAAAGTTTAAAAAAAGAAAAAAAAGAAGCAGAATTGTAATTTTCTGGTCATACGGTGGTATGACCCTCCTAGTCTGTCACATGACGCAAACATGGCTGCCTTGTCAGATCAAATCAGAACACACGATGTTGACGTTTTAAAACCCTGTAGTTGTCAGTTTTCAGTCAGGGATCGGACTAATGTTTGTTTCCACACACACACAACTAACTGAAAGGCTCACACACTGATAGAATGAACTGATCCACCAGTTGTTGCTTGTATGACACAATGTTGTGTGTATTGACCGTTCACGAGCTAACATTTCTCTGTGCTTTCAGCAACTCTGCACTGTTGTTGTTGTTGTTGTTGTTGTTGTTTTATCTGTGTTATTGATGTTTGTTTATCTGTTTGTGGAGCTCACAGTGTGTTGTCAAAACCGCTGCCGGCCCCGCTGTGTAGGCTCCGCCCCCCCCCCCCCTTCCCCTCTACATTCACCCATGTCATGTGATGTTGTCTTCTCCAATCAGAGTGGTGTCCTAAAGCACAACACGCTCACGCTGGGCATGCTCTGTCAGGGCGGGGGTCACGGCCAGGGGCGCAGCAGCACTTTGAACTTTAACCTTTACAATAACACTAAGCATGAGCCCCCTGCTGGCCGCTGGCTGCCACTACCTCCTCCTCCGTCTGCTAACGCTGTGAGTATCCCTGTGAGAACAATGAACCCTGGTACTGCTGTTATTACTGCACACATAGGTAATTATAGAGCATAGCTGCCACTGCCTCTTCACCCAACTGCAGCAACCATGAACTATTATTTAACCTTGTGCCATTATTGCTATTCTAATTCAGATGAACTTGGTATGATACTCTTTAGTTTGACTGAGCCTGACTAAAAGCCACTTGAATCTGTATGGCATCAAATCATCAAATTCTGGCGATGGAATGGTATTTCAATCGTAGGAAGCCTGTGAATATTCTCATTCATCCACCAGGTCATAGTTATCTCAAGGAAATTGAATCGAATGCAACTGGATTTGGTTTTTGTCTTGAAGACGTTTCACCTCTCATCCAAGAGGCTTCATCAGTTCCTGCTCGCTTGACTAGGCTGGGACTAGTCCAACTAGCCGGTGTGGAGGTCCAGCTATTTAACCTCTCAGGAGGCGGTCACAAGGCCACTGATGCCTATGGGTCGTATGTGCTCCATTATTGCCAACGACAGTCGTTAGTATGGTCGTTGGGGATGGTGGAAAGTTGGTTTCGACTTCGTTAGTGCTCTATTGTGTTGTAACGACAGTCGTTGGAGTCACATGAGGCCCTTTGTGCACAGCCATTGTTCTTAGAGGCTAAGTTGTTGAATCTCCTGGGAAGACATGTCTTCTGTCTAGTTGGACTAGTCCCAGCCTAGTCAAACGAGCAGGAACTGATGAAGCCTCTTGGATGAGAGGTGAAATGTCTTCAAGACAAAAACCAAATCCAGTTGCATTCGATTCAATTTCCTTGAGATATTTCAATTGTAAAACACTCTCCACCTTTCGAGGTTATCCAAACAACAGACACTGACACTTGTCTTCACCGTCCTAACTGTATTATGCCAATCTGAAGGCAGATCTTTGTTATCCGACACATGGAGCTGTGTCAGCATTCAACGGTTTTAGGGGCTTGCCATGGGGTCAGCTTACTTTGTTTTTATTAAAGATTAACTTAAATTATCCAACCATGTTCAAACCTAGAGAAATCCACAGGTACACCCAAAGTAACAGTGCCTTTCATTTGGTTGCCTGGTGCTACTTCCAACATATGGAAGTCGGAGAACAAGACTGAACTTAATGTGAATACAACTTTAAAACATTACCTCGACTGTGAACATTTATCGCTTAGTCGCATCAGATAGATTTGTATCAGCAGTGGTGTTCACCATCAGCGAAGCAAGTCTCACTGCGCGATCGTTTGTGTCTATTTCCGTTACTCGTGCAGTGTTAATTTGCCCCATAGAGCAGGATCGATTTACTATACATTAGCCGCGAGCTAACGAGCTACGGCACACACACCGCGGGTGTGTCTGTGTGTTTACATTATAAGTCAACCCTCACTAAACTCAGCACTCACCTCTGGTTCTCTGTCTTCTTCTCCCCCTGTCCTCTTTGTAACATTACATTCATGAAGTATAGTTAACTTCCTTTCAGCAGCTGGCCGGCTCTGAGTAGCTGCAGCGGCTCAGCCTCCCGCACACAACGCTGTGCAACTTTTTTAATGCAGAGATTACATACTGTGAGTTGGATTATAAAGGTTTTTACCACATGCCACTCAGGTGGGAACACTTTTAAAGGCACTTGTAACTAGTAGCTAATGACATTTTTAGTTTGATTGTTGTTTGTTCATCAGCTGCATCAGACCTTATCAACAGGTGGTAACATTGCACGACATATTACTTTACTTCACCATCTATTTTTTTAGGATGTTATAGCCCTACAGAATGGATACTTAATGCTGCAGTAAGCACTTCTGGAGATAGATAGTCGATTACTGAGTCTCATATAACGATTTCGGTTCCCGACCCAAGTTGGTGACTTGGGTCGGCCACCTTTAAAACAACAGAAGCTCTCGTAACATTCATTTAAATCTGCCTGAAGCTCAGGCAGGCCAGCTCAGGTTGAAACATTGGATTAATGAATGTAAGTTACAGTGAATTGTCAGTAATGGTCACTCGTTCTCTCTCCGTCTCTCTCTCTCTCTCAGACCCCCTCTCAACAGGCTGCCATGCTGGATAATGACCAGGAGGGGTTGTCAGGGAGCAACCAGTGGGCTCCCTACTCCCTCGGCAGGAGGGACGTCCCACCTGACAATCTCATGAAAAAGGTAGTAGTGATTTACTGAGCAGTGAACCATTTCATCTTAGTTATGCTTTGTTTAATTCCGCCTATTTTACGCTAACGATCAGTGTAGTGTCCTATTAATTGGACAGGATTAAGCATCACAGAGTCTCATTTCGCAGTAGATCTGTGAAAGTAGTCTATAAATGTTTCCATAATTGGGTACCTTGAGGCTTTGAACTAAGCAAGGAAATCGTCTCCAGTTCTTTAAAATGCAAATAAATAAGCATCTCTCGTGTACATTCCTCTGGATGTAAGCGCGTCTCACGTGCCCCTGCCCTCCTCTGTCCACAGAATGCCCACCCCCACAACCCCTCCCACCAATCACACAACACGCACATGATCGTCACCTCCTCTACCTCCTCCTCGTCCACCACGCCTCATCGTGTGGTCGGGCAGCAGGTCTACGACGGCATGATGAACAAAGGGGGCCAGTACCAGCCGGGGATGCCCCTGTCAGTGGTTCCCTCTGGGGGACAGTACCAAGGCAACATGTCTCAAGGTAAGTGCTGTTAAAATTCAAATATGGTTCATTTGTAGGAGTTGTAGGCGCTGTGTGATTTTAATATAGGAAATTAAATTATTAACAGGCATCCAATCATATTGTCACATACAGTCACAGCATGAAATCTGAAACAAATTTCAAATCCATCACAATTAAAATTAATCAGGAGTCATAAATCTAAACAGACCAGGGATTACCATTGGCGTTTGTGAGCCAGTAAGCATATCCTGCTGCCCTTCTTTTTATTGAACCACTACTGTGAATTAAGTGCGTTTTCCCTGCAGGGAGCAGTGTCTAAATCATGTTCCTGTAACATTGTTCTAGCCCCCAAAAAGTCCCTGCTCGGGAGAAGCGCTTTCCGAAAGTGCAAGGTTTCGTCTCGCAGCGCTGAACATCTCTTATTTGTCGAGCACTTGCAGCATTCGTTTCAGCCTCAGCTGGGAGCAAATTTGTTTTTTGTTCATTGTGCGTGAACACATTAACATGGAGATGCAGAATAATGTGCAGGACAGATTCACTCTGCTTCACACGGCATCATTGTTGTTGTATAGATGGACGCAAAGGTGACATGTAAAAACACCCTTCTGGTTACTTTGTGTGGCAACGCAGATACAAAGGTTGTTTTTTTCTGTCTTATATTTAGTGTAAAGTATTAGTTATACATTTGTTGGTAAGTGTAAAATGAAGTATGCGTGCCATGCTTCTCAAATCAGAAGCCTTCACATTTATCCATTGTAGAACGTCTCACTCAGATTGTTTGAAGCGACCAGTTTGTCTGTTTTTCTTGCGTCCAGGCCATTCTGTTCCCGGACAGGCTTACCCCGGCTCCGGCATGTCCATGGCTCTGTCCCCGTCTGGGAACCAGCCCCAGTACAACCCCCATTCCTCCCACACCTCCCATCAGTCCTCCCTCCCCGCCACCAACCCCCAGTACCACGGCAACCAGGGCATGGTCCATAGCAACCAGGTCGTCATGACCCACACCAACCCGCGGCCCCAGAGCGCCCGCTGCCTGCTGCAGACCAAAGGCCAGAAGAGCACGGACGGTTACCAGGAACAGGTATCTGTCTGTCCGTCTGTCCATCACCACCTGTCTGTGCGTCCGACACTATCTTGGAGGTCTGTTTGAAAATGGGCTGTGCTCAGACGATGGCTAAATATACAGTAACTAGGTTAGGGAGGATATTGGTTTTGTGGATGTTGCTAAAAGTAAAGGTGAACGATTTGAAAAGCTAAATGTGTTCCTGAATGTAGGTAACTGTGACAGAGTAAACTGACTATAGACTTCTTCAGCTGCGGCTCTGCGACAACACAGGTGCTGTGTTTTAAAAGAGCTCACCTGAGCAACGTTGCTGTATCAGTCAATTAAATCAGTGTGCCTGGTGCGATTCAAAACACTTAACAAATGAGCGACAGGCTCATAATAAGACTCTACAAACACACGGCTCACAGGCAACAGACAAATGGTAAAAGGGAAATGACACGAGCTGCAGATGGCTTTCAGAACCAGACAGAACCGACCTGCGAGCCGAACACAGTTAGTGGTTGACGCTAACTAACTAGCCAGGTCCGATGTGATAACCACGGGACAGGATGGTTACCAGATCGCATGCTCACTCTGGCAAGTGCGTTTAGAAGGCTCCACATAAGGCTGACAAGCTGTTACCTAAAGGACACAAAGTATTATAGTAAATGGGACATTTCGGTGTAATTTTAGCCGCCGAACAGCAACGGTTTGTGAAGAAGCAGGTCTCGAAAAAGCCGCGGAGGCGTCGTTCTAAATCCGAGATATTTCACAGATGGAGAACGGCGCACCAGTTTAGGTAGGAACATGAAGTCATTCACACCGCCCGGATCAGCTGATCTTCCCGCAGGCTTTTTGCTTTTTTCCCTCCCTAGTACGAGGCGGCTTTCATCACGCCAAATTGAGAAACTCTGACAAGGATATTTGTGGCTCCATTGTTGTTGCCAAAGAACTGAGGACCTCCAATATAGCTGCCAAAACGTGTCACACATCACATGAAAGCACTCTTCCACTGTTGTGCATGTTGTCTGCTCTCTGCTTGTGTGGAGATTTGTTATGATCTCTGTATTTCACTTTCACTTGTGTTTCTTTCTTTCTTTTCCTTTTTTTGTTTTTTCTGTCTTTCCTTTTTTTTTTCTCCTCGCCCTCTCTCTCTAGTTGTGTGTGAGAATAGAGAAGAACCCCGGTCTTGGTTTCAGTATCTCTGGTGGCATCAGCGGCCAGGGGAACCCCTTCAAACCCTCCGACATGGTACGACCCGAACCCGGCCTGCCAGCCAATCACAGCCTCCCCGGCTTTACCTCAGAGTTGCCATGGAAACTGCTGCTCGTTACCGCAGTCTTTCGTCTATCCGTCCGTATGTCTGTCTGTCTCCCGGGCAGCAGTTGACTTGGTTAACTTTGAGTCTGTGATCTCACACGACAGACTGTTGGAAAAAAAAACAGCCGTTTATGATTTGAAGGGGTGAAGAAGCCCGAGGTGTGATACAGTACTTAACCTCCTGAAACATTTGAAGTCACTGTTAGCATCGCCAAACATGACGGGAGACCTCAGAGAAATGATACCTGAGTTTGGCGAGGTAGAACTGATGGACGCACATCTCATTAATAGTGTGTTTCGTGCATTTGGTTTATTCTCAGTGTCCTCGTCTCCTCCGTAGGTCTCATGGAAAATTAAGTTACAGCAGAAGACTTGAATATTTCAGCATTTAGAAATAGACGTGTGCCCACGTGCGTACACGACGCGTTGTTGCGAGATATGCCAAACTCCTTTATCATTCCTGCTTCTGGGTTTCGATACTGTCAGTGTGTGCCTGCGCTGAGAGCCTGTTGGGGTTGCAGATCCCCCAGGCCTGCTGCACATGGCAGTCTGTCCTAGAAACACGCCGCTATAGTCAGTCTAAAGGAGCGAGGCTGCTCGCGGAGCTCTGGCAGCTATTTTAGGACGGCTGCTTTAGTTCTGGGACACCGTGGGTGATTTTAGATGTTCGACACTTTGATCCAGGGACGGGAAGTATGGCAGATTTTTACTGACTGTTATTCAGATGTTGAGTAACTGACGAGACAGCCGGTCTATAAATAGGGAGCTTACAAGAGGAGTTCTTTAAACAGTCAGCCTCTGCGCGGCCCATGTGACAATGGTGAATTAATTTAAGCCGGGGGTGTGAAGTGATAACGCAGAAACTGTCAATTCATCATTTAACTTAAGTTTTATGTAGACAAGCGGTGACTCAGATGCTGATGTGCAGTTATTTAATCATTCCCATGTCTATTTGTATCCATAAAGCTTCCACCAGCTGCAGTTTGTCCATTATTAATGCCATGTTAGAGGGACTGCAAACAGAGTCCGTGCGGATTAGCATTCTCAAGTGATTCTCCTCAGCATATTGCCAAGTAATTACTTAATACGTGCGGCATATTTGAAAAGTATAGAATATATATTAGATATGACATAGGTGTAGATATCACTCCAGGTTGAAAAGGCTAAATGGATACTGCAGAACACTTTGCGATATTACACATTTACCTTTACCATGTAGCTTTTTTAAGTTTCAGTCAGTCAGCTGCTGATCCTCTGGGTGTCTGCAGTGACGTCAGTGAACATGAGATGTTTCATGTTCTAAAGTGAAATGTGCCTTTTAGATGTCCTGTTTAGTTGTGCCGAGCTGCACCTGAGATGGACTTATTTTATCTGGCCAACCAGTGATGACCCCTCTGCGTGTTCATCTCCTAGTACTTCTGACTGAACGTCTTTAGTTTGTTTCCTGTGTCCCTGTTTCTACTTTCAGACATCTGCTTTATTTGACTTTCTCACCGTGTTTGCTGTCGGCTGTTTTAGGCGTCACGGCTGGTGGAAACCCAACAATTCCTGATTTTGCTGCTTCACAGTAAAGGCTTTAAATAACTTGATAACAGGGGACTTTTATTGTGAAGGAATTAGGGGAAATAAACCATGTTTATCAAAGAATTAGCATAGCTTTGTTAGCTGCAATTGACTGATCGATTGATACAAGTTTATTCATTAGGATAAACCCCTTGAGACGAACCATCTCATTTTCGAGGGGGTCCTAACATACAGTACGAACAAACATTAAAATAACAAAACAGGAAAAGAAAACAAACTAACAGAAATATTACAGTCAATAAAGTAATAGGAACACACAAAAAAAATTCTTCTATAATGATGCAGGGAGTAAGAACAGCTGCTCCTTCGACCACTAATGAAGACAAGCGCATCATAATCTGAGTACACGCCTTCAGATTGGTAGCCCTGTTGTAATAGAAGTGCAGATCCCTCCTGCGCTCGGCTGACTGCTGAGCCAAGCCGAGTCCAGCTGAGCCAGCACATGTGTAGGGCAGAGGAGCATTAGCTGGTTGGATTGGTATGGTTTAGGTACAGGAAGTGAGACTTGTGGAAATATTGTTAGGGGAAGTCAATCAGGGGCAAAGCAGCGTGGGTCATGCCTTCATAATCCTGGGGGTCGGGGGGATATATGTATATACATCGTGGCCCCCACGGGGTCACACTTGGTCACACAGGGTGGATATCTTCCTTCTGTCAGGGTCACCATGAGACAAAAACAGCTTTTATCTGTCACTGCCAAATTTTCCTTTGAATCACCTTGTCCTCACTCCGACCCGCTTGTTATTTCCATCCACACATGTGAGACATCTCAGCTGTAGGTTTCTTTCATTTCTCCAACGGCTGTCAACTCGCGGCAGTTTTAGCTCAAACAAAAGCAGATGCCTTTGATTTTGGCTTTTATCATCTTTTCTTAACCTACTTATGTGAACTCACTCGGGTTTATCCACGTTTCTCTACGTATACAGGTACATTTGTGACTGTTTGTCAGAGCAGACTTTGCCATTTCAATCTTTTTTTCCCTTAATTAAGGGCAGACTTAAGACTAAATTGAGCGAGGGTTTAAATAGTTAAAAAGGACTGTGTATCAAAACAGCTTGAGTGATAAATTATACATCTGTGGCTCTGATCCCTGTAGCCTACTCCAGCCACCGCCGTTCCACAGGACTGTGGCTCCCCCTTGTGGTCAGCATGTTGTGTGCACCCGTCCTCTGATTTATCTGGGCTGGAAAATCACTTGTAGCCCAGATTAATCAGTGATTTTTATTTTTGTAAAACATAACCCTAACCCAAAAATAGTTCCCTCCTTTATATTATGTTTCATTTTATTTTATTTACTAATTTCTATTCAGTTTTTTTAAATATTTCACTTTAAAAAAAAATGTATATTTGTTGTTCAAATGACTGAAAGTATAATCCTAAACCTAACAAAAGCTTTTAGTTTTAAATCATCTGTAAATGTATATAACAATCTCCCTTTTTTTTTTTTTTTTACTTTTAACAAGAAATAATTCTTATCATCTTACTTAAAATATCTAATCTCTTTGAATGTATTGCTTTTATCGACACAGAATTATCTTCCGAGAACGACTTCAGACAGGCTGACGATTTACAAAACAGAGTGTCCTTACCACGATGTATCTAGCAAGTTGTTTCGATCAATCAAGTTTAGATCCTCCAGTGATTTCCTAAAGTTTCTTAATCCTTTGTGAAACCTGCTAGAAGTCATTATTAGTTTCATTAAAAAAAAATAAAAAAAATGGGATTGATCTTTTAAATTCGACTTAAAAAAACAGCTGTGGAGCACTAAGCTACTGGGTTAGTTTCACTTGTGGCTAATTAGGATTTGGGGAGTAAAGACGGTGACTCAGCGGCTGTATTGACAGGAGAGGGATCCCCGGCTCTGATGTATTAGCTCCTCTGGCATCGGTCTAAGAACAGAAGACGGGGTTTTGAGGAACAGAACGTGGACTTTTTACTCAGATCTGTGTCATGGATGTCTGAAAATCTTATTTTCTGTCCCTGCTGTCGCTTAATGTGCTGTCTTTGCACACTGAGCTGCTACCAGTAACACACTGACATCTGTATTAACACTGAGCTGCAAAGACCTTATTGTCCTTTGTCTGAAACTGACCACGAACATCAGCCCACTTGGGTAGAAATGAGTTTATGAGCTTGTGGTCAAACTTAAAGGATGAGTCCATCCAGAAATGTAAATCAAGCATCACCTACTCACCAGCGTGTTGATGGAAAGTCGGGTAAAGTTTCACAGTCCGCAAAACATTTCTGGAAAAAAACATTAAATGGCTCCATACAGCTCGTCCAGCATCATCTAAGTCTCGGCAAACCCAGAGACTCAAAATTAATTTGAAAAAGACATTATTATTAGAGTCCCCGTCTGCTTCAGCTGATCAGGAGAATGTTTCAACGCTGCTTTGTGTGAAGCTCCAGAGATGTTTTGTGGACGACGAAACTGACTCCATCGGCATGGGGATGAGTAGAAAACGCCTCACTTTTCTTTTTTGGGTGAACTGTTCCTTTAGCAATACCTTGAAATTGTGTGCATTTCTGAATCCAGAAATATTGAAAATGGGAGGTTTTTGCAGCTTTGTGTGCAACTGCTTTAAAGTGTGTACATGTTTAGCTGTTGTCACTAACGGTTCTCAGCTGCTTACAATCACATCTGTAATATACAGTGAGCTCCACGTGTCCTTACGTATTTAAGACGTGGCGTGAATTGACTGACATGATCCAAATATGAATAAAAGAAGTTGATGTTTGCAATATGTTGTCATAAATTTGGATATGTTGCACAAAATGAAACCATTTCAAAGCCACATTATGAAAATCATTTGATTTTACACACATATGAAGCTCACTGTATAAATGTAAAGTAATCAGACTAACACTTCTGATATAAACACCTCTCCAACATGCAATATATGTGTTTGTTCCTACATTCCCTCACTGATGTAGTACTAACAGTGCAGTATACTACATCGATCTGTTTCTCACTAACTGGTGTCACTTGTGGCACATTAAACTCACTATTGTGTGTTCAACACGTGCACGACCTGTTGAACCGTGTCGCGGTCGCACGGCTGCATTGTCCCACACTCTCTGTGTTCCAAAAAACATCTTTCAGCTCCGAGTGAAAAGATGTTGGTGTTTTTACAATCTCTGCCTTGGGTTACTGAGGGAAAACATGGGGGATGAATTATCTTCTGCCCTCCCCGCCACCTACTCCTTTCCTCTAGTCAGTATCCATCCCACACCTATTCTCCTTCCCCTACTCTTTATATATTTATTGTATATCTATTTTTCTCTCTTTCTAACATCGTGTCTCTCTATGCCAAGTCCTTATCTGTACACACAGATGATAATCCATTCTGTCTTTTTCTGGGAGGATGTATCACTCAGCTTCTGTAAATTTTAAGATAGGAAGTCAACCCAAGTACTTCAAATTGCTAAAATTCTATCACCATGCATTGCATGCCTCTCTAAATTTAGAACAAAGAGAACACATTGGTGAAATTCCCATATATTTTTTGGCAGATATGTGATTTTTTTTTTTTTGGGGGGGTGGATGATGAGATGAGAATGAGAAAGGCAAAGATTCTAAACCATCGTGTCCCTGTGTTGTCCTAACGGTGTATCATTTTGACTTATAGGGTATCTTTGTTACTAGGGTACAGCATGATGGGCCCGCCGCCTCTGCCCTGCAGCCCGGAGACAAGATACTGCAGGTAACGCCCTCTCACTCACCATCAGACGGGCCAGAAACAGCCACTGTCCCCCCTCCCCCTCCCTCCCTCACCCCTCCCTTACTGTGTAATCAGCGCGGCAGAGCATTTGGCAGGAATAAACAGGCACACGTTACCTTCTGCAACAGAGGTGCACCAACACTGATCAGCTGCACTGATTGAGCCACAGATCACAAATCAGTGGTATCTTACTAGATGTTTTTGTTTAGCGCGTATCAGACTTAAGCATTTCACTGCCTGTAAATCCTGCATTTGTGTTTACCTGTCGGTCCAGAATTCCAGCATGACGTCACACACATTCATTATCCGCCATGAAAGATGTTGAGCCAGAGATCACAGGGGGGGCTTCAATAGCTTGATACAATATGTTGTTTAGAATGTTTTTTTATCACTATTATTATGAAACTGTCAGATAAAAAAACGTCAGGAACGCGACAACAGCATGGTCGTTGTTCCTCTTCCTCTCTGCGTTTCCTGCCAGCTGGCAAACCTACTTTAAAGGTGCATACCGCCACATTAAGTCAGCTATAGCAATTTGGCTTTGTATTATCGGTTCTATTTACCAGCTATAATTTCATTATCTGCCGATAATCGCTAATGTAAATGTTCCATTATCGGGCCGATAATCAATCGGTCCGATCTGTATCGTGCATCCCTAGTTTATTATCCACCTCTACCCATGCCAACGACAAGCTGGGTGACGTTTTCTGGAGCACTCTCCTGATCAGCTGACGTAAATGAGGGCTTGTTTTAAAATGTAAAAAAAAACATAAAATTGCTCCAGACAGCTCCTCCAGCGTAATCCAAGTCTCCAGAAACCCAGAGATCTCAAATAGACTTTATTTAATTATTCACAGCCTTGTTGCGTGGTTGAGCTTCTGCAACCACTTCAGACGGTGCGCATATCAATACTGCTAGCTTAGCAACTAAAGCGAAGATTTCAGCTTTGAAAAGGCTGTAAATGCCGTCTTTTTCAGAACTAGTCATGGTCGCGGGGCTTTTTGAGACTAGGATTACACTGGACAAGCTGTATGGAGCCATTTAATATGTTTTTAATAAACATAAAATATTGTAATGCCATGTCGTGGAGCCCTAAATCACATTGCTAGATTGTTTCTCTTAAATGTACAGTAAGTTGTGAAAAGCAAACCAAATGAGTGCATTCTGATTTTAACGCCCAAATGATGTATTGTGACCCCTTGAGGAGATACTTTTGCAGATGTGACAACAGTTATTGAAACAACTTCTACCTCCCCTGTAAATCTATAACATTTAAAATATAAATATAAATATTTCCTTTATTTATATATTTGCTGTAGCTTTCATTTCAAAGGAGTATTAGTAGAATTAAACCCAAAAGGAATTGTACAGCGAGTCAGAATGAGATGTCAGTGTTTCACCATGACAGATTTAAACCCCCCCAGTTCACCCTCCATCTCTCACTCCTCTCATGTCTCCCTCCCCCCCTCCTCCCCCCTTCATCTTCTCTCCACAGATGTACAGTTTAGCTGGATGAACTCATCTAAAAGCCCTTTTTTGTCTTTACCCCCTTTCTCTCTACAGCATGACTGTGTAGCTCCTACTCTCCTCTCTCTTTTCCCCAACAGTGATGTGTTACTGAGATAATGATGGCAGTGACCCTCCATCCTTGCACAAACACACACACACACACAGACACACACATACATGTATGGATATACTGCACACACATACATCTACACATACATGCGCACACACACATGCTGTTGACTGTGCTGCGTGTTTGCCTTGCAGGCTAACGGACATAGTTTTTTACACATGGAGCACGAGACAGCCGTCTCTCTGCTGAAGAGTTTCCAGCGGACGGTGGACTTGACGGTTCTGAGAGACAGCAGCACGCGCTAAAAAAAAAAAAAAAAAAATAGTTTTATAACAAACAAACAAACAAACACAACAACGCTTCTCTACTCTGCTCATCGCCATCCCCACGCCAACCCCCCCACCTGACCTCCGCCGGGGGCTCGTGGAACTGAGAAATGAGCCGCCTTTTTTACCTTTTTAAGGGGAACACACAGACGTTTATTTGCCTATTGCTGGACCAAAGGCAAATACTAGTGCCAAATGTACCATAGGAAACATATCGGCTCTTCTGTCTACCGGCGGTCAGGGACCTGATCGACGACCGGACAGACCACAAGAGGACTCCACACTCTGAGTTCCTACAGGGCTGCTGCAGTTTGGATATTTGTGATTGGTTTGTTCGTTAGGCAGTCATCTGATCGATCATTCTGAATAGTTTGTTTTTGTCGGTTAGTTAGGGGTTTCGGGATATTTTTTTGCTTTATCTCCTATGCCTTTTTTATTTTGCTGTCCATGGTAGATTTTTAATGATTTCTTGGGTGTAGCACATGATTTCTGTGTCCTCCATCCGTCTTCTCTGCTTCGTCCGGTTCTCGTCTCCTCTCTTTTCTGTCGTCTCCTGCTCTGTTTACTTCTTCTCTTTCCGTCACTGTCCCGTATTTTATTTCCTTCCGCTGTCTCCTCCTCTGTTCTGCAGTTATTATTGCCTCCAGTGTACAGAAAATTGAAACATGAAGACTTTCTGCCTTGTGTATATATATACGTAGAGCTGCAGCTTCCTGGAGCTGCACTCTCCTTGGGGCCTGGGCAGACAGCTCTAACACTTTACGGTTAATATAAATATTGTTGATAAACCACATTCTGACTTCTCTCTTATGAACATACAGGGATTATTTCTCCAAAACGGATGATTTTCTATACTATACCGCTGGGTTTTTTCTCTGTAAAGAAAACACTGTTCATAGTTCATCACCGCTACCTTTTTTTGGGTTTTAAAAATCGTTGCTTGCACAGCTGTGCTGAAAAGAAGCTAAAGCAATATTTCCGAGGCTCGCGCCCACTGAGATTTTCAGCAGAGCCCAACTCCTGCAGTGCCATCTACCGAGCGAGTCATGCTAATGTTTACACACACTGCCGTGCACACGAACGACCAGGCGAACACACACACACACACAGTAGACGTATGTGCCCCCATACACAACACACATCGCGTCACGAAGCCCTGTTTGTATTCTAGCCTGATTTTAGAATTCAACTGCTATTCTAAAAGCCAAACACACACACACACACACACGCACACACACTGCAACATTATTCATCATACCTGTGCCATATTTTGAGGTCCTGTTTTCTGGTGTTGTTACGGCGTTGTTAACATCCCTTTTTTAGCTTTTTTTTGAGTTGTATGATGAAGTTACAGCATGCTTTCAAATCACTGGTCACTGTCAGCCAGCCATTTTTTTTGTTGGCTTCTAGAGTTCTCTACTCCGTAGAGGACTCTAGATGTATTATATCACTGAGTTTCAGTGAGACTGATGTTCTATAGTTGGTGACGTATGGACCCTCTGCCCCTCCCTGGTTGTATTTACGCAGGCCCAAAACATCAGAGCTTTACTTCTTTGTGGCCCAGATCTGATCCGCACACAGTGAGAGACACGGCAGCGTGTCGGGAAAACTGGTCTTAACGTTACGACAAGCATCCGCTCAGCTGACGTGCCCTCACCTCTTGTCTCCCTGTAGAAAGCCACAAGAGAAAAGAGAATCAGTAAGGTGTAACACACAGCGTTGGTGTCTCAATGGGTAAAATCTGCGGTGAATCAGATTTTCCCTCCTTAGACAATCAGGGAACGATCAGATCTGCGCCACAAAGACTTTTGGCTGCACTACACTGTAACTTTTTTAACTTGAGGAGATGCTAATTGACACAAAGTGTAAATGGAAATTTAGATTTGCCAACTTTGTTGGCCAGTGTTCAGAATTATATGGGAACACGGTGGTGTTTGGAAAAAGACATTTAGAGGAACAGGGAAACAAAGTAATGCAGACTCTGATGTAGAGGCTGAGATTACATGAGAGGTTTCTGAAGCCATGCAAGTGCGGTCTTATAAAATCTGACCCTCGTAGTCATGCTTCAGAAATTGTATTGACGTGTCAGAAGAAACCACAGAAAAAGAGTGAAAGGATTCATTTTCTGTCTTCGTGTAAACGCAGCACGTGTCCTGAAGACGTTCCATGACGGGGAGTCGTGTTCTGTTCTGTAAAATATCTGATGTTTCATCCAGAGCAAAACATCCTTCACTGTCTTTTACTTTTACTTGACATGACAGAGTCATCCTGTGCCCATTTTGTGTCAGCCCCCTTGATAAGCGTTAGAATTTAGTTAATTCAATATAAGGGACACAAAATGGCACAGTGTAGTCTTGTGGCTGAGAGATCTCTCAGTCGCAGGCACACACCCAACCCTATTTAGAGTTTGAAAAATCAAAGATATTGTGATGAGAACAGAGAAAAAGGTTTGATAATATAATTATTTTTTACTACATGTTTCAGGTAATTCTTTCTAAATATATTGATATACCTAAGCTTTGCTCAAAAATTGTGATATTTTATAATAATGACACTTATAACAAAGTTATGGATGGAAGTACGCACAGTATGACTTGGAGACCTACACATGTACTATCCAAAACTGTATAAAATGTATTTCTACTGTAATTGTGAATTTGTGTTATACAAATATATATTATATATATATGTATATGACTATAAAAACAGTCATTTTCTATGTGTTTAAACTACATAAGAGCTGAACAAATGCTGAGGACGGTGTCACTGTACATAGCTGTGAATGAAATCCAATTTAAAATGACTCATATTGATTGTGAATGTACTCATGCTTTTGCAGTACCTACACCTACCCAACTTGAATGCTGCTTCTTCTGTTGTGTGACAAAAAGTACTTTGACCTCCGAGGAGAGAAAAACACGCTGTCGAGTTATAAGTTGGACAAATTTTAGTGATGATTTAACAGAACTATTTATTTCTTTATTTATTTGCACATGCAAGTTGAAAATCCTTCCAGTTTTAAGTTTGAGTATTAATGCGGAGAAATGTAATTGCAGAAGTATATATAATATATATCATGTGTTTAGAATGCATTTTGCAGACGCTATCTGTACATACTATTTAAGATACAGTTTTTACAAAAAATAATATATGTATAAAATTGAAAAAATGCTGTGCAGCGATTATACTAGAGCCATTTTGGGCTTTGGGACGTACCATTTTTTCAGTATATAAGAAGTGTTTTGAATAATGTACTAAAGTCTCTATTGTACAAATAATAAAAATGTCACTATTGGTAATCTGGCTTCCTCCTGGTGCACTGAACTCTGTCTGCAGGAGGTGGCAACGTCTCTCTTTCTGCCGCTCTGTGTGTTTTTTAATGCCTCAGAAAGAGAGAGAGTTGTGAGGAGAAAAGGCAAAGAGACACAAGGAGAAAGGGATGGGGGAAATGAGGTGATGAAAAAAGGAAGAATGTTTTGGAAGACTGTAAGAGGAAGTATGAGAAGGGTGAAGATATATATTATGCATACAAGGGAAAAACAGCAAAGCATGGACTTAAATAAGGAAGGAAATAAAGGAAGGAATGAAAAAATGAATGATGGGAGGGGAAAAAACGCAGAAAGGAAGAGAAATGGGTGAAGGAGAGGATTGAGAAGATGGAAAGAAGACAAAGTGATCGAAAGAAAAACATAGATGGAGAGGAAGAGAAAAAGAGATTAATTAAAGAAAGGAAGCGGAGTGATAAAGATCACCTGAGCAGATCTGTGGCAGATTTCACTTTCCCCTGCTTGGTGGATTAAAGCCGGCGGAGGCTCTCGTCATCCCAGCAGATGCTCCTTTGTCTCTGCGTCCATTAGTCTAACAGCCTGACTCTCCTTCATCCCTCTGCATCCGTCCATCTCATCTATTTCCACTCTTGACACTTATCCGAGCTGCGGATCAGAGAGGGACAGCTGAGTTCATCAGACTGCCTAACAAACAAGAGTTTTAATTAAAATACGACACCACGTCAGTGTTTGTACTTTTATAGCAGTTTAAAGAAAGAAAGAAAGAAACGGTGCGTTGTGGTAAGTATAATGTGTAAAGTTCCTGCTGTGCATGTAGCCGAGAAAACTTCTGAACTTGTTGACACATAAAGAATGTGAGTACTTCTACTTACTGCTCGCTCACGGCATTATTTTACTGTGAAACAAGATGCATGACTGGATCATATTGTCATATAATGAGATCTGTATTACTGGCTATATGTTGTTCCTCATGTCTCTTGTACCATTCCCCCTTGTTCTCCTGGCGTCAGTGCCCTCAGCAGAACAACTGTGCTGACTGTGGTGCAGGCCGACAATTAACAATTGAGGGTAACACACACACACACACACACACAAACACTCACACTGACAAATGCATCGACGAAAGCAGAATGACGTCCCTTTGTTCTCTCCCCTCTCTGCTCTGTTTTACGCGCTGGTTGGGACAAAATGATACTTCTGTGCGCTGACTGACAGGCCCACACGCACAACCATGCATAAATTCCTGCCCTCGCTCACTCGTAGATTATGCCGGCGACAGTGTGTGTGTGTGTGTGGATGTACGTGTGCGTAAGGGATGCAGAGCGAGAGTTTCTGTGCACCCACCAAAGCTGTCAATAAGCTCTTGTGACCTGATCAATAACAATACCAGAGACAGAGTCCATGACCTGCATTCAGCCGCTGCCTGCATGCATATGTATGTGGTGACTGATGTGTGTGTGCGTGTGTGTGTGCGTCCTTACAGTCAGCCCACAGTCTACGAACATGCAGGACTGACATGTATCGAGCAGTCATATTGCATTCTGGCTTTATGTATGTTAACTCTTGACAACCATTAGCATCACCACTGCTGCCGAACATTTGACGGAGGTAAACTAATGTATGACAAAATGTCAAACAGGCCGGCGTCAGTGAGATAACGACTATAAACCAAGAGGAGATCAATAGGGCTACCACTTTCCACTGTGTTCATCCAGGACGTATTTAGCCTAGCTTAGCACAAAGCGGTTAGCCTAATTCCATCAAAAGTGGAACAGCCGGGCTTCCAACAAGTTTTTCTCATTTGGCCTTGTCATAGTTTGTGCATTTTAAACTGTAATAGAGAAATCTGAAATAAGGCATTGCTGCTTAAACAAACAGTATTGAAGTTCATGCCTCTAGGAGTCTCTCAATCAAAACAAAAATGTAGTTTGATGATGTTTTTAAGGAGCGTGGGATCATGGGAGTCGCTGTCTTGGTTGTTAAACAGCCACGACAGAGCGGTGTAGTTTAGTCCTAAAACTCAGTAATCCGTTAGCATCCGTTCCTGTCATCTGGTCTGTAGTTACTACAGGCTCAAGATATATTTGTGATTTGTTCTTTGACATAAAATACATCATTAAATGTCCCACAATTTATTTATAAGCGCTTACATGTCACGGCTAAATGAGACTACAGAAGTTGTCACTGACACCAAACATCATCACATCGAACACGAGAGTTTTTACAGGCCGACTTTAGTTACAAACTATTCAAACTCTGACTTTACAACTTCTAGATTGATCAATCTCTAGAAAACGTGTTTAGTAATTCTGTTGTAAGACGCTTAATGGTGGTGACGTTTAAGTCATGCAGCCACAATGTAGTCAAGTTTGTAGCCTAAAATTAGCTTTTTACTTCTAGCGATTTAATTTACGTTTCACTCTCTGATTCTCATTTCGAAGTTATAGCAACAGGCGACCAAATGAAACGCACCGTTAAACTTTGACCTCGGGTTTGAACTTTGCTGGAGACATTTTGAATAGTGTAAGTAGGCAGACACAACTCAACAAAATGTATAACAAAGGTCCAGTCATTTTTTCATCATTTTAGACATTTTAAAGCAGAATTGTTAGCTTATATATTATATATTTATATAGCAGTTAGCTGTTAATTAAGCTATTTACACTAGCTGGGCTCAGTTACTTGACACTTATACAGTAATGATGCTAGCTTCACACACTCCTTACTCAAAAAAGACCTAGATGAAACCTGAATGAAGTGGTGTCTAGGTTTGGGTGTTTGGCCTATTGATCAAATAATTGTTAGCTAGGCGATGAAAACCCACCCAACTGTTAGCCATTAGACAGTTAGCTAACATTGATCTATGCACTGTGATAGCAGGGCAGATAAAACATTAGTCAAACTTTTATTAGGCCTATTCATTCATTAACTAAAAGACTAAACAGTTTTATCTGGCCGTGCATAAGGACATTTGATGAGTTAAATATTAGCAGTGGTGTAGCTAAGTTTAGTCTTCACCATGCAAAAACAGCAACATTTACAGTCCTTGTACTAGCCACCCTGTGAATGTTGAGTCCAATCATTTTGTGGGATATTAATCCTGATTTGGTCCACCAACATTCTTTTTGGCTACCTATGTTTAAACACTGGTGTAGCTGGTGTTACAGTGAGATTGGCAGTACCAACTATTTTACAAAAATTGACATATGTCATTATAAATATTAGAGCCCGACTGATGTAGCAGATGGCCGACATCATTGGCCGATATTGGCCTTTGAGGATATATTGGTATCAGCGTTTATGTTGCCCCATATGTGGCGATATGATCACTTTTTATTTTTTTGTATTTAATTACTGTAACAGTAAGAGATATTTTTTACAAGTGTTTGATAACAACATATGGGGGATCATTGCGTAAAATGTGTGTATATCTGCCAAAATATCAATACCGAAACTTTAATTCCTGATACTGGTTCTGGCATCGGTCGGGCTCTCATGAAAACTGTTACCTAACAACTCTGTATTGTGTTAGATGCTAAAGTATTTGGCACTGACTTGATTTTTCTGCACTGCCAGGCAGGTACTCTCACACTTACTGGGAACTTTTGGTTTTCTTTTCACGCTTAAGTAAATGTTTTGCCTAGGTCTTTAAGAGGCATTGTGTTGGGTAAACTAGGCCCTGGTAATTGACATGTATCTGGGCTGAGAGATACGGCATGGACAAGCCTGGGACAGGGAGAGGCTTTAATCTACTCAACACAATAAACCTGTTTACCATGATAATAGCACCAAATTCACAGAGGAATGGGCCTGCCCGGACAGCTTGTGGGATTACACCTGTGACATTTCAACTGGATTCCTCGTACACCTTGCCTTTGAGATTGTGTTAGTGTTTTTGTCAGTGCATGCAATTTTGCTGTTATATTTGACAAACCCCTTATAGTTCAATATCCAATTTAGATAGCAATTGTATGGCAATAATCATTTAGAAGTGTAATAAAAAAAGATAGTGCAAGGGTTCCTCTACCGCTGGTAGTGTAATCAGTGTCTGTAAAGCCGGAGTTAAAGTAATGTGGGATCTAGAGGGAGCTCAGAAGACCTGACAAGGTATTTGAGCTCCCAGGAAAGCATTAAGATAATACTTCTGTGGAAGTCATCAATACATTACCGACCACCATTACTGTAATCACAAATAATGCATTTTTAATGTAATTAGTTTCATTTATGTTAATGATACAAGTAAGCTGAAAGAAAAGTGTTTTCGTAAAGAACCTGACCTGAACGCCACACAGTCCAGAGGAGGAGGACGATGTTATGGAAGCCAAGAAAGAAAGTTGATGAAAACTTGATTAAAAATTGATATATCCAAAATATGAGAAAAAAGTCATAATTATCGATACATTTTGACTTTTTATCACATAATTGTGCACGTTATTGCTTTTTTCCTCATAATTATCCCTTTTAATATCTTGATTGTGATTTTTCCACCTCATAATTATGACTTTTTCTCAGGATTATGAATTTTCATCTCATAATTATGATTTACAATGGAAGTATTTTTTCATCAAGATTAGTTCTCATCTTTTTCTTGATTCAACTGGTGGAAATAGGTTCTCCATATGATGTGGCAGGGTCTTCCCCAGGTCTCCCTCCCTCTTTCTCCCTCTTCACATTGTTCATTTATTTATGTCCGCCCCTAACATTAGTTAATTCATTGATCCCCACAGGGTAAAGATGATATATTACCTCTGTGTAAACCCGTATGTGTACTCAGAGTTGAGTGGATTGGATGTAGCAGTCTTTTAACCGCTGCACACACTATGGTTGTTTAACATGACAATGCCACCAACATACGCAAGCTGCTTATGAGGAGCCTCTCAAACCCGCTTCAGTGGCGTTTGGATGCGAGTGCATGGACGTGTGTGTGAGGCGTTCAGGGACCTGTGGGTGTGTAGGTGCGTGCGTGCGTTTCGTGTGTGTGTGTGTTCATCCCACAGGACCGCCTAAGAACCGGTCGGACAACGTTCTGACTCAAGTCACCTGAATGAAGAGCCGAATGGAGAACTAGTTTTACCGACAGCGAGACGGAGGGGAGAGCTGAAGTGAAAGAGAAGGAGGGAGAGGAAACGAAATTGCAGCTCCGGGTACCAAGTCCACGCGGGGGACGGCTCCGTGTCCGCGGCTGACAGCCTCTCTTCTTCTCCGCAGCTCTCGCGCTGTTTTTGTCGGACTTTCGAGCACTTGCTAAACTTTTTTGTGTGGATGCAAACACAGGTCGGTGGACTGTAGACCACCGTGGTGACAGTCCGGTGTCCCACTTTGGAGGCAGGCTGTCCCGGGACAGACACACACATCTGTAATAACAGCGACACACACACAGAAAACAATCCCCGGGGAGGAGGACCGTGCGCGTCACCATGCCTGTGCGACAGAAAGGTAACTGTAAATTAAACATTTGGACGTTTTTCTGACTTTATTTCGATATCTGTAACACACACCCTCATTTATTTGGTTGTGTTAACGAAGACATCAGGTTTGACCACTCTTAATTGTTGCGTTGGTGTTGCTATGGCGAGGCGCTCGAGCGCTACTGTGAAAACGAACGTTAACGTTCGAGCACGAAACTTCATTAAAACAATCCCAAATTAAAAGCTTAATTGTTTATATGTGTGGGAATATAGCCTATACGTACATTTTTGAGAGCTTTTGCTAATTAATCAGGCATTGTGGTGAATTCGGCATAAAAGATATCCAGCAAACAGCGTTTTATTTGATTTTATTCCGCTTTTAGCTTAATTAGCCTATTTGTGTTTCAGATGGTGTGCAGTGTGCACCGAAGCGGACGGATGATAGATTAGATTAGATTGCACGCCGATTTAAAGTACGCGAGTGTGCAACTGATAATAATCTGACTCCGTGCACTCCGTCATGTGTTTGGTTAAAGATACGTAAACGATCAATGAACAGGAATCATTTTTGAATGCAGTTTGTCACTGACATCTATATATTTCTGCGAGAAAGAGGCATTTAAAGGCATGAAGGCTGACTCTTCTGAGTCTGAGTTTGGTGCTGATCTGTCAGTGCTTCTGGTTTAATCAGCTGTTCAGAGTGCCATGGAGCCTGGAATGCAGCCTGCGGTCTTCCTCTACACCATAAACTCTATTGCCCTCACGCCCTTTTACATCAGTTACGTAATAGTAGTGACCATAATTGTAGATACCATTATAGACTTTTCATGTTCAGTTGCTGTCAAGTTAGACACATGGAGGAAAAGAACACATCCCTCTGACAGTCTTAAGAAGGAGATGGGGTATATTAGAAGCCTATTAATAACACCTGTGTGTCCACTCTCACAACATGGAGCCAGGTGTTATTAATCTGTCTTTCTAAACTTCACCGATGAACACTGTGAGGTCTGAACAGCTGTTTTTAACCATAGTAACCCTCAGTGAAGCAGAGGCTGGCGACGTGGAGCACCTCATCTCCTCTCTCTACTTTCGAGTTCCTGGAGATTTCTGTCTTTTCTCTTCTGTCGTTACTTATACACTTATCGTCTGTGTGTTTTGTGTCTAGATGCGCAGCGAGCCCTGGAGCTTCTGCAGCAGTACCGGACCAAGCTTGACCAGAGACAGCAGAACCAGGGCCGGGCCAAACAGGGCCTCGTGGAGGAGGACGACCAGCTGCAGCAGTCTCTGGACAGGGTCATCAATGTCTTTCAGAGTCAGCTCTTCAGCGCTCTGCTTGGTAAGGATATTTGTTTTGTGTCCATACACCTGGTCAGTCACTGTTTTCATATCTGATATTACAGCTTGCTGGATTAAAAGCCTTGGTTAGTTTTTATCTGCAGACAAACCTGTTGATCTTCTCATCATATTTTTGATGCTTGGATTTGATGTCTGTTGGATTTCTGCAGGTGGCTTGATGTGAATGCAGATTAGGAAAGTAACTCATTGTTTACTCAGCCTCATGCAGATGGAAAATCAGGAGAAGTTTCAAAATCCAACAAAACATTTCAGAGCAGGACTGCCTGAGGTTTCCTCCACCATTAGGTTCAGTGTGGCTCGCTGGATGTTTTTTAGCAATTGAAAAGAAATAGAAAAAAAGATAGAAGAAAATTATTTTTCTTCTTTTTCTTCTAAACTGAGCCTGGCAGAGAGAGGGACACTTTGCACAGGGAGTCAGTCATTCCCAATAGGGAGAATGTGGGATCCTGGTTTCATTTTGCACCTTAACAATACAGTCGAACAGATGTTTTTTTTTTTTTTTTTTTGCCTGTGACCCACCAATATTCAGTTTTGGCTTTCCAAGGGAAAATGTTCGGGCACCCCTGTTTTTGAGTAACTGGGATGTTGTTCATGGAAAGAGGTTTCAGTTAACAGATTTTCGATTGTAATGTTAGATTACATTAGCTGGAAATATTCGCAAAGAAAACAGAAACTGTCGGTATTTCTGTCTGTACATGCCACTGTTAATTGATATTTGGATGAACTGACCCATTAGCTCGATTCTTGTGCTGATCTTCCCAACATCTTGATAAACTCAGTGTTGTAAGACTAGAGCCGGCTTTGTTTGTCTTGCATTTTCCTGCACTGACGATGTCTCAAACCTCGAAGGAGCAGTGCAGTCTGTCAGTCAGGAAGTTTACTATGTGTCTGGGACTGTGTATGAAGGCCTGAAGACAGGAACTCTTGCAAGATGAGTAGGTTTGGCTTTAAGAATGTAGACCAGTAGGCCAGCTGCCAGGATGCCAAACTGATCATAAAAGAGTGTTTCTGTTGGTTGTAGTACTAGTTTTCATGGTGTCGCCAAGATGTTGTCTCATGACCGCTCACCAGAAAACGGAGACCAGAACACCACGATGTAGGCTGGTGTCACAGAAAACACTGGAGCCTTTGTTTAAAGTATGCACAAGTTTAGAGAATGTGTGTCAAGTACAAATTCCTTCAAAGAGTTAACAGTCTGTGTCTAACTGGTTAGTTCTGCTTGTGCTGAGTTGTTGCTTACTGTAAGGAAATCACTGAGTGTGTGTGTGTGTGTGGTTATGTGCATGACAACAAACTGGTTTTTAGTTCCCACCTGCATGCGTCACGCCCACACCTCTGGCTCTGACACCAGCACTCCTCTCTCCTTATTGTGTGTGCACATGTGGGTGTGTGCTGTTCACTAAACATCAGGCTGAGTTTCTGTTTGTGACTTTCACTTTTAGCAGAGCTGTGTCTGGTTTTAAAGTTCTATTTTGAAACAGCGCTGGCTGTCTTTTTTCTTATTATTGATCCTTAACTTGTTTTGTGTCAGAGATATTTGATTTAATCTATTTTGTTATATCTTTGATCTCACTATACGTCCATGGATGTGACTGTGTGTTACTGTAGTGTGTAATTTCTAGTATGCTTCCCATCCACTGTATCTGTTTTGTCTTTTATGATCCCCCCTAACTTCTCTTTGCAGCCTGATCTCACAGCCATGTGTATGATTTAGTGTAGTATTGCCTGTCAGTTCTGTATGTGGAGAGAGGGAAGTGAAGCCAATCATAATGGAAACGCTCTGACAGCGGAATGAACCCTGAAAGACTTAATGTTTGGGTGACAGTACCCCGATTCTGCCACTAGAGGTCAACACAGTATTAGCTGTGTTTGTGTGATTTCTCTACAACCAGACCTCACTATCTCAGGAGTAAAACAAAAAGACATCTGACAGCTTACTAGGCTGCAACCGATGATTACTGTCTTCAAAGATAATTTAACTCATTATTCTTATAATTAACTACTTCATCGGTCAAAGTGTTCAGTTTATAAATTGTCAAAAATAGTGAAAAATGTCTGTTACAGTTTCCCAAAGTGATATTTTCAGATGCTTTGTTTTGTTCAGTGAACTGTCCCGAACCTTAAAAAAATTACTGGAATATGAGACGGAAAGATGAAACGATTCTCACTTTGATCAATGAATCAACTCATCGTCTCTGCTCTACTGCTCTACTGTACATCCTTTGGAGAAAACATCACCACAGTGTGATGATTGAGTCAGTTATTCATGCATTGCTTTCATTGTTTTTTGGTGTTATTAGTTAGTCTTTCATTTATACATCAATTCCAGGCACAAGATTCATTTATTCATCATTGTTCCACACCAGGGTTGCAAAACAAAGTTGAAGTTTGAGTCCTTTAATGCCACATCACAGAAAACAATACAAGCAAACAAGCTATTTTAAAGAGTGGATTGCGGAGGATGAGTTGAGGAGCCTGAAGAATGAAGCTGCTCTGTAGTCTGCTGGTACAACAGCGGATACGTCTGTATCTTTTTCCAGATGGAAGCAGGGTGAAGTGACTGTGGCTTGGGTGGGTGTCGTCCGTTGGTGTCCTCTGGTCTCTTGGCAAACATCTCACTTCACTTATATCACTGACACTCGCAGTGTTGTTCTGGGTGGTTGTAATCACCTGCTGTGGAGCCTTCTTGTCCTGAGCTGTGAACGAACCATGCCTGTTGTCATTACCTAATTTACTAATCCACTGAGCCGTTCAGTCATTCATCATGTCTCTAATCACTGCGTTCTCCTTCCAGACATTCAGGAGTACTACGAACTGACCATCCTTCAAGACAGCAAGGGTGCTGTGGTACAAACAGACGGTCCGTGGACCCGCCCTGCTCCCTGTGACCTGCCAGCAGAGCCTTCAGCCCAGCCGCAGGCATCGTCTGGTCCCCTGAGCCCTCAAGCTTCTGGAGGACCATCCCAGCCAAAACCACTGACCCACAGACCCAAGTCAATCAAGTCCCCTGCCCCTCCAATCCCATCTGGAACACCCACAACAAAGCCGTCTTCCCCTACAACACCGTCCATGACACCTCCGTCACAGCCTGCCAAGGTCAAGTACCGTGCTCCTCTCCCTCCAGTCCAGCCTGGAGCCTCCAGATCTTTGGCATCAGACACTCCCAAGCCCTCTTCTCCCTCTGCTGCCACAGTGACAGTGAATGGTGCAGAAAATCCCAACGGCTCCGCTAAACCACCTCCTGAAGTATCACAGAATGGGACAAAGCCACCGCTTACTGCCGCCAACTCTTTTTCTTCAGAAAGTTCCATCACCTCTGCCAGTGCACAGAAAAGCTCCGTCTCTGCAGACCTCAACCTGGTGACCGTGTCGGCCCTCGTCTCCAGCACCATCCAAGGCTTTGTGTCGCCGACCACTCCAGACAAACTACCACCCACCAGCCCAGGTCTCAACACAGTCACAGATGATACCACAATCTCTACAGCTCATGCAGCCAACAAGGACCCAGGTGTGCGCAGAGTAACTCCCAGCACGAGTCCAACGAGCCCCAACCATGGAAAATTTACCTTCAACAGCCGCAGCCCCACATTTCCTCCAGGAGCTTTGACTAAAGGGGCTCATCTGAGGTATGTCCAGCCTATGAGAATACGTTCAGCTGTTAGGAGGTTAGCGAACCAGACAATTGTTAACCGCATACCGGCCAACATTAAGCCGTGAAAAAGATGGTTATCAAATGGCCTTCCCTCACTGCTCCCACCCACGTTTAACTCTACACCACTCATTAATAGAAAAAATACAAGTATGTTAAAGTAAAATTACTTTTAACTAGTTTTAAATTCACTAAAAAGCAATCAATGTCTACACTTAACCTCACAAAAAGGGAAGGTTCCTCACCAAGTGGAGCGAAATCTGGAAGTGTATTTCGTCTTGTTGGACCTCTTTCATCCAGTTCAGCGGCAAACTGAGCAGCGCAGAGGGCCTGATGAGTAACGCATGTAGGCAGCGTTGTTTGTGCATGCTCACTTCTGCCTCTGGATTAGGTTGCCAGGTACTACAACACCTATCTGACACAGAAACAGAGGAACACCCGTTTGATTCTCTATGAAATTAGGGGAAAAATGTGAGAAATTACCAATCTGTAGCACAGCTAGAGAAAGGGAATAAAATAGGGACAGCTACCATATAAATCAGGAGTGTTGGCAGATATGTAACTTACATTTTAACAGACTCAACTCATAAATTATCTCTAATAAGTCTGGTGCAAAACACTACCGCAATGAGCAGATAACACCAAATATGTGGACAAAGGAAAAAACTAAGTATGACATCAGGCACAATTTCATCAAACACTGTGCTAACTCAGTTACAATCCAGTTTACTGATATTTGAATAAGGATAATGTAGAAAGTGTGCTTCTATTCTATTCTATTCTATTCTATTCTATTCTATTCTATTCTATTTCAAGAAAGAAATAGAAAAGACACAGTAACTGGTATGTAAGACGGACGGACAGACTTATGGACTATTGAAGTGGATATAGGCTGATTCAAAACTTCACTTGAATGAAATAATTATGTTTGAAACTCACGTAAGCACAAAATGATGTTTGCTATTAAACAACATGTTTTGCATGCAGACAATATTTGTGTATAGCAGTTGTAGTAGTGCAGACGGAAAGGTGACGCTCAGAACTCTCCTCCAGACACCTTCTCTCCTTGATCTCTCTTTCTAGTCCAACCAGCCCCGGGCCGGAATCAGTCACCAGCCCCAGCCACGGTCCAGTCAGCCCCAGGTCAGCTATCGGCCCACTGACCCCGAAAAAGGTAAGACGTCTCTCTTTTTTTATCAATGCCGGAGGAAACCTGCAGGAAATCTCTCCACTGTTAAAAGCACAGTTCCTGTTCCCTCCTATGGGAAGGTGGATGATCTCAGTTGTTGGATGGCAGCCTTGAGGGCAGCACCATTTTTCTTAGAGAAGTGAGGTCATTATTTCTGTCCTTGAGTCATAGAGAAATAATTTTTAATGAAAATACAGCCTCCATCATGTTCTTGTGTCTAGAAGAGCTTGTCAGGTGTGTTGATGTACTGTGTAAGGACCCTCTTGTCAACATTTATACAGTTAGGGGGAGAGAATTAGCAGTAATTTTCATGGTTTTGACTGCCTGTGCCCAGTTGCTTATTTGGTGTGAGGCTGTCTTGTCAGAATGGATGAAGCTTATGAAGAAATTAGGAGCAGGGTTAAACATGTTAAAGAATCATTTCACAAATGACTGAAAATTGTGGTTTTAAAACAATGAAATACATGAATACAGAATGAGGGGCTTTCCTTTATATGTTGCCTCGTGTCTAACGCATCACTTCTTGAACCAGTCGAAAAGGCTGCTGGTGGCTGCAGAGAGTGGAATTAGATGGACAGATTGTTTGTGTGGACTGGCTGTTTGAACGCCGGCTTACATTGTATTACGCAATATGACAAAAGCAATCAATTCAGTTCAGTAACATTTTATTGTTCAGTAGCGTCAGCAGAACGAGCTCACAGATGGGCTCCAGCAACTGGTTTTATCTTGTTGATACTGCTGAAGTGGAAACTGAATGGATTTGTGTTTGGCTGTTTGACCACAGACTAACATTGTACAGAATGTTGTTTTGATCTACTACTGATAGTCTATATCTTGGATATCTATATCTAGCTATCTGATCTCATCTATCTATCTATAGACTAGTATAAATACAGATAGATGATGTGATATATCTATATGCTATATATATATATCCTATATATATCTATATCTATATATATATCTATATGTAGTATATCTCAATATCTCTCTGCTCTCTCTCTCTCGTCTCTCTCTATATCATATATATATATATATATATATATATATATATATATATATATATATACAATTGTCAGTTATCAGTTTTAAACAAACAAAATAAGGGAAGCAGAGAAATTGCCCCTCTGGTGGGAACTTGTGTGAATCTCTGGCATAAACAAATATTTATCACTTCTGATTTATTTCTTCATTTTGAGCCTCTGGCCCTTAGACAATCTGTACATCCTATAGCCCTCTGTGTGTCAGCTTGGACGTTGGTTCGGCCCCAGTGATCAACAGAAAAATGGACACAGCAGATTTTTATAAAATGAATACCAGTTTCCTTTAAAACTTTATGTAATTTCTTCCTTCCATGATGTCTGACATTTGCTTTAGTATTTCCTCTCTCCATTTCTCTGTCTGACTCTTACTGAGGAGGACTAGGTGCAGCAGTGCACTAGACGAAACAGTGCAGTGCCAGAAACAGGTTGTGATTAATAAAAGGGGAAAAAGGTGGGAAAATGTGTCATAAATTGAGAGAAATACAAGGCAAGCCTCTCAGCCACCATTTATAATTTTAGTTTTGGCCCGCCAAAGGAAAAAAGTTTTGACACCCCTGATCTAGTTAGATATATACCACTACAGATAAGAGGGAAAATAGGCATTATGTAGGGATGCACGAGATGGATTTTTTTTTAGCCAATGCCAATAACCAATAATCACCTGCTTCTCTAGGCCAATACAATAAGATAACCAATTAAATGTTTTTGTTTTACAAAATAAGTTCCTAAACTGTACAGTAGTTTATGGACACCTGAGGGTGAAGACAGGCTAAAATGTAGAGGCCAAGATGGGTTGTGTTGTGTTAAAACTCTTGTTCTTATCTGTCTTCTTCTCTGTGTTTCTTGGCAAACAACAAAGTACGTACCAGTACGTACTGTATTGGACTGTGTACATGTTGTTCTTGTTAATGAATGGATTAACGGAGTCCATGAAAACAGTATTGATTGATTTATGTCATTCATCTCTAGTCTTTTTGATTTTGCGGTGAACTGTCCCTTTAAATGGCTGTAGAAGACACTGAGACCCAATAATATCGTTCATTAACACAGCCCAGTGCAGACAGACTGACAGCTTTCTGCTGGCAGCAGTGAGCATCAGGAGATAACCAACAATGAGTGCAGGGCCAGAGGAGGGTGGAGCCGGGCTGAAGTAGAGTAGGACAGGAGCAGAAACAAATGTAAAATTCTGTGTGTGTGTGTGTGTGTTTTATCCAAGAGATCTCTCTCTGCTCCGTTGGTCTTGAACAGAGTATCGTACAGTATATCGTATTGTTTCAAACCTGATGTCAGTTGATTTTGTGTGTTTGGAAAAAAACACAATACGTTGAGTGAAGCTTGGGGCTGCGCACGGAGCTTTAACTTCTCCAGTTCACTGTCAAAGTTGAAAGTAGAGCATCCATCGCTATACCGCTGTTACTGTTCGCTCAGTCTAACCCCCCACTCCTGCCAAACAGAGACTGACCTGATAAAACAGCAGAGAGTGGTGTGTGCGTGTGTGTGTGTGTGTGTTTGTTTGTGTGGCGGTATATGTATTCTCGTGTGTGCTTAAGTCTGTGTATACACGTCTGTCTGTGTGAGTGTTTGCCTGTGCATCCATGTGTGTGCGTTTCTGCGCCTGTCTCTGCCCGTTTGCCCGTCCGTTTTCCTTTTTTTTTGTGTGTGTGCTGAGTGCGTTCTGCGTGTGCGGGGATACATATTCTAAACCATGCACTTTTCGAGGTCAAAATGTGGCTACCAGCTGCCATAAAACGAAGACAGCAGCTGGAAAACAAGAGGGCAGGCGGAGGTGCACCGGGACAGCTGCCATGTTTCCGAGCCGGCCTGCATTTCAGCGGAGAAGTCCTCTCCGGTCGCTCTGATGAAAAGACAGGTGGAGAGGACGCGAGAAAAAAAGGGAGGAGAGAGAGATTGAGGGATGCACGAAGAGGGTGAGAAGGAGGGGACAGTGACGGACAGACGGCAGAGACATGTCACCAACAGCAACAAGCGGCTGAGTGGTGGAGCGGGAAAGTTGGAGCCGGAAGATGTTTTGGTGAAAGTTTGCCAGTGGAGCTGGTGATGATGGACTGCATCTGTATCCTCACTACCAAGGTGAGACACAGGAGGGGAGACAGGACAGTAGGACATGAGTAGTCAGGGTGTGATAATGTGGGTGTAGAGATTTTCTTTGTGATCAGTGTCCCTCATGATGGAATTCATTCATTGTGTATGATTCGGATGCTAAGCTTTGAATGTCCTCGCGTGATCTTTTTCATTATAAGCTGTCATTAAGAAAGCAGGATTTTAATGGAACAGAGAGACTGAGACCTGCCTTCAGGGGGGTCGCACTTAACACGTCCAATTGAGGCGTCTGACGATAACCTCCAGGCTCAGTAAATAATGTGAAACTACCCGCACCTGCTCACAATTAGCCGTATCAAATCGGTGACAGGTTGCTTATTGCACAGAGGGGCTGCTGTGCTTTGTGAATGAACAGGCTAGAAGGTGATGTCTTACAGAACATGATGTGCTCTAGTCCAGCGACGACTGAGCTGCTGCTCAGCTGTTGGTCTGATAAACATGTGACACCCTGAGAGACAGGAAACTGGGTTGATAGGACACACACTTCAAAAGACTCGCTCTCTGGCTGGCTGGCTGGCTGTGTAGATGTCTGACTGATTCGCTGAATGACTGACTGGCTGACTGGTCTCAAGGCAGGAGAATACTGGGCAGGCAAAATGAAACACATACATTATGCACATATGTGCACGCTTAGAATGCATGGCCCATTTAAAGGTCCACTGTGTAGGATTTAGTGACATTTAGCGGTGAGGCTGCAGGTTGTAACCAACAAAATACCCCTCATCTCACCGACTTCACGACGGTCTCCACTAAAAATGCGACATAAACGAAATGCCACCTCTAGAGCCAGTGTTAAGTTTTGTTTGGGCTACTGTGGAGACCGTTTTTAGTTTCAGGTGAATCTTACAAACTGTACCTTTTAAAAGCAGCAGAACCAACATGAGCTGAGTTGAGGTTCTTTCAGTAGAACAGAACTGCAGATAGGTGTGAATGCCAGCACATGCTTGGAACAAAACTTGTTCTTGTGATTTGGCAAAAGTGTTCAGAACTGTTCCAAATGGTAATTCTTGACAGCAGGGTGATGAGCCTGATGTCTTAGAGACCGACAAGCATGTGGTAATCGCTCAAATAAGGATAACAGAACACACTTTCTCTCCTCAGTACATGCATGGCATTGCACTATAGGAGTTTGTCCACACAAAAAAGTGGCAAAAGTAGTTATGTGAAAGACCAAAAAAGAGAGCTTGATAGAAAAGTTGGTGGCATTGGCTCGAGTATCTCAAACTCTACTGAAACAAATTCAGTAATGAATGACCAGCAGGCCATTACCTGTGGTGTATATAAGATCAGGTACACTGAACCAAATTGTTGGAAGCATCCTCCATAATTCTGACATTGGACGGGCATGTAAGGGTGGATGTTTTAGATGCTATTTGACAGCTTTACAAACAGACAGGTGTGGCTAAGGAGGTGGAGCAGGTCTTCCACTGATCCTCCTCAAGACACTAAACATGCAAGGTCAGACGCCTCGCACAGCAGCTCACTGTGATAGTGTGTGAATGAGTGAATGAGAGAACACAAAACTCTAATTGGTTCTTTCTCATTACGAAATAATTGCTTTTTAAAAAATATGTTGTTTAAAAAATACTTAATTCAGAACAGGAGTGTTGAATGGACAGTTGAATGTTTTAAACTGATGTTTCTAAAACAGCAACAATAATGTTTACAACAGCACATTGACTATAAACTCAATAATACTGCAGTGGAAACAATCCTATAATGTCAATAAAATAAATAATATTCCTGACGTCAAAATACAGAGTGCAGTTTAGGAAGAATGAAGGCCACAGACAACAGTCAGTATCAGTCCTCCTCCCTCTGCTCATGTGATTTCCTGCCTCTACCAGCAGCGACGTTTACAAGAATTTGCCAAATTCTAAGATACCAATACGTGACAAACTAAGCAGACAGTTTGACTACAGAGAGGCAGCTTTTGTTTTAGTGTTCTGGTGGCGTTTCTGTAACAATTAGCTTTTTACTGGCAAAGGTTTTATTGCACTTACAGTAATGAGTGTAGTTGGCAACTCAAGTAACCTGTGAGTTAGCTTCACCTGGTACTAGATCATACTCAATCTAATTTGTGACTCAGTCTTGATTGTGCTTATTCTTGGACTTGTCTCAGACTAAGGTGTTTGCACTACATTTTCTGCGTGAAGTGAACACTTTGACCCCCTTGGTAACCTTGCCCTGCCACCTTCAGCCCGTTCCGCCATTATGAGCATGACCTTCTGGCAAACACAGAGATTGTGAGTTTGAAACTGGACAGAGACTCAAACTCACACATTTACATTTAGGGCATTCAGCAGACGCTTTTGTCCAAAGCGACTTACAGTAATTCATACACTGATGGTGGTGGCTGCCATGCAAGGTGCCGAGCAGCACATCAGGAGCAGTTTGGGGTTCAGTATCTTGCCCAAGGACACTTCGACATGCAGACCAGGGGAATCGGACCTGCGACCTTCCGATTACAAGATGCTGGCTCTACCCCTGAGCCACAGCCGCCCCCACCCTCACTGTGTAGTCTCTCCCCCAGATTGTCAAACACGATCTGATCACAATTACAATGAGGAAGTCTTAGAAAGAAGCCGCTTGGCCTTTTAAGTCAAAGGGATCTGGTGAATGATCGAGGACTGAGACATAAACACAAACACATTCACACACACAAATAAGTCTGCCTTCGACAGAAGAGACTGCAGGGATTCCATCTCACATTTATCTGGTTAATCTCGTCTATCTCATTAAGATAATGGTTTAAAAAACAGAAGGTATTCCCTGAGCTCAGTACTGCTAGAGTACTGCTAGAGGCTGTTTGAGTACATCCCCTCTGATCCTCCTTCATTCATTTCTTCCTCCCATCTTGCTCTCTGACCCTGTTGAAGTATTTTACTATGCGCATTGTTGGTAAACGGAAAAACATATCAAAAAGATGGACTGCACTGGAAATTGACTATACAATAATTGGACCATAGATTTGAATAGATAGATGGATTCAACCAGGAAGTGCAGGCCAACTTGATCAGTTGCACCTCTAATCATGATTTAGATATCAAAGTCAAAGATTACAGCAGAGAGTATTCATGGATATGTTTAATAAATCCTTCTAAGAATGAATACTCAGATGTTCAAACATCTACCGAACACGTTCAGAAGTATCTCTGCCTGTGGAGATTGTTGTCTAACATACAGTTTGTGGATTTTGCTTTCCATCGGTATTCTCCCCTCTATCTTTCCCAATCCTCTTTCCCTCTCTGATATATCCAGTCTTAAATCCTTCCCTGGTTTAACCGTGTGTCATTGTTGTTTGGACTTACTGAGTGTCACTGGCCTCCTGTGCTCCAAGAGAGCAAGAGTCTCTCCTCTCCTAAGAGGCTTACCTTAGGCCTCTAATAGACTTTACAGAGGTGGAGCTATTTTAGGATGGACAAAGAGGAGAAAAGAGGGAAAAAAATGAGAGAGACACACACAGAGACCGAAAGAAGGGGAGAGATCAAGTCTGTGAGCCGGTGCATGGGCACGCGGCTCTTGTTATCTAGATTTTCTGGGTTATTTTATTGGATTTTGTGAGAGAGCTCCGTGCTGCATCATTCCACCGATCCATTCATCTGTGCAGCCTTCCAGCTGGCTCTGTGGTGTAACTGGGAGGAGAGGTCACGGCTGACAAATTAATCAACGGAGAGGGTATGAAACGAGAGGAGAGGAAGAAGAGAACTTCCCAAGCAGCTGTAGGAGCATTGAGCCCGGAGCTATGTGTCTGCACCAGGACTAACACAGCAATGTAGGACTGCTGTTACTTCATGAGAACCTCAGCGAAAGGTCGAACGTCCCTGCAGCTCTGTAGGATTCACACTTGCTGTGAGGAATTGGACTTGTAGGTCTTTGGATTGTCCTGTCTGTAGTCGGGCTGACACCTACTGGGCCAGCCGGAGGGATACATGTGAAGATGGACCATCGCAGCTCTTTACCATCAATAAATGTAATGTATCTTCATTTAATTTGATTACATTAATTTTATTTATTTGAGCCACCTGCTGTTCACTTAGAGCAACTATGGAGAAATCAACGTCAGTGATGAATGACCAGCAGGACATTACCTGTGGTGTGTATAAGATCAGGTACACTTTGGTGCATTTTTTTGTCAGCTCTATATTTTTGCATGCAGAATTTGTTTGTTTTTGAAGGTGCAAGGTGTAAGGTGTGAACAGATTCCTTGTTAAAAACATTCAGAGTGAACTAAAATGCTCAACAGAATGTGAAGAAACAAAAGAGTTGACATTGTCTCAAAGTCTTATTGTATAGCAGAGATATTTACTGTAGTTAGCATCAAGCCCCCCATAGTTTCAGCGGGGAGATGTATGTAAGCTATAAGTTCAGGGCTCCAGACTAACTTTTTTTACTAGGAGGCAGCACAGTGGCCCCTAACATTTCCTCTTATTTTTACTGTATTACTGATAAATACTTTGATTACATATACAGAAAATACAATGTCTTGTTTTAAATTCTCTGTCTCAGGTCGAGTTGGCCTTTATGTTTGGTAAAGGGTAGTTCTTCCTTGGCAATGAAAAAGATCGTGTTAAACTTCAATATTAATTCGCCTCCTCAGCGCTCTGATTAACAGCCTCTTGCCTTCTAAATGCAACTGACAGTGGAGTTGCACTTTCATTGGAGTACAGGTCATGGCATATTTTATGCCTTAGAAAGGCACTGTGTTTCACCAATGTGTTACGTTTTAACTGTGTAGCGCCATTATCTGCAAATTTTGTGTTCCCTGCATGTTGCAGGTATCAACTGCAAAATTTGCAGTTCATGGAATTCGTCTCTCTGTGAGAACTTAGTCAGCCACATTCGTGCAGCCATTCTTCACCAAAACAGTATTTTCTGCCCTTTTTCGCCACACTGCTCGGACTCATTCTCTGAGTTAGGATTTGACTCTGGCACACTACTGGGCTTATTGGGGAGGAAATAGGCGTCAAGAGTTCGTTTCGCCATTGTTCGCTGAAAGTGAAACCTTCTACTTCTGTGCTCGGAACAACTTTAGGACCCTCCCCCTCCACACATTAGCCACTTACAGTGCCATTCCCCATTCCCTGCCACTCTCACACACATTGGCCTGCTACCTGTTAACCCAGATTTCAGATTCTTTGATTTGCCCCTTCCACGTACCAGTGTAAAAGAGAAAAACACCGACAAATTCACTGGTCGCACATGCGCGACTAAATGTAAAATTTAGTCGCACTGTCTCAAATTTTGGTTGCAAAATGCGACCATTTGGTTGCAGTCTGGGGCCCTAAAGTTGGCTACATTTCCTTAGCTGTCTTCGCTTCTTTAGTCTAATAAACAAAATTAACTTAGGAAGCGTCAAGAAAAGAAACATTTTCACAATTATTTTCTTTATTAACCCAGAAAATACAAACTCTTTCCCAAGTAAAGATGAGGTTAAATGCTTTGTAAAACACAATTCCTTCAAACTCAACACTCACTAAAACTGTCTTGGTTCATCTTTCCACTGTCCCAATAATCATCTCTGTTTTGGTCAAAATATATCCCAAAATGTTCTGGCTGCTCTTTGCAGTAATAATGACCAACCTTCCTGTCACTCGTCTGATCCTTCACCTCTCTCCTGTCCCCATTTGCCGTGTCTCCTCGTCCCCAGATTTAGGGTTCTTGTCAGAGCCACTGTAAATCACCTTGGCAATGTATGCCTGTTGTCAAACTGGCCTTCTTTGACCTTATGTTCGATCCGGATCTGGCCGTGTTTGCTCAGAGGCTGCTGAGGGTGGCTCCGTTGGCCGTGGTGTAAACACATTCCTTTGTTGCCTCGAGCCAGTCAGTGAGCAGGGCCACTGGCTGCACAGCTAACTGAGCTAACTAGCTAACAGCACCTAGTGTCTTCAGCCGAAGATAGCTACAGAAAGGAGCGTAGTTAGCAGTTACTGTCCTGATATGCTTCCCTTTAGTTGTTTGAAGTAATATCCGGCAGGTGTGTGTGTTTATATAGTGTCTGTATGTGAACATACCAAAAGACCATGTTCTGTGATTCCGTGATGTATTTAAGTGCAATTTTCAGGTACTTGTACTTTACCTGAGTATTCCCATTCTTTACTTCTACTTCACTACAATTAAGTGGGAAATACTGTATTTTTTTACTTGGCTTTGATTACTAATTACTTGATCATCTTACAAAATAAAATGCAGTGTCAAAGATCAAACCAGCTGTTTCCAACAATTTTGACTTGTGGCCTCAAAGAAAAACAAATCTGTGTCCAGGTGAGACTCCTTATGTCAGTGATTCTCTTTTAGCAGTTCAACATGTACAAAAGAGCCATTTCCTCTCTAAACTTCTCAGATAGTTTAATTTAAAATACTATGTGAGGCTTTAAAAAAATCTAACAGAAATAAGAAGGATCAGAGAAAGGTCCAAAAAAGGAAACAGATTTCTGTACCGCAACGTCTTTCCTCTCCATTAATCACCTGACAACCCCACAGATTTATCTTGTGACTCTCTGGAGCTGTCCGACCCATAGCTTGGGAACCACTGGACTTAACTACCTGCCTTTAAATAAAATAGTTAAAACTGTAGCCACAGCAGTAAAATGCACATTTACATGTTAATGGTTTGCAAAACAAGTAATTTGACTTTGTGCAATTTACATACATTTAGCTTATGATACTTATTTACATTTACTTAAGTAGAATTTACAAAGGAAGTCTTTAACTTCTGATGGGCTGGATTTGACATGAAGTATTAGTACTTTTGCTGAAGGAAAACATCCGTGTTCCCCTTCCAACTCGGTTCTTTAGCCGGTATCAACCTGTTTCCAAAGCCTGTCTTAGGGAAAGTACAGGTTGGCACCCATGTATATTCCTGTTAGAGGCGCCTTGCAAAGCATCTTGGACCAAAAAATGTGTCACATCCTTCTGAAACACTGTGATCCAGTCCCTGATACTTTTGTTGTTCCCCAGAACTGAATCAGAGGTGCTAGGAATCACGGAGGCTGGCTTTAAACCAAGAGGAGTTGAGTAATTAAGAGGAATTAGACCAGGACCAAAGGTTGTGGCCTTAACATTAACGATAGCTGCCTGCTTAGCTTTGTTCCCTTACCAACTACTTCTGAACCCTTACAGGCATACGGCTTTGACACTACACTCCACTAATTTAGTCAGTAACACTTAGTCTATTCACCTGAACATTGACCACCAACTTTTAACTTTTGATCACTGGTGAAACATTTTGAAAACCTTTCAAGTAAAATATTCAAATATTCCGTTTTCTTTCCAACGAATTAACATATGATTGTATTCATGCCTGTAAACCCAAGTTGTATCAGTTTTTCTCAGGACCCAGACCCTTAAAGGTGAGTTAAAAGCGAGTTAGCAGTTTGATGAAGGCCTGTAGACACCGTTACTATACTATACTATAACTATACTAAAGTCCAGACAAAACCGATTTATTGTAAGACTTGCGTGTGTGTGGCTTACTTAAGTTATGTTTGAAGGGTTCTTGCCATAAAAAAGATTTCCTATAAGAGTAAATGACAAGTCCAATAACAATAGTGTGAACAGAAACTGACTGAAACTGCCGTGATGCTTTTTTTATGGTTTAGTATCAGTTTGTGTTGAAGTGGAAAAGCCAGTAGTCACCTGAACGGGCACAAGGCTAGATTGGGTGCTGCTAACTTTCTCAGTCTCAGTCTAATCCATCCAAGTCAGTGTCCAGAAAACCGAGCCAAATCCGGGACTCATGCCCAGGCAAGAGCCAGCGCACCTTTAGCTTTCAGGTCCCAGACCTCAGCCGCAGTCAGCTCAACTTGGCTGGTTATGAGGGTGAACTCTGGATGCCATGGCTTGCTAGGACGTGTGTCTGAAAAATAAATCACCTGTCTGGAACAAGGGAGCAAGCAGGAGAGAATACTCTGGTGGTGCTGAGGACACTTCAGAGCAATTAGTAGTAGTAGTCGGTGATGAAGGCTGCTCCTCATAGCTAAAACAAATGTTGTATTCCCACAGGAAGGGGGATGTGTTCACTTTGTGACCTCCTCTTGTTCAGTCAGACTTTGCAGCTTTTGCTCTTTTTTTTCATCAGTCTATTGTCCTGGTCAACCTAACAGGCCAGCGAGCTAACATTAAATTGCTCAGCCCATGTCATGCCTGAGTACAGCCAGAGCAGCTAATCCCTCTGAGCAGATGACTAATCTCTGACACACACACACACACACACACACACACACACACACACACGACAAGGCAGCCAGCTAAGTTCACTTCAGGTTACTCTCGTCTTATAATTGATTTTCAGGAGGGAAAATTAAACAGCTTTGTGACCCGATGACCTTAGCCTGTCAGGATGGTTCAGAGAGTAGTTCAGGACTATTCTTTGTGTCGTGAGTCAAAAAGATTAAATAATGTTGCCCTTGTCCCTTTTGTGCTGCTGTGTAGTGCTGGCTGTAGTAGAAATGAAAGGTAGAAATGATGATTTGGTCATGATTGACATTAGAAACATTAGAAAAATGTTTCCTTAAACGATTATATTTGTCGGGGCACGGTTTAGCTCAGTTGGTAGAGCGGGCGTCCCATGTACAGAGGCTTTGTCCTCACTGCTGTGGCCCCGGGTTCGAGTCCCGGCCTGAGGCCCTTTGCTGCGTGTCACTCCCCCTCTCTCTCATCCTGTTTCCTGTCATGTCTTTAAGCTGTACAGTCAATAAAGCCAGATGGCCAAATATATATATATAAAAAAGATTATATTTGTCCTTGCAAATAATTGCAGGGACACTTTTTTCACAGATTTACAATTTGAAAGGGGAAATGAAATGACTCTGACTATGATGCTGAAGTAACACTACGCTGATGTTATGTTCAGATAACTTTTATAATGTTTTATAACACATTTATAAAACAGCCGAGCGTTTCCAGCTACGTTGTCACCAAGTCGCAGATGATAGTTGGGCTGTTCAACTTGTCACACCTGTTCATATTGCCGGCCTTTGAAAATGACTGAAGACGTGGACTCAAGTCATTGTGACCTGGACTTAAGTCGACTCAAGTGACTCTTTAGATGACTTGTAACTTGACTTGACAGAAGATGAATGACTTAAAACTCATCTTGCACCTGAAAGTTAGAGAGTCCTGACTTGACTTGACACATGATGACATGTCATTGTCATTTCTCATGAGTCTGGCCAATAATATCATCATTAGACAGGTACTAATACCTTGTCCTTTCTCTCTATAAAGACAGTGTTTAAAGACCTAAGATTATGTTCTCAAGTTGTCCGCTGTCCGTCCGTCTGTCCCGTTCTTTCAAACAACATTTAAAGGAATTTCTTAAAATTTGGAAGAAACGCCCATTCCGACTCAAGGATGATCTGATTCTAGTTTTTTATTAAATAATCAAGTAAAACATTTTCTTTAAACAAAAATGAGGCAGAGAGGCTGTGTAGTGTATTACTGCTGTGTAACACAGAATTTGTTGGCAGTTTATACATTACTACAGCTCATATAGAAAGCTAAAGCCCTTACATGCCTTTTCATTTTCTCTCTCAATGTCAGCAATAAACCTTGAACTAAAAAATAAAACTTTATATTAGACATGATTGAGATAAAATGAATTTTCAGTGAACGTTCTCCAGGTGCTGCTGTGCCTGTGTTTTGCCACATAGTGGCACTGTATGTATGACAAACCCGCCAACATGTTGATGCTCAGATTGTGGTGCTGCAGAGACTTGACACTCTACTTCTGCTGTTCTAACTTTGGAATGAATAATTATGACATTTTTCATAAGTGACAATCTATTAATGGATGAAAACTAACTTTTCTGCTGCACGGTTGATATTTAAGCTGCCGGGGTTCAGCCCCAGTTATCGTGTCCTCGCTCAACATTTTCGAGGGAGAGGTGGAGCTATATATAGAAGGAAATTCACTCATGTGGAAACTGAATACACAGCTGGTAAAAGTTGATCACATGACCACGTTTGAACTGTTGATGTATGGCGTCTGTTCTGATTGGCCACTGCGTAGAATGGAGGATCCGCCACGATTGGCGAGTAGTGAGCGTATGAGGTTACCACACACACAAACACACAGCGTGGTTATTTCTGTGCTGGCTGACCTACTAATGTTAACATGTAGTGCATGCCTGCTAGGCTCATGATGTTGCATCCTCGGTCTCTCCCTCTCTCTCTCTCTCCCCCATTCCTGTCTCATTCATTCCACATATTCTTTCTCTCCCTCCATTTATCTTTCAGTAATTTGGTGAGTGATGCTGGAAAGATGACATAATATCTTCACACTCACATTATATTTTATGAGCCAGAACGCCCGCGGCTATCCCAGATGCACGGATCTATTTGTGTGTACATCGGCGTGCGCACACATTAGCATTATCTCCTTCTTTTTCCTTGCCAAGCGCAGAGGGACGCATGTACAGCTGTTCTCAGGACAGCGAGCTTATCACGCGAGCCAAACCTTCAGGAAGGCACTTGACCTAAAGTTGACTCTTTGACAACCGAGATTTATTCTGAAATAATCCAATTTGAGGAGAATCCAAGAACAAAACATGTCAGAAAATATTCATGATATTTTCCTTTCGTCAGGCGTCACTTGAACTTGTCTCTATTTTATGAGAGCTCTTAGATTTACTCTTTATAACTCCTCCTGGGAAGAAGTCTCAGAAGAGTGGGTAGTTGGCCTCGATGTTTGAAGAGTGATATTCAGGATGTATTAAACTTTACATGTGCTATACTAAAACTTCAATCACAGAGCGGTAAAAATGTCACCAACAAACAAGTAAACTCCAACACGACGGAGAGAATCTCATGATTTCAAGAGGAATTTTGAATGTATACATAACCACATACCGTCGACAACTAAATTGCATCACAAGAGACGATAATGAAATGAAATATCGCTAAAAATGTTAATCAGGATGGATGCAAAGTACAGTGTTCCCTCCAAGAACTTCTCTTATGTCCTGTCTAAATAAAGACCGCTGTCTAGAAATGTAATGTACAGAGAGACTGTCTGCTCTGCAACATGGTAAATACATCAATTATTTATTAAATATTAATGCATCACACAGGGTGCACACAAAGTTTTGCATGTCTGTGCCTAGGAAGGATTTTGAAGACGAAGCCCCTACCATGCTCAGAATAACCTTTCATGTCATTGCATTATTTATATGGCTTGTCTACCTGCATCAACTTCTAGCCTTAATTGGCTCCTCCAGGCTTGTTAGTATCTGTGCATCTTTTAACCGCGTACAGTTGGAAAACCTAAAAATAATTTTCTCATTACGGATTACCAGCTTCAGTCGTAACTTGAGGGATACAGTCTTGTGTTGTGGATTAATTACTTTAACAGTTAACGTATGTAATTGCTTTAGAGGCCTCCTGACTCGCCTCTCCCTCTCTCCCCACATCTTTCCATCTTTTTCAATATTCATTCCTGCCAAAATCCCCCGAGTGACCTTAAAATCACCCTCGGTTTGCCGGTTTCCCTTCGCCTCGTCCTCTGCTTTCTCACACATTGTTCCACTCGCTCGCTCTCGTTCTCTCTCACGCTGCGTTGTTTGTTTTCCAGTCGAGGTGAGAAGACATAGACAACCACTGAGAGACTACTGAGTGTGTTTGGGTCTGTGTGTGTGTGTGATGGTCCAGATGGCCCAGACGTCAGCATCAAGAGTGCGCTTTGACTTGTTTGACTTCCTCTGCCCTCTATATCACATAAATCCTCTCCTCTCCTCTCCTCTCCTCTCCTCTCCTCCTGATTAATCTATGTTAGAACTTATTTTGAATCTTGTTCAGTTAGTTGTTGAATAGGCTGCTGCAGTTTTGTACCAAAAGCGGAATCACCATTAATAACCGGATGCAGAGACAGTTTGCCAGTAACTTACACCTAAGGCCGTGTTCAGACTGACTAAAAAAATGCAGCCCTCTCATTCATTTTAATTAGGCCAGTCTGGCGACGCAGCAGGGGTGTAAGCACAGTAAAAAAATGCAGAGTCGTCCGGCAAAAAAGTTCAATTTGGCTCAATTTTGATGTCGACAGCTGTGATGTCATCCAGCAAGCCATTTCAGTGACCAAACACACACATGCAATCACACAAACCTGGCAGATGAATTTGTAACTTAAACCTCTGTCTGAATTTGTCATATTCACCTGGTCTTGGATTCAATAATTTCCACTGTAATAACTTTCAAGTAATCTGAATGATCTCTACTAATCTGCTCTAAAATAGGGATGGAACGATAAAAGATGTTATCATGGACCTCCACACATGAATTACTTCAGAAAGCTTTCCAGCCCACTGACGCACAGTCCTCTATTGGTTTCCTGATTTACTTTGTGTTGCCTAAGCCAGTCGCTGTGGCTGAGGGCATGTCTTTCACATTGTATCCACCACAAACACAAGTTAAATCAGATGTCAATAGATCTCATATCGTCCCACGCCTGGTCTCAGAGTATTATAAACTACTGTGAGGTGTTTTGGTGCTTGAAGGTTAACGACTGATGATGTCTGACCGGAATCTTTCTGGCATTGATTTAAAGTTTTGTCCAGCGCTGGTTCAAAGATTGCCATCTGTGACTCTCTGATGATACTTCCTGGTCACCTGTGGTTTAAATGGCTCAGTGGCAAAACTGTTGACCCGCTGCACGCAATAGTGGTGCGTTCAAATGTCGATAAACAAGTCAGTAATCTGTGTGTGTGTGTGTGTGTGTGTGTGTGTGTTAGGAGATCCTGGCTTGTGACTCTGGGTGATGCACAACATTGCCCCTGCCTCACTCGTTCAATCTCAATGCCTCTCTACCCCCCTCTCTCTCTCCACCATTGTAATATTTGGTCGATTCAATCGTCACTAGCGCGTATAAAACTGAACCTTTACCCCCTCCTCCTCACTTTGTGTGTGTGTGTGTGTGCTGGTGTTTGACTATACGAGGCAGGACATCACCGTAGCAGGTGGGGACCCACACACTCAAGAGACGACCCATTTTAAACCTCCCTCCACCTCTGTGTGCAGGTCTCTTCCTCTGTCTTTCTTTCTGTCTCTCATTGATCTTGCTTTTGAGAGGCGGGCCAAGAGAGGCAGTGGAGCGAAGCGAGAGAGAGTGAGCAAGCCAGAGAGCGAGAGAGGGAGGCACAGAGAGAGAGAAAGAAGGCAGGAGAGAGAGAGAGAGAGAGAGAGAGAGAGAGAGGAGGGGAGCGATGGAACGAGAGAGGCACACACTCTCACACAGATAGAGAGAGAGGAGATAGAGGACTGGGACTGCTGCTACAGAGGAGGACAAGAGGGACCACATCCATACTGACACACACATGCACACAATTACATGTACACATACATCCATTCATTCATACACACACACACACACAGACTGACCCACACATGCTGACTACAGCAACAACCACAACAACAACAACAACACACTGAAAACACAAACACATGTGCTAACACATTCACACACACACACACACACACTGCCACACATGCAGACAGTGACCATGGTGCTCCCTGCATCCTGACCAGCTATGAGGATTACACAGATGAAGATGATGATGATGAAGATGAGAGCGATGAAGAGTGAGAGAGAGAGGACGCTGGCCTGCCACAGCTGAGGACCGTAGCCAGGCGGCGGTGGGGGGGCGGGGGGGCAGGAGGGGGGGAGGGGAGGTGGCGGTGCTGGGGCCCAGCAGAGTGGGGAATTTTGGGACGAGATGGAGCGCGGTTGATAGAACACATGCATGTGCATGTGTGTGTGTGCGTGTGTGTGTGAGTGTGTGGATGTGTGTGAGTGGGAAATGTGTGCGTGAAGAGTAGGATGCCCCCCCAGCGCGGGACCGGCTAGCTAACGTTAGCCACATGTTGTGCCACTGCAAAGTAGCATGCACCAACAACACCATATCTCTGATGTTTGGATGCAAGGTAGGTAGAGAGCTTTTCTGTGTGTGTGTGCGGTGTGTGTGTGTGTGTGTGTGTGAGAGAGAGAGAGAGAGAGAGAGAGAGAGAAGGAGAGAGCGAGCGAGAGAGAGAGACATGCAGGGGGTAGAGGTAAAGTAATGGACAGTGAGAAAGACACTGACTAAGGCAAAATGTGCTGAGAGAGAGGAGGAAAGAGGTAATGACAAAGCTTGTCAAGGGACTCTGTGTTGAGGTAAACTAAGGTGAGAGTTAGTAGCCGGCAGGAGAGAGAGAGAGACAGAAAGGTCCTGGCTCTGTGTGTGTGTGTGTGTGTGTGTGTTTTGTTAGAGATAGGTAGAGACAGGGAGAGAGAAAAGCAGGTTTTTGTTCTGCTGTCTGATTTCATATACAAACTCTGCAGCCGGTTTATCAGCTACATCTTCATCCTCAGCCCTGTTTCTGCAGCTGTGCTATCTGAAATGTTTGAAATAAGGTGACTTCTTCAAATAGCTTGTTGTGTCCAACCAACAGTCCAAAGATACTCAGTTTACAATTATAGAGAGTAGAGAAAAAGTAGGAAATCCTCACATTTGCTCTCTCTTAAACAATTAATGGATCTGCTAGTTAATGAAGTTCTGTGAAGTTTGGAAACAAAAGGAAGGGACATAAAATACTAAAAACACTTGTGAACACTTTAAATCAGAGACCATCTGATCAAGAAATAAGTTCAATACCATTCCTGTTGTTTGTTTTGTTTTTACCTGACTGTTTAGGTTTGATGTGCAGCCATAGTCTCTCCAGGTGCATTTATTTTCGCCCTTTATATGCAAGTTAGTGGTGTAGCTCAGTGGAAGGTGGCTCAGTGGTGCAGTGGATAGAGTACCACTGAAGGTCATGGATTGTGACTGTGACCTGTGTTCTTTCTGCGTTTTTTGTTTCCACAGTCCAGAGGCATGAAGGTGTAGTTCAACTGGTCAGTCTTCATTGTATTTACAGTAGTTTAACCCTGTAGCATTGTTATCATGCCTGATGTGTGCAGAGATAGACTAAAATAACCACATTTCTTCAGTTAAATATCAGATTCTTCTGCATATTTCTCCCCCGAGTCAACCAACTTCCAGCAGCTGAAGGATTATTAAATCAAGATTGGGAAAACTGTAGCCTCTGGACGGGGCTTTGGCACCTCTAACCCATTAATAAATGAATATCACCATATCCCTTACAAGTGTGCCGGCTTGCTGATTACATAACGTCATGCTATGTTAAGTGAACGAGCTTAGGCTAAATTTGGCTAAAAATCATCTCCTTGCGAAGTACTCTGAAACAGTTGAGTGGAAAATCAACACATGAAATATTTAAGTTCCGCCCAAGCGCTTAAGAAGCTGTGCCTTTGATGTGGAGGAGCTGCTGGAGCACTGTGCAACATCTTTAAATAGGCATAAAACACACAGCTCACTCACAAATGGCTTCATGAATGGAGCTATAAGTTTGTCTGAATTGTGAAAACTTGACACGAGTTTGAAAAATAGGATGAGAGACACAGAACGAAACACACACACACAGAAGGATGCCAAGCCAGTGACTACAGTTTGAGACTGTGTTTCAACATCTGTAAGTGTGAAACCACTGGATATTTTAAAGGAGACCGTGGCACGAACTCCAGCTGCGTTTGTGGCAACGAAAAAGTGATTTTTTAAGGAGTAGTCAGGACATCTACAGCTGTGTTTGTGGCAACAAAACCATGTATTGTAGGCCCAAACATGATCTTTTCCAGACTCTAAGCAAGTGTTATTGTGCCCAAACAGACCATAACTACAACACACAATTGATTATTAAGCATAAGAAAGAAAAGGAAAGCTGCAACATAAAAAAGGTCCTTGGTTTGCAGAAATGTACATTGCCAGCATATTATATTATATATTATTATATTATTGTGCAGTCACATCAGTGGTGATATGTCACTGCTTTGAATTCAAGGAGCGATTTCCTGTGACAAAGTCATGTACACTACTCTCATATAAGAAGCCACAGCAGGACCATTGTATGCTGTTGTCCAGTTCAGCAGTTAGCTCATAATAAACTGTATGGACTTCACTTCTGTCCTATTAGATCAGCTCACCATGACTGCCTGTTAGATGGAGTCAGGCCGAGAGACAACTGCTAGGCTGGAGCTTCAAAGAGAGCGAGAGTCGACACGAGTGTGTGATACGGCAGGAGCACTGATTTTGTCCTCTACGAGTGTAGCTGGAGAGGGTAGCGAGTGAGAGTGTCCTGTGGATGATGCAGGAAGTTGCTCAAGGCTTTTCATTTCTGTTAGAGGGGATTTTCGTGTTGGCGATTTGGTTGTGTTGGTCAGCTGACATCATCCATTTGCAGACTTCTATCAGTTTGTTGTTGAAAGCTCAGACTCTACAGTGTCATCACTGGACTGTATTCTGTGTTTCCATACGCAGGAGTAGCTTGTGTAGAGGCAATGCTTTATTCATCTCCACCTGTATGTCTGAGGACACCGCAGCAACTACAGCTGACAGCCAACAAGCTGACACATTCTACATCTGCGTGACAGGAAACAATTCTCCGTAGTAGTCTGTTTTCGTCTTTGAAAGCGGGAAACCGGCAAAAAGTTGCAAATGACGCTGGCGAAGAGGTGGAGGCAGAAAAACAAGGAGAATTTTGCTAAATGGGTTCAAATAATGGATGCTACAGCAACAAGCTCAAGGGGCTTTCCCTTTCTTTTTCGGTTTTTCTTCTCGTGCAATCATCAGCTGAGCTCAGCTGCTGAACTCTCGTGCTCAATCAGCCAAAAAGGTGCAGACAAGGGCAGACTAGTGCCAACTGTGCAGGACACAATGCAACAACCAGGGCCAGAGATGCTCACCAACAGCCCCAACACTGGCTGACCGCCTGCTGTTGGGGGCTCTTGTCTATAGTGCGTGGCTCTACCCAGGTGTAGCAGTTTGACGTCATGAGAATGACAACATGTTGCGCTCCTCCTCCTCCTCCTCCACCTGCTCCTCATCCTCCTACTCTATGGCCTTGTCCACAAATACATAGGTATTTTTGGAAGCATTTTTTCGAACGAAAACAATCGTTACCCACTCAAGCTTTTTAGTGCTGTTTCAGAATGAATCTCCATCCATACCTGAAAGGGCATATGAAGGGCATGCACATGCTGCTGTAAACAGGAAGCAGATTGTCTGCTCTGTGGTTGGTTGCTTAGTTGCAGAAATTACTATGGACAACTCACTTTTACTGTCTCTTTAACGTTGTATACTTGCATACTTTTACTTTGAGTTTACATTGCATATGTTATAGATACCAGGGTGGATATCAAATACATTTTTCCTGAAAACAGGACAAAAATGATGAGGCAGGGAAACGTGAGTGACTGCTCCTCACAGAATCCTCCTGAAAAAAGTGTTTTCCCATTAGCATTAGCATTATCAGTGTCCTCTTATAGTTAATATAAGATCCCTTCATCAATGTATGAACTTAAAACTCCACAATATCATAAACAATTCTATAATTAGAGTTCACATTTACAAACAACGCACAGATAAGTTTTCAAAAAGGTCTGTTGTTTTTGAAGTGTGAAGATGCTGATTTGGTCAGTGAAGGCAATTTGGCTTTGTTTTATCAGCTCTATTACTTAATAGTTATATAATGATATAGTACTATAATGCAGCATAATACGTCAGATTAAGATAATATTATCACTTCCACCTCATGTGAAAACGTGTACGGGCATGACACTGCTAGTGTGTCTGTGTCCAGTGTCTGTAAAAAGTAGTGGAATTAATTAGCTGTCATGTCAAGTGATGAAATCTAAATGATGCTGAACTCTGTAGAGAGTGAGCAGACAATAACACAGAAAAACATACAGTGTAATCAGATGTAAACATAAGATACAAGCAAGAGACAAGTATAACAGAGAAACCCAACCAGTGCACGAAGGATAGAGGAGAGTACATTTTTTATATTTATGAGGGTGAACTATATTCATTTTAAAGCCTCAGCAATGTGTCCATTACTGAGGCTGTTTGGGTACCTGAGTAGATAAATCAAACACCCACTAACTAGGTCAGACATTTCAACACATTCAAAATAGACAAATCTGTTCCTCCACTTCTGCTCAGGTCCGTGTATTTTTACTCAAGACACTTTGCTGCCTAACGGACCGATGAAGTCACTCAAGCCTTCAAGATTCCTGCACTTCATCAAACATATTCAAAATGTTCGAACAGATGTTTTACTTTTAAGGAAGATATTTAGAAACACTTTCAATTTAACATTCAAAATGACTTAGATTCAGTCAAAATATGCTGCTGGTCTTCATACCGCCCGCTTTTTAATGATTCATTACCTGATGATTATTTTTCTGTTTATTCAACATTGTTGTCGAAGTGTAAAGTACATTTCCAGTTTTTTGTTGAGCCTTGTAGGTTAAATACAAGTTAAAGGAGAAGTTCACACAAAAATAGAAAATTCAGTCATATTGTACTCACCTATTCAAGTTTCCCAAAACATTTCTGGAGCTTCACGGCAAAACATCCTTGAAGCATTCTCCTTAACATCTGAAGTACGTAGATGGGGACATCTAACAAGACTCCACATGGCATGCTCAGCAGTCTCTGAAGGCACCAAGATCTCAGATTGATTTGTGACCCTTGGTGCGCGGTCAGGCTTGTGCATTCACTTCAGACAGGTGAGCTCTGATATTTTTAACTTAGCAACTACAGTGAAGATTTCGGCTTCAAAAGGGGTGTAAAGAACGTCTTTTGAAATCAATTTGGGATCTTGGGGCTTTCGTAGCCTGGATTACGTGTGGCAATGTAGACCAGTCATTTTGTGTTTTTTTTTAGTTTTTTTTATTTTACATTTTAAACCAAGTTTCCATCTAATGAAGTTGTTTAGGATAACCCTACAACTCTGTTTTGCTGTGAAGCTCCAGAAATGTTTCGGTCAGCATGGGGGTGTAGATAACGATTGGATTTCATTTATCTTATCCTCTACATTTTTAAAGTCGAATTTAAGCTTTCTGAAAACTACAAATATCCTTTCCAAGAAGTCCGTGTGTGACTCTTATTGAGAGAAGATTCAGTCATGTTATGTCATCAGCAGGATAAGAGGAAGGGTGGTGTGATGGGAAAAAACAATCCCTGGATGTTGAGTTAGAGGAAAAAGAAATAATTTCTGAATAATATACTGTTGTTTCGAAGATTTTCATGATTATATGAATGGGAAAGAAAATGCACCAGTATTTTACCAGGAAACATGCATAATAATTGTGATCTGCTTTGACAAATGAGTCTAGCGATTTAGTGTTTGGCTTTGTATAATGAAATCATTTGTATTTGTTACTGTCATCGCTGCTCAATTAATCTGGTCATCAGCTGCTCTCTGATGTTCTTGCCTTCCCCATGAAGTACTTCTGAGCGTGATGTGAGGGATGGAGAGAATGAAAAGATACAGAGAAGGAGAGAGAGACGGAGGCACGTGTGTGTGTGTGAGAAGTCCCTTACGGCAGAGGATCCCCTGCTCTTTCATATCTCACCAAGCGTGACTAACGCCTGGCTTTACTCTCTCTCTCTCTCTCTCTCTCTCTCTCTCTCTCTCTTTTTCTGACAAACACACACACACACAAACCAACACTTAGACATGTAAGGGGATGCTGAATCTGCTCCCAATCTAGTCACGTTTCTCTGGCTACGCAAGACTGGCTGACACACTAACACATGACAGCAACAGTGTGCACGCGTGTGCATCTGTGTTTGTGTGCATCTGTGTTTGTGTGTGTCTGTGTGTGTGTGTGTCTGTGTGTTAGCAGTCTGTCTGCAGGCACAGTCCTGATTAAGAATGCTTGGCTCTTGCTAGTCGAGCAAGCAGAAACACACACACACACTTGCACACAGACAGAGTGGGATGTTGAAACAGACATATTTGGTGTTTCGGTCCATTCATGCATTAATTCATTCAGAGGTGTTCTTGTGCCATTCGAAAAATCAAATGCCAAATATAGGATTATGGCTCTGTGTGTGTGTGTGTGTGTGTGTGTGTGTGTGTGTGTGTGTGTGTGTGTGTGTGTGTGGGTGCAGAGGGCAGTAGCAGCAGCGTTGTGACAACAGTGTGAGCCAGGGTCTCTTCAGGGTCTTAGTGCCTGGCCGTTCAAACGGCTGCTCTCCGGATCATTTTGAGGCTTTTCTGGCTAATTGGCGAGTCGGCGGTGAATGAAAAGATCAGAGCGAGAGGCGGGGAGGAGACGAATCGTGCTGAAGGCAGGTTTATATCAGTTAATTTCGTCGGAGCAGTGTTTACTCCCAATCAGTCTAAATGAGGTTAAAGCATGCAGCGGGGTAAGCAGGGACAGAGCACACACAGCCACGTCCGTTTGAATTCGCAGCAACGAGCTGAGACTGCTCTGCACAGCAGCCGCCCACTCCCTGCCCCAAAACACAGTTTCTAGGAGAGCTTTTTGCATCCAGCGGAGGGTCAGATGCAGTGATACTGCTTTTCATTGTCGTTGCCCCGATAAGCCACTAAGCTTCCTGTCAGAGTGCGTTAATGTTAAAGCTCGAGGAACATGGATTGATCACACGTCCCTCAAGAGGCCTTCCCTCTCCCCAGGCAGCCATTGTAAATAACGGTTTGTTCTTAAGGACTTGTCTGCTTAAATAAGGGCTCAATAAAATAAATAATAAAAAACAAAACTTCTGTGTATAACTGAAAAGAGAAATCTAAATGACAGTCTGAGCCTGAGAACAAAATATTTCTCTTGGGAGAGAAGTCTAATTAAGTCTGAGGGCTGTGTAGTTTATGTAGTTAACTTAGAGACACAGGGGGAGCTGTATGATAAATCACACAGGCACACTTGCTTTTGTAGTTTATTAGGACAATGTATTGACATTATATTCCCCCCCTGGATGCTACGTGTCCTTTCTCTGACCCCTTTACTCTAACCTAATTCCAGCCTCTTTACCCTAAACTAAAGCCTCGCACTGTGACTGTGAGTCCAGGCTTTGTAATTAATACACGCTCAGAGAATCCATCTCTGGCTTTCTGTTGCCTACCTAGAGAGATAGCACGTCAGATGCCAAAAGGTCAAATGTCACATTAATGGGACTGACTGTGTGACTGTCTGGCTCTCTGTAGGGGAGGTGAATCTATCTCGCCTCTGAGGCTGCAGGCTGTATTTGTATCATAGTGGTGTATCATTTAGCTTTGCTTATACTCTGCTAGACCTAAACCTCACTTCAGTTCACAAATGCTGCATTTCTGACTTGCAGTGCAGCCTATAAACCCTGCGCCTGGGGGTGGCTGTGGCTCAGGGGTAGAGCCAGCGTCTTGTTGCGCTGGTTCGATTCCCCTGGTCTGCATGTCGAAGTTTCCTTGAGCAAGATACTGAGCCCCAAACTGCTCCTGATGTGCTGGTTGGCGCCATGCATGGCAGCCACCGCCATCGGTGTATGAATGTATGTATGAGTTAATGTAAGTTGACAAACACGTCGGCTAAAATGCCCTAAATGTGAATGAAATGTGTATAAAAACTATGTTAAGAAAACACTTCCCTACATTGAGCCGTACATTTCAACTGTTCCAAGCTAAAAGGAATAATTTCTTCAGACTCAGCTCCTCTCCTCATGTACAGCCATTATTTATGACAGTAGTCTTTAATAATACATTCATTCACATGGCATCAGAGGCTTCTCTTTGATTCATATGATCACTATGTGACAGACACACAAATCATAAAAATGATCATGTAATTATAGTTAATAATTAAAGACATAGAATGTCATGAAAATGTTCCTCTAAGCGTGAAACTGTTACATCACAGCAGCTGCAACACAAAGATTAAATAATAGAGCAACCTATATCTGTCTGACTTCTATAGAGTGGCTGTGTTCACTCTCTGTTTTCCATGTCCAATGTTAATGTGTGTTTAGGGAATGAAAAAGAGATCCAGAAGGCCACCTGATGAAACTGGTTACTCATAATGTGACAGGTGCAAAACAGGAAGCAGCTCGAATTGAAATGCGCTGAGAGCATCACAGTGAGAAGAAAGAAATGATTACTTTTGAAAAAGGTGACAGACAAACTTGTTTACCCCGTTCACACTAGGTCTTAGGCCTGTAATGACTTGCTGAATGCACGACCCAGACACTGCACAGATGGATATAAAGAATCAGGCTGATATTATAACAGTGACACTTCTTCTCTGACATGTCATTACATCACTCAAAGTTGCTGCAGTTTTTGTTGCGATACCTTAAAAATTGCTGATGTAGGATGTTGAGGTGACATGTGAGTGCTACAAAATCTTTGAAAGGGCTTTCCACACAATGCAGCATTTCCTATAGGAGTTCTAGTTTTTGCCCAGGGAGGATATTTGGCACGAGAAGAGCTTTAGATACAGAGTTGGTCTCACCTCCTTGTTAGTCTTTAACAGTTGTCCATGTTACAACACACACACACACCAAAATCGAGTCACAAGGGCTACGTTCACATTCAACGGGCAGCGAACAGTCGCCTTTGTGGGATGAAAAAAGTTCGGGAGAGTGTGAGGCTCATGAACCGATAATTAGGGCAAACCAAAGTCTGATTCATATGTAAATCTCCGCGTCAGTTCCACTGTGAGACACAGAAACTCACCACAGCACTTTCAGGTTTACTCAACCGTTTGATCCGTCTCCCACAATACAGCAGTGATGACAGGAAAAGTCAAGCTCGGAGGAAATACGTGGAGATATCGTGATGTCCCTAATGTGAAATTTTGCCTTGTGACACATTGAAATGTATGTAACATTTTGGCACACTCATCCCTTTCTGTGTGTGTGAGTTGGCATGGTGTGGAATTTATATATTTTCGGGTAAGAGAGTTTAGCGGTCCTTTAGTGGTTGTCCTTTAGAGGTCGACTTAAAATCCCTGCTGCTTCACTGCTCTGGCTGCGAGAGTAGATCTAGCCGGTGTATTGTGTTTGGAGAAACTGCAGCAGCAACGTGTTTAGTGTTGCCTCTCTTCTGAATGCATATAGGGGAAACACTACACTTTCATTTGTAGTTTAATCGGAACTTTGCAGACTTTTCAACCAGCTTCGTAGCACTACAGTGTGGGTAGTAAATGCAAATGAACAATGGACTTTTCTGCCAGCAAAAATGCCCCAGGTGATGTCTACTCTAGTGAATTTTAGGGCTCTAAACCAAGTTTTTGTTTCTATTTGTCGCCTAAAATGTTTTCAGAAACACATTTTAGCATTCTGTTTAGCTCCAATTGAGAAGGTTTGTGAACTGCAAGTGGCTGTCATGTTGTTCCTGTCTTGTGAAAACAGAGGCTGAGAAACCTCTGATCAACATGTAAAACAAGGCAGAGCTGATCAAATATGAACCGTGATCCTGTTCATTGACTATTTCTCACCTAAAATGCTTTCAAAAGTGTACTGTTTAGATGTAATACAGTACTTTTTGTTGCCCCCATATTGTTTCCTGTTTAAAACAGACACTGAGCCTAAACCAAGCAAACACCACGGCCCCTTTTCTCTGTTGTCTTTGGTCAAGTCACACCAATTTAAAAAATATTTGTCTTTCTACTGCACAGTCAGCCCAGTTTTATGCAAGGGCTATCTTTAGGTGTCCCTTTAACCTTGGGATAAAGTCAACTACAGTACCTGCAATACTGAATGAGTAGCTAGATTATACTTTTTTCTGTGCTTTATTAGGTGCGTGAGTCCTTGCTGAAATTACTTTGTAATCTTGGTGATGATATGATCAGAGAACCAACATCCCATTCCACTCGAAGCTTTAAAAATCCTCCTCGAACTCTCTTTATCAGCAATTCCTCCTCTGACCGGACTCATACATTTAGAAGGTAACATTAAAGAGGGATAAAAGACTTCGCCTGGATTCACTTCATCACTGCGCGTCCTGGTGGGAGTGAGCGACCCTGTTGTGAACAGAGGGGCCGTCCTCTCCGCCGCTCAGCTGGCTAAGTTACACGCCATGTAACCACGATGTCACGGATACATAACTGGCTTAAGACCCGTTGTCCCCCCTCTCCTCGGCTCCACCGGCTCTCGCCCCTGTGCTCTGTCCAGCAAGGCAGAAAAAAACATCAAATCATTTTTCTAAAAATGATGGAGAGAAGCGAGGGAGTGTGCGTGTGAATGGGGAATGAGACGAGGGAGAGGGAATAGCGAGAGTTACTGTAGAGCGAGTCGGAGATGTGGAAGAGAGCGAGGCGCGATGAAGGTACAGAGAGAGGAAGAGGAGAGGAAGAAACAGTGATTCCCTGTGGCAGCCTTGTCTCCTGCTCACTGTCCTCATTCAGTTTAACGTCTCATTTTTGCCTAAAAACTTCTGTTTCAAGTGTTTATGTGTGTGTGTGTGTGTGTGTGTGTGTGTGTGTGTGTGTGTGTGTGTGTGCGCGCTTTTGCGTTCACATATGTAGAATACAGGAAGCTCAGGAAACAATTACTACCATGCTGGGTGTACACCTGGGCTGCCCCATGTGCTTATGCACAAAAACTGTGTGATAAAAACATTTCATTACACACGCATGCACGCACACACACTCATACATGCACACGCACACACACACACACACACACGCACACTCTGCTCTGCTCTTTTATGCCTGCTGCTATTTTGCACTAATCCTTTCTTCTTTTCCAGCTTGACTTAATCTTCTGGACTAACCTCTTTCTTCTTCTGTCATTTTTTTTCTCGCTTCCCTTCCCATACCTCGTCGTCCCGACCTTCTCCGTCCTCTTTTTGCCCGCCTCCTCCTTCTCCTCCTTCTCCTCCTTCTCCTCCTTCTCCTCCTTCTCCTCCTCCTCTCTCACTGTAGAAGTATCGGTATCAAGAAGAAGAAGGGGCATCACCAGGTGCCCCAAAACTCCACCAACACCCCTGCCATCAGCACTCAATGGGATTCAGAGAACTGAGGGACGGAGGGACCCTGGGGAGGGATGGAGGGACCCTGGGGAGGGACGGAGGGACCCTGGGGAGGGACGGAGGGACCCTGGGGAGGGACGGAGGGACCCTGGGGAGGGACGGAGGCACCCTAGGGAGGGATGGAGGGACCCTAGGGAGGGAGGGGGGGACCTGGAGGAGAGACAGAGAGGGCGCTGGGCCCATGGAGAGAGAGAGGGAGCGATCCCTGGGGAGGGACGGATCTCTCCGTCGGCACGGTGACCTGCGGGGTGCGGCGCTGGTTCAGGTGGCGGAGCGGCAGCTGTCTCAGATTCAACACGTTCACGGATACGTCACTCACGCACACATCACACCTGCTCAGGTAACTCGCTCTGGGTGTCTGTCTCTGTGGCTTTAGCTCTATAGCAGCACACACATGACAAACACACACACACGTGGCATGCACGTTATACTGACACTGTCGATCTGTTCCCCATTACTTCTGCATGCTAACGCTGTCTACCTGTTTTTAGAAACACACACACGGCTCAGAGCTCACATTGAAGAGATTACCAGTGCTGTATGTCGATCCACATCGTCAAAATAACTCTGCTGACAAATGCTATGTATCTCAGGCCAGATGTTCCTGCTGTTCTATCAAACCTTCAGCTGATTTTTATGTCGTGACTCAAAGGCTGAGATGAGCTCATACATTTTGTCGTGTATTCATACATAATTGAGGACTTTCAGGCACGACTTTTAGGTGTTGTGTGTACAAAATATGAATATTTCAAACAACAATTTAACATTACCAGAACACTATAACAACAACTGTTTGTTATTCCCGGCTACATTTTAAGGGAAAGCTAAATTCTGCTTTGAGTATGCGTGATGATAAGCTTCAGGACTTTGACACTAAGGGTTTGCATCCCATGTGTTGTCATCTTAAGTTGGGAAAGTTTTTGCTTTTGGCCAGTGATAAAATATGTACGAATTCTGTATTAAAGTGGAAAACAATAACGACTAGACGACTGTTATATGTTTTGTTGAGTTGTGTACCGATCCCAAATGTTTCCAGTGATAATAAAACAAAGAGAGATCCAAAAGTTTACTTAAGGTAACGTTATTCATTTGGTTGGTCGTTGCTATAACATCTCGGAAATTAGACTAAACTCAAGGTCAATAAGTGAAGCTACATCTGCTTGTTTATCCCAAAAGTTAAAAAGTAATCTCTGAAACCGAGCCAATCGAAGCCTCGTTGTAAACAGCTACCAGCTAGCTATGACTGAAAGCAGCCAACGTCTTAATCATGTATAACTTTGAGCCTTCACAGTAATTTAAACAATTGAGTTATAAGAAAAATTTCCCTCCCGTACAGTTGTAATGAACAGAGAAATCCATAGCTATAGAGAGAGGCTGTAAACATGTTTATTTCTGCTGTTAAATTGAGCATTTTAACATGGGTGACCTCTCTGGATTGACTCTAGCCAGCCTGAAGTATCCATTCGAGGATCTGCAGTTTTAGCTCCTCGCGTTGGCTTCATTTTTTTGCCCTGGAGCATGCCTCTTGGCTTCAATTCACTGTTGACTGATTATATTTAACTAGGGCCACAATCCTTAATAAAAACCTTAATAAGGAACTGCCAGTTTGGTTAAACAAAACCATGAAGGAGTTCTCTTTAAAGACACTGCGGGGAAACAAATGAAGTGCACTGTCACTGATCATTTTACTGATGTGTTCAGTGTGAATATTTTGTGATTATAGAGAATGGTCATTATGTCGTAAAAAATGTGATTTGGGCAGCAATACATTGCCTTTAATATGTACCTGCTCTTAGAAATTAGTAGTATATAATCATAGAAGACAGGGCTGCCAGTCTTGAGTGGCTCTTCTTTTGTTTACAATGAGATCACTGACTTTCCCTTTTTTAATCCAGTTTTTTTTGGCAACTTTGGGTTTTTTAAACCTTTTTTGAATGCCGCTTGATGAACTGTGAAATTATAATGCAGTCATGCTTAAATTAAGCCTGTTTGTCACAGCCCCTGAAAAGATGTCATGTTAGAGATGAAAGATTTTCACCAACAGCTGTAATACGTCCTCAGGATTTGGTCTCATATCAGCTTTAATACCATCAGCTTCTAGTTTTGAAGCCTTTGGCTTGACATTGTGTCGGTCGAGGTGGCAGATACACTTCCCGTTTAAGTTCAGACACGGTCGGGGAGTAGCAGGACCCGTTTCAACATGGCTCCAGAATTAGACTTTTTTTGAAAGTATTAAGAAGTCAAGGATACTGGCCTAAATTTTCTTCCATGCACAGAGCCGTCCTTTGTACCAGGAGAATACTTGTGCAGAACGGTGCATGCAGGGATTCAGCCGAACGCTTGTCCCATTTTTTAGTAATGAGGCCCATTACTATCTCCGCTCTGCACTCGCTCTGTGTCCGTCTGGCTCCCTCTCTCTTTGTCTCTCTCTTTCCCTCCGTCTATCTCTCTCTCACACACGCACGTAATCGCACAGCGTAGCCTGGTAATCTTTTTATTTTGGTTGATTGGGCTGTATCTGTCTGCAGATTAGTGCTTACATCACTGTTCTCACATAGCTCCTGCCACACACACACTCGTGTCCCTGCTGTGCATGCACACACACACACACACACACATACAAAGGCACACTCCTCATTATGCTTCATTATGTGTATGTAGTCTTTTGTTGACTCTCTATTTTATGTTTCTATAGGTTTTATTATGGTAAATCATAATTACTGTCTTTTGTATGTGGGATCTAACAAAAGCAGGACCATAGTCCATCGAAATGACATCGGATTATGCAAATGAGTAATACACAAAATAATAGTAATAATAGTAATAATATAAAATACTGTACATGAGTTACATAAACATAAATAAAAACAGAACATAAGACCTGATAAAACAGTGTATAAATTAAAAAAAATAAAAAAAAGTCCCAGGATTCCTCTCCCACTTTAATTTCCTCCCATTTTCTTTGTCTTCTTGTCTCTTTTCTGTCACTGTCTGTACTTCTTTGTATCATCATCCCACTGACATACTCTCTGAATTCCGGCACGAGTGATCATCAGTGTATTTTTTATTAAATCGACGCTTACATTGTCAGTAGTAGTGCGTGTGTGTTTTGGCTGAGTTACGACAGCCCTCAGCACGCTGCAGGCAGTCACAGCTGAGGAGCGTGTGTGTGTGTGTGTGTGTGTTAGTGGTGTGTCAGTTCCAAGTCATTATACACTGTCATTCGTTTTGTCTGTCGCACTGACTCAGTTGTCCCGTCACCGCAAGATCAAAGTTTGTCTTCAGGAAAAGCCTGGGACATAACTGAAGTCAGCCGAAGCGCTTCATGTTGACACTGTGCTGACGGAGTGTTGGTGTGTAGCTCCACCTTGTGGTTGGATGTCAGCTTCCCGTTCCTCATTTTTAGACCCAAAACATGTCACTGTCGAGGGGCATGTCAGGTCAATACGGGTGTTTTTCTTGACGTGACTGTCAAATTGTAACTCTAAGCAGCTGTCTGTTTATTGGAAGATGGGATGATATTTGTTTTTTATAAACCTACATACAATAAAGTTGTACTCTAGGGAAACAATGTACAGTTCTGGAAATACAGCTAAAGACTTTTCTGTATTTCTTCATCATCATCATCATCATCATCACCATCACTCTTTACAAACAGCTACTCATCACTTGTCTTTCTATATAAACTCTGTTGAGGTCAGTGTGGTGAATGTGTGTGTTGCTGTTGGTATATTTGGGTATTCAGGTTATTTTGAGAACTCCTCCTCCCCAAATGGTGTGTGTGTGCATGTGTGTCTATTCATTTGTGTGTCTGTGTGTGTGTGTGTGTGACCACAAGTGCTGGAGCTGGCTTGCTTCTGTCTGACAGATGGACCTGCCACCTTGTTCTCCCCATGTAAATGTTCCCTTCCCGTCCGCTCTCTCTTTTCCCTTTCTGGCTCTCTTTCCCTCACCCACACACACACACCCACTCACACACACACACGCACGCACACACGCACACACATTTATCCTTCCTGTCATCTGTAATGTATTTTAAGTGCACATTTGTGTTACTTTAATAATCCATGCATATATAACATCTTGTGTTGTGATGTAACATCTATATTTTTAAATGTGGCACACTGAAAACTTATTTTATTCCTCTTTATCTACTCTGCTCTAAAACGACAAAATAGATTCACAGCATATCTGAGATTGAGATCAAACCAGAATCTTTTCAAAACCAGAAAGACTTTTTTCCTGATATGTTTTACCATATATTATTATAAATGCACGATTGAAACACTTTACAATTATCATCATTAATAAATGGTAAATGGTAGTTAAGAGTTATGTCTTTATAAACTATTTATTAGGTAATTGTCAAGGTTTATGAACATTAGTTGCAACCTTATAATGGTCATAATGTTTGTAGATGAACTACAGAGTATTTTACAAAGTATTATAAACATCAGTTGGAGCTTTACAATAAACAATTGCTTAGTAAATGGTTTATAACACATTTATTATTTAATAGTTAATTATATAGATAAGTATGAGTATTAACTATAAATAAATGTACCATTTATTCATGATGGCTATTACAAAGTGCTATCACAGTCATGTCAATTCTGATCCAAAATGAAAGAACCCAGTGACTGCACTTCAGCTAAGGCAGTCACAGCTAGCCTTAGCTAAAGCTAATGTATTGACTTTCTCTGGCCAGTTTCCTGTAGTTGAAAAATCTATGTTGATGCTCCAACATCTCAGCAATTGTTTGTCATAACACCATCGTATATAAGGCAACAGATAGATCCAACAAAAAAAAACAAAAAACAATGTATGCCAGATAAACTCGTCCTGCTAAAAGCTGCGCCGCCTAGCTGAGCTCGCCTTGCATTGATCAAACGCAGACATTAGAATTTAGCAAACAAAATAGCTGTTATACACTTTGATATGTAGCTGTAGAACTTCAAACCTCTTCTCTCAACTGGTTTTTCTTCTGTCTGCCTTTGTCAGGCAGTACTGGTCAATATCTGAATATATGAGTTGGATAAATGAATCATCATCGACTGTCAGATACCTCTTGAGATATCTTTCAATCCTGAAATATAGAGTTATTTATACGACAGAAAAGAGCTGTGGACATGTATACTGTGTGTTTTGTCTCATGCATTGTCTCCCTTTGCTTTGTAAAAATTGGTGTCCACAAGAACAAATGATAGATACCTTTGTAACTGCCAAGATGTCACCTGTAAACTAAACCGAGTGCAGTTTACCCTGCAGATTAGACTGCCACGGGTGTGTGTGCATGCTTGTGTGTGTTGCACCCTGCTGAGCTCTGTCTGTACATCGTAGGTAGAATCACCTGAGGTCCCCTTTGATGACGAGGCATGGCCTCACCCAGAGGGAGAGAGGCTGAGTGAAGTCCCAGCCCCGCCTTTCTCCTCTCTCTATTCACACAGCCACGGCTACTACCAGGTAACCCCGCCTCCGAGCCCGTCGCATGCCGCCATAGCTCCGTTCATTTGTGACGCTGTTGGTTTTCAGTCGTTTGCCGTCTCTGAAGTTCAGGTTACACGAGCATGCAGTTCCTTTTTTCTGTTCCCTGTTGATTCTGTTCTGTTTTTTTTTTTAGACAGTTTTTGCAGATTGTCCAAGATCTGTGGGAGTTGTTGGATTAGATGAAATCCACACAGAACATTGGTGTTTACATGTAGCATTTTAGCATCAATAAATTTGTTAGGTAATAAGAGAGGCAACCTTAATAGGACACTTTTTCTTTGCTCAAATGAAGCTTAAGTGCCGGGGGTCTCCGTGGCAGATGGTGCAAGTGATGAAAACTGAGGGAGAAATAACATGTTTATTCCCCTTAAAAGGAGACACAACTGGAGGGAAGGCAGCCGGCAGGGAAGAGACACATTTAATATCTTCTTAAGAAGCTTCACTCTTTAATTTAGAGAAACAAGTGTAAAATGAATCAAAGTATATCTGCAATGTGTCCTTTTTATTTAGCGATTATATCTTGCAATATATCATTTATTTCTCAATGATTTGCTCCTTCTGCTGACATTTTACAAATGCTACATGTAACATCTTCAACGGACTGTTTAGCTGCATGCTCACCCGTTGCTTTTATCTAAATAATATGACATAAATCCACTCCATCATAACCCCTTGTACCGCAATTATCTCCTGATGCCAGAGAACTTTTGTATTCGAGTCTTGGTTCTCTAGGCTATATTAACACAGAGCATGCTAGTGATGTGATTGTTGTTATGTTGGCAATGTGATGTAATCCTGTCTTCTCTCAATACCCATAACTTCTGTTAACGTTGAGTCTATACAGAGAAAGTTAAGGAAGATAACCCTTCATCTCCTCTTGTCAGCTTAGTTTCGATGTAGTTGCAGTTAGTAAACTGCAGGAGGCAGTAAAGGCAGAAGAATGACCACCGTACTGTGTGGTGCCTGCACAAATCAAGACATGACTGTCCTGGAGTCATCATTCAACTGTTTAATAGCAAGCGTCACGAGAACAAACGAGTGACTATTGCTGGGCCAATAAATGAACAAAGAAGGCTTATTGTTATAGGTATTGACGATCAAATTTATTGTCCACTGAGGAGGAAATGCAGCCAACACTGCAGCAATATAATTGACTTTCCTTAAATAACTCCACTACCGAAATGTATAGCTGCTGCAGAGGAGAAACAGTAAAACATCACTCACTTGTCTTTTCTGTACCACACAAACAATAAGACACACATAGGCCACTCAGAGTGGCTCTTAGTCATTAAGCTAATGTAGATAATTAGGAAGGAAGGAAAGCCAGAGAGAGCCAGGGAGCGGCAAGAGATGGGATAAAGGGAGAATTAGAGGCAGACAGACACAGAGAGATGGGGCAGATTTGTTGCTAGATGTTAATCAACCTGTCAGTCAGCCAAATCACTCCTCCCTCAATGAATCCTTTTTTGCCTCCTGCTGATACAGTAATAGAAATTAGGAGTCAGTAAGACTTTAAAACCGCACTTACTGTAATTTGTAATAGGAGAATAGTGGAATCTGCCTCAGTGTGGAAGGCCACAGGGCTGACAGTCGACCGAGACAATCAAATCAGCTACAGTGCATGTGCATAAAAACTATAATTCTCTTTGAACCCAAAAATCTTTTTCTTTAATAAGAAAACAGCATGTCACTAGTTGCAGTTGTTCCTTTGGGGAACAAAGTAGCTTATTGTTATTTAGACATTCAGAGCTGAAATATTCAATGTTTGATGTGTTGTGTCCATTAAAATAGAGCAAAGGTGGCGTCCATTGTTGCACTCATGACATCGTGTCACCTCATTGCTGTTTGAATGCAGCCGTCTAACATAGTGAAAGTTCCTCAACCGACAAGGTAACTTAACAGGGAATATTTACTTTGTTGGAGTTGCCAATCAGGACAGATGTGACCCAAATAAACAGTCAGCTTTTCTTTAAAGCAGTGTGAAAAATGTAGCCATGGTAATTGTGCCAATGCGTATTATGACACTCAACCAATGAGGTTTAATGATAATCAGTTCATTTTAAAGGCGTTGATTATATTAGCCTCTAAATTAACACATATTTAATAGGCTTATACTAGTAGCATTTAAGACATTAAAGGGACATGAGGCAGGATCAAGAAATAAGACTCAATAGTGACACGTTGGCCGTTGCGGCCGTTAGTAACTGCAGCCATCAGCCAAGTCGGCGCGGGAGCGTGCATGAGATCTTGACAGCAAAGCAGCTGATGCTGTGACACTGTTATTTCTTTACTCGCTGTTCATGCGACTGTTTACTGCAAGACCTCCACGCATGCCTCTGTGGAATGGCGTTGGTAGCCTACAACTGCGAACTGTGCTGTGTGTAAGGGATAGCCTTATCCCCTACACGATGGAAAAATGCGCAGTCTGTAACTATTCAGTGTTACACAGCGGTGGACTAAGTTACATGTTAGCAGCTAACGCTACTTTGCACGTTAGGTCACTCCGAGTCCTTGGTGATCCCAAATGATTTTCAAATCAAGCTCTAAACATGACCTGTAATGTTTTCTCACCTGGTCACTAGGAAATGAGCCATGTCAGCATCTGTTGTCAGTCCCAGTTCAAGTTGAAGCTGCCTCCATGAGTCCGAATGCGTATCCGATGTTTATTCTAGTTCCGGCCCGGCTTTGGTCGTAATTTCATTTCCACTCACGACTTACCGCTGATAAAACCTTCGTTTTCTTCTTAGTATGACTTTTTAGTGGACTTTGTGTGGTGGTGGGTCGTTTTATGGCCGTAGCAGAATCCATTACTAACCAAACACTAGTTTGGGTCCACTGGCGCTTGTCTTCTTCCTGTTTCCAAGCAGTCGAGGACGCGCATTCAGCGTCACCTGACGTCACGTCCGCAGGACTGCGCAGGAAATTCAGACCACGAATTGCAGTACATTATGCAACACATAGCCTGTTTTAAAGCAACAGAGAGATACGTGGGTGGGCTCATTCTTTTTGGTTTTGAACGCTTCATCACCCCTTAGCATACAAAACTTAAAATGCATGTTTATTTTAAGTCCCTTTAAGTGGGTATTTCTTTACGTTATGCTGCCATTACTTTATGTTAATTTCAGGTGTTTAAACCTGTAGTAACTAATATATTTTTGCCACTTTGGGCAACAGAAACTGATACATGATCACAGTAGATACAGGGCAGCATTGTATTTCATTCAGAGCTGTGTTTTTGGCCACCTGCTGGATTGAAGTTGAATATTCACGCTCCTTTAGATCTGTTTTGATCTCAACTCCTGAGGAAAATATCTGACTCTTCCACTACAAAGCGCTCCACTATGTTCGCCAGCTAGTCGCTGATGGTGTCAGTCGGACATTTGGTGTTGAGCAGGTGGTGTGTATTTTTAGAACTTTACAACAGTGGAGTTGTGGCTAACTGATAAACAATGAGCTGAAAGATGCCAAAAAGCTCAGTGGAGATGAGTGGGGCTGCAGAGTCGGATGATAACTCTCTGTGGGTTCAGCACTACAAGCAGCCACTTCCACATTACACAAAATTATCTGATCCATTGTCAATATAAAATATTGATTATAGGAGCTTTAAATCACTAAGTGCAGAGAATAACCCCTTGCTCCATCCCTAAGAAAAACACCCAGGCGATCCCTGAACACAGCCTGAGAGGCTTAATACTACTGGGATTCTTCTTTTGCTTGAGCTGCTGCTTTGCCTGCTCCACAGTGATTCATGTCTATTTCTCTATACCCTCAGTATGGGTGCCAGACGCAGCTCTGCAAAATGGTCCTTACCAGAATCAGAAAGGGATCTAATGGAAGGGCTGGGGAGGAGCCAACATGGATCGGAACCAATGTATTAGACCGCAGTATAGATCTGTATGGCCTCTGGTTTACAGTGCTTATAGCTGCACCAGCGTCCCTTTACGGCTGTTGACAACACAAAGCTTAAAGTTATTACCATTTTATTGAGAGCCATGTTAAAGTTAAAAGAGCTCATACAATGTGACAGGGCAACAAACGGAAATAAACATGTTAATGCTTTGGTTGGCCACCAAAACATGTTTGTTAAGGCTGGATAATATGGCCTTAAAATATTTATCATGACATCTTTAGCCAATCAAGTGATACACAATAAATATCTCAATATTTCCGAATGTCCTTCAAGGTACTTGATTAATGGCAGGACTGGGCATCAAAATCAAATATCACAACATTTGGTTGTTACGTAATTTCACTCGCTGCTAAAATCAGCAGGGGTGAAGCCTCAAGTCTGTATTATGGCCAAATATACGTAACTGCATTGTTGCTGGGTATCTGTGCCAACAGGATCAGACTGTCTGGAGCCCGTTGAGCTGGGACCCGAAATAGGTCTTGGGTCAGTCCGTGGCACAACCACAGCCAGCGCTAGAGAGGGAGCACATCATTTGGCAAAACGTAAAGACAGCCTTTGTATGCTAGGCTATCAATCACTAGCCTCGGCCTACCTGTAGAGGATATGAGGGCAAAGTTGGCTCTCTCAGCAGTCGGACATTAAACATGCATGATGTGTGCTTTTATTTAATTGGTCTTGAAATATTAATAGAGCTGGCATTCACTGGCTGACATTTGACTGGAGAGAGAGAGAGAGAGAGAGACAAAGTGAAAGAGAGAGAGGCTTATGAAGTCATGGTTGGTTGTGATATGGCTACTGTGTCAGTGAATTGTTGCTGTGTCAGCTGACATGTCTGTGTGTTGTACTCTCTGTTCTGGTGGCTAGCTGCAGACACACTGGCTGTAGAGGGTGACTGGCAGATGCTAATGATATGGCTCCAGTTGTAGTTGATGATAGCTTCTTGCTGTGCGTTCACCCTGCGGGCAACATGATTGATGTATCGCTCTATCACTAATTATTGTGGCCGTCAGGTTGCATTAGCATATAGTTTTCACACTGCACATGTGCTGTTTGAGAGTTTGTTAATAATCAGCAGCCATTCACCCAATATCTCACCATGGACAACTTAATGTACGTTTTATAGGGACGGTGATCTGGATTCGTTTGTCCACCACTTTTGTCAAGACTGAAATTTGCAACAGCAAATGTTTTTAGTGAAATATCTCAACAACTATCTGATGGTTTGCCATTCATGTCCCCCTCAGGATGAATCGTAATAGTTTTTAAGAACAGTAAGCGCCATCACCATCACCATCACCATCATCGGGTCACTTTCAGGGTTTCTATACCTGCAGGTGTAACCACATTCCCATTGACCTCAGATGATTTTTTCTCTTTAGTGTGCAAGTGTCACCATGCTAACAGACCAAAGTAAGATGGTGAACACGTTCTACATACTGTGCTGAGCATCACCGCGTTAGCATTGTTATTGCAGGCATGTTCCTTAGGGCAGGGATGCATGAATGTCTACTGTATATGTGTACGGGCTGTGTTGTGCTGACTGAAAACAAACCTCCCTCTGGGACAATAAATATAAATCAATGAGTGCTGGGTAACGCTGTATATTGAGATCCATGCAGTAAGCATTAGTCAAAGATAGGGAAGGCGATTCAGGAGAAAGATAGCTGTTTCTTGTGTCTCGTTCCCAGGTCATCAAATAGTTGTGCTTTGGGTTTTCAGCCCAAATTGCAACCCAAAGCATCGGTATTTGACAACCTGGGAATGAGACTCAACAATCAACTATCGACCTACGGAACTGCCTTCCCTCTCTTTAGAGGCAATGAGGCCCTTTCAAGTCCTTGCAAGATGCTTATCAACATTGATAAGACTATGTAAGTCTTAATTGTAGCATCATAAACATGTTAACTGTTGCACTACTTAAGAATATTAGTGAAAACCTGAGTTTATAGTTGCTTCATCATTTTGTATTTGTGCTTTGTTACTTCAAATGAATTCATAGTAATGTGTGCAATGTGGAATGGCTGGAATAACAGCTATAGCAAGCATACTGCAACTTTGACTTGGTTGGATATGGGTCTTGACAATAAGGAAAAATGTATGTAACTGAATGTGAAATCCTCCTAGACTGTCACTGACAGTCCACTTTTTGCTCCCACTTGAGTCTTCTAGGTTGCCCAGAGACTTTCTTTAGATGTGGACGGAGTGTACGGTTAATATGATAATTTACCAAATCTGTAGCCCTTATAGTCATGTAGCAGCTTGGCCAGTCTGTAGCTATTTAATATTCAAACTGTTAAGTGGTAGTTCCTTTACTTCTCCAGAAAAATCACTCTCACCCACTCAGCTTCTCTGCCACATATGAGGCAGTTGTCCTAATTTTTTAAGTTCTTAAAAAGAAAAAAAAAGCATAAGAAATCTAGGTGACATGTGTTCAGATCTTAGGAAACAACACATTAGTCAGCCAGTATCAGGTGTACCTCAGGACTTGAAAAAGCTGTTGCCATAGATACAGTTCCCAAGGAAACAGGAAGAAGCTGTGACAGGGGTCTTGCCCCACCTGTGGCTAATCCTCCGGGAGGCTACGATAGATGTATAGGCTAACTGTACACCTCAGATGCTGGGGGATACCGCTGGAAATAGCTTTGTTCAGTTCGCGCCGGTAATTGCAGCTATAGCCAAAAGCCTGGCCGCTCTCTCCCTTAGCCCGGACATGCTCGCTCATTCAGCGCATGCTAAAGCCTCTCGGCCTGTTCGGCAGGCTGGAGGGATGCTGCGAGGACACTTGCTAGCCTGGTTGTGTACTTTCCTCCTTTCCTCTCCCCTGTCTTCTCTTTTCTTTTATCTCAGTTGGTGCCCAGCAACAGCCTGTTGTTTTCCATTCTGGAGTCATGCACGATGCGTGCGTGTGTGTGTGTGTGTGTGTGTGTGTGTGTGCGCATGAGAGAGAGAGTGAGTGAAAGTGTGTGGGAGAGCTGGGTGCTGCAGTGTCTAGAAACAGCCTCGGGAGAAGATATCTCTCCAGCACACACACATATGCATACACACATGTATAAACAGCAGACCTATCCACCGATGCGTGCGTGCACTTTGACACACACACACACACACACACACACACACACACACACACACACACACACATTAGAAGCGTACCTGTTGGTATTGTGCTTCAGTTTGTTGTTGTTGTTGTCACTGGGTGAGACCTGGTGAACGTCTCTTATTTCGCTCTCGCTTCTTCCTCTCTCTCTCTCTCTCTCTCTCACACACACACACACACACACACACACACACACACACACACACACACACACACACACACACACACACACACAAATGAAAGCCCTTATCTGTCCAGCATTCAATTTCTAATTCTGTGGCATTCAGCTGTTTTCCACCTCTTCACCTGCAACAGGCATTACTGCAAATGTCCGTGTGTGCATGCATGTTTGAGGGTGTGTGTGCGTGTGTGTGTGTCTGTATACTACTGTAGGTGGGGGTTCTGTTCTGTCATTGGCTGGCTGGAAAGAAGGGGCGTGTCTTGTACCAGTAATGATATCTGACAGTAAGAGAGGGAGCGAGAGAGAGAGAGGCGTCGGGTTGCAGCTTCAATAAAAGACTGGAAAAGACAATTTGCTGAGAGACAGAGACACAGAACGAGAGACAAGGTGGGTGTGGGGGAGGCTGAAAAAAGGGAGGGAGAGAAAGAGAGACTGAGCAATGTACTGTACTGAGTGAGCGAGACGCGAAGGGAGAGTGAGACTTGGAGCGACATCACAGATGTAGAAGGGAGGGGAGGCGAAGCCAGAGTTGCAGAGTGATCCTCGCAACCATCCACCTACTTCAGATGCTCTCCTCCTCGCCTGCATCCTTCCACCTCCCTCCTTTCATCCGTCCAGCCAGCCAGCCCTCCCTCCCCTCTTCCTTCCATATTTAATGGGAGCGCACGCAGTGACAGAGTGGAGATTGACTGGTCATCTCCTCGGACGAGAGAGGAGGAGGGAGCGCGGGAGGAAGAGGTGGGGTGGAGAAAGACAGAGAGAAAGAGTGAACTCCCTTAAATAATCAATCCTCATATCCTGTCGTTGCCTGGCCCACGCTCCCCCTCACTTCTCTCTGAAGAGAGGAAAGAAAGGAGTTGGGGAGAGGAGATTTTGGACGGCCAGAGATGTGGATGTTGGACATTTCTCCTGGCTAGAGAGAAGATGGGATGATGGACAAATGGATAGACAACAAAGGCACACGAGCAGATGGATCGACAGGTAGACGGCTGCGCAGCAACCCTGAGAGACCGACTCCAACTCTGAGAGGACTCTGTCTACCTGCCCTGCACTTTCTACCTCCTCCTCCAGCTCCTCCTCCAGCTCCTCCTCCTCATCTCTCCATCTGCCAGCTGCTCTCTCAGTCCTGAGGGAGCTGAAGAAGAGAAAAGGGAAAATAAAGAGATAGTAATATTAAGACAGAGCAGAGAAGAGAAGATGGGAATATCATCAATAGCAGCCTAATCCTCGGCAGAACCGGCGACAGAAGGCAGAGCTGGACTGACAGAGAGACAGAAAGGGAGAGCGAAGCGACAGAGGGGAGAAACTAGAGATGAGGCAGTGGAGAAGTGCGACAACATGAACTCTACCTTGTCTGTCTAAGGGACGAGCAGACATCAGAGACCATGAACTATATTTTCGGCAACAACACCCTGTACCCCCGCAGCGCGAGGGTAGGCGGGGCGTCCGGGGGTCAAGGGGCGGGGCTAGGAGTCAAACAGAAACCGGGACCCAAGCGTGGCTCCTCGGAGGAGCTGGCGCCTCCCCACACCTCTTCCCCCTCCACCTCCTCACCCGCCTCCTCCTCCCCCTCCACATCCTCCTCTCGCTGGCAGCAGCTCCTTATGTTCTTCTCCAGGAGGAGTGCCTTCACCGATTGTATCAATGCTGGCCAGGTAACGCACACGTCACATGCTGCGTGCGCTTTATGCTTGAGGGGTGTAGGGGATCAGGGTGGGAGGCATGTAACCTAAGCTGGGGTTTTGTTGTGCGTGTGTGTGTGTGCGTGCGTGCGTGCGTGTGTGTGATTACATTAGCAAACATTCTCTCGTTTCAGTTTCTTAGCCAGAACAGAGAGGCAGTCAGGGGCAGCAGGTAGGTTTTAAATTGAAGTTGAAGTAGCTCTCTGTTTGTGGTTGAGATTTTTTGATAATGTTGTCATGGAAATGAGCCCTGGCACAGTGTCTGAGACCCAGAGAGCCGGTGTGTTGCCATGGCAAAGTCATCATTTAGCTGATGATTGCATTTGCACGTTGGCAGTCCAGTGGCACTAGATGGTAAGTCCACACTGAAATCAAAACCCCACCGTGGCAAAGAAAGGTGTGTGACCGACCTCAGCACATGTTTATATGGTCCCTTTTGTTTTTTCTGGCACAGTAAGCCATAGAAAACATTAAAGTGTTATGATGTGGCTTCACATTTCCTTTAATAAAGTGAATCAAACATTGTGCCATATGAATGTGCCACATAGCTTCAGGGCCTACCTACGTAGCAGACGTAGCTACGCCATAGCCGCCTCCTCAAAGACGTACACCCACAGGCCACTTCATTTGGTGCAACTTCTACAATCTAATATGGTCCAATACAAAAGCTATGCCATGAATTCTGCTTTTAAAAAGATAATAATGTTAAGTCTTGACTGGCACTGTCAGAGAGGTGTTAATTTAAAGGCATGGCTACAATTGAGCTTGTAACAGTGTGCAACAGAGTTGACTTGATTTGTTATATATAGAGGTGCTTCTGATATTTTGGCAAATATGTTGCATCAAAACTATTCACAGTAGCAGCTATGCTAATTGTGATCAGATGCTCCAATATGTGAATTTGTGACACATTGAAATGATACTTACTGCGAACCAAGCAGGACTGGAAGTAAAACGGTGCCAGCTCGAAGAGCTATGAGAGGACCCCTTGCTGACACGTAGCTAGAGAGAGGTCAGATTCACCAGGTTCATGTCAGCTGATTGTCCCGGGATTCCATTACGGTCCATACCATTAAGATGAATTAATACGTTAGAACACCAAAGTTACAAAAAACTAACCAATCAAGACAGCAATAGACCAGCAAATCACGTGTTCTGTGAGGTAAATTTACTGTTTTTATCAAAGTAGTCTTGTGAATTTGACCAGAGCACAGATGGATAAAACAGCTTCAGTTCCCCAAAAGTCTGTCTGTGCAGAGCACAATTGAGATTACTTATCCCAAGTCACGTTTGCCACATTGTCTTTATAAGTCTGTGATTGTGCCATTGTCATGGGTTGTGATTTGACATCTATTATGTACAACATGATTGGCTAATGCCTACATTTGCGACGCAATAGCTCAGAAAAATCAACCTCTCTCTTCGCCATGTAGTATTCATATTTCGAACAGTTTGAAAAAAATGATTGACATGCAAAAAATGCCTTAGCCCTGTAAGACCCACTGTTGTAAAATTACAACGTTACCTTTAGCCATCCTAAAAAACAATCTGTTATATTTTATCTTATTTTCTACCACATTTACATAGTCATTGGGTCCTATTGTTCAGTCTCACAATGTTATTGGATAGTAAATTTGTTTAGAAGTCCCGCCCTTATGGCCATGAACTCACACAACCACTCAAGGTTTCCTTCGAACAACATCTCTTTATTTCATTGGACTGGATTCATCAGATTCACGTAAGAAAAATGTCTTTTATATTTTTTTTTGTTGTTATTACAATGTCTAGAACATGTACATATGAAGTTATTGTGGAATAGATTCATCAAATTTCATTTAGAGCTTGTTATATATTTGTTGTAATTTTACAACATTGGGTGAGTGTGGTAGTCAAAATAGCAGGCTTGTTGCAGTGGGCACAGACAGGTTGTGTTCCCTCCACTACACCACTGAGTGTTTTCTTTATACATGGACAGTATACATACTACCTGTGTGTTGTGTTGTGGTCAAATTTGACTGATTTAAAAGTTTTATCTCTAAAAAATGTAGTTAATTTGATCAGTCTGACCTAAAATTTCATGACTTTGTCCACAAAGCGGATCAACAGACAATTCAGTTCTGGGAAAGATGAAAATGTTCCTGAATGTGGGGTGTGGATGTAAGAGGGGGTATACATGTTTTCCTTTTAGTATGATAATTAGAGAGCTTAACAAGCAGTATTGTCATGTCAAGGCAGTATTGTGTGACTCTGTGGCTGGTGATTGGGATGCATAGTTCTTTTAGCATGATAAGTAGAGGGCATAACAAGCTGGCAAGGCAGTATTGTGTGACTAAATGGCTAATGATTGAGATGCATATTTCATTTAGCATGATAAGTTGAGAGCATAGGCTAAGCCATCTAAATTTACATTTAGGGTGAGAACTGGAATCTCTGGCATGATGTGTGACTTCGATGTCTAACAAGGCAGTGTCAACAGAATACGAGCCAAATCTGAACTTGGATTGTCAGGTGATGTTGTGATGAAGCTTGCTTCCACACTTCCAGAAGGTCAGAACTACAAATTTTTTGCAGACAACTACTTAACTTATGGTGTGGCCGGTGAGTGTAACTACATTTATGGCCTCTATAGAGATATTACATTGAGACAGCAAGAATCAACTAGTGTCAACTTGGTGTACAGCAACAAGCACAGAAGTGTCTCAGAGTCACTGTATATCACAAACTAAATGAGAGAATGCACATCCGATTACCTCTGGGAATGTAATGAAAGCGTGATATGGTCGCTTTCATTGATTATGACTGACAGTGCTGCAGTGCTGCTGTCAGCGGGTGAAACAGTTATTGCCAAGCTATAACTCAAACCCTACATTGTTGCTATCTACTGTGGGTCTGCCATTCACCCTATGTGTCGAGTATAGATCCAGCTAGCTGCCCGTTACATCATCACTGTAACGACTTTTCACATGCTGAGACAAAAGTACTTATGTACAATGGCGATATTACAAAGGCTTCGCTAAAATAACAATACATCAAGAATATGTCCTTAGCCTACCTGGGTGGATAAATGAAGGGAAAATATTTGCACCGATTCGCTGGGGGATGTGGGCCCGCAGCATCGTTGCTGACGGAGATCATAAATAACATTGGCATCCATGATAACCAACTTGAGTCATCGCACCAGCAGCTTGCGTAAATCACTAAACTGATATCCAAAGCAATCTCCACAGCCTTTGAAGGACCCAGTAGAGCAGGACCGATACCTACCTGATAAATAGCTTTGCGGGAGGCACCTCTGATGTTGACAGACGCTGCAGCAAACAGTCGCAAGTTATCCTGAGCCTCTTGGCCTCCTCACCACTCCCATAATTCCAATAATACATCAAAGATCCCCTCTGTCTGTTCACATTCTGTAATCCAAAGCACATTTTCATCCCTTTCATGTAGTTTTGCTCCATGTACAAGTTTGTACAAGCCTTTTCACTGTTTTATTCACTTTTAAAATGTCTGGGGTCTTCATTGAATAATAATTGAATAATTCAATGTTAAAGCGAAAATTTGCTGTTCTCTAGAGGCATTTCTATTTGTGAGAATAACATTTCTTGTGCTTAGATTACTCACCTTCATCCAAATCTAGCAAAACAGTTCAAAGACAACATGGAAACATATCAAACTGAATTATGATAATTTCATGTATTATATGGCAACTCTGCAGTCTCCTCATGTGTCCACACAGTTCTGTTGTTTTTATCAGATGCAATATTTAGTTTCTGTGGTGGACTGAGCCTGACCGATGTATCGATACTATTGGCTGATATTGGCCTATCATAGATATATTGGAGATACATCGTAGCCAGTATATCAGTAGTCTCTGCTGTAGGCTCTAGTTTCAAACATCGCCTATGACACGATTTATGTGCTTAACCAGAGACTTTATAAGAAAGGAAAGCATTTTGAGTAGAGTCCGTCACCCCAGAGATGCCGACTGTATGACACATGACCCGCCCCTTCCTCCCAAAAGCCAATCATGTGCTTTATCAAAGCTGAACTGGGAAACATATCAGTCAGTCGCCTCGTTTCACTGACACGGGCGCACAGTTGAGATTTCAACCGATTTGGTGCGACTGCTGACGAACTTCTTATTGGCGAGAAAGAGGAGGAGATCATGCTTATGTACAGGATTACCAAGGACGGTGAGGTTATTCAAACGGTGGACATTCAACAAAAAATGTTTCAATTGCTCTGGTGGGATTGGCTAACGCCGTTATGTCACAGTAGTCTGTATTGAGCTGTAAAAGAAGTTGGATAGTTTAGTTTCTTATCCTTTTGGAAATTCTTTTTGGTATTGCGAAACGGTGCCCATGCGTTGTAGAAGTCTAATTCATTCAAACCTTATTTTTGGACAAAGTCACCAAACCTCATAAGTGTTTTTTATTAGATTTGACTGGTAATTCTATACTTCATCAAATTATGACTCTCTCCCCATTCAATTAGCTAGGGGCCTGGTCTTGTTAGCCTGAAACAAATGCTGGGGGGCATTGCCAAGATGGCTGCTGGGTAGTGAGGGTTGCCTAACAGGACTTTGGCTAAGACTGTTTTTATATCACTTTGTTGCTTTTGTCGATGCACCAGCTTTTTCCTCACAGCCAAGTTGGTGTTCATGTATGTCAAAAAACAGGTTAAATAGTGTTTGTGCTATAGATGACAAATGCAGAATTGCCACTATTGGATCCAGACCTGCATTATTGATCTAAAACTCCTGAGTGGATGAGGGACCACTCACAATGTTCAGCCCTGCAGCACTTACAGTATCCAGCTGTCTGCAGATTTACAGCACAGTCCATGGAAAAAGTTCTCCCACCCACACCCCCCTGGCCTGCAGTAATCATATTGGCCAGTGTTTTCCCAAGGTGTTGCCATTTTCCTGTCGAAGGCACTTACTGCATGACTGATAGGCCATTACATTACACACACACAAACACACACACACACACACACACACACACAGCTGTTCATTCTTTTGATTCAAGAGATTGTTTTTTTAACTATTTGATGGAAGTGGTTTGGATCTGCTGATTTGGCCTCATAGGTCAAATTAAAAATATACCATTACTCATTTCAACCGTGTGTGTGTGTGTGTGTGTGTGTGTGTGTGTGTGTGTGTGTGTGTGTGTGTTTAGAGTCATGGCCAAATTTGATTTTGATGGTTGAACCAAACACTGGGAAGTGTGTAATATTTACCTGTACACACACAGACACACACACAGACAGACACACACACACAGACACACACACACACACACACACACACACACACACACACACACACACGACACACACACAGCACACACACACACACACACACACACACACACACACACACACACCCATTACTCTTTAATCAAATTATTCGGCTGTATAGAGTAAAACAATGTGACATTTATAGGTCTGGATGAGGTTAGAGCCCAGACATCGTACTTTATCTCAACGGAAAGCATTTATTGCAAAATCTCTTCCTCACTGGCACTAAAAGTAGTGATGCCTCGTACTATTTGCCAACTAGGCAATCAGTCTTTTCTGCGGCTCGAGTGTTGTTTTTGGTTAGAGTCACCGTTGTGATTTGATCGTAGTTCGATTATCTCCCTTTAGAGCCCAATAGTTACTAGAGCTAGCTAAAAGCTAAGCAAAGTGTCATATCTTATACTGAATAGGAGCGGGATGAAATATTGATTCAGCAATATATCGTATTGCTTTCTCTTGTGTTAGGATTAGTGATACACTGGTGCCAAATATCGATATTTTTAATAAAACATGCAGGCTGTCTGAACAGTTGGACTTACTGGACTTCATAGCTCCTTGTGGTCTGTAAATTGAATTTACACAGATTGAAAAGAGTTAGTGAAGCATAGTTGCATCATTTCTTTTAATATTTTGACTCCAGAAATGTTCTGTTTTCTGCCAGTTGGGCCCTTATCCCGTCTGAGGCTATTTTACATTGGAATTAAACAAGGTACAAGGTAGTTCATCCATCATTAAACAGCACAGGGTTGCATAATGAAATGGAGGTTTATATAAAATTGCACAAATTAATCATATATCCTGTTATTTATATACAAAGTTACATAAACAGGTAGTTCATCAGGGTGAATCTAAGCAGCAGCACTATAATGGTGATGATAATATAGTCAGTGTTTTCACTTCAGAAGTTCAACATCTTGAAAACACTACCCACCCACGTTGTGTCCACCTCCTCCTGTAGTCCAGCGCTGTCAGCCTGCCTGTCGAGCCCCACAGCTTGATCTGAGATGTTGTGGTGGAGACGGATCCCTGACAAAAATGTGGGCGCACCAGTCTCTGATCTCGTGTTGTTCAGTCAGCCTGAGTCCCATTTGTCCGTTTCCTTTTGCTGCGACCTGACATTAGTCAGGGGCGGCCTTGAAACAGAGCTGAATTAGCATGACTGTGACACACATGGACATGGACAAGTTCCAGTCACTCTGTTTCATCTTAGTTCACGTCATATTCTGTGAAACCGTCACCACAAGGCAGTGAATAGATATTGATGTATTATTTTAATCCAAACCAAAATCTTTTCCTAAATTTCATTAATTACTTTTGCCTAAACCTTACCAAACTGTGAGCAGAAAAATATGAAAATATTCTTAAATATTCTTAAATACCTGAATAAATAAACGTACTTCTAAGTTCATTCATTCATTCATTCATTCATTCATTCATTCATTCATTCATTCATTCATTCATTCATTCATAAACTTCTAAGTTTAAAATTAAAAGGACCTAAAAACTTCTTGCAATCTCTGGCCGCCAGTCTAATAATCATGTGCAGGATCCATTTGTTCAGCACGTCTTACTGGAACTGGTGTGTTTGTCCATCTTTATAATATACGAACTGAATGAATCCTAATTGCTTTGCAGCAGAAATTGCACTTCCTTCATAACTGCCCAAATGGTCTTGTAAGGCTAACTTTCCATGCACATAGACATGAGGTCGAATACACAAATTATTGAATAACAACATGCACTAATAGCACAGTGCACTAGCAGGCTGAAACGGTCAGCGAGCTCGCCAAAGCGTGCACTGTTACGTTCTACAAAACCACGCCCATCTGGGTGAAATAAGTTTTTAGTGAGACACATTGAGTTAGACACATTTTGTGTTCCTCAGTTATTGTGACATATCGCTCAGATGATTGTTATTAATTATCATAGAATCACTTTAATGTAATATGATCTTAATTGTTGGGCAGCATACTGTGGATCATTTCCACTCCTAATACTAAAACTTCACCCGAGTTTATTAACCTCAATAATCCAAAATAAAGGGTTAATCAGACTCTTTCCATTGTTTTTGTTGTGGACACACACAGTAACCGTCTCTCCTTCTCCCCACAGCTCCCACCCTGTCTCTGTATAATTGATGAGTGGTAAAGCAGAGGTATGAAAGTCAGCCTTGTTGTTCAGAAAGGGCTCTAAAAGCTCTAAAGAGGTGTTTAGCGGTCACAGGAAATGGAGGTAGAGAGGGATGGACAGAGCCAGAGAGGGGGAGGGATAGACAGAGAGACAGAGTGAGACATTGAAGGAGAGAATTAGTGATTGATTAGGAGAGAAATCTGATATAGCCTATTAGCTCAAAGTGGGCAATGGGAATAAATCATGCACATAACTCACATGGACTATAATTTATCCATCAACCTAAAGAGTCAGCTGATGGACTCCTACTCAGCTGGTTGATGATTTGATCAGGACTGGGTTTTCAAGCTTAAGAGATTTTCACATTTTGTTCTACAACATAAAAGACATCAAGAAATACTCCACATTTAACTTATAAAGCGGCTTCGTGTCTTGAAATAGTCCCAACCAGTGGCTTAATGAGACTACAGCCATTGTCGGGAACATTAAATGTCATCATTGCTGTAGATTAAACAAGCCAATATAAAGTAGTAGCTCAGCCTTAAACATCTACAGCAGTAAAATGCAACATACACATGAATGCAGCTGTAATATTACTCAGAAACATCAGATATGACAGTAAAACACTGTCTTCAGTAAAGGATCTGAATACTTCCTCCACCACTGTCAAATTGACAGTTCCACTAGAATGACGTATGGAATTGTAGTTTACACATATTGGGTAATTTTGAAATGGAAAACGCGTGGGAGCCACGTCATTAACGCTCTCATCCCATACTTCGAAGTGCGTCTGTACATTAGAGTTCAACCTACTCTCCCCAACACACGCTGCTCCTGTGAAGAGTGGCTCATTATCCTTCTGCTGCCCAAGGAAACTTTCCACTCTCCATGGGGCCTCATGGGATACCACCATGCAGAAGTAGGCGTCTCCGGTTCGCCCTGTCGTCTTGTTTTAAATCTGTTGCTCTGATGGTGCGATTGGCAGTGAAGGTCATATTTAAGTGCATTTGTGCTGCACTCAAATATATGTATGTTGTGAAACTGAATCAGTTTCTTACATACTATTTGTACATGTATATAACCTGTTGTTGAGTGGGCAGTATGTAATAAACTCAAGAAGGTGTTGTATTTTTGGGAATCTTCACACCATAACTGTGAATTTTCACCTCCCGCAGCCAGAAACTATACATCATCGCCACATAGTAATAGAGCAGCGAAGGCGAGTGGAGGAGTATTTGCACTGGCCATATATTGATCTAAAAAAACAACATTTGCGACACGGACTTAGACAAATGTTTGGTATTTGTTTTTAGAAACCATGAAAAGTTATGAGAGAGAACGTGAGTATTGTCTTGTTGGTCCTTCATGTTTTCCTTTCTAAACACCACAGACCTGCACAGAGTTGAAGATTATTCCCGTCCTCTCATGTCAGTGCTGTGCTCAGACCAACTGGGAATAAATGTTGTAGCAATCTGATGGTTAAAACTAATCACTTGAAACCATAAACGTGTCCATACCCGTTGAAACCTTCAAGGCAGTGGCACCATGACTGACTGCCCACTTTGGTTGATCGTGATCAGCTGTTGCGTGCCTCTATAGCAGTCTGGAAATTGTCCCAAAAATCAATCATGTTGTTTGTTTTCTTTTTTAATTAGAGAGTTGTTTCCTAATTGAGCGAACGAGAGCCCCTGAGACTGTTTCATCTTATCGGTACAAAAGCTATTTGGAGTATGAAGGTGATGTCATCCATGGGAGGGGCTAATGCAAATGTTCACAACCTGGACCACCATTGCCCGTGGTAACCAATGAGCTCCTCCGATTGCTGGCCAACACTGCGGGCGGCATCAGTTGTTGTCATGGTGATGGTGATGCTGCTATGCTGATTAACAGGCATTTGGATGTGTGTGTGTGTGTGTGTGTGTGTGTGTGTGTGTGTGTGTGTGTGTGTGTGTGTGTGTGTGTGTGTCAGAGAGAGAGAGAGAGAGTTATGGAGAAATAAAAAAAGTTGATGAGTGTGTGTAAACTTAACATCTTAATATACTTGCCTTCCCAGTTATGCGCGCGCACACACACACACACACACACACACACACACTGTATTGTAGCAGTGGGTAGTGCATTAGATTCGTGCTTGTGCTTGAGAGTGTGTGAGGTGTTGCATCACCTTCTGTGTGTGGGATGAGGCTTGCATATCAGCGCTCTCCCACATACACACTAGCACACACACACACACAGACGTCTCCACACACACACACGGACTCTCTCTCTCCTCCCTCTCCATCAGTCTCCTACCTCCAGCCTGTTCTCTGTCTATGCTGATATAATCAACACAGATTAGCTGACCACGAGCAATCACTTATTATGACCACTAACTAATGAGGCTGAACGCAACAAAATGCAGCTCCATGATATCCTCCTGTAATTAGTATAGAGGGATTTGATACTACTGAAGGCTTTTTTTGAATATATATAGATATATAGATTATTATATATTCTGTTTCATAACACAATAAACAGGATGATATACATACATACATCCAGAGTATACACTGTGATGGACGAGGGCATCGTCATTCAGGCGTGCAGGGGTTGGAGTGTGGTTACTGTGTGCTCCTGAATTTGTGGTAGTGTGTCTCTTCAAAGTTGGCGTAAGGCAGAAGTGTGTTTATTAACTGCAAGCCACAGCACACCGCTGTCGTCACCGCTGTTTCCAGCTGTTGCTCTGACCCACTGATCTCACCCATTCAAGAAAACAACTGTCTCCCGTCGCCACACTGTAGAATCTGACAGTGACTCTGCTTCTCTCGAGGAGGAAACCGGTTACCTCAAAACTACCAAGTAAAGTGGACTAATAATTTGTAGTTGTTAAAACACTTTAGCTCATACAAATTGTCTACTTAAACTCCTCAGTATAGTCAATTCTTAAAATGTAGAGTGCATAGTTTAGAGTCAGATTAGCTCTAACATTCGAGCGTTCGACATACATCTAGATCTATCATCTTGAAGTGTTTCAACCTTGTCTGTAACTTAGCCGTTAGCAGCCTCAGCTTGCCAGATATACTGAGGAAACTAAGCTATGAAAACCCAAATGACAACATCACGTAAAAAGAAACACACTAACAGTGGCCCGCAGAAAAGAAACACAGCTCCACCCAGTGTGTCTCTTTCTTATCAAACCTGCCTTTAACTGGACTTTAATAAGAAAATTAGAAACAGGACATTGAGGGTGACGTAAGTGCATCGAGCAGCAACAAGCTACTTTTCATTATCTGTCCCACATCATACGAACACCAACAGCTCCTGCCTTACGGCAACTCTGAGGGGACACACTTCTTTATTACATTCTCTGGCGAGAGGCCTCAGTGGTCTATGACTGTCATCCATCAGCCCAACCCTGTTCTTGCTTGCTGCCATATTAGTAAATATTTGTCTCTGATATCCAGGTCCTCAGATGTGTTGCCTAAGTAGAGAGGGAGATAAGTGGACTCAATATGAAATCCTTTTATATTCTGCCTGAACATCAGCGCAGAAAGGCTGCTGGATCGAACAAGAAGATATGAGTGTGATCTGCCACTGAGTTCCCACGTTGTGTCCAACTCTAGTTCTGAAGTCCACTTTGTTTTGATTCTGTTTTGCGGTTATAAGAAAAACCTTGCACAGTTTTTCCCAGAAAAAACATTGAAATAGTCTAGTCTAACTCTAGACCTCCATCTGATACTACTGAAGGCTTGATTGGTTCACTGCTACCACATCAAGAATTCACAGCTAGATATAGATGATGATGATGATGATGATGATGATGATGATGATGATGAATCTAAAGCTTTACATTCACATATTGTTGCTGCTTTGGAGAGTCACTATTTGTTGTCTGCTTGTGTGATGTCAGCATGCAGAGTGATATGAGAACGTCTGTCTCATTACAGGCTCATTACTGTATAAGACACAGATTTTAATTGGCTGAAAGCTGCTGTGACATAGATAATACAAGACCAGGAACTTTGTCCCATGTAAGTGATGCTCTCTCTTGACCTGTAATTGCGATCCCTTTTCGTTGGCCATCCAGTGCGTTCCTTGATTAAAATTAAAGTTTAATGCAATGTAATTCACTGACATCCGGTTACACAAATGAACGTTAACACTGCCAGGATTTCAAAGAAGGGAACCTGTCTGCCACCAGAGAAGTGTTTACGACCAGATATTTAACATCTAGAAATTGTTCTAAAATTGTTTGTTTATTCAGTTTATTATGTCACGAAAATCAATCAATGAGGATTTCTCTTTTCTGATTATGTTTCTTCCCTGAGGCTTCATAGTGCACCTTTAAAAAATTGTTGGCACTTCTCAAACCCTCTCTTAAAACAGTATTCAGCACTTGTTTGAAACAAGCAACCTTGACATGGAACTGGAGGAGGAATTAATGAGCAAGCTCTCTGTAATTCAACCGTACAGCGTTGGGAGTTAGTCTGCATAGTTTTACTCTTAATTCTTTTGTGTTGTACTGCAGTAGTGGTTGCAGCTCCTTGATCTCTGCAGGAGGCAGAGGGCAGCATCTCGAGACAGTGAAAACAGAGTTCTTAATTAAGTCATGGAGGATGAGATCTCGAGGGTGGAAGACATTGTAGACACCTAGATGGAGACAAAGAGAGACATGTGGCAAACTAATCTGCAACAGACACCGGTACCGTATCCTTAACAGAGAATAGTGTTACAGCCGCATTACTTCACTCTGATTCTTTGGCTCACAGTTGGAGTGAGGCACAACGAGACTACAAGCTTGGGTTTCACCAGCAAAAGGGTGACACAGATAGAAGAAAAAAGAGAGCATTGTGGTCTGAACACCAGCCACTCAGTTACTGTTGAACTGCAAGTCCCGACCTTCGGAAGTGATCTTCACCAACAGCCCCACAAGCAGTATCACTTCCTGAGGTCAGCAATCAGTGTGAGAGGAGGCGGTTCACCAGAGATCTGCTCTATAGAGTGAAGAAGTCTGCGCCTGTTGACCCCACTACTAACTCTCAGATCCCATTACACCACATATTAGCCCCGTTTACAGTATTTGAAACGATGAGATTGTATTGGATTTCAGTTTATTGACTACTAAAGAAAAACAAGAGATGTATTCTTTGTTTTAAACATGTGCTGTACATACGTTTTGATAAAACTACATGGGCCCAACCACCTACAAAACTTTCTTCGATACAAATTCAGCGTTTACCTGATAATGGACCAAAGTGTGGGTACAAATGTGCAGGATTTTTTTTTTCCCCATGTAACAGGCAATAAAAACACCTCTTTGTTTGCCCACACAAACACCCAACTGATGTTCTTGTTCTGCTCTTTTGAAGAAGTTAATAAGACTTAATAATAAGTACACATTTTTTCAATCTTTTTTGTCGTTGTTGTTTCTTACATTACTCTACAATGAATTCTACTGAGCAGTTTGTGAGACAGTGGTATTTCCGGTTCACTTATCTGGGTGGACCAACTGCGTAGTGTAGGGATTCACTGGTAGGGATTCTGGATAACTCATCACATACAACTTTTAGCTTCATTCAAGGTATGCACTGTACACAAAACACATTGCTGCCAATTGTATCACATCATTTAACAGGTTGTGGTAACATGCACAGAAACACAGCAGTGCACCAGCAAAGGCAAGGAAGGAAGAGACTCCTTGCAACAGCAGCGCTGATGTCAACAATGCAGGTTTAGAAGTGTTTGGCTTTGCTGATGTTTTATGCAGAAGGGATGCATCCTTGTGTTTTGTTCGACCCCGGGGATGCACACAACACAGAACGTAAACGGAACACTGGAAAACTCCACGGGGCACCTTTAAATGTTTAAATGAACCAAACTGCCTTGCAGTCCTTTGCATCATTTAGCTCCTTTTAGACCCTCGTTGTGAAACAAAATGACTCTCCTTGAGCTGTGACACATATTGTTTGAGTCTCATTGCTCTCCTCAGCCCCGGACTTATCAAACAGTAGTCAGAGGCCGTTTCCAGCAAACAAGCTTGACAGGCAGAGTGTGCGTGGTGAGGAAAGTTGAGCATCCAGAGCGCTAAAGACTTTCTGTCAGGATACAGTGGAGACCAAAGTATCGGAGTATTGGACTTTGATTCGTCTGGTGGCTAGAAGCATGACTCCAAAGGGATGCTCATGTTACACTCTCTCTGCTTGGTTAACATGTTAGACAACTGCTTGATCCTCTGATGGTACGTGCGTGCTGTTTTTTTCATACTTTGTTGTTAGAAGAATTGTTTTCTCATCATATTACATCATCTAGACTCTGGAGTAAAACCCTGGCCTCTCTATTCTTCCTCTATTTATTACCACAAACATAGAATATGAATTAATTCACCTTTGATTTAAGAGATCCAAATTGACATCGGTTTCAATCATTTCTTGTAATAAAAGTTTAGATGTTTAACGATGCTGCCTTTCACACCGCACCACGACCTCTGAACCCCATCCCAAAACAAATCCCGGCTCTGATCACCACAGACACTCTCAATGAATACTGATTTATTCTGCCATGTTGTGCGGCTGCTGGTGTGATATATGATAATGAAGATCTCAGGCTGTTGCTTCACGTGTCTCGTCACCAACTGGATCCATGGAGACCACAGACCTGTCTGCTGTGTTGAGAGGCAGTGTTTAATATTCTTTACCTGCAGTGATGTCAGTCTATCTGCAGCCGTTATTCACTTTTAGTAAGAAGTTCAGTCAGTAGCATGAAGGAACACATACTGTTAACATCCTGCCATACTTGGAGTTATGGCATAGTTTCTTTATAGGGATTGACCCATATGTGTTTTTTCAATTATTAGTTATCAAGAAGACTGCTGACCATAATTACAGTAAAAATAGAAATCGTAATACGAAATCAGAATATCTAGTGATGGAATGTAACTAACTACAACAGTTTTATACACAGTTTTGAGGTACTTTACTTAATTAATATTCATTTTCTACTACTTTATTATCTCCTCTCATAGATTTAGATTATTCAGTGTTGATAGGCTTTTACTTGTGATGTGCAACCAATCGGATAGTGTTGTGGGTGGGACACTGACCACAGACTTGATGACCACGGACAGATAGCGGGTGCCACATCAGAGCCAAAGTGGTGCATTTTTATGATGTATTTTTTTTAAAACTGACAATCGGACACAAAAAACGCAGATACTGATATTGTGATACCGGTCTATCCCTGTTTCCTTAAGTATTATACCATAGGAGCTACAAAATATTTGCAGTAATATCCAGGTTCCCTTTAATATCAATGAACATTTGCAAAATACTTTGCTATTAGTGATAATATTAAGCAGATATAATAGACACAGCTATAGACTCAACCAACACAACAGCAGCTTTGAAATGGATTGAATAATCTTATTTTTCACATGCTGCCGGTTGTAATTCATCATTTTGCGGCATGATTTTGTGTATAGCTCCATTTAACCCCACTTCCTTCTGTCCCAGTGTGCTGCTCATATTTCCACCGCCATTTTATAATTGCTAAACATTGACTTGAGATGCAGGACTATCTTTGTGCAATATCCTACATGCTGCCAAACAAATATCACAGATTGATGAGGGAACAGCATCATCCTGTCTGCGTATGTGCGTTCCCATCAGGGCTCCATCTGTCTGTGGAGTCTGAGGCCCCCTGCTGGAGACATCTAGTGTCACAAGCTTGTCTCCCTGCAGCCAGTGGAGCTGAGAAGCAGATTACTGATTGTTGTTGAATGTTTTAAGTCTTGAGCTCCTTGCTTGGATGTTATTTCCTGTTACATGTCTGCTTTCCCTTTTGAACACCTGATCCACATGAATTCTGCTTTGAGTAAAAAAGCTGAAGAGTTGAGGGTTTAGAGTATAACGAATGTCGTAAGAGTTGAGAGGGTTGGATCAAAGTTGCGATCGGATTGTTTGACAGAATATGGGTAAATGTAATTATAGATGGCTCTGTCTTGATATCTTTTGGTACTGATCAAGACACCAGCAAGAGTCCTGTGCTGGCTTTTAGCTTGGTTGATGCACTTTTTACAATATAAGTACAGGTTTGTCTAAATGTTATATTTGAACCCTTTCATCCGACTGACCTGCGAAGTCTTATACATGCATATTACGAGACCAATTAATATCCATTACACTAATTAAATGGAGTACAAAAGGTTTGACGCTCAATAAAATGAGGATGTCTTTCCTGGATTTTTCAACTTCATCATCTGTTTGGTCCGACCCAGAAAATAAAGCGAGGAATCAATTACGTGAATCATTTAACAGAGTTTATGATTCACACTTGATATACTAATTTGATGCGTTTCCTAATAATTCCTCACAGAGCCGTGTCAAAAGGGACTGGGGAGGTAGAGCCTGTGTGGGCACGCTGACTCAGACGTTTGAGACATAACAGTATTTGAGGGGAGTGTTTTGAGTTCTCCTTTGGTGTGGATATTCTATTGAGGACACTTGAAATTGGTGGACCGATCACACAAGTGTTACTGCCTGATGAGAAAGCAGTAGTTTGTACAAAGACTCTTCCTCTGAGCTAAACCCTTTACTCTAACCCCCCCATTCCCTGTCTTTGTTTCACCTCTCGTCTTCAACCATTCCTCACCACCACCCCCTCCCCTTCCCGGCCCCTAGCGCTATATTAGTGTGGGCTTCATCTAGCACTGCGATGCTAACAGCCTATTCTCCTTGCTCATCCTCTCCTGACTGAGCGGTTGGCCCGCAGCGCTAGCAGCACTTTACACGGGGAACACTAACAGAAACGCTATAACAGCCTTTCTCTCAACCACCCTCGCTCTCTCCTCATCCCTTTGTGCTCTCCTCATGGGTGCTGCTTTTTAATCTGCCTCTCCCTCAGGTTGGCTGGGGGCAAGTCGTGGCATATATCAGCCGACATTATAGAGGCTCGGAACCTCATTTCATATAGCTGGGTGTGTGTGTCCTGTTCTTTGTTAAATGCCAGTTGTAGGAAGAAGCCACAAGCTATGATTAAGCTGGTATTAAATATCTTGGCCACCATCTCATTATGATGATATCTTGGTCATTTGATAAGAAAGTGGACTTTCTCTGGTCATTCTGCACGTCATTGTAAAATAAACATGAGTCATTTCTGTACAGCAATAGAAATGTTCAAATACTGAAAAGGCTGCTTGATCAATGGATTGATTGAATGTATGGAGAAATTCTGATGACTTGTGGTTTTAAAATAATTTCACAAATCAGTTCTTTGTATTTTGGTATTTATTTTCAGTACCAATGTCAGTGCAAGACCTGTGTTTCACTGACAAAGTAAAACTTCCAACAAGCATGATCACACTGGAGTATTTTCTCCAAGAAATCTTGCTTATACCTCTGCAGGGTGGTTATGTTCTCCACCGTGTCTGTTTTTTTGTTTTTTTTTGGTTTGTCAGCAGGTTTACACAACTACTTAACAGATTTGCATGAAACTTTGATGAAGGTTGCTTCTCAACCCTGAATAAACCCCACTAAGTTGTGGTTAAAGGCATGGATACAGGATTTTTTCCTCACTTTCTTCAACATTACAAGTATAAGTATAATTTGATGCTGATCCTAAAAAGTTAAGCAGTTACGGGTGGTTTAAAATTATGAACGGTACAGGGTTTGTGTTTGATTTCAGATCAGTTGATTTCCTTCCAGCTGTTATGACACCTTTGGGCTTTTATTTTGAAAAGAAAATTGCACGTGGGCCTGTTGTGGCAGCTTTGAGAGGTTACTACAGGTTAATTAGCATGATGTAGCGACATTCATGCAGCGCTTTAACATACAGACATGGAGGACTTAGTTTTTCGAGGAAGAACACCAGCTTACATATTTGGCAATATATCGGACTGGTCTCCATCCAAGCGAACAAGGGCTGATCATATCACCTATTGCAATATTTCAGTGCAACAATATTGTGATATAAAATCTGGGATAGCACCCAGGCCTAGGGGCCAAGAGGAGCAGCGGAAACCTGATGACCCACCACCTTTTAAGAATGAGATAAATCAAATCAATTCAAGCTTAAATATAAAAGTAATCAAATTATGATTTAAACCATGACATGATTGGTCAAAGAACTGGGTACAGACTTTCCATTCTTCTCATTCAGTTTTCTCTGAAAAGATCATATTTGGTTGGTAGTATTGAGTTTCCATAGTAACCAGTAGTAACATAGATGTAATTCTTGAACAAAAAGGGAGAGACATTTGCAGTGTTTGCTGTCAGGTCACTGTTGCTGCATCGTAGAGATGCTACCAAACTGACATTTGTATTGTATGAAAAGTGATCATCCGAAGTGTGTGTGTGTGTGTGTGTGTTGATTGAAATCCCTTTGCTGTCAACAGACATTTAACTTGGAGACACACAAGCAGAGAGACACATTCTCACAAGGAAGTAGGCCAACACAAAGACACACACACACAAAACCACAGCAGGCATTTCATAGACTGCCCTCCACCAATCACAGCGCTCCGCTCATTGTAAAGACACACACACAGACACACACACTGACTGAGCTCTGAGCACTGTATCAGTGTCCCTGGTCGCCTATCGATTAGTCATGCCTGGCTGCTGTCATGTGCAGGAGTCCAGGGGAAGCCCCTAATTGGCTGATCCAGGAAAGAGGGAGAGAGAGGGAGAGTTGGAGGGAGAGAGAGAGAGAGCGAGAGGGGGCCAGACACTGAGAGAGGGAGGCAGCATAGAAAGATGAGAGAGGCTGAGAAAGATAGTTGTGCATAGAGATGTGGCCCAATATCAACTCATCATGACAGAAAGAAAAAACAAGACAAGATGAAAGAAGGAAGACAAAGGAAACTTAACTCTTTCTAACCTTAATTCCTCCTGGACGGACAGAATGAAGACGAAAACAAAAAGAAATCAAACGTAGGAAGTCGTTGAAGTGTCTCTACTTTCCTTTTGGAATATACGAGTCAAGCTGCATCGCCTACAGATCGACCAACGCTCGAGATGCAAAGCCCGATGACATAGGTGGATAATAAGAGTTACTCTGAGCGACTGAAAATCGATGTGGAGCGTGGTCTTCCATTGGAGCGCATGAACGTACTCGCATCCTCTACAGAAGCGGAGACATCCTGAGAGAAAGCCGGACTGAAAAGAGGCTTGTCCAAGAGGTCCCACTGCTTCTTCTTGAGACCGCACCTTTTATCTTACTACTGACCCTGTAACCCAGAGGGATGGTAAGAGGGTCAGTCTACCCCTAAGGGGAGGAAGCCAAGAAGAGGAGGCTAAAATGTTGCACTAAAGGAGGATTCTTCACTTTGCGGGACATCAAATCCACGAGGGCAAAGAAATGGTAGCAAAGGAGGGATTGTATTTTAATATTCTGATATTCCAGTGATCTTAACTCACCAAGGCACACTGGTATACTGCAGAGAGAGAGAGGATAGGAAGGAATACCAACTTCTTACTGGACATAGAGGGGGATTGGTTGCTCTGGAGAGGCATGACCTACATTATTCGGACACAAGTGATTCTGAGGAGCTACTGTCTTTTGTCATCTCGGTAAAGAAGAGGATGTGGTGAGACTGACACAAAAGATAAAGAAGATCAATTTGTGACTTTTTCTATATCTCTGTCGCTATGACCACTTATTTCCACAACCATGAGTTCTGTTGTAGCCCCAAGAAGCCCAGCAGTGGCTCCACCAAGAGCAAATCTGGCAAAGGGAAGGCCAAGTCAGGGAAGAGCCACTCGCACTCGAAGCACAACCAGAATTTACTGCAAATACAGACGCCAAATCACCAGCTGCAGCCTTCCCCACTGCACTCACCAAAGCACCATCCCCATTCGGCACAACATGGCTGCCAGTCGCCGAAACATATGCTCCTGTCTCCCTCTCCTAGCTACTACCACATAGCACCATCATCTCCAAGTCATCAGCTGGCTCCGCCATCGCCAACTTGCCTGCTGGCTCCACAATCGCCAAATCGTGTACTGCACTCGCCAAGTCACCACCAGCTCCACCTATCACCGAGTCATCATCAGCTCCATCTATCACCGAGTCATCATCAGCTCCACCTATCACCGAGTCACCATCAGCTTCATCTCTCACCAAGTCATCATCAGCTGCAGCATCATTGTCAAAACCAGCAGCAGTACCATCCATCGCCAAGTCACCTGCTTCCCTCACAGTCAACGCATCAGATCTTCCACCACCAACAGCAGCAGCAGCAGCAGCAGCAGGTGCAGCAGGTGCAGCTCCATTCACCGAGTCACCTCTCGTTCTTCCAGCAGTACCAACACCACCCCAGCTGCACTCCTCCTCTTCCCCACGCCTCCCAGTCGCTGTCTATCCACCCCTTTCACTCGCCACAGCTCCCCCTGTGCTCCGCGTTGGGTGGATATGGGTGGAGCACGCTGCCAACCAGCCTGGCCACGAGGGGCTCCAGAGGAAAGTTTCCCAACCTAAGGGACAGCGTGAAGAAGAGCCCAACAAAGAGCAAAGCCAAGGGCAAGGCTGGGAGCCACCCGTGGCCCAATGACACGTATATCTGGAGCGCACATTCAATGGAGATACCTACACATGCACCGCCCGTACACCACTTTCCACAAATAAAGGCCCATGTGCAGGTAGGTTGGATGGGTGGATAGGTGCAGTAGATGGCGGTATATAAGGTAATATTAGGCTGGAAAGTGCAAAATTTTACCTAGGACATACTGCATACAATCATTGGCGCTGACGGATTCATTTCATTTTGTACTGGTGTCCTAGACCTAGGATTTGAATTTAGGACACTGGTGTTGCACTCAGAAACCGTTGGGGGTGGGCCGCCATTTAGCTCAGTTGGTAGAGCAGGCGTCCCATGTACAGAGGCTTTGTCCTCGCTGCAGCGGTCCTGGGTTCGAGTCCCGGCCTGGGGCTCTTTGCTGTGTGTCACTCCCCCTCTCTCTCATCCTGTTTCTTGTCATGACTTCAGCTGTACCGTCAATAAAGCCAAAAAGGCCAAAAAAAAATATACGTTAAAAAAAAACGAAACTGTGGGGGGCGCCAAATCACACAAAATGCTAATTTCTACGTAATATTGCTTTGACCTAATTCTGCTTTACTTTATTAAGTAATTGAATGCAAAAAGGAAAATCACAGAGCAGGAGAGAACTTTCTGTTATTGTTGGACAATTTTTAAATCCGAAAATGATTTTAATTCCCCTCCAAAAAGTGGAAAGAATAACACTTGACTGATAAAGATAATATAGCTTATGTACTCAAATTAACCACATGTTCCATTAATGAATGATGAGACCAAGAGAGACAAGAACACATGTAATTTGTGATGTCCTTCTCCATCAAACACACAATATCACCATGTCATGACAAGTGTCCAAAGTACTGGCTGCTGTAAGTTAAAATCTGACCTCATTTTAGAAGAGAAAGCTAACTACAACCATGTTGCCATTGTCTTTGTCGTGCTTCAGTCCTGTTCCCCACACAAACCTGCACTCTGAGCTGTGTACAGAATTGCAGTAAATGCGTAGTGCGTGTGGGTTGTGGCTCTCACTTTCTCTCTCTGAGGGTTGCTGAAAGTAATTTTGAGAAACTAACAGAATCACAGACCAAACAGATTGTGGGTAAATGAGAAGTTTACCGAAATAACTCATCAGAAAATAAAGCCCGGAGTTAGCTGAATATCACAGAATGATGGTGCATTAGCAGCAGTGGGCTCGTATATTGTATTAACTGTACTACAGTGAGCTGAGATAGAGAAGACAGCACGTTAGGTGCCGGTTATTGGTTGAGTCGTTATTGTGTCGTACATCTGCTGTGGGGACACTGAGCAGAGATAGCAGGTAGTAGAAGTCTGATTAGTGTGATTAGCACAGCCGTTCTGATTTGATTAGAGTCACGCCCCATCTGATTAGCTCATTAATCGAATGGAGTCTCGTTGCACATGAGGAAGATCGTGATACTAGGAATTGTTTTGTGCTCAAATGTGTGTGTTCATGTCTCAACCCTGATTTTCCTGTACTATAAAGAAAATGTGCTGTATAGTTGCAGCTGTTATCATATTATGGTACATTGCACCGATTGATTATTTAATGAACCGCTGCTGTGCATCATTTTAGGATTCTTGATTTGTGATTATCCAATTTTCGAGGCATCTGTTAACTGATGATTGAATTAGAATGATGATTGTGGAGTGCACTGATGGATAATCATATCCCAATCCCCCCCACCCCCAACACACACACACACACACACTCACTCAAACCTTTATTAAAGTTCCTCTCGTAGCCCAAAAACTCACCTCTGTTCATCCAAATTATTGCAGTTTCTTCCATGATGTAACTCGTGTTTGCCCTCATTAAGTATGAGCCGATCTAAATAGCCCCTCTATCTCCACCCACCCCTCCATCCCCTCTCCTGCAGCTCAAGCTCATGTTTTGCTGCAATTTAGCTACCTGACAACCTTTTCCAGTTGCATCGGTTGTAACTATCTCCGTCCAACCCCCCCCAAAAAATCATACTCGGCAGGCTTGCATTATATTATATTGCATGTTACAGATTTGTTTGGACACTGTCAACAGATCAAACACAAGACAAATACAATTACCAGTAGACCATCATGTTGGCTTTTACTCGCTGTTCCCTCATTATAAATGGAGGCAGCACAGTTTACTCTTAGTTTGGCTCATGGATTTTCAGATCCTTTTGTAATGCATAAAGGCTCAATATTTCTCCTTTTGCAACTTCATTTGCAAGTGAAAACAGAACATGTCTCTGCCATTGTTTTGAAGATTAGCTTGCAAAACACCAATACGTATACCCGGCTTCACCCGTTCTACAGCGCATCTCACCATAAAGCCGGTTCTTTAGGTCTGTGACGTATGAAACCTTGGGTTTCTCAGTCCTTGTTTATGAGACTGTCCTTGGGACTCTGCAGCTCCAAGGTTGAAATCCTCAACTGCTTAATTCCCTCGTGATATGTCTCGTTGCATTTTAACATACACCAAATGGTATGTTGACAAGGTTATTCATTAGAGGGGGCCTTTAACAACCACCCTGCATAGCCTGAGAAAAATGATGGTTACGAGACAAACCAGAGATAGTCTGGATGTCTTTCTAAGCTGTGCTGTGCTGGACTGAACCAGGACATAATGCCACAGTAACACAGCTGGTGTAACAGCAATTATGTAACGGCTAACAGTCAACAATCAACAATAGTGCAACAAAAATGCCGTCTGGATATGAATGTTGAGTTTTATTTGTATTTGTGTGTGAGCGCTTGTTTGTTTATATTTGCACGTTTGTTCTTTTGGCCTTTTCATGTAACACAGCCTCTGTCTCTCTCTCTCACACACACTCACACACACACTCTGACACACTCATATTGATGTTACATAAGTGTGCAGTCTGACATGTCGTGTCAATAGAATCTCCAGCTGACTAACACACTGGATTTGTCACTCTGTGAATGACACATGGGCAGACACACACACACACACACAAACACACACACACACAGCAGTTGTGCGGTGTGTATGCTGCTGTTGTTACGATGGTGAATGAGTCAGGTGAGGTTCAGACAGTCAAGTTATGTTGAGGCAGGTAAAACTGTAAAGTCATCATGAGGGGATTTTAGGTTGTATTATGATCAGCTGAGAATGCTCCGCACTCACAAGACTGTGGAGTCAAATCAGATGAGTCTGTGTTAAAAAACAACACCCAGCGTATCTTTAATTATTCTTCAACTGGTATTTGGAACAGACACCACTTAATTGACTAAATATCTATTTACAGAGTGGAGAATCGACTGGTTGTCTTTGTCAGTATGAATTGATTGATGAACACAGTTTGGGACCTCATGCCCTTTTGACTTGTCCACTTTTGACCCCACATCACAGTGATGGCCTTAGTGTGAACGTGCGTCAAATGATGTAAAGTATCTATTATTTTATAAGAAAAAAACCTTAGAAACATAGACAAAATTTTTCTGAAAACAGAAATATCTTTTTTTATCACCATCGATCTGTGACCCCTCAGATTTATCTAGAAAACTATGTGCTAGAGCCTGACCAATGTATCGAGAGTGACATTTTTTACTTTCTGAAATCATTAATGGCATTAACACCAAAAATGTCATATCGGTCAAGCTCTACTTTGTGGTATTGACTAGTCCTGATTTGATGTTTTTAACGGTAACTTCCATGTGTACTCACTCATACTGTAGATACCCGCCACCCAAATATAAATATGCCTGATTTTTTTTCATTAAAATAAATGCGTTGTTCCCTGATAAATTCATGAAAATGTCAACGTCTGATGAAAACGCCCTCACAGTGCAAAAAACTGAGGGAGAATTCCTCGAACTTTTCTGCTGTTTAAATGCAGGTCTTGCTTGCTTAAGTTTAATTAAGTGAAAAATGTGAAGGCTTCTTCAACTACAAACTCTCATAGCTTGAGAGATTTTGTGCAGTTGTGCCACTGAAGTTAAAGATTGAAGACCTGCATGAACATATACAACATGAGGATAGAGTGTTTTAGTGTTTCTCTGAGTCAGATCTCAGAATATTTGTTTCTTCATATAAAGCAGAATAATACAGTGGATCATCTTAACCTTCTACTTGTTACTATCTCTCCCCTTTATTCACATCGACACACACAGATCCTAACAGCTGCAGCTGTCAGTGTGACCCTGACTGTCCCACTCAATATCCACGATTGTTACTGTACCACCCCTGGCCCCACCCACCCCCTCCTCCATCCCCTTCTTTCACAGTGTCCCTCCACTCTTGTCCTCCCACCATTCATTTTTATTCTTTTCTACTCGTGTCTGGGGTTTGTGTTCATCTGTCTGCACCCTCTGCTCCTCCTGTTGTCGAGCAGGCAGATCTGACTCCTCCCACGATGCTTATAATCCCTCTGATCCCCTACTCCCCCCTCTCTCTCTCCTCCGTCTCTTTCTCTCTCTCTCTGCCTGTTCCCATGTGGGATCAGGCGTCCTGTCAGCTTGACTGACAGACAGTTGGACATGTGGTGGAGAGAGAGAGAGCGTGAGAGAGAGGGAGAGTGATGATATTTGTGTGTGTGTGAGAGAGAGAAGATAAAGGAGTAGAAAAGGGGGGATGAGAGAGGTAGAGATTAGTGTAGAGGGATTGATGCTATTGCTGCTCTGTTGCACATTGACGCCGTGAAGTGAAGTCCAGGTGGACTGTCCATTTGGTTGGGTAGCTTGTTTGGTGCTCGGTTAGCTGGTTGTTTGTTTTTTCGGCTGCAGAACGAGAGCGGGAGCTTCAGATTACCGTACACGGACTGGTTTGCTCGTTAACTGGTTTGCTCGAGGAGGCTAAACCCGCAGACGCCGGACTGGCAAGCGCTCAATACTTTCTGTGGAGAAAGTAAGAGGAGGCGAGGGACAAAGTAGACAAAAGATGGGGACTGACGCTCCCCTTGCAAATACAAGGAGGAAAAGACACCTTGTGGGTATTTATTAGAAAAGTGTGTGGTTTGTTGTTTACTGTGCTTGCGTCGGAAGCGAGGGGAAAGATAATGTCAGTCATCTGCTGCTGCTCTAACCCTAGCTGCGCTGTGCTCGGCTGAACCAGGCCACGATGAGGTTGACATGCAATAGAATAGCAGAGTGCGAGTTTACGATCTAAAATGTGAAAGTGCAGGGTGTTGTGATATCGTACTTTTAGGTACATTCCAGTGTGGCAAACAGTGTAGTGCATTAGTATTGTCCAATAAACGGGCTGTGCAGTATGTCATGCGGTGTATGCTGTCGCTCCGCGGTGGTAATCTGTAGCAGATGTACTCAACATGCTGTACCAAAACATGAGACGAGTAAGTCACGGATGTCTGTACGTGTGTGTGTTTGTGCGTGTTAAGTTTTATAGTGAACATCATCAGTAATCTTTGGCGAAGAACTGTGTGCCGCTGGTTTTTATGGCGACATCCTTCAAATTCAGTGTTTAACAAGTCTGATGTCCTCTCTTGCAGGCCAACCCCCCTCCAGTGGTGGTCAACACCGACAGCGTCGACACCCCCCCATATGTGAGTACTGGTTCAGATTGTCGGTGTTGTCAGTGATACTAAATTTAAACCAATTCCAGGCAAAGGCAAATAAGGTGAAGTCACACCGATCCAAAATAAGGATTAGATTACATAATGGTGTCAGGGCCTGACGTTTGTACAACTGGTGAATACAGAGAATTGAACAGAAAACATAGAGATCACAGCCTCTGATGGTAAATGGCTATTGAAGGTTGGTGTGAGGCTGCATGGTGTGTTCAAAAAGTTTTTTGGTGATTATTTTTAGAGGTATTTTCAATTGCATTATGATTCGTTACTAGTACGATCATTTTTGCATCACAATTTTAATTATCACTAAAAAACAATTAAAGATGTTGGGACATTTGTTGGGGTCTGTATCAAACAAAGTTATTTCTGACGTCCAAGGAAGAAAACTTGTAGGCCAGGGCTTCTCTGCACCACTACTGTTAAAATACTTTTACTTCACTATAATCCTGTTTTGTCAACTTTGAATTCAGATGATTTCAATCTGGACATTGCACTTGGCCATACTGGGATTTCCAAAATATTTAAATGAATGTGCTGCCCTGTTTGAGCGTATGCTGCTCTGTTGCGGTTCTGTGGTGGTTACAGTGTGAATGCCTCCAGTGTAGGAATTAATACAATGTATACATTATACATTATACCTATTAACTGTGTATTTCTCAAACACTGTCCATTCATTATGTACCTGATTTAGGGGTGGATGATTTAGCCAAAACATTATATTATGATCACAATCCTCGATCTAGATTTCGATCTTTTTTTATCGCTCTTTAAATGCCCTGTTGAATATAGCCAGGTTTGATTTTCTCAATAACAGACACAATTGCATTGAAGAAAGTTATTTGGGGGAAAACGTCCTCATGCTGCTCGCTATAATTTGTCAAATCAACACTGGCAACTAGTTACATCACTCTCTTGGTGTACACATGGCACAGATCAGATATAGTCAAGAACATTAAGTACCTCAGTCTTCACGATTTGCCTGAATAGTAGATTTTGGATCTAAGATTGTCAGATCACCCACTCCTCATCTGTGTTTAAATGATCATATTCACTTTGGGACACAGAGGGAGGAGAACTGGAAATAGCTTTGCCAAATCACAAAATAGATTTTATGTTTTTTCTAGCATTACTCAGACGAAGATATTATCCTGCCTTTCTTTAACCTGACCCATGTGGTCAATATAACAGACAGACTTTTCCCCATAACTCTGATGTGTAGTTACATTTGTTGGGGAATTCAGTGAAGGTATAACATCATGTTTTAACTCTGTGCTGCCAGTGTTAATACATTCCAACTGGCCCACGTCTCTCTACTTATACAAGACATGTAAATGTTGTCTGTGTTAAGGTTGAAAAGACTGTTTTTTTTTATGTTTTTATACTTTACGTAACTCATTACTCATCTTGTAGTGTTTCTCATATCTCATAATTGTGTGACTTCTTAATCATTTATGTTAAATCTTTATTTCTGTTTAATGAACAGCCATAAAGATATAATATGAAGGGTCATTGTACTGTGTAAAGGCTTGCAGCACTGTTTGAAGCTTCTACTAAAATTGCTTAGTAAGTCCAATATTTCCCCCCAATAAAAATGCAAGAGATACAGCACCGTCGTGGATTTAGACGGAAAGCTCCGTCCAGAATTAGATGGATCCAGATGTCATTTTACTGGTAGCCAGCTGCCACAGAGAATCACTGTCTGTTGTTGTTAGATAAGTTTATTATGTAATTACTGCGGAATTACTCCCTGCTGAACGGCCCGGAATGTAACAACAGAGGAGAGAAAAAGATTTATCTCAAGCAGATTTCACTGATATGATTGCTGACTGTTATTTTCTTCCAAAGAAAACGATTGATGTGTGAAACAAATACAGAAAAAGCTAATAGAGAGATTTTATTGATGCTGAAAATGAACCAGAGGCGCTGTGTTTCATAAATAGGTAAATACATTTTGGAGCAGGGCATCATGCAGTATTCTAGGTGTGTATGTTGTGGTATAGATTTGTGTGTGATACTGCATGTTTGCTGCTACGTCAAATGGAGTTCTCTGGAATACCAAAGACAACTTTCTCCTTGTAAAACAGAAATATAATCTAATCTGATTTGATTTTATCTAATCTAACTTTAAACACCCCACAGATGCACAAGGCGATCTCCACCAACTGTGCCTACAGGAAGTAGATGTTATAATTTGATAATCTTCTAATATTGTCACTGACGAGATCAGTTATCACATCATGATTCATTTATATAATAATAAGGAAGTACTTCAAACTGGAAATATCACAAGGAAATCATGAAGAATTGGAGCCTCCTTCTTTTATTGAAGCTTTATTCATGTCCTCAGTTTTTCCAGAATGAAACAGCACTTTATGTTTATAGTGAATTCAGCGGTAGGTGATGGCAGAAAAGCTGCACATGGTGGCTGATGAGAGATTGTGGCCTCTGTTTGAAACGACAGAAATTCAAAATCTAAACTAATCTGACTGCACAGAGACACAGATTACAGCCAAGGGGATTACATGGGCCATTGGGATGCCGCTCGACCACTGTGTGTGTGTGTGTGTGTGTGTGTGTGTGTGTGTGTGTGTGTGTGTGTGTGTGTGTGTGTGTGTGTGCCTGTCTGCAGCAGCTATAGCAGGAACAAGACACTCATCTCCCAGTATAAACCGAGAGGAACACAAAATATATAATAGTCTGCCGCTCGGATCAGATTTAATTCCGTGTGCCGTTCATTCAGTCAGGAAATACAGACGTTAATATGTTTTATAGTACAGGCAGTCCTGGCCGAGCAGTGTGATTGGCTCGTGGGTAATTCACCGGGGATGTTCTTAAATGTGACATCAGAGATACATCATCATTAAGTACGCATTACCAGTTTAATCTCTGGGATTCATGCGTCATTCATAAACAACAAATGTCTAATGTCACTTTTATCTGATTCTGATATTTGTTTGACCTCAGTGTGAATTATTGATCTGATAATCAGATCACACTTAAAGGAGAATTAGAAAAGAAAAAATCAACTTGTGATCACATTTACCCAAGTACTGTACTCGAGTACTACTCTTCTGCCACTTTCCGCTCCACTACAGTTCACAAATTGATGCGACTGATGAAGATGAAAAAAGTTGATTTTTGACTTCAATAATGATGAAACTATTTTAATTCCTTGCTCTTTGGCATCAGTAAGAAATCCCTCCCTCACATCTGTAGCCAGGATTTTAACTCAGGCTGGGAAACATGACCACATTACACCGCTTCTGTTTTCCTTACACTGATTACCTGTTGCTTTTATTATAGGACTTGAGGTTTCAAGAGATCTCTGGTTGCGTTATGTCCCATTCCGCTCAGTGTGATCCCTGCTAGCATCATTCCTTGGTCCAAGCTCTAGATTAATGCAAGAAGGTCATTGAGCCTTTCCAGTTGAGCATCAGAGACTCTGTCTCATCTTTGAAATCACTTTTAAGAAACCAATTTTCTTTTTAAGATTGCTTTTCCGGTGATTTTATTTTCCTTTTGACATTTTGTTTAAATGTCCTTGTGTTTAATGTGTGAAGTTTTTATGGCTTTTATCTTGTTTTATTTGCTTTTAGTTCAGATTTTTATTCTGAACAGTTAACTGAGATTTAAAAGGTGCCATATAAATAAAGCTTTCCCTTGTTCTCCTCATGCATTTGTAAAAAATGTGTAGGTCTGCGTTTTTGTTTGCCCAAAATAAGTGTTGTGAAGATGTCACTTTAAGCTAGTTGTTGTTTTTATTTTTCCCAATTCTAACAAGCTCATCAATCAGTTAAATAATTAAGAAAATAATCAGAAGATCAATTAATTCTGAAAATAATCATTAGCTACAGTCTTAAAAGTTAAAAATGAGCTCCAGCTCAACCAACTCCAACAATAAAATCCTGATTTTACATAAATACACGAGCAAAAAAAATTACGTGAAATATTAAAATAACATTACAGTGATCATAGGGGATATGTTCTACTTCTACTTTCTACTACTACGATTATACTTACTTAAATACTTTTACTTAAGTACACTAAAAATGCACAAATTTAACTTGTAACAGGTTTTTTGATGGTGTGTTATTCATACCTTTACTTTTCTAAATACTTTCTGAGTATTTCCTTTACCCCCTCTGATGAAATATGAAATACATAGTGACTCAGAATATTGAATGCAGATACATACAGTGCAGAACAGTGAGAAATAAAGCTGTGAAGCTGAATATGAGAGGGAGGCTGTACCTGCCAATATTAACACAGAGACAACCTTGAATGTAAATTATGAACTTCACTGCATAGTCAAATGAACATTTTAGTGTCCATTGTAGGAAAGTGGCTTTCTGTGTGTACTCTTGATTGACACTTTTCTTTTCTTCCTCTTCTTCTCTGACAGGTCAATGGAACAGAAGCCGACTATGAGTATGAGGAAATCACGCTGGAGCGGGTAAAAACTCAACCAACATGTCTCATTATACACACTGCAGTGCCCAGTCACATCAGCCCCACGGTGACAGTACCTCCATCTGTTCAGACTGACCTCCGTCCTACCTTAACCCTCCTCCACAATGGCCCTACTTCCCACCTGATTTTCACTGCTGTTTAAGGCACTTTAAGGGTAAATTAAGGGTTTAGTTAGTTAACTGACAATATTTATTAATTTTTGATTTTGGCAGCATAAAAAAGGTAAAAAAAAACCAAAAAAAAACACAGCAATTAACAACAAGTACACAGAACAAATATTCAGTGAGATATAGAATCACTTAATATTCCTGCGGACACGGACAAGCACCAACCGATTCATTCACTGTCGTACTTCAAGAGCTTTAAAATCAGGCAGAGAGATTAAGTCCCTCAGTTTCAAGTCCTTTTGAAGGCTAAACCAAATGAGGGGAGTCATGTGACGTTCAAGGAAACAAACAACATGAATTACAGTCGGTGTTTTTACAGACTGGAGGCTGCCTTAATACACAGGCTAGTTATTTTATCCGCTTTGAAAATGTACTTCCTGCTGTTATCTTCACTCTTTCTGCAAACAATAACGGGAGAAAGGAAACAAAGCAGTTTGGATACATTTATAAAAGCAGATATTAGAGTGATAAAAATCTTCAGCTCTCTCAGCTCTGACTCATCTCCCCCTCCTTCATATCATCGTTCTGCTTCGCTCCGTCCCAACGTTGGTCCGACTCCACTGACCCTATTTCCCTGTCCTCTCTATTCCTCGACCATCCTTCCCTATTTTTTTTTTTCCCTGATCCTCTTCCCCCTCCTCTCTCATTATATTCCCCTTTCTCTCACCCCGCGGCTCTCTCTCTCTCTCTCTCTCTCCCCGTGTCCCTCTCTCTCACTCTATTCTCCTGTGACCTGGTTCTGTCTGCTTGACGGGATCTGCTTTAAAGACACTATAGACGTACACGCTAACACAGGCACAGACATTATACTGGCTTTAAACCCGGTGACAAAGCACGAGAGAGTGAGAGGCATCGTCAGGTAATGTGCTCAGCTGACAGAGGTGGTCGATAATAAGTTATAAATAAAGAGAGTTACATATCACGTTCTTTGTTCGGGTGATAAACTAGTTTGTAAGAAGTGAAAACTGAGGAGATGTTAGATGTAGCTTTGCGATGAATGGCTTTTTGTTAAGATGGCGGTGGGAAGACAAACTGTTAAATCCTCTTATTCTCAGAAAACCAAACAGGTAAAAACATTTCAACTAGATATTCTGTGACCTAAAATTAATCTGGCCACTCTAGTGGACGTTATGGGCTGAAGGGTATATTCTTCATATTTACATTCTGCTTTATTTTGCATATTTTATTTTAAATTATGATATAATTTACACTTGAATACAATTTCTAAACAGTGTTATTAAATAGTCTTCAGACTGTCTCTACTTAACTGACTCAGACTTAAAGTAAAAGTATTTGTTACATCCTTTGTCTGTTTTTCTGGGAATAAAAGGATTTAACAGATGTTCCGTAATCACTTTTTAGACTGACGATGCATTGTCTCCACCTCCACTTCTTCAAAAGGATCTATATTGGCATCATTTTTAACTTTCACTCAACTAAACCAAACACTGAAAAACATAGTTTCTTGCTGATTTAAACATTTATGCACAAAAGAGTTAAGAGTTTGATTTCCTGTTTGATATATGGAGCAGCATTTCATAAAACAGTACAGGAACTCATTTATGTCAGATCAATGACTCTAGCATCAAAAATGATCTTTTAAAACCAACATGTATGCTTATTTTTCCCATTTAAACACTGTGTGTGTGTGTGTGTGTGTGTGTGTGTGTGTGTGTGTGTGTGTGTGTGTGTGTGTGTGTGTGTGTGTGTAGGGTAACTCAGGTCTGGGGTTCAGTATCGCTGGAGGGACCGATAACCCTCACATCGGAGAAGACCCCTCTATCTTCATCACCAAGATTATACCTGGAGGGGCCGCAGCCCAGAATGGACGACTCAGGTACACACACACACACAAACACACACACGCACGCGCGCACACACATTTCAGGGGTGAGTCATCGAAATTAGGGTTACTTCAGTTGTTTAGGGGAATGCTGCACTGCTGTTTTGCTGTGAAGCTCCAGACATGTTTTGTGGACTAGGAAACTTTGTGAGTAGTGAGAAGATAATGACTGATTCTTCATTTTTGGGTGAACTTATCCTTTTGGAAATGACTAAATACACTCAAATGGATGAATATTAAACATTAGCAAAACCTGGCAGTGCAAATCTGATCAGTATTTATTAAGTCCCTGTTAAAGCACACAGCCCTGAACTGCCCTGTGATCCTGTGTGCTGGCTTGCAGTGATGCAGTGATCAACCAGGTGACATGAATACAGTCTCTGAAGTAAGAGAGCGGTGCAGCTGTCAGCCCAACAAACAAGAGAGCACTGTGCGCCAGGCATCTCCACAGAGCACATCAGAGAACATTTAAAAGGGAAAGTAAGCCCTGCTGAGAGGCCCCTGAGCAAGGCATTGATTGAATTAGCACTGATTGTCCTGCTGTTGTTTTGTCTGTTAAAGCACTTTGCCCACAGTTTTTAAAGGTGCAGTATCGGCGAGGCGAGGCAGGTTTATTTGTATAGCACAGTTCAGACACAAGGCAACTCCAAGTGCTTTACAGGAGCATAGAATTACATTAAAAGACATTAAAAATTGCATTTAGAGTACATTAAAAACAAAAAGGACGACAACAGCTTGATCCCACTTTGCTTTCTCCCAACCAGACCTCTAGTTTCAGGGTAAAAGACTAACATTTGGGTTCAAATGACTTATTCGCTGTATGTGACTTTGCCGTGCAGGGTGAACGACTGTATAGTCCGTGTAAATGAGGCAGACGTCAGGGAGGTGACCCACAGCGGGGCTGTGGAGGCGCTGAAGGAGGCGGGAGGTCTGGTGAGACTATGTATACGGCGCCGGAGGAGCCTCACTGAGAGAATCATGGATATCAAGCTGGTCAAAGGGCCCAAAGGTGAGAAAACACTGCAAAGATAAAGTGAACAAGCAGCTGAGTCTCTGAGTAGTCAAACACAGACTTATTTTGGGCGTTGAAAGCTGCTCCTATCCTGTTGTCTACTGTTAAAGAAACAAGGAAATAAAGACATGAACTGATGCCCAAATCTAAGAAAGGCAGATGACTCTTTTGATCGCCCTGTAACTGAACTGTATCAACTGTCAGAACTGGCAGCGGAGCTCAAGGGATAAAATGCAGCTCTGCAGCAAATACAAATGTTAGTTTAACAAACAAATCAAGAATATGAGCTGTCGATGTGTTCTCTCAGGTTTAGGATTCAGTATAGCAGGTGGAGTTGGAAACCAACACGTCCCGGGCGACAACAGTATCTACGTGACAAAGATCATCGAGGGAGGGGCTGCACACAAAGATGGACGGCTACAGATAGGGGACAAACTTGTAGCTGTAAGAAAGTCTTTTTAATTCTTTTTAATTCTTCTCTGTACTTGTTATCATGTAAATGTTCTTGGGTCTAGTATGTATGTTGTTGTCAACATCAAAGCAAAGTGTAATTAGTTCACATAGCAACCCAATTTGTTTTCTGAATATCATTAGTAGCACATAGTGCTACATGCTATACATCACTATTTTGAATTAACATGTCATGTAGCTGTGCTGAAATTTAGATGTGAGAAAAATAAGGCTCCCCATTACTTTGGCTCTAAATTCTTACATATTATCTGCTGGGTATGTTATATTCTGAGACTAAAGTAGGTGTATTAGAGGAGGACAGTGTACAAAGGTATAATTGTAGCTGCCCTACATCCAAGCTACTGCCGTATACTTCCTCTCCACTACATTTTGAAGCCAAATGTGGTAGTTTTAAATTAAATTGCAAATTGCATCCTGAGTCAGAGCCGAAATAGTGTATTTTTTGATTATTTAATCGGCAGTCAGGTTAAACAGAAGTTGGAAAAAAAAAAAAACACTGAAAAAGACTTATGAGAAAGCATAAGAACAATGCAGAATACTGGATCGTTTAATGTCCATCAGTATATTGTAGAATACATGTGCAGTCCACACAAACTGCATGGAAGAATCTGAATGCTGTGTGTTTTTGCTGATGTGACGTTGCAGTGGACATGATGTTGTCTACATGCTGCCTTGTGTGTGTGCCTGTGTGTTGTATTCATGCCTGCACATTGTCTTACAATCTATGTCTCTATGTGTCTCCAGGTGAACGCCGCCTGTTTGGAGGAGGTCACTCATGAGGAGGCAGTGGCTGCCCTGAAGTCCACTCCCGACGTCGTTTACCTCCGTGTGGCCAAACACACCTCCCTTTTTATCAATGACAACTTCCCTCCACCTGACGTCACTAATTGTAAGTACACTACACACACAACAGAGACTTACACCCGCAATGCAACAATTTTTCTTGTGGTCCATATTTCACTTTAATCCTCAACATCAGACACAACTTGCAGTGAGACAGACTCTGTGCTCTGGTGAATGTAGCACACGCCATCACAGCCAAGGCTGAAGCGTTTTAGGGCCAGATGGTGTTGAACTATAAAGAACAGCGAGGAACAAAGCTGTTGGTGGAGATTTCTAATCAGGGTGGGTTAAAAAAAGCACCACTCTACTATTAGGCTCTTTGAAGACACTCATACTAGAGCTGGAGAATTAATGTGCAAAAAGAAGAAATGTCATGATTAGGGAGAGTAAACCAGCGCAAGCTTGATTGATTCATATTCCCCCTGAGGACACACAAAAAAACACATGATTTATGAAAATTTAAATAACTCGAGATATCTCATCAAAACATCCAACACCACTTTGAATGATTTTCCCTCGAGTGCACAAAAAAATAGGCCACATTAAATTCCCAAAACCGCCATCATTACATCATTACAAGCTACCTATCAAAATAACATGTTTATTCACAAAGACATATTTACATGTCATTTCCTGTATAATACAGAGGTGCTATACATGTTTTTCAGTAAAATTAGAACGTGTATGTGGGTTTGTTAAATGTGTGATGTTAAAAGAAATATGTTTTAAAAAGTTTTAATCAATATAATTCTGAATTAAACACTTAATATCGTTAACTTCAGTCTCTCTTTCAAAGCCAGATGCTAGCAGGTGTTAGTGGGTGTCTTGTCCAGTATGAAAGAGTTATTAGACAAAGAAGATATGACCAATAAAGGGAACAAGTAAAGGGGGGCATGGAGTGTGTCTTTGTAATTAGCTTGATGACTGTGCTGTTCAAAGTGGTGATGGGAGAGACTCCCCGTGTGTGAGGAGCAGCTGAGTCATGGCGGAAACAGATTTAGACGTCAGAATGATATTGCTGCAAGTCGTCAGCACTGAGGGTAAAAGGTGTGAAATCTGTATAATCCTTGTCATAATAGTATTTATGACTGTCAGTGAAGTGGTTAATAGACCTTTCAGTGGATTTCCACATCAGGGTTTAATACCACAGGGAACTGCTGTGTTTGATCTCATGATTTAAAACCATAAAAATGTATTACTCCACTCATGTTAGACAAAAAGTGGCTGTTGACACAAAAGAGATGACGCCCCTGAAATTACCTGCAAGAGTTTGAATTGATGATATTGTGATCTCAGCCAGAATTGTAGAACTCGTCATAACAAGTTAAACATGTAAAAAAGATAATCTGTCAGCACACTGTGCTAACTCAGTGTCCATTGTGATAACGCCAAGTACTTGTGGTGATTTCTGACCAGTATAAGTTGGTCAGAAACACTGTGGTTTAAAAGATGTAACGATGACATCAACCAGACAGTTTTAAATGTGTTATATAACAGTCTGACTGGGTCAATTTGGTCCACTGGATTACAGCCACTTGTCACCTCTCCAAATCAGCATATTATCAGACAACATGTCATTTCTCACCGCTCCGAATCTAACACGTTACCAAACAGCATGTATCCCACCGCCGTCTCTCAGCAGATCTCTAATTATAGAGAGAGTTCATCAGCAGTTTGAACTGATTTTATAAACATGCAGTATGAGCTGTGACTGATAAGAGAATACATTTATGATTAATTCAGACTCAGTTGCTGGAGTTAAAGGATACATGAAAATACACGTTCAGCCTTTAAAAAAACATCCATGAAATGATATTTTGTGCATGACAGTGTGGTAAAATAAGAAAAACAATGTGTGTCTGTCCCTCCAGCGTACTCCCCTCATCAAGACAACCATATAAGCCCCTACATGAGCGGCAGCCAGTCTGTAAGCCCCGCCCCACTGACCACACCCAGATACTCGCCACTGCCCAGGGCCATGACGGGAGACGACGACATCCCCAGGTGAGCCCTCACACGAAGAAATTTGTTTAAATGTTCACATCAGTCTCCACTCAATACACCATAATGACACTGCGGAAACAGAACTTAAACCTTCGGCCCAGTCTGAGGTCCTGAGTTTTCCCTCAACCCTGACCAGTCGCCCAGTCCCTGCCGCTGAAAAACACCCAAAAGCACGATGCTGCCACCACCAAGCTTTAGTTCAGCAGTTCAGTCTTGCTTTCATCACACCAGGGAATCTTGTTTCTTACAGTCTGAGTGTCCTTTAAGTGCTCTTTTGCAAACTCCAAGCAGGCTTTCAGGCACTTTTACTGAGGAGAGGCTTCCATCTGGCCATTCTGCCATAAAGCCCAGATTGGTGGAGTGTTGCAGAGGTGGTTGTCCTTCTGGAAGTTTATCCCATCTCCACACAGGATCTCTGAACCTCAGCCAGAGGGACCATAAGGTTCTTGGTCACCTCTCTTACCAAGGCCCTTCTCCCCCGATTGTTCAGTTAAGCCGCGCGGCAATCTCTAGGAAAAGTCCTGGTTTTTCCAAACTTCTTCCATTTAAGCATTATGGAGGCCACTGTTCTCTTGGGGACCTTCAATGCAGCATGTTTTTGGAGCCTTCTCCAAATCTGTGCCTTAACACAATCCTGTCTGTGAGTTCCTTCAGCCTCATAGCTTGGTTTTTGTGGAGAAACATCTCAAAGATGATCTAGAGAAATGGAAGGCACCTGAGCTAAATCGCAAGTGTCATAGCAAAGGGTCTGCATACTCATTGTGGTGTACTGGGTGTAGATCGATGAGGGGTTTTCAGCATAGGGCTGCGACATAACAAAGTGTGAAACAAGTGAAGGGGTCTGAATACTTTCTAAACGCACTGTATGTGTGTTTAGAGGGAATAAACACGTTTTAAAATGTTGCATATCAGATAAGACTTAATGTAGTATGTTACATCAAAAAAATGTATCAGGTTTAAATATTACACTTCACATCACATCCTATAGTTTAAAAAAACTGGTTGAACAAGCCAATATAAAATGAATATGTGACGCTGTAGTTTGGTTTTGAATTTTCTTTTGTGTTAATTGGGCTAATCTGGGTTCAAGAAGTTAGTAGCGGGATTGTATTTTTATTATATCAGTGAAATTAGACTTCTTTTCTCTTAAAAATCGCTCAAGCCTGTTGATCGACTGTTAAAGTAGTCGGCAATTACATTATTCAGTTGGAAGCTATATTATCTGATTATATTTTTGAGAATAAATATGTAACATTGTAATCTGGTTTTAAAAAAAAAATTGTTTTCATTCAGTTAATCTGGGTTTGAGGAGTTCATATTATATTTCACTAGAAGTTGTCGGGAATCCTCTTATTGTTTCCATTTTATTACTAAACAGGAAATGTATCTTCTGCAGTTTGTCACCGACTGAATTTCTTTAGAATCCCTATTGGTTAAAACGCTTGATGATGTTTGAATCTGTCAACTACTGGAAATCCAACTCTAATCTAATCTAAGAGATGCAGTTTCATGTCAGGATACGTTCCACATCATTGTTTGCTTAACAATGCCATGCATGGCTGTCTCTTCTTATTGCAAAGTTTGTCAGACAAAGAACATTCCAAATTCAACAACACTGATAAAATGATATCAAATAATTCTTATTAGCTTTACTGATTAATGTAACTCAGGCTCTTTAGAAAATCAGAGGTTCTTTTCTTCTTTCACTTCTCCTTTATTGCTTGTCTCGGGTCCCCTCTCAGGTCCTGATTGGTCCTCAGAGAGGCTCTCAACATCAGATTCAGAAACAGTGTCCTCGAGAGCCCAAAAAACACTGAGTGACCCCTGTCCCCTGCTCACTCTGCTGCTGTGTGTGTGTGTGTGTGTGTGTGTTTGTGTGTTTGGCAGATGGCAGTGAGAATTTAGTCTGACATTTAAACTCAGGCCACATATGTACACACACACACACGCACACATACACCCTCAGTGCTGCTCTACTGTCTTTAATCCATTTTAATGGACGGATTACAGCCTATCACAGCCCTGGTCACCCAACTGGCGTCACCGTGGTTACCAGAATATGACTCATTTCGTCATCACCGTCTGGGCCAATCGGAGCGCTTTGATACTAATAAATCTGATAAGCCTCAGACTGACTGCAGAATGGTCATTTTGACGTCTGCCCTTCTTTTTTCCTCTGTGTGCGTATCTCTCCTTTATTCTCGCTTCTCTTCTCTCTTTCTCTTTCACTCTGATTAGTTTCTCATGCAAATGAAGAATTATGGGGTTTCAATGAATGTCCAGTCAGTGTGCACATTTTAAGAACATCAGACCACCACCCTGCATGCAATTAATGATCGCTGTGGCATTAAAAACGGAGTCAGCAGCCCACCTTAATGAATGTAACTGAAACACAGAAGGAACAGAATTGATACAGCAGTTCTGTTTTGATCTTGTTTTCAGAGATTTTAATACAGAAGAAGATTCTTGGGATGATTTAAGATTATTAAACTCGCAGTAAATTTACTGTTTCAGTGCATGTAATTTTAGATGATAAAGTTTAATGTAAGACAGTAAAATATCCTGCCTCTGTTGCCTTTGTGTGTTTGATGACCACATTTTAGGGATCATTGCAAAAAAATGTCATTTATCTGCTGATCAAACTATGGAAGGCCTAATATCAGTATCAGCATCAGCCCCAAAATCGAGTATCGGTCAGGCTCTATAGGTTTGAACTATTTTGGTCAGAGAGAATGAAGAGAGGTCAAATCCAAACCTCACATATCTACAGTGTATAGATTGGCTGTGTATATTTATAAATACCCCGATAACCCACAAACGGGTATTCAAATATTGAATTTTTAAAATTGTTCCTGCATTAATCTGGATTATTTCATCCAAGAATAACATGTTTGCCTGGCAATAAGACACACCTGCTTTCAGTTCCATCCCAAACATGTATTTGAATGTTTTGACAGTAAAGTTCTAAGGATTTACTAAAGAATCAAACATGCACAGGTGTAAACTGAGTCAGAAGCGTGTGTTTAGGGCAGAGCAACGAACCGTGGCGGTGCTGCAAAACAGAGACGGTGCAGTACTGACATCTGCTGGCCGTTGTGGTGAATGATCATAGTTTTGAAGACTGCTTCTGCTCATTGAGATTTACCATTAGAATATGCAGTATAGACTTCTGAAACTTCCTTCATACAGTTTTAATATTTTTTGTTTTCTTTTATATTTGTATTTACAGTTTCAAATTAAATAATTACTCATTCTGTCTGCCTGCTGGTTATTACACAGGTGTTAAACAGGTGGTAGAACTAAACATCATCCAGTGTTGTAACCCACTCACCAGATCTCTTCATACATTAAGATGCCTATAAAGCTGATAATACAGTTCTAATTATGTATATACAAACTGGCTGCCATCATCTCTTACACTAACAGTGTGTGTATTTAACTTGTGTCTCCACCAGGGAACCCAGGCGGGTGGTGCTCCAGCGGGGGTCCACAGGTCTTGGTTTCAACATAGTTGGAGGGGAGGACGGAGAAGGCATCTTTATCTCCTTCATTCTTGCCGGAGGTCCAGCTGATCTCTGTGGGGAGCTACGAAAGGGAGACCGCATCTTGTCGGTATGAGCTAAGACCTGTCACACACATAACACAAGTACTGTCAGCATCATTAAAGATAACTCAAGTTCTACTGTTATTTCTATAGAGGATACATTGGCTTTTTAAGGAAGTCCTTTCAGTTTATTGTCGACTTTATTTGTTTTAATTGTTTTGGAGTCATGCAACCACCATGGCTGATATGAGATGACTGTTTTGTGTTTGACTTAAGTGAAATGTGCCTTCATTTTCTTCAGACAGGATTTAGTTGTCAGACTGTAGAGGCACTGATAATCCCTTCACAATGTCTGCGACCATCATATGATGGAGGCGCTGACAGTGAATGATTATATGCATTACACAGGCTCACAGAGCACACACACGATACACATGCACACAAACACGTGCCTGGTCGACTGTGAGTTATTGTTCAACCAAGATGTACATGTTCCCCTCACTGTACATTTATTAATATCGATCCAAGGCAGGGGCTCTAACTGTGTGTGTGTGTGTGTGTGTGTGTGTGTGTAGGTGAACGGTGTGGACCTGTCCACCGCAACACATGAGCAGGCAGCCGCTGCTCTGAAGAACGCAGGACAGACCGTTACCATAGTAGCACAGTACAGACCGGAGGGTGAGTACTGCACATCTACACAGTACATCACCATCCGCCTCGCGTAGAGATCAATGCGTAGGGAAATATAACTGAGCTGCAACGGGACCAAATCGATGTTTTAAATTAAGGAGCAAATTAACGCCATCAGGAAATCTTGTTTCGGCTGATCTCCAGTGGTTTAACTTCTCACCTCGCTGCAGTGACGAACAGGTGTACCTCAGGACCTTGTGACATCACTGTTGGGTCTGTTTACAGATGCCACTTAATGAGATTTTTGATGCTATAAACAGGGGATATGATGTCATGATTGACAGCTGAGCCCTGCTCAAGATTGAGTTGGCTGGGCCTGTGGGCGGGACCTAATACCACATTTGCCAATTACCACTGTGCTGACTGTGGCTCCAAACCAGAGCAAGATGGCAGTGTATCAGGGATATTTTGTCTTCCTTTCTGTAGAGTGGGAGGACATGGTGATGTGTCTCAGGCTTTATATACCGTCTGTCAGTGTTTAAATTATGATGTTGTGGACCTTTTTCTTCTTCTCTTCCTCCTCCTCCTCTTTCGTCTACTTTTTCTTCTTCTTCTTTTTCTTCTTTTGCTCTTTCATCTTCTTCCCCACCTCCTAATCCTCGTCCTCCTTATTATTATTTTTTTCTTCTTCTTCTTCTTCTTCTTCTTCTTAGTTTTCTTCTCCTCCTCCCCCTCGTCCTCCTCCTCCTAAACATAAAGGCCAATGTAAATAAGAAGCAGTAATGGCAAACCTTTACTCACCGTGTTTATCTAAGTTATTGGTGTTTGATTATTATGCTGTGATGTGGTTAATTCTTCTAGTAGTTCCTTTATAGTGATTAATGAAAACAAGATTTTTTTTCTTGCGTTTGTGTATTGAAGTTTTAGAAATGTACACACTAACACACACACAGAGACAGAGTGAGGTTTCCCAGCAAGCACCATCCTGGATATATGTCTTCTGGGAGTGACTGAGAAGGCCGTAACCTAGGAAACCAGGTTATAACTGCTGATTGGCTCAGCTAATGGGATGCTGTCATAGTGGGAGTCCTGGGAATAATACATAAACACACACACACACACACACACACACACACACACACACACACACACACACACACACAGTTCCCATCAGGTCCCTTGTTCCCTGATGCACCTCAGAGATGTGTTTACTGGAAGAGGTTGTACGTGTGTGTATAGTGTGTTTGTGTGTATGTCATGTATTATTCACACCGAGAGGAAGTCAGAGAAGGTTTTGTTATAGACGAGACCCCAGTGTGATACACAGGACCACTGTCCCTTTAAACAGTGTGAGGGGAAACTGAAGGGCAGAATCCATTCATATGTAGAAGAAGCTGTCAGAACATAATGTACAGAGCAGCTACAGTATGCAAATGTATTGGAAAGTTATGGAAGCAGCAGAGGGAACCAATCCATGATGTATGGATTTTGAATTCTAATTTCAAAAGAGAGTCTGTTTGAATATAGATCCCGAATGAAGTTTATTTATAAGTGAGGGCGTTGAGGTCAAATTGATTCTGTAATGGTGTACTTGGATCCAACAAGTTCATCCCAAAGCAGAGCAGTAGATTTTAGCAAAAAGAAAAAACAGAGCTTTATTCTTTCTGCTCCATTAAAGCGTAAACAGCTTCAACCTGTTCATTTAAAGCTCTTTGCTATTCTAAGCAGTGGAGTCACAGCTTTGGACTTTACAACGTAGTGTTATGTTATAGAAATTGCACACAGATCTGCATTAAAGAGGTTATATGTATAATTTGCAGTAAATCACATGTATTATTCACTTTTTTTGGCCATATGTGAGCGGATTGTCCCATGATGTAAAAAAATAAGACCCTCTCTGTCTCTCTCGGCTGTCTATACAAGCCTACAAGCCTTCAGTCCAAATGATGTGAATTAATGCACTCTGATCACTGGGAAAATGTCAAGTGAGGAGCTGCGTGCACAGAGTCAGGAAGTTAGCAGTCAGGCCGTCGGGCTATCACACAAGTCTTGTTGAAGATGAGCTAACTGAAAAATGACATACACTGGACATACTAAAACAATTGCTTTTCAGTTCACTGGTGTTGTCTGTCCAACTTAGCAGATGGTAGAGAGCACAGTGCTTGTGTTGGGTGCACACAGGTGGGTGATGGTGATATACCGTGTGAGCCTGGTGTGTGTGGTTGTAGCAGGCAAACCAGTGCGTTTCAGAGGGGTTGGTTTGCTCGTGTCTGCTGTTCAGTGTTAAATGGGATCAGCACCTTGGACAGCGCACTGAGGTCTTTAAAGGTCCTGTCATTTCCAGAGCAGATGCAGAATGAATGCTGTAGCAGGCAAAAAGAAAATCTACTGGTTTACTCCCTCACAGAGGTCGGCTGCTGTCGTTAGCTCACACTGCCTGCAGGTATAACCGATCAAAACGTCTTTGTTAACCTTCCTTTCCACATCCGGTGTGTAATCCATTTCTCTGTCACTGATCTGTGAAGTTTTGCCAGAAGCAACGTTAACCAAGCACTGGTGAAACAAGGATTGTTTGGAACATATGGATCTACAGCAGAGTAGCTAAGCTAATGGATTGAAAGTTTTTTTAAATACACTTTCTTGTCTTAATTTTGGATCCCCATTGGTAACTGTCCTCTTCCACTTTTCACTCATACTCAAGATTTTTGGCCGTTGTTCATTTTAAAAGTCAATGAAAAAACCGTCATAAATGTCAAACTGGTGTGATGGTCTGTCAGTTTGGCTCGGTTCGACTCTGTTTTGGCATTATTTGGTGTGATATTGGAGTGCTTGCAGAGAGAACACACGGTCGGTATCAGAGGTGGGCCAGCTGGCCTCACCAAGAGCCGACTGCGCTGTGGCCTGGTTTTAATGTTCAAGGTTTTTCCTGCTTAACATTCAAGAAACTCTGTGCGCTGAAGCATTCGGGGGGTTGGCTCACCTGCTGGCCTTCAAAAAGGACTGGTTAGTCTGAAGTTTCTGTTTGCGTGTGTGTCTGTCTGTGTCGTGACTCACGTTAGTGACTGCTGAATGAACTCTATATCAAACCTTCTGTCCACGCTGGGCTTTGGTTAGCGCCGTGTGTGTGTGTCTGTTGCGATGTGAGTCCATCTGAGGTCCGTGTTTGTCCCGTTCCCGTGGCGATGGCATGTGGCGACCAGCAGTGCTCCCTCTGTTTCACGCACACACTTCCTGCCAACGAAAGAGGAACTTCTAATGACCTCCACCAGGAGAGGAAAAGTGTCTGCCTCACCGTGTGTGTGTGCAGGTCTCCTCCTGTTATTTATATTAAATATGGTACCCAGTGTGGCCAAACACAACACAGCATGTGTGTGTGTGTGTGTATGTGTGTGTGTGTGTGTGTGTGTGTGTGTGTGTGTGTGTGTGTGTGTGTGTGTGTGTGCGCGCGCTAGCTCGGACAGCTACACGGTTGATTTAAGCTGATGCAGCAGATACAGATCAGTGTTTATTTGAAGTTCAGCAGATGGAGCATGTTGTCTGTGAAAGGTCTTCATGCTGCGTACTGCCGATGTTCCTCATCACGTTTCAGGCTATTTTAAGGTAATTGTTGTATATGTGACATGTGGCTTCCAAGTGTGTTGTCACCAAATCCATACGCATTCGGCCAGACAAGGTTTTTTTCACCTGATTTTCTTCCAAAGTCCCCATCTGTAGGATTTTTTTGTAAGATATTTTTTGGGTGCAGAGCAAACTTAACCTGAAGCGAATTGTGGTCAATCAGGAGTAACTTAACAGTATGACCACATTAGATTCTCTGTCAAAATAAGCATCAGACAATCATAAAAACATTTTATACACTTTTATGTGTGAGTTTATGTGATGTTCTAATTCCAGTGATTAACGAGGAGTCTGTAGTGGACTTGAAGGAAGCTTTAAATTGTCTCAAAAGCAGCAAACTGTTGTACGATAGTGCCATGTATTCTCAAACTGCAGTAAGTCATTGTCCGTATCGCCACTCGCTGAAAGAATCAAGTGTCTGAAAATCTATCCTCAGTTTTGCAGCAACTTTGGATACAAGTAATGTATATACTGTACATCAAGGGAAATAACAGCATGAAAGACTAACCTCCTCAGGCTAGATCCATCACAACACACAGGCCAAGACATCTTCAAATGCACAGATATTGAATTTGAAGAATCTGCAAAATAATTTCCAAAAATATCAGATATCATCGAATTTAAATGAAAAAAAAAAAAAATCATTTTACTTTAAGTTTAATATTTCAGCCATTTAAAGCCAGAAATCGCTTCAGTAAAATGTGTCGCACCAGTGCTGAAGGGGTTTAGTTTTGTACACCAGCTCTGAAGCCACAATGAGCAGATCCCAGTATTTGACATTACATTCAAATAAAATTGATGAATACATTCTGGCCTGATTTTCGTGACACTATGACAAAACTTCCCATTAGATCTGCAAATTGGATTGGATTTTACAACTATTAGTGCACATTTAAGAAACTTACAAAAGAAGTTTCTCACAAAAGCCTTGTGCATTGCCAGGAAGTACATAGACATGACATGTACGTCTGACTCCCATCTCCCTATAGCTAGATGTTTTTATGGAAGTGAATTGCTGAATTCCACTTGAAAAGATTACATATACTCTTAGAAATTAACACAACACCTTTTATTGAGATTTGGAAGCTTATGTAAAAAGGTTTCTAGAATCCATTGGTCAAAAAAGCTAAAGATTGTTTATCTTGCCTCTGGCTATTGTATGTTATTCTCTTTTTAGTTTGTAAATGGGAGGTGCGGGGTCAGGGAAGGGATTTGGAGCTTTGATTTTATGAGTTCGTGTATGTCTTGTTAAGCTGGAAAACTGAGAATAAAATATTTAAAACAAGGCACAGTTATTAGACAGAGGGAAGATAATAAAACACAATAATATAACTTTAGCACAAAATACTTAAATACACTTCCTTGCACCTTAAAACAAGGCAGCTTACCAACAACAAAACGTTGCTTTTATTACATGATCAATAGGTGACCAGACAAGTTAAACAACAACAAGTGCCAGCGCACAGTAGTATAGATCTAAAGTTAGCATTACATAGTTGATATTAGCAACCACAAGGTATTTTTCAGACCAGGCCCTGCGACGCTGTAATAACAAAACCCTTGAGTGTGTTTTCTTGGTTTTATTTTTTCATTGCTTTAATTTGTTTTGAGGGTGGGTTTAGAACAGTGCTCCATGAATAAAACATTGTTATTGTTATTAAGTGTAATTAAAATATTCATTTGTACAGGACGATTTTTTTTTCCTTCTTTCAAAGTTACACCGTCTCACCAACAACGAAACGTTTTCACACCTATGAATGAACAAAGTCGAATAAAACATACGTGCAGCGGGAGGCCGCTCAGGCTGCCTTGTAGTTCATGCGCACTTTCTCAAGAAATCAATACAGTTGCGCTGATCAGAAAAACATCTGGATGTTCACGCTGCGGTATTGACCTTCAAGTGTGATGTGCTCCGGTGCCATGTGCTCCCTGATGTGGGACTGCTAACGCCTTCAGGTTGACAGCAGTATTAGTCACTGGGATTACACACAACTGTCAGAGACGCACACCCAGCCGCACACAGACTGTACATACAAACACGGGCGGCGTTACTCAGCAGTAATACTGAGGTGATGCAGAGAGGATTATCTTCACTTCTTTTAGCCTGCTTATTACACTTTGCGTGTGTGTTTGTGTGTGTGTGTCGTGCACCAGCTGTTAAGTAGAAGATTAACAGCAAACTCTTTCACTGCGGTTTCACACGCAAAGTTGTGAGAATATTGTTTGCTGAATACAAACAGAAGCTCTCCTGTCCTTCCCCACTTTACTTTATCGCTCTGTTCTCTCCTCTTAGCTCAGTTTCCTTCCTTCTCCTCCCTCTCTTTCTGTCCTTTCCACCTATCAGCTCCTCCTCTTGGTGTCAGCGCTGATGGTCTGACTCATCGCCCACAAAGTGTGTTTGGGGGGATTGGAGCTGTCACTCGTAACACTTGTGACTGATTTGTAGCGTGTTGCCGCTTCGCCGTCACGCCGAGGCTCGCTTTAGCTGCTGGAGATGAAACACATCTCATCTTTTCTTTCTCTTTTTTCTCCTCTGGTCTTGTTTTCTCTTCTCTCAGCTCCTTCGCAATCTGATCAGTTGATCAATATATACATTACTGCGCTGTATCAATTATAGATGAGCCTCCCCCAGCGCTGCTATTTTTAGAGCCAGTGCCTCATGTTGATTCTGGTTTTACAACAGGGTTACCAGTTGAAGGGGATTTTCTGAAGATCAGCTGGTCAGAAAAAAAGTGGTATATGTGTACAAATTCAAAAAGGACATTTCACAAGAGGATTTTAATACTAGCTTCTCATCTTTATACTACTAGTGTCTTGTAAATAATTCAAAACTAAGTAGAATCCACATACTATCTTGGAAATGTAGATGTTGTAGCTTAATTGATCCCCTTGGAGACATAAATTTTTTATTACAAGACTGTAAAAGGATCCAGATTCAGGACAATAAGCAGACAGAACAAAAAGAATAATGGTGCCCGGTGGAGTTTTATGTAAACAAAGTAAGTGTATCTCGCAAAAAATGCATTTTGTGTATCTTTTAGGCCGGTCCATGATCTGTTAAGTGCATTTCCTTGCTCATAAAACACTTGCAAACCTGATGTTTTGAATATTTCAAATCGTGTCCACCTATGTTGCGGTCTTCTTCTTCACTGTCTTTGTTGACGCTTCATTATACGTTGCCGCCACCAGCTGTCCATCAGCGGAATAGCAGGAAACCAGCGGCAGGTAGCGCGTCAATGATGCGAACAAAATGAGGGTCCGCTCAGAAAAACATCGCTCCGCAGTGGAAAATGTTATTGTCCACATTACATTAATGTATTAACGCAGTCATCGACAGTAATTACACACAGTTAAGTTCATTTAAATACGACTCTGATTCAGTATAAGGAAGGCTGATCTGAAAGGAAAGTGTGAATGCGATGCACACAGCAATAAAGATGAGATCTGCCCGTCCCCAGTGGTTTGGATAGCACTGAAGCTGTGAAAATGCAGAGAAGGCCTCTGCCAGCTGCTGAACAATGCTCCACTCGGGAGAGGAGAGGAGAGGAGAGGAGAGGAGAGGAGAGGAGAGGAGAGGAGAGGAGAGGAGAGGAGAGGAGAGTGAAGGAAGGAGGGAATATGAGCCCCAGAGCCATTAGTCTCTGTCATCGCCCCTCCCCCCATCACTTCCTCTCCTCCTCTCTTCTCCCCTTTTCCCCATCCCTCTCCCCATTATGTCTTGTTTTTCACATTCGTCTCCCCGTATCTCCCGCTCGCTCTTAATCTGATAACACTGCGTCAAGGTGATGAGTGTTGACAGCGGCAGTTAGATGCTGATGATGTGAAACTTCGTGCTAGGCGATTGCGATGCGTGTTACTGTATCAGTGTTGGGGAGTCAGAGGAAGATGCAGAGACAGAAGTGTGTGTTTGTTTGAATCAGGGAAGCCTGTAGGAAAACCTGCTGATTATGACATGAGTCTCATTTTTCATTGATAAACAAATTTTCTAAAGTTGGAATGGAAAAGAGAAAACCAGACGTCAGAGAAGACGAGTCCTAAAAAACGGAGAGACAGAAACTGGAGACGGAGAGAAAATGAGAGACAGATGGAGACCCAGACAGACATAAATCATGCAGAGCTGAAAGAGTTTTATTCCGTATACGTATGAAGCTAATGTCTTTCCTCATCTCTTTCTTCTCCGTTTCCATAAGAAACAAATGGAAAATCCATTGATAGACATAAATTGAGCTGTTAATTAGGCTTCCCAAATTCAATATTCAAAAACGCTTGGTCAAGGTTTACCGTGTGTGTGTGCTGTGTGTGTGTGTGTGTGTGTGTGTGTGTGTGTGTGTGTGTAGTGTGTGTGTTAGGTGTGTGTGCGTGTGGCGTGCAGACCGATTCCCTGGGCCAAAGTAGGGCAGGAGAGCCTGGCATCGCCTCAGCTTCCTGCATGAGTGACCTCAGGAAACAGTGTGTGTGCGTCTGTTGACGACCGTGTGTACTCGTGCATGTGTGTCAATGCATGCGTGCGTGTGTGTGCGTGTGTCTCCGCCCTACAGCAAGCTGCTGTCAAAGAGGAGGAGGAGCGAACGGGCGCACCAGCGAAACGAGAGATAGAGAAAGAGAGGACTGTAGTAGAGAGAGAGAGAGTTAGCATCTGTTGTTTCTGTGGCAGCTGAGCAGCATTGGACTGTTTTTACACACACACACACACACACACTCTCACTCTCTCTCTCTCTCTCTCTCTCTCTCTCTCTCTCTCTCTCTCTCTCTCTCTCTCTCTCTCTCTCACACACACACACACGCACACGTTTCCTCTCTGTGCCACACACTACTGCATACCTACACACACTTCTTTTCACACACATTTACGTATTTCTGCCCCGGCTCTCTCTCTCTCTCTCTCTCTCTCTCTCTCTCTCTCTCTCTCTCTCTCTCTCTCTCTCACGTGCCGGCATCAGATCGTCTCCATCATCTCTCCCTTTCACGCACTGCTCTCTCTTTTTATCCCTCTTTTTTTTTGTTGTTTTTTGTTTTCTCCTATCCACTTCACACACCGGGACTCGGGGCAGCACAGACCCCTCTCTCTCTCTCTCTCTCTCACACACACACACAGCCGAAAGCCACCGTAGCGGCATCGTATCGTGCGGACGCGGAGCCTGCCCGTCCGCCTGCAGCATGTGAGTACAGCTGAGTAGCGAGTTGGGGGAGACAGACCTGAACTGATTTACTTGTTAACATCGTGGCAGCATCAGTGTTTATGGCTCGCGTTACAAACCCTCACCGCTTCAGGTGTTTAGTTCAGGGACTTTGCGTGTTTTGGGGAATAACGCTTCGGGTGATATCGGACTGAAAAAGACAGATTTGATCTTGTGAGTCTGTGGTGTTTTTCCCCTTGATGACCAGTGATGCAGCATTAACACGTCGGCTCCTTCAGTCTTTGGTCTCTCACAGTGTTTTGATCAGCAGTATCACTTCCAATATTTCAGTTTTTTTTTTCGTACTGTGGTATTTTTGCTGTATCCCTGGATTTGGTTGTAAAACTCAGATGATCAAGGCAGGCTCAGAAGCCGAAGATGATCAGAGCTGCAGCCTTTTACTTTCTCTTCAGGACTCTATCATCTCAGTTGCAAGAGCCTCTTTGTTGTGTAGATCACAAAGCAGAGTACCATCTCTGTGTAGCTGTGTCTCTCTGCCTGTCATTGATAAACCTTTATTCGTTATCTCACTGTGTCAGATGAGAGTTTGTTGCGATACATCTTAAGCTCAATCACCGTCATTAATCTGTTTCCTCTCCCCCTCTTTTCTGTCTCTCTTGATTCTGTCTTGTTTCCTCCCTCCCTGTCTGTCTGTCTCCCTCTTCCTCTTAATCCCATAATACTGCATTGAGGCAATGTGTGTCGACGGGGACAGTTAGGTGCTGATGATGCTAAAGTTCGTCCCGTATCTGGTGATTAAACTGAACTAACAAACTGAGAAAGAGGTGTTAATCCATCATTCTTGTAATGGATTACAGTTGAGATCGAAAATGCCAGACTGAGGTCAGCGAGGAAAATGTTGAAGGTTAAAGCAAGAAATGAAATTTTCAGGGAAAAGGGCATTTTAATCCTGTCATTACCGGGAGTTTGGAGGCGGTTTTGTTTTGTCAAACGCGCTCCACGCTGTCTGAATACAACATTCGGCTTTAAATCTGTTATATGAATCTCCTTGTCAACAAATCGACCAAAGCTCTTTTCCCAGAACATCAGTGTGTTGTATCTCGAGAATCAAAGAGTCAGAGATCATATTGCTCTGAGTCCTCTGCATAGCCGCGAGCCACAGTCGCACAGTTTAGCTGTTTGTGTCTGTGAGCTTCAATCTGTCAGATTAGTAAACGTTTTGGGGAAATCAGAGCTGAGATCTGGGGGTTGTAAGCTGATTTTTGACAGCGTTCAGGAGCTGAATGTGCGTGTAGAGAGGTGAACGAGGAGATGAAAACAGAAACGGAGGAGAAGTCAGGGGGTGCTGCTGGTTCTACTGTAGATCTGTGTGTGTGTTTGAGTGCGTGACCGTGTGTACCTCGAGTATGATTGAATTACTCAGGGTTAATTAGATTCTGTAGTCCACAGTAATGGTTCACACACACACACACACACACACACACACACACACACACTCACATCCTTCACCAGGGCTTTTTCAGGCTCATTGCCAGCGGCGTTGTCTTCGGAGTGTTCAGAGGTTTCTGGGAAGCCGTGTGGTGTTAGGAAGACTAGAGGACAGTCAGTAAAGATTTATTATGCTGTTTGTTCTGCCATGCTGAAAGAAAAGTTACACACTTTATGCTCATTTTAAGACAGCAGTCTGCAGGTTAAAAGTATACCTTTTTACCTGTCTACACATTAGAGAACATTTGTGCATTTCCATAACTCATGTACATTTATAATTAAAGAGGCGTAGTGGCATTTTTATGTCCACTTGAAAAAAGATGGGTCAGAAATGTAAGAGTTGTTTGCACCGTGCAGCAGGAGAATGCTGAAGCACGAGGCTGCTCTGCTGAGTGTTTGAGCAAACCGTTGCACTTTGCATTGATTGGCCAACCGGTCGCTCTCGCACAATTTACTACTTGTCATTCAAGTGAGATGGGATCTGGTCGTTCCTGGCAATTAAATGAAAGTGCCGTTTTAATATATTCATTGTTGTGTTTGTGCGAAACCTCAGCACACACATTTAGAAACTTAGCATCTGCCCAGGTTTCAAAAAATGCATCCACACGTGTTGGTTCCGTGTGTGTGTTTGTTTTCCTGATATCCAGATGTATTCCAGACAATAACTGCATGAAAACGCTGCACCAATAAGGCCATGTCACACCGCCGTGAGCCGCTTGAACGTCACAGTGTGAACTCGGCGTGCATGCTTTAATGTGACGCCTTTGTTCAGCGCACACTCGCCTGTTTTCTAACTATAACACAACACGTAGGTAGCTGAAAGGAGGATTCTTACTAAAAGTCTGTCTAGGATTTGGACTGAAAGACATTGTCTGGGGTTGTGCCCGCTGCCCACTGCTCCTTCCAGTTACAGAAACAATTGACCAATCAGAGATTAGCAGGTAGGCGGGATTTAGAATGGGAGCATCATCTTTGTACAAAGCTAGCAAGCTATCCAGCTACATTTATGAAATACAGCAGCAGATCAGATGAAAAACATACTGATATCAGTGTTTATGAATAACAAAACATTCTGCATGAAGAGATCTGGAGAGAGAGGAGCTTAAGTGATTCAGAGACAGTGTGGTAGTCTAACTCTGCTTCTGTGTGTGTGTGTGTGTGTGTGTGTGTGTGTGTGTGTGTGTGTGTGTGTCTTTATAATATTGACAGGGACGGGCTGATGTAACCGATGTTAATATTCAGATCAAACAGACTATTCGATTGCAGCTATAGATATACAGATATACAGTCTGTTGATATCTCAAGGCTTGCATGTCCATGAGTCTTTGTGTGTGTGTGCGTGTGTGTGCATGTTTGCGTGGGTTTAGTAGTCAGACTCCCACGTTTTTGAAATTTTGCTTTCTAGTACAAACCAGCAGAATTTGCTCTGTCTCTAATCCTCCCTCTTATGTCGCAAATAAAGAGTGATTTACTGAGACAAACCAGGCGGATTTAAAAATAAAGATTCCGTCTGTGCCTTTTTTCTCTGGTTGGTAAATAGTGTGATTAAATAAGCTGTTTTTCTTTTAGTAAATCGGCCACAATAAGCTATTATAATGATTAGAATAAACCCATCCTCCATTTTTGCTACATATTTTGGTGAATTACTCTCATTGGGTTTTTATCTTGGACCCCTGCTGCGTGTTATAGTGTGTATTTGTGCGCCAGGTGTGTGTCGGCGTGGGTGTCGGTCCCGGGAGCCTCTGCTTACTTTGATGTGGTTTCTGAGCTGCTTTTTTGTTTCCAAGTATCTTTATTAAGAGACAGAAAACAAAAGGTGCAATAAGAACGGTGTTCCATTAAAAACAAACAACATTCATCCCATTTTTTTGACAATACAGAACGCAAGAAAATATGAAAATTAGGATAAAGAAAAAAACACCAACAAACAAACAAAAAAAAAAGCGGGTGGGGCTAGTAGGTGTTTTCCATCCCTTACAGTACGTGACATAAATCATGCAAATGTGTGACACATTGACGTAGTGTGATTTGATCTCACGTGTTGTGGTTTCCGGTGATTGAGCGAAGATTGAAGCATAAATTGTCATTCAGCTGCTTCTAATCTGGTAGCTTGTAAGAGGCAGCTTGTAAATAGTGCTTAAATTAGAAATGTCAATAGTTTGTTTAAGCTTCATTTTTTAAACGTGTCACCTGAAATCCGCTTGGTCCTAACAGTGTTTGTGTTTGTGTGTCTGTGTGTAGAGTACAGTCGTTTCGAGGCGAAGATCCATGACCTGAGGGAACAGATGATGACCAGCAGTGTCAGTTCCAGCTCCACGTCGCTCCGCTCCACACAGAAGCGCACACTCTACGTCAGGTAACACACGCGCACACACACACACACACACACAGAGGTGACTGATTGTTCAGTGTCCTTCAGTGTGACACAACTATTATAAGGTCTTATCTCAGCTGTCGGGTCTGCGTTTGGTGTGTGTGTGTGAGATACTGAAAGGGAGGTAAACACATCGAAAATCACAATTAGATTGCCGGGCGAATACTCTCCAGCACACAAACACATCCATCGACTGCCAGCTCTCCCAGTTTTTGCGCGCCTGCTCCTGTGTCCTTGTGTCATTCTTGTCCTCGGCTGTCCCGACTGTTTAGTCTACTCTGAATCACCCCGTCCATCCGTAGTGTATTCTGCAGAGCCCAGAAGCAGTGCGAGTCCTAAACCACCCACACTTTTAAGACCCAAGATCACAAGTATCACAGCATTTGAAGTATTGATTAAACGCTAGGTCGCTGATAAGTCAAATAGGAGCTCCTGGGAGATCAATACAATAGAGAACAAAGGCAGGGAAAGCAGCTCTAATGGTCACGCTAATGATTAAATTGATTGGTTAGGCTTTGAGGAGACAAGGAAACATTTTAAAAGATGTTGTCAAAGAGCAAATATAAGAATCAAATTTAGATTTAGAAGCACAAAGCCTCAAATTCAGTCTGTGAAATCTAAATTTAAGATCCCACTAACACTGTTTATTCTGTAACAGGAGTCAGGCTGCAACTAACTATAATTTATCATTTTCATTATTAGTTAAATAATCATATAGTCAAGAATGTCACAGAAAAAGTGAAAAAAAGTCTCATCATAATGTTCTAGAGCCCAAAATGACGTCTTCAAATTGCTTCTTTTGTCCAACCAACAGTCAAAGAAAAGCAACTCTGTAGATAGTAAACAATATGTTTGTGATGAAGAATTGAGAGACTCTCGTGCTGATAACATCACCTGACAAGCACCACTATTTTTTGTTGTTTGTTTTTGTTTCCAAAAGTAAAAAAAATTTAAAAAGTTCTCATAAAGCAAAGCCCAAAAGAAACTACAGCTGACAAGTTCTGTGCATGAAAGGAACGACTGGCCTGAACTGCAAGTGGCCCTGGAAGGAAACCGACATCAGATCTCTGCTATCTGAGAATCCAGAGAATATACAGTTAATGCAGATCTTTAGAACAGAACTGTCTAATGACGCAAACTGAATTTCAGCGTGAATTGCCAATAAAGTTGCATCACATCGTATCGCACGGTATCGTATAGCGTAGCAGCTGACTGAGAGTCACCTTGAACTACACACACTCTCTCACACTCTGACTCACACTCGGGGCAGCACTGAGGTCGGGGTCTGTACAAGGAGCTGGAGGGCCATGATCACATTCGACCCTCTGGGAGATGCAGTCCAACCGTTTTCAGAGATGATTATCAGACACACTGGCAGGCTGGTTTCTCCGACTGACTGAGGAACAGTCCGATTGACTGACTATCTTTCATCTGAGTGTGTTGAAGTCAATGCCAGCGCACCCGCAATGCAATGTAAAACCTCAAACGACCCACTTGGCAATCCCACCACTCAAACAAATGACTCCCTTTGTGAATTGTAGTTTTAATAGAGAAATATGAGGAAACATGACATTGCAGCTGCTTGCCGTCACCCTTGTTAAATTTTTAAGTAGTCACCCGTAGGCGCGATTATCATTAGCATAAATTAAGTGTGTGCACCCACTGTTTTTATTTGGGTTTTGGCTCAGAGTGAGGAGAGATGGTCTGTCCACTGCTCGTTTGATTCAATCAGAGGAAGCCTCCATTAAGATGTTTATAAATTAACACATTAAATGATTTCTGGAAGAACACTTTAAGATACATTTGAGTGAAATCATGCAATAATGAACCAGAAGCTTTTTTATCTAGTAATAAGTGATGCAATTTTCTCTAAAAATAGGATGATTATAGGAAGATAATGGTGCAATTAAAACACTTTTTCTTCATCTGTCGACAGTCACTGCAGGACCACATGCTAGATTACAAATCCTCCTTCGGCAAAGGGACGACCCTGATCAGCAGATCATTATTTCACAGAAATCTAAGTGAAACACAATCAGTGTCACCTAAAATAAAGAGCAGTGATTGTCTTTATTAAATCTGATGTAACAGTCCAAACAGCAAATGCCAGATTGGCTCAGGAGTGCTGCTTCACTAATGCACGTATCGTAAAACAGGTGCTCTTTGGATCCAAAGGTTAAGCTTGTACTTTCCTTTGCGATCAATAATCAATAACAAAAAATACCAAGCCACACTGCTTTGCAAAAATTTAAAATCCTTTAATAAATGGGCTTAGCGAGTTTCAACTCACTCTCTTCATTAGTGCTTAGGCCTTATTGATCTCAAAGCACACACAAGTCTGACCTCCGTTTTTTGGCTTCAAAATAAGAGTCAGCTCCTGATTGACGATTTAAAGCTTAATGAGCTTGTTGAGACTCAGAGTGCTGGAAGGTTCCTCTGCTTCAATAAATCCTGATCAAACAAATAATGAAAAGAATAAAAGTCTAGAGCTATCTGTGGTTGTCTGGCACAGTAGTGCTTTTAATATCAGTACACTAACAGTCCAAACATCCTGATGTTAAGAAGGTACGTTTACTGCGTTCACCATCTTAGTTTAACAGCCAGCGTTTCCTAATCAGCCTTAGGAAATGGACACCATTAAGTACTGGGCACTGACCCGCTGAATTAATACTTTGATGATTTATTTGTCCCGTACATGACTGTATAATTGCAGGTTTGATGAGGAAAAGTGCTTCCGTCAGATAATTCCCATGACCCCCCCTGTAAGCTAATCACTGTACAGACTGAATTTTAACGACATCCTTCCTTCAAGTCTCGTCAAAATCAGGCCATGATCATTTCAAGGTTATATAGAATAACGTAGTAACCCCCCGACAGCCCAGATGATAAATCACTGTCATACAGGAATGCCCATAAACGACCAATCAGCTTCAAGTATTCAAAAGGAGCCCTCAGACCGGCTGCCGATTGGCTGCAGTGAGGTTGGTGGTGCCTGAGAAGTCAGGGGTGTCTGATAAGGCTGTACCTGTTCATGAATGTACATACAGTATGCGTGTGTGTGTGTGTGTGTGTGTGTGTGTGAGAGAGAGAGAGAGAGAGAGAGAGAGAGAGAGTGCGTATAGTGTATATGACGGGTATAACACAGACTAACCTTTCCTCAGAGGAAATGTCACTGAAGCAAGGTGACATGTGTGACCATCCTTTGTGTAGGAGGCGTGTGTGTGTGTGTGTGTGTGTGTGTGTGTGTGTGTGTGTCTGTCCTCCCCCTTCTTATTTTACAGCGTATCCTATTTTAAACACACTGCCCGGCTTGGTATTGTAACTGTGTATTCACTGCATAAAGATCCACCTGAAAAAGCAGATATATCTAAAGTCCCATCCCCGTTCAGGCAGTCGACTATAGATTCTCAATGAATTATTCTTATTTAATTTTAATTATCAGGATTCCTTTGTTATCAGAACAGGGGGAGATAAAGAAAGGCCTGATACGTGGACCCTGCTGGTCTACTTAAAGTCAACAACATGGGCGCTTTGATTTGGGTTTGAGGCTTGTGTCTGACTGGGCGTTTAAATAAATGATTACAGCCTCTGCTATAACAATCTCTGCTGCAGATTTTAAGTAGCTTGAAGGCTTTTAAGATTTAGGTCTGTCTTTTCTCTTGAGAAAATGTTAATTGTTATGTTTAATCAAATGTACAGGATGGTTTACTTTGTACAATATATAGAAAAAAAGGTTACTAAATGACTCTGTATTACTTCACTATCATACCGCCATGTTCTAGTGAATTTCCCTTCATTTTCACCTCTAAATAAAGTGCCTGTAAGCAGTAATGTTATACGAGTTTTCAGTGAAAAGTTAAACTGCACTGCAGTTTGGACAATAGGTTGCTGTCTATGCAAAAAAAATAGCACTTACACAGTATTTAGGTTTCAAATTTTCACTGCACAAGCAGAAAAAGATGAAATAATGACCGGGTTTTTCTGTTACACTCTACTGACCGCTCTGTGTTTCTTCACTTGAGTAATTATATTTCAGAGGTTCCCACAAAGGAATTAAAACCACTGAGAGCTGCTAATTGATACAGAGTTACATTTGCACGTGGCCTTAATAATTCAGTGTAACCTGCATGCTGAGAAATTCATTTGGGAGTTAGCTTAAAAGATATCGTTGCTCTTTTTTGTTCCTCCAGTGAAAATAAAGTTATTAATGCACTTACATCTGACAGCTGCCCTTTACTGTATGTGTCTGTGGTCAGTGTTGGAAAAAGTAAAGTAAAGATGACGTGTTAAAAAAAGTGAAAGTCACCCATACAAATAGTAGATGAATAAGAGTCTCAAAGTACCTGATACTAAGTGTACTTAAGTATCAAAAGTACAATAAACAATAAATGATACATATATTTTGACATGTATGTAGATATTGTACACTATGGGTCGACAGATCACACATCTGGACAATTATCATATCCAATATTCAGCATTTCTCTGATCATCAGAGTGTGTTTTCTTTTGTTGTGTTTGTTCTTCATGTAAAACTAAAATTAAACAATTTATGTAATTTGAAAAATACCTAGTAACTAAAGAGACTTATGCATGTAGAGAAGAGGGAAAAAATATTTCAATTTGTATGTGTTGTCAGTCAGGTAATAATATAGATAGTAGGGTACAGTTTGTCTGCAGCAGAGAATCCAGATCAGCCTCCCCTGTTGTTTTCCAACTGCTCGAAAAGTGAATTGATCAGTAACAACTCCGCCTGCATTTAAGAGCGCTGTCAACAGTGGAAACACAAAGCAGATCTGTGGCTTGGGTGCTGTTCACACAGGTTACTTAAGGGTTCAAAGGGCACTACACAGAAAGCACTGTGGTGAAAACGCAGCTTATGTATATTGAGGTCAAGGTTAGATTGCAGTGCAGTTTATCTGCTGGCTGTGCAACTTCAGCGCTGATATAGTGTTTACTATTCCACATTTCCACACATGTGTTGCCACATGTTAACAGACGCTCTGGGTAAAAAGACCACACTGTAGCAATTACTGTATTTATTCACTCGAGTAATTCCCACATAGGAATTAAACTGACTGTAAGATTTGGAGCAAGTAATTGATTCTGAGTTACATTTAGAATTCTGTGCCCTTAATAATACTACAAACGATCCATCAGTGTAACCTGGTGACTGCAAAATCATTTGGGACTCAAAATATTGCATCTGTAATATTTTCCTGTTAGAGGAGTGACATCATTATTCATACACTCACATCTGATAGCTGGCTTTTCCTGTGGAACCACTAATGTAAATGTGACGCTGTGCTTCATATATCTAGGATATCCTGCAACCTTCCACATGCCATCTTTTACTATTTTTAGATCATTTAAATGTATTATGATAACACAGAAAGACATGCATATGTCTCTCTTGTATCTTTTACTATTTTTAGAACATTTAAATGTATTATGATAACACAGGAAGACATGCATATGTCTCACAGTCGGCCTGCCACTATGTTATATATCCTGCTCATGGCAGAATACATAATCTTTCTTTTTATTCAGGATTGAACTTTATCATTTGGAACGGCTGTTTGTTTCCTGTTGTCAACTGACAATTGACATTTTTTTTTAAAGGCACTTTAAGTGTGAGGGTCAGAAGTTGTTTTTGTGCCTTAACTTGAATCTGAAAACTGAATTTCAACCTAGATCAATGCCACGTCATAAATCAGATTTATTTTTCGACAGTTATTTGGATTTGGAAGGTGAAAACAAATGATGAGGTACAGTGTCATTTCAGAGCGCATCCACAAACTTCTTTGTTGTTGTGTAATTTAGATATTTGGTTTTCTTTTTACACAGTAATTAATTAACTAATATTAATACAAAATAATTATTATTAATTCAGATTTTATGTCGGGACAACGCAGTGCTTATGATCTGTTAGATTTAAGCACAAAAACACCTGGTTAGGGTGAGGAAACATCTCTGATGTTGACCGTGCAGAAGTGAAACTGCAGCTGCTGACACAGTGTGACACAGCTGATCAGTGAAATCACAGGTGAACTGTGAACCCTCTAATCATAGGACCATGTTTCTATGAGACTGTCAAGTCTGATGGAGGGTCTATTTTAGCAGCCAGCTAAATATACAGTATAATGTCCTGCGTGGAGATCTTTTTTTTTGCTCATCTTTAATCTAACATGAATAAAACATGTGCTGGTGTTTTTTGTACTAATGTCGGACTCCTGCGTCTACCTCTGTCTGATTCTCTCTCTCTTGGTTTCTCCTTCTCTGTCTACGTTCTGTTTTATTGATGAAGGCAGTGGGGACTTTAGGGGATGCCAGTTATTTCAGCTCTACTTCCTTTGCGCGCACGCACGCACACACACACACACACACACACACACACACACACACACACACACTCACACACTGCTGGCCTATTTTCCCAGGTCTTTTCCCCTCTGGATGAGTTTGAGACTCTGTGGTCACAGAGACAGATCACCACTGAGACATAAGACACACACACAACATACGTAGTGACACACAAATACACACAAAAAGGCTGACATTTATGCAGACAGATGTGTACTTTATGTGTAATAACATACACAGAGACACACACACACACAAATGTACACACAGACAAGGTCATAAATTAATAGTGGAAGCGGTCCTCAGCTGTTCTGGCCACTGCTTCTTTTTTTCTTCTTGCTTAATTGGAATGATGATTGCATTATTTTGCCATTTCTGACTTTAAAATGTGTTTGACCGTTTCATACTTACCTTATGTATCTTATGCAATCAGAGTTGGAATCAGAAATTGGTTCTTGTTTTCACATTCAGAGACTTTGCCTTTGTGTTTTGGTGCAGTCACAATACACACAGCAAGAGAAAAGGAAAGAGAAAAAGTACTTCAAAAGTCAAGAAGCATAGATATAAAAAAATAAACCTAAAATAAAATAAAAATGCAAAATGTATCAGTCGAATTGAAAGAGCTGTACGGTGGTTAAAACCAAGATGGAAAATATGGAGTAAACGGCAAAATTGGAACCGGATCCAACTGGAGAACAGAGGCCACCTACTGCTTATCTCGATGAACAACTCCTAATGATCGCATATTGCTGGTGGATGTAATAAAGCATTAATTAGCCTTTTATTCTGCCCCCATTCTCATAACTCCACTAAGATTAGCGATGCACTTGGGTAGAAACCGGGCTAATGCACACTCTGTCTGGCCTCCTGAGGTTGAGGGTGTGTTTTTGAGTAAATGTGCGTGATGTGAACTTGCTTTTCTCTCTCTGCCTGCAGAGCGCTGTTCGACTACGACGGAAGCGCTTCGGATCTGACCACGCCCAATCAGGCCCTGCCATTCCATTTTGGGGACATCCTCCATGTTAGCAGCGCCGGAGAAGAGGAGTGGTGGCCCGCCCGCCACCTCAGCCCCCCGCCTCCCAACTGCCCTGAAGTCGGAGTCATCCCCAGCCGCAGGAGGTCAGAGTTCAGAGAGCATTTTTTACAGTGTGGCATTAGTCATTTAAACTATGTGAACACCTCCTCCAGCACTGCTCACAACACTGCAAAAATCACCGTGTAGAATCTGCCGAATATAAACCTGCGGTGGAAACTGTGCGACGCCTCCCTCTCCCCGGAGAGGTGACAGACAGATGTTGTTAGGTCTCTGAGGTGGGAGAAGGAGGTAATTTATTTTAAGTCTTGTTACCGTCCGTGACACTGAGAGAGGTGGCGAGGAGTGACGGAAGTGATGGAGTGGAAGGCAATAAAAAAGTGAGGGCGTGTTGAGATGTGAAACAGTGAGAGAGGGATCAGAAGCAGCGGGGACGAGTGGGAGTGAGCGAATGGAACACGGAGGGACGGACGTGCAGACTGTCACACGGGGCTGTGGATGGTGGGGTATTAATGGACTGAGGTGTGAGATAGAGGCAGGGTGAGAGAATCTGGGTGGTGCAGTCGGGGTTATAGAATAACTGTGTTCAAGTAAAAGACTTTTTCCACTTCACCTCCTCCTCCACCTCTCTTCTGTCTCTTCATCTCCTCATGTCTTTTGCTCCTATTCCTTCTCCTCCTCTCTCTGCTGTCCTCTCCTCCTGCTCCCTTCCTTCCTCTCTTCCTCTTTCTTCTTTACTTGCACCGCCTTTTCCCCTCCTCATTCTCTCTTCCTTTTGTGTCTCCTCTGTTTCCTTCTCAAGTAAATGCTTTCGCTTTTAAATTCCATTCTTACGATGTTATTTTTACGATGTTATTCGTAAAAATAACATTCTTACGATGTAATTTGGAGGACAGAAAGAAGAGGAGAGAGGGGAGTGACTGTAGAAACACAAATCAAGACAAAAGCAGCACAAATACAACTCATTCACTGATGCTGAATCATAAATACTCTCACATGACGGTTTGCGTTGTGTCAGGTCCGAGCTGCCATCAGGGATTGAAACTGAAGAATCACCTCAGCCAGACATTTTTCCTTTAGTCGTTACTGTATTTCACATCGTGGCCTTCAGTGCTGCTGGTCTGTTTTCATACATTTGGAGGCTAAAAAGCTGCATAATGTAAGACTTGATCCAAAAACACATCTGGCTCGTCGGCCTGAATTATAGAACGAGCCTTCAACGGCGAAACTCATCCCTGAGTCGAGAGACTGGAGGTTCACCTTATTCGAAATTCTAGGGTTGAATATGATCACCGGCAGGAAATGGCCCTGCACAGGAAGTGACACGTCTAAATTTAAACCGAGCTGACAAAATTGTCTCCTTAGCAGGAGAGGAGAAATGTTCTACCTCTGAATGGCTGAAGTATTCTGGTCTGACTCTCATCTCTTCACGTCTGAATCACAGCTCATTCAGAGTATTTGACAATTACAAGCAATCTGATCTCTGCTGTCACGTTTCATTCTATCTGGATATTAAAATCCATCAAATTAGATCAGCTCACCTCATGCTAATATTCAGAAATCCCACAATTTAATTATTTGATATGGACAAGATGGATCCAAAAATACCTCTAAGATAGTAGGCTGTGAAATTACTTTATGAATAAAGGGACATTACGTGATTTTTTTATGTGAAAGGATCTGACACACTGACTGTGAGAGTAAAGTAGTTTTACAGTTTCAGGTTGTGAAATGTTTTAAGATGACGATTCAGCAATAATAATATTCAGGATGTAAACACTTTTTGCAAGAAGTCTGTAAGTAAGAAAAGACCTGAACGTCCTTTAAAATTTTGTCTGAAAAACGGACACATAAACACAGAGAAACGAGGAAGTAAACTCAAGTCACCTTCAGTTCTTTTTATTTTCTTCTTTCGGGTCTCAACGTTTCTCTTCATGTTTTTGTTTCGTACCACAGGGCAGAGAAGAAGGAGAGATCGAGGTTAAAGACGGTCAGAGTGACAAGGTCTCAGGACAGATCGGTGAGTAGCATCCAGATTTACAAACCTTTCAGTGAGGTCCTGATTTTTCATCCGTAACATTACGGCTAAAGATTGCTGCTGAAATATAGATGAAACCTCGGGTAAACGTCGGCAAAGTTAATGAAAGAGTTGAACTGTGTTGAGACAGCCAAGTGGTGAACACTCTCTCCTGCAATAACCATAATGCACTGACTCACAACACATTCTCAGGAGCCTTGCAACAATGGAAAACATAAATACCATATGAAAGTCTCGATAACAGATTTCCTGTGAGCCTCACTTCTCAGATGAGAACTCGAATGTGTTGAAGTCTGACATTGTGTTGTTTGCAGAGGAAAGTGTTTTTTCACCTGTCAGCCCAGTTATGTACGACTGTGCTGGTAATACAATCAGAATAGAAACAATAACGATGTTAAACCCTTCTGGCTATTTTACTTTCATTTAGAGTGGTGGGAGGAAACTGTCTAAAATATACATGTAGGTGTTTATTTTAGTTCAGATTTCTCTTTGTGTAAATTTCCATTAGTTAAAACTTTTCCTCTTTTCCTCATTTTTAAGTGTTACGTATTGAATGTTGAGTTGAGTCTCTAGGTAGTTTGTTTCAGAAACACCATGTTTGTTAGCTAAACAGATAGCTGTTCAGATAAATGAACAAAATGTTATATGATCATAAACAGAGATTAAAAACCTCTAAAATATTGTTTTATAAAAAATATTGTTTTATTTTAGAGCGACCTAGAGATAAAGGTACATTGATCATTGTTACTGCTGCACTGATGATTAGATGGTTATTCCTCCTTTTTGTTGCATCGATCATTCATTAGAATCTTCATTGACAAGAAAATATCATAATTACTGTCTAAAGAAAATAGACAGACATTCTAAAGACATTCCCAACATTGCCTTGGTCTATAAAAAGCATTTCATTTATTTACATTTTTAACAACCCCGCTGTATGACAGACCAACAGAAACGGACTGTTTTGGAAGTAAATTGACTCCAGTTGACAAAGAATTTCTACAAGTTGCCTAATTTGGTATCAACAGCCACACAAACTGTTACTAGGAAAAAGTGTAGTCGGGTTAACAAGAGACTAATTAAAAGTACACAAAGCAGCTTTTAGTTACTTGAATTTGGAAAGGTTCAGTCTGAGTTCAGAGGCTCCGCGGCGACGTGACTTTAATCACACCTCACACACAGTGTGATGATGAGAGCTGACACACGAGTCTAACGCGAGCTATTGATATCACTGTGTTGTCGGCTCGCTCTCTGTTTGCCTCGCACCGTGTGAATCAGCAAGTCTGCAATCAGCGACGCTGCACGCTGACGAGCTGATAATTAAAAATGATCACACACACGTATCCCCTGGCTCCATGCTCTGAGAAAGACTGCAAATTAGTCCTGCTCACTCACACTGGGTGTGTGTGTGTGTGTGTGTGTGTGTGTGTGTGTGTGTGTGTGTGTGTGTGTGTGTGTGTGTGTGTGTGTGTGTTGATTTCAGTCAAGATACTGTTGTGATCATCTTCTGTTTGATGATTAATGCTCCCCCCTTTCTCTCTCTCTCTCTCTCTCTGCAGGATCAGGATGATAAAGGTAGGTGATCTCTCCATCAGTGACACCTACTGGTCAGAATATGTAACTTCAGCTCCTGAGCAACCATATCTTTCACCTCCACCCTTATCTTATCTCTAATAACCTCCTTCTGACGCCTCCTCCTCCTCTTCCCTCCTGCTCTCGGATGGAGGAGGACGAGGAGCATGATGGAGAAGGAGGAAGAGGCTGTATAAACACACAGAGGGTTAATGACCAGAAGAACTCTGCAATAGTACACAAAGCTAATCAGTTCAGTTTTCAGATCGTTCACTGAAGTAAAAGCAGCAAAACCACAATTTAAAAAATACTTAGTTACAAGTAAAAGTGCTGTAAAGTAATAAGGTATTATCAGCAACATTTATTTAAAGTACCTGCAATTAAAGTACTCACAGTTACCACATTCACACAGCCCTGTTTTCATGCTGAAAATACAGTACAATGACGTCACATTCTACTTGGGGATGCAAGAAAGTATTAACATATAAACAGTGTGATATTTTATTGAATATGACTTTTCATTGAGACTTTATTTGATAAAATTCCTTCCTTGTTCTGTTTTTTTTTCTGCAACCTAATGAATTATGATGCTGTTAACCACTCGCTGTAATGCACATGAAGTCCTGTTCACAAGTAATGAGCAACAGTACAACAGATATATGATGTCTTTTATGGCTCTGTAGGAGCTTTGTGAAGTCTAAGACCTAAAAGTTTTGATAGAACGCCTGCAAATACTGTACAAATACTTGTATTGAATTTAAAAGAAGTGAGCTTGTAGGTGGTCCAGAAATTCCTTTTTGACCGTTCTGTTTTATAATCTGCCTCCTTAGAGGTGCCATAACAAATCACCAGAGTTCCTTTTTAAAATTTCTTCTTTATCACACCAGAAATAGAAGATTCATCTGGACTTTGTTGCACCTTTATCGAATAGGGAATGTTTGGGACTGCTAGGGATTGTTGGGATAGACTCCAGCCTCCTGCTCTCCTGCAGCTAATAATCTAATACAGACAAATGTGTGGCACATTGTTTTATTTTGTAAATGAATGCGTGTCAGTGAAATAGGAAGAATGCCAGTCTGTGTGCGTTTGTCTTTATACGTTTATTATATGTGTGTATGAGTGTGTGTGTTGCTGACTCTGACCTGTCTTGTCCTTCCAGAGCTGGTAACCTCTGGCACCAGCGATAGTGAGAGTTGTTCCTGTAAGTCTAGACCCTCCTCTTTCTTTCTTTCTTTCTTTCTTTCTTTCTTTCTTTCTTTCTTTCTTTCTTTCTTTCTTTCTTTCTTTCTTTCTTTCTTTCTTTTTTTCTTTCTTTCTTTCTTTCTTTCTTTCTTTCTTTCTTTCTTTCTTTCTCTTTTTTTCTTTCTTTCTTTCTTTCTTTCTTTTTTCTTTCTTTCTCCCTTTATTTCTTTCTCTCTTTATTACTTTCTTTTGTTCAGTTTGTGTTTTATGTTCAAACCTCAGCCTCTTCATGTTGCTGCTGGTTTGTGTGTTTCTCTGTGTGTGCCTGTCAGTGTGTTAAATCTACATGCACATGTGTATCTGTTGTGATTATTGTGTTCTTATGTGCATGTGAGTGTTTATGTGTGTCTGTTTTCTTGTGTGTGTGTGCGTGCAAGTGACCTTTCTCTGCTTCTCCAGCTTTTCCAGAGCTGTTGGAGAAGTTTAGTCCAAAAGTAGAAAAGGGTAAGAGTGTGTTTGGTTTTTCAGATTGATCCTGTCCTCTGTGTCTCTAAATGTGTCCTTCATCTCTGTTTGTCCCATCAGCTGGCCAGGAGGAGACTCTCCTCACCTACCAACCAGTCATGCAGCAGGAAGGTCGGTGCTCAACTTTACATCTTTTATTTCAATTTCTCAATGTTTAGTTGTTTTTTGCATGATTGAGTCTTGCATTGCACAACTCAACTTACAGTCTTTGTGTGTGTCACGTACAGTTAATTACACACGGCCAGTCATCGTGCTCGGACCGATGAAAGATCGAGTCAACGATGACCTCATCTCCGAGTTCCCTGACAAGTTTGGCTCCTGCGTCCCACGTGAGTCTCATAACTTTGTGATGAATTCCAGCAGTGACCTCTAAAGTCCTGGACCTTTAGAGACCGTTTATATCACGTTTATACTGTAATGCTGTAATGAAAGCTGACTGTAAATAAAATGTCAGGGTTTTGTGTTGTACTTCTCAGCACAGTTTTATGAACTTTAATGAAGTTGGTGTACAGGCAAAGCAAGTTTATTTGTAAAGCAGCAAGACAACTCAAAGTTTAAAATTGCATTTAAAAGACATTAAAAACAAGTAGGAAGACATCAAGAAACACAACATAAAGTTAAAAATGTAAAGATAAGCTGAAATAGAATAGGTTTAAGAAAGAGAAGGCAACAAAAGTTACAGTGCAGTTCAAGATATTGATCAAAGCTTTAAAGTTGCTTCAGTAAAAGGCAGTGGCAAACAAAAAGGTCTTTAGTTTCTTTTAGCTTTTGAGCTGAGCTGAAAGGAACAAAGAATGGAGAGCGACAGTGTCTGTACTTCTATCATACTTTTATCATTTGTCACTGTTCCCACACAGTTTGAAGAGAGGACTCAACTGACAGGCAGCCTGAAAATGAACACTGTAAAACTTTAAAAGTAAAAGTAAAAACATATTTTCTTCTTCTGTTGTTCTTCGTTTTTTTTCATTATGTTTTTCATAGGGAACATGTATAATAATAACTTAATACAACAACATTTAAAGGAACAATATGTAAAAATTGGCCACATGTTGAATTCATATTCAAAACAAACAAGGGGCAACATATCACTAGAGTAACTGCTGTTAGCTAGTTAGCTGCTGTTAGCTAGTTAGCTCATTAAGCGCTGTAGCTGCAGTCCAAGCTGGGAACTCAGCTGGGGCTAGCCAGTTAGCATGCTAACTTCAGTAGGTATCTCTGCAACACAGTGCATCGGTGTCATACTGTCAAAACTGTTATTTCTTCACGTTTTGGTGATATTTTAGTTCATTTTTGTTTGTTTTCAACTTAAATTTTACATATTGCACCTTTAAAGTTTTTTTTTTTTAGATACCTGTCAGTACTGTACATCGGCTTTTATTCAAAGACAAGCAACAAGCATATAAAACAGATGCTAAATTAGTAACACAATAACATTATACACATATATGCTTATATAAACTCTGATCTTCAGACACAACGCGGCCGCGGCGAGACTACGAGGTGGACGGCAGGGACTACCACTTCATGTCCTCCAGAGAGCTCATGGAGCGAGAGATCCAGGAGCACAAGTTCATAGAGGCTGGACAGTACAACAACCATCTGTACGGAACCAGCATACAGTCCGTCAAAGAAGTCGCCGAGAAGGTGAGTTTGAAGAGAGACTGTGAGGAGAGAGGAGGAGGCAACAATGGAAAGGAAACGGAAAACAAACCTGTGTGTCTCTCCCAGGGTAAACACTGTATTCTGGATGTATCAGGGAACGCCATAAAGCGTCTCCAGCTGGCAGGCCTCCATCCCATCGCTGTCTTCATTAGACCACGCAACGTCGACAACATCCTGTAAGTGACCTAAATATCAGCCACACCACCTGAACATATACAACATCCTGTATCTCACCACAAGGTCTGCTTTATCACACGTGTTTCTGCATTTCCAGTATCGTAAAAGTGAATTATATTGATTGATATTGTAACTCTCGCCCGTGTCTCCAGAGAGATGAACAAGCGTTTCACCGAGGAGCAGGCGAGGAAGACCTTCGACAGAGCTGTCAAACTGGAGCAGGAGTTCACAGAGTACTTCACCGGTTAGTTACTTCCACACAAACACAAGCTGCTACTCAGTTCCCACGTGCACCTGAACACATTATTGTTCTGTAAAGAAAGAAAAGTTCAGTCACAGTTGCAACGTATCTTGTGTGTGTGAATTCTATCACACTGTATCGATACATTTTGGCTCGACTCTAAGCTAATCACCTCCCAGCTGTAGCTCCATTCATACATTCTGGATATTAACGTCTCACCGTCTTCTCTCTCCGTCCGTCTGTCTGTCTGTCTGTCTGTCTGCAGCTGTAGTCCAGGGCTCGTCTCTAGAGGAGGTGTACTCGCAGGTGAAGCAGGTGATCGAGGAGCAGTCCGGTCCTTACATCTGGGTGCCCACCAAGGAGCGACTCTGAATAAACACACACATGATCACACACATCACTCTCTCGACACCTCCTTCTCTAATTTTCTATTATCAGCCTGCGTCCTCTCTCTCTCTCTCTCTCTCTCTCTCTCTCTCTTACACACACACATCACTACAGTCCACACACACATTCACATTCACACAAGCACATAAAGTCGGATGAGGCTGGGACTATCTGGGACTGCGACTTCCTGATTTGGGAGGAGCTATAGTCTGTCCAGCAGCCTATTGGTGGATCTTCCTACAGCTCGGTTCCTTAATGTTTAAGGAGGTGGTTCAAATCAAGGCGACATGTACCATTATCTGATTTTATTTCATTATTGTTCTTCTTATTGTTGTTGTCGTTGTTGTTTTCATATTAACGAAGGGTAATGCATTCATGTATGGGTTTGTAATGATAATATTGTCACCAAGAGGCAGACTTTTGCACGCTGTAGCTTTAAGAGCATGTTTTTGGGACAAAATCTTGATCTCCTTCCCGTCCGTCCGTCCGTTCGTCCGTCCATCTGTCTTTCCTCATGGCATCGCTCCTGTTTAGAGCTTCTCTCTCTTTTTCTCTCTCTCTCTCTTTCTCGTCTTCTTTCTGTCTTTCTCTCACATCCCATCCCTCCCTCCTCCTTTCCTCTTCAGACTTGAGGTATGCCCCGGCATTTTGGCATCAAGGGCCAAAATAAAACCATAGTACAACTACTGTTTAGAGATTTAGCAAGAAAGTAATGATAAGCCACTAAACCACAAGTAGTTGATATTTCTTGTAAGAACCAGAAACTATGAATCAAAGCTTAAATAGAAGATTTAGATTTATTTAAACTAGATAAAGTATGGAGTATTATCAATTTTTCTCTTGAAGGGCCATACACATATAAAAAAAAGACTCACAATAGTTTTAGAGTCCATTTGGAGGCCTGGGCTCGTATTTATCAAACATCTGAGAATAATGCCTCTTCACTCTTCACTAAATGTAAAGATAAAGGCGCATTTATCTCACATATAACACTTATTTACAGTGAAGTGTAGGTATAACCTTTAACAACAGCTTCCATGTCATCCCATGCTCAAAGTAGGAACAGCCAATCAGAGACAAGGATTTATGGAACATCCGCCCTATTCATTGTTTTTAAAATTGTAAAAAGTTGATTTTTATGAGTGTGAATTCCTCAAATAGAAATGAACATGTGAAATGATCATCAATCTAAAATAACATTCACATATAGAATAAAATAATGGGAAAGAGGACGAAACAGGAAAGAGAACTAAATCATGAAATACGTTCTGCTGCTCGTACACGAGGTGCACCAGAGTGAACGGATAATGAGGGTCATCAAGCCACATCTAGAAATGGAGGTAATGAAGTGACTGCACACAAAGCTTCATTCTTTTTGGTTGAAAGTTGTTGAAAAAAAGAAAAACTTAAATCACTTCCACCCTATTCTGACTTAGACTCATTGCTTCAGCTCCTACCTTGAGTAAAATCACAGATTCGTCTTAAACATTGTTGGAAACATTTGGGATAATGTAAGTACACAACTCAACAAAATCTAGTTGTTCTAGTTGAGTTGTTTTTAGACATCAAAAATCATCCGGTTGATAAATATGGGCCCAGAGTCTTTGTCCCACGAGTCCTTCTCTGCCTCCCCTCCTCCTCCTCTTCCTCCTCTCTGTCTCATGCCTTCATCCCGCGCCTCCTCTCCTTCTCCACATTCACAGTGTGACATTAGTTGAGCACTCCGACATAAAACAGTGTATCATCTTCTTCATCAACATAATCATAATCATCAGCATCATCGTTAGAGCTTTCCTTCTTACCGTAGTTGCACTAATGAGGGCTGGTTTCTTAAAAGCATCTGACAGAACTGATTCCATCCCCGTGTTTCTGGTGTTCGGATGTGTGATACACTCACTTTTCTTTCGGCCGTCGGGGATGATCATGCTTGTTTGGCAGAGGGAGCGCTTGGTTTTTGTAGTCATCTCATTTCCTGATCGTTGTGCTACTGATGCATAGCATCATCAGCGACATGTTCTTTTCACGCTGGATTTCTGAACTTTCTGCTCCAGTGTGCATAAATAACACCTGAAACTGGCGCCGTTTGTGACCTCAGTGCTCCATATGTTGCTCTAAATGTTGCTCCACGGTACAGGCACATGGTGGACAATGACAAGTGTTGCTTTTATCTGTTATCCAGAAAAAGGTCCTGTCTTCACAGGTATTTTCATGATCTCACAGATTTCGACAGTCTGCTCAGAAAGGTAAAATGTTTATGTCTAACTCCAACATTTTTTCGCCACTGTTTTGAGAACAAACTTTGAAATGTAGTAAACTTCCAAAACAAGGTTTCATTTTAAGCACTGTTTTCTGCTTTATAGGTGCTAAAAACAAATAAGTAGCCTATCGTTGCTGGCTTTGTCAGTCATGTGACCCTCGCTTTGCACTAAGGTTCTCAGAAGTATCAATACTTTAATACTTTTCAGTACCATGTATTTCTTCAGATTGTTTGCTGCTTGAAGAGAAACTAACTCGCCTCACAACAGGTGAACACAAGTCACAGAATGTGTTAACTTACACTGAACACAGAAAAAGACCTATGTTGTACAGTATAAAGCGCGGGCCTGGGTCGACACCGAGCCTTTTTCTCCTCATCTGTTTCCAACACCGCAGCTGTTTCACTGTCCTTTTCTTTTCATCAGGCCAATTAACACGTGGTGCTAAATATTTGTCTTAGTTCTGTAAGTGCTGTGAAGCAATGTTTGTGGGCGTTGTGTCTGAAGTGGGTCCCTGTTTGTATCACGCACGAGCAGGTGGACACCCACAGGCAGCATCGTTAAAGGTGCAAAATGTAAGAATTTACCACCAGGCGAATTCAGAAAACACAGGGGCAGCATATCGCTGGAGGAACCGCTAACTGCTGCTAACTGAAGCTGCTGTTAGCTAGTTAGCTGAGTTAGCTGTGCAGCTGATAGTCCAGACTGGGAGTGTTGGTGTTTACACCACCAGCACAGGATTTTTAGACAAGGCCCGGTCATCACTAGCTGGTTAGCTAGTTACCTTCAGTGTCTTTGAAACACAACTAAAGGCTAGCCGACATAATGTCTGACCTGTTGTTCACATTCAAGTGATCATTTTTAGTGGATTTTTGAATGTTTTCAACAGAAACTCTTACATATTGCATCTTTAACATCTTGCCACGACTTTTACGCTATACTGCTGACTGATCGACATTTTGGGCGAGATCAGCTGTGAATGTAACTTTTGATTGTTTACAAAAAAAAAAACCCTGTCACAGTGTTTGGAACTACACTGTTGAAATGTGGGTTTAGTTTTGGGCAAACATTTTAACTTTCCGGGAAGAAAGTAGACGTGTCAGATCATGAAAATACCTTTGAAGACACAATCCTCTGCTGGGTAACAGGGGAAAAAATAACAATTTATCTTGTCCCTCAGGCCAACTATAATCAATATTTTTATAATAACAGTGTATCAATGACAATGTGAAAATGATGTGACAATGTGAAAGGGGTTGCTTGTATAGAGAATCTGAATCTGCAGCTCCCCTCTGCTTTGCTTTACAGCGAGTTTTAGAGAACTGTTTCGCTGACTGGCTGCAACTTTACTGTTTTCGTTCGCTGTCATCGCTCTCATAGTGAAAAAGCTCTAAAAATCCACTACTAGCCGGTGAACATAGTAGAGCATTTAGCAGGTGAAGAGCCAGATATTTCCCTCAGGAGTTGGTGGAGACCAAAGATGGAGCTAAAAGAGATTGATGTCACAAAAGATGCTATCCTGAGAGTCTAGGCTGTCAACATTTGGATTACAATGATGCTTTTGGTAACACAGCCCTTCGATGGACCTTGTCAGCCATCCACTCCCCATCATCACCCTCAACCCCCGAGGCGACTCCTCCAAGCTGACTGGAGACCAGAGACACACAGGAGCGCCATTCTGTCAACAGAGTAGCTCTTTGAACCCCAATATTCAATAGTTTTGACCACACGTGTTTTGAGAGCTTTAATATTTCCTCACAGAATGTTCAGCTAAATTATTTCTTTCCATGTGTAATCCTGTAGTAAACCAGTGGTGTCGTCAGTTGACAGAACTGGACTCTCTGTGTGACTCTGGCTGCGTGGTAAAGCCAGGGGACCATGCCACTGTCTGTTAGAGTAAAGCACCGATGCAAAGAATCTATTACAGAGATGGATCTATATCTAACATATTATAATATTTATCCCTGCTCTAACTGCCTATTTTGGTACAAAAAAAAATAAAAGTCTTTATTGAGATTTACTCGAGGATCCCTCAACTGATGACCAGTTTCTTTTTCTTTATTTTGTGTTGTGGAATATGTATGAATGTGATATACCTGACATAATAACTGCAAACATAACTATATTTTCCTTTAGCTCACCTTTCCTGCGGGTTTTTAGAAGTCTGATGTCTAATGAAGTTTCCTTTAGAAAAGAAATCCAGCCTCTTGGCTTATCTGCTGACTCTAATGATTGAAAATAATACCACTTCATGAACCAAAATATAAGAAGAAGCTGTGTAAGAAAACAAATCATTCTTATTCTTTTAAACGATTTAATACTGTAGATGTCGACTACACGTCATTTAGTATTTTGGAGGATAAATACCAGTCTATAGCAGCCTCTGTGACTTTAGCTAAATGCTAACATCAGCATCCTCACAGTGACAATGCTAACATGTTTAACAGGTAGCGTGTAATGTTTACCATGTCCACTATCTTACTTTAGCTTTCATTTTACTTGTTGTAAAGTTTATTTGAAAGTCCTTAAGAGTCAAGTCATGCTAGCAACTCTGAGGCACAGTTGTATTGGTCAATCAGTCGCTGTGCTGCAGCTGAGCCAACAGGTTGTTGCTCAGTTTCTGTAAGTGAGCTCACACCTGACCTCAATAACATAACTGACCGTCTGCTGGCTATGAAGTCGTGACCACTCGGCCACAAAGGCTTAAATTTGATCCGTCACTGGACTCTCAGTTAATAGCTACAACTATCACACTAGAATCACAACCAGACATTTACCGGTCACTTGTTGATATTAACGGTCAACGAATGCAGCAGCCCCGCAATAACGGACGTAGAGTTAATTTCAATTCTAATGGTCAATTTGTTTTCAAACCTCATGTTTAATCCATCTTCTGATTTAAATTGGATGGGTATAAAATAATAAAAATGCTATTTATAGTTTTAGTTGAGTGTACCTCATAGACTAAGTGTGTCTGATATTACTTTCCAATGTTATTAGGTTCTAACTTTTACAATTGTATTGTTCAGGTTTGAAAGGTGGCAACAACTTTAATTGACAAATAATTCTTTAGATGTACAGAAGTCGTTTTACAATCTGTATACAAGAGTAAAAACAACATGCTTTCGACCCCAACCCAAACACCTCATCTGACACTATGGAGAATATACTCAGCTTGAGGCAGACTAACAGTAATACTTTGGTGTCAACACCGTCAGATACAGAAATCTAAAAGAGCAGTTTCAGGAAAGAAATGACAGTAAAAAAAACACAAAACACCTGGAGATAACATACTAGACATACATAATGACGTCACACTGTACAATAGAAAAAAGTGCGCATTCATTTGCGCCCATCATAAAATGTGCCAGAAAAACAGCAGTTTGAAGCCCATGGCAGTGAAACTGAAACGTGCTGGCCCAGAGTCTTTTGTGAAGGACAGATGAAAACACTCCCTCAGTGGGAGGTTAGCAGGCAGGTGAGGTGGTGCTCAGCACTTCTTCGCAGGGGGGACGGGGGGCAGGACTCGGCGAGAGTTGGAGTTCACCCAGGGGTGGTCAATGACGCTCTTGAGAGAGAGACGATCGGTGGGGTTGTGGCGGAGCAGCTTGGAGATCAGGTCCCGTGCACCATCCGAGATGACTTTGGGGAACTTCAAATCCACCTGCAGACAGTAAAACAGAATGTGTTCAGGAACTTTCACATGTTTTCATCAGGGATGTACAACAGAGTTCCTCTTTAGATGCTAGTGAAGATTCTCAGTCATCCAGGTCATTGTGTATCTAAGTGCTATACAGAGGAAACTTGACTTGCAAGATTTTAATACCTTTGGATCAGGGTTGAGAGAATATTAGATTTATCATAGATCGCAATAAAAAACATTCAGGATAAGCGGATTGTGATCAATTTCCATTACCGCAGAGTTCGTTTTCCAGATCTATTTTGAATTGCTACAAGGGGGAGCCTGCATCTGTCCAGAAATTCTAAAACGCAAAGCCTGTCGCCGCAGCAGACAACCCACAATATTGTCCGAAGAAAAAAATCCTCTTCGTTCATCCCTAGCCAGCAGAACCGTGTCGTGAATTTTTCAGAGACATAAAACATCCTCGACCCACACACCCAACACCAACCTTCATAATTCTTTTGTATGTTTCTGAGTGGCTGGCCGTTTCAAAAGGGGGGTTGCCGACCAAGCATTCGTAGCAGAGGACCCCGATGCACCACAGGTCCACCTTCTCGCTGTGGGTGTGGCCCTCAATCATCTCTGGTGGGAGGTAGTCCAGTGTCCCGCACATTGTGCGACGTCTGGATAGGGTTCAAAACAAAGAGGTGAGCGGGGAAGGCACAGAGAGAGGAGATTCAGTTTCTGGCAGCACACAGTAGACATCCACATCATGAATCCTTAATGGCACTTTGGTTCCTCACCTTAGAGAAGGTGCGTGGACAGACCAACCAAAGTCGGCAATTTTTAACTCTCCACGATAGCCAAGAAGCAGATTCTCTGGCTTGATGTCACGGTGAATCACTTTCTTCTCATGGCAATACAGCAGTGCATCAGATATCTCCTCCATGTACTGTGAACATATAAAGAGGTCGGCATTGAATCACAACAGTATTTGAACACAAAAAATATTCAAGATAATAGAAACAAGCTTGCAGATGTTATCAAGTAAAAACTCTGCCTTTTAATAACAGCAACGAGTCTTACTGTGGCGGTCCGCTGGTCATCGAATCTTCCACATCTCTGTAGCTCCTTGTACATTTCACCACGTGGGGCGTACTCGAGCACCAAGAACACCCTCTTTTGATCATGGAAATAATTGTAGAAACGCAAGATGTTGGGGTGCCTGATGAAAGGAGAGATCACATTATGATACTGCCTTTAGATGGCTTTTCTAAACCACGCAAAATAAATGTAATGTCAGTGTGTTCAAAGAACAAAAAAATCCTATTCGAGCAAGGTGCTTAGGGTCATTTATAATTATGTCAATGCTGATGTGTTTTACAAAATACTCACTTGAGATGTGACTGGATCTCAATCTCCCTCCTCAGTTGATGCTCCACGCCCTCCTTCTCCATCTGCGACTTGAACAACACCTTCAGGGCCACGATGGCCTCCACCTTCTTCACCCTCGCGAGGTAGACATTTCCAAATTTGCCCTTCCCCAAAGGTCGGCCGATGTCAAAGTCATCAAGGGACAGTTTCCTGACAGAAAGAATATCTTATGTTAACTATTAGTCACTTAGATGTTTGAAAGGATTGCAAAAAAACAGAACAGAGCAAAAAATATACAGAACTCTGAGAAGTACTGAATATACTTACTTTGACGATGAGCTCACACACTCCCTCCCAGGGCCTTCAAAAAAGAAAATAAAATCAGTACAGGTACATTCCCTGAGGTGTCTGACCGTTGTCCGTGTGTGAGGAGGGTCATGTTACCTGCGATGGCGTTTCTGTCCAGCTCGATTCGTGGCTTTACCTGGATGCGCTGTGGGCCTGCCAGCATGCTGGGAGTTGTGCCCTGACATCCAGAAGCAAAGTCACACAGTTAGGAATCCCTTGATATGTTGAATAACTTCCAATACAGACATGTTGGTCACAGTAGGCAAATCTAAACACCTTCTCACTCATATTACATCTTACCGTATGCAGGTAACTTCTCGGCACATAATTTTCTTTATTCTGTGAAGAAATAAATACACACAGCCAACTTTAACTTACAGTACGTTTGAGCTCCTTTGTATTTTCTTAGCTTTGAGTTGAGGCTGCCATTTTAGACAGTTATTTCAGAATGCACAGCAAGCAGGATACTGAAGTGTGTTTATACCATACATAACTTATATTAATACAGTTTTTCAGCTACAGTGGCTTCGCTCAAAATCCTTCATTTGAACACAGAGGTGATCAGCTGTTAGTGCTTATCTGGTTTCCTCACTGACATTACCTTTCACCTGAAGCTAACCAAAGCTAACAAAAGACAATTTATCATCATTATTTAAAAAATAAATGCTTAAAAACACAATTTAACACCACCTCGCAGTAACAGACTTGTATTTTCAAATCAGCTGCAACTGCATCCACTGAGTATTTTAAAACGATAGATGTTCAGTGAGCAACAGCTTGGATCGCGTTAACGTTAGGCTAGCGTTAAGTGTTAACGGTGGTATCCTATCCTTTGGTTGTACGTTAGTGCAGGGATACCTAACGTTACTATTCCAAGCGCATATAACGCCTGCTCATGGATATCATTTGTTGTGTATGTAGGTTATATATTGCTGGTTTATTATTTTTAACACAAGCTAACGTGGCGTTAAGTTAATTTAGCTCAGAAATGTACCGTTAGCAAAACAAACGTTAACGCTAACCTGCTAGCTAGTTAGCTAAAACCTGTTTCAATTTATTACGATATAATACGCTTAGATGACTCGTTCGTTGCTCTCATCTGTGACTTAGTCGTGTTTCACTTTCAAACATTATAAAAATATAACTTACCTGCATCGTGGTGAAGAAATGAGGTATAATCGTTACGGCGAAGCTATTCCGATCCGACTGTTTTGAACTTCCGCCGCCGCCAACGTTTAAAAAACTACGCTTCAAACCCGATTGGTCGGTATGCTGCGCACAGAAAGGCACCCATTGGCCAGGAATGTTGCATGAGAAAGCGTCGTATTGGTGTACACCCATGCCAGTCAAACATCGACCCGCCCCCTCTCTTCCTGTGTAGATATGTGTATGAGAACCAGTGCCATAGAGTGTTTATTCTACCTCTCTGATGAGAACAGGTCCACTGTGTTGTTTTCTCTGTGAGCTGTGATAGAAATCCGAAGACTTGGGCAACTTACACACACACACACACACACACACACACACACACACACACACACACACACACACACACACACACACACACACACAGAGTTCATCTTGACCTTACTCTGGCCTGTTTTTGCTCATTAACTGTCTGTAGGTAGGTTACACTCTCCATCTCCCATGCTGGAGAGCACAGCCTTGAAAACACATACAAATTAGGCCTCAACTCTTCTGTGCAGACTTAGAACCGACTCACTCTGTAACAACTGTGATCCCTTTGTAAAAGGCCTTAATAAAACTCTCAGTGACAACTTGTCTCACAAGCTTTATTCCAGATTTCCACCACAGAGCCTCGCTGCATTAAATCAACCCCATTACCCATTAAGTTTCCTTAATACAACTGAATAAATATGTTTATGTTTATTGAACGTATGTATGGACGTCAGGCTTACATGAACTGAATTACACTTTGGGGACTGTACAAACTCAAGTTTGTCAGGCATGCATTTGGCTTATTTTCCTTGGTTAATAGTTGTAGCGATGTCCCTACAAAATGCAGATAAATGTACTTTAAATGTTCAGAAACTTGATTGGAATGCTGCAACTACAATATCTGTTATGTTCACGATTACTCAATTGTCTGTTCAGTGAAATGTCAAATATAGTGAAAAAAAACCTCACAATTTCTTTAGAGCCGAGGTGACCTCTTCAGATTGTTTGTTTTCAACTTGAAAATGTCAGGTCATGGCTCTGTGATTTCCCAGAATTTTTGAAGCTTCCTGGAAAGAAGAAATAGGAATTTCTAAAACACCAATTTAAAACGAAGTATGATTCATTACTCAGTGATTATTGAAAACTTTAGTATATGTTGAAACGTGTGCTTGCATGTAAATAAATATATATTTGAACATGTTCAGCCGACCTGCTCGCTCTCTGACTCTCTGAGTCACCGTGACACGTGATAAGCATCAATGACTCCAAAGTGCACCAAGTGAACTCTATCTCTATCCTCCCTCTAATCAGTCTGAAATTATATAGGTGTTTCCAGGTAAATTTAGAACAGATTGGGAAATTATTCAGATATTACAGATGTAAACCTAAATGAGACGAAAGTGTTCCCACCCATAAAGATTAAACAAGTAATGAACTGAAAACAAACTAAGGGAAAAGGATGAATAAAGGGCAAAGATGAGGACACATTTTAAGATTATCTTATATCAGTGATTTGTCTGGTTTCAAGATGTTTGAGTTTATTCCTGAGCTTTACATTTACTTTCTTAATTTAAAGTGTGTTCAGTCCCCTAACACATATATCCATAATCTTCACGGATCGCACTTTCAGCTTGTGGCTGACCATGTGTCAGGTCCAGAGTTCACAGTATTACTCTCCTTGAGTTCATCCGGCCATCGGGTCCAAGCAGCCATAATCTGGGAAATATCCTGCTGTTAACTACAGACTGAAATGAGATATAAATGATATATGATTCACAATTGGCAGGAAATCAGCCTCAGGGTGCGAAGAGGACAAAAATAACTGAGCTCATAAAAATGTCTTTATAGGCACATTGCCATAAGGTTAGGTCAGTGAGTTTTCATTTTTATTGTGAAACATGTGAGGGACACCACGATCTGGTGTTTCACAATTAAATGCCAAGAAAAATGGATTCAAGTCGTGTAGGTCTACTGTTTCAGAGAAACGGGCAGCATGTTCTCCGGTCAGCTGTTGTGGGGTGCTGACTGCTCCGAAATGAAAATAGTCGCGCACTGACGCTTTCAGTTTGGCTGTCACCTCCGTGTTATCCTCACTCTGTCACATTGTGTCTTGCGAGTGTTGCAGCAGCATCAGTTCCTGCAGTCAGGATGCACATCGTCTGCCCTGCTTCATTAGATTTCATGCACCAGAGAGATAAGGGGATGTTGTTGACTTCATCGCTCATCATAATACTATTTGAAAAGTTTTATTACTCTTATCACTCATGCCTGGCACGTACCGTACCAGAGAGTAAACACAGAGAAACAATCAGAGCATCTAGGTTTTAATGACTCCCCTGTCTTCCTGTGTTTCAGCGGATGTCTGCAGAAATACTTTACAATCATAATCATCCTCATTTCCTGGACTCGCTCCATAGTTTGAACCTGTTGAAGCTGTGTTTCAAGTAGCCTGAGATACAAACTAAAAAGGGAGGAATGCAGGTGCCAATAAGCTGTTCTGTCTCCTGTCACATCCGTTTTATGATCTTTGTTCCATAACTTCCTGGAAAATGATGTGATATGAGGCAGCTACTTGCTGCTGAAGCACGATGAGACTGAATCTTACTCAACATTTTTGTTGAGGACTGTCATACATTCAATCTATATCGACGACACTCCTTCATACTCATTAGCCTGAAAAATAAGTAGATAAGTTTGGGGGATATCTTGGGGTCCTTTTCCACTGAACCTGCCACTGCCACGTTTCTACAGTAGCCCTGAACAGACAAACCAAATGTTGTCTTAAGAGTGGGTCTTTCACGTTTTTCACATTTGTCCACTGTAGTGTGAGATGAGGGGTGTTCAGTTGGTTGCAATCTGCAGCCTCAACGCTAGATGCCACTAAGTCCAACACACTGGACCTTTAAGTAGAAAAAAAATGAATCCATTACCAAGAAAAATGTCACCACTTTGCAGTGACAGTACATGTAATTACTGAGATATTATGACTGATATTATTATATTCTTCATTAATGTAAAAGCAAGATTTTACTGCAGAGGTGAAGCTAATCTTATACACTGTCTATGCTACATTAATCTATATCTTGGTGTTATTTTTTATAAAAGCATCTTAAAGATTCAAAATGTTTTTGTCAATTAATATAGAGATAAAATAAATAAAAAACACTTTCTATGTTAAGTAACTATAACAGCCATCAAATAACTACAGTGGACTAAAAATAAAACAATTTGCTTCTGTTTTATCATGGTGTAAAAAATGGCTCAGGTTTACGGCTAAAGCAGTAAAATAATCTGGCTGGTGCTTTACTGCCGCTAAATACACCATTCAGCAACCATCACTGCTGATAAGAATCTGACATGACTCATGTACAAATGTTCACAGATGAGGCAAAGTTTTATTCACTTTAAAATTAGTCTTACTCGTCGACATTCCTATCCTGGACGCAGCAGCAGCGCCTTAATGTTACCTTACCACCGTTACCTTAAAGGGATATTCCGGTGTAAATTTAATCCATGGTCTAACACACCTTGACACCGAGTAAGACTCCCCCTCGAGAGGTCAAGTTTGCTGACCGCTAGCTTAGCTAGTTTTAGCAACCTCAGTAAAGACCGCATGAAAACAATACACTGCAGCTTATGCCTCCATTTAGAAACCGCCATCAAAAAGCCACAAATAATGGTCAGAACAGCACCAAACTTCAGCAACAGTACATGTACAGTCCCAGCACACAGTACGAAGCATCAAACATCTGCTAGCTTAGCCGGATTTGTATTAAAAACACAGCTCAACTCTCCGTGCTCCTCCAGCAGCCTGCCTGTGTTTGGAAGCCCCGACGAGTCGATTACCGAGTGCAGTAGATTTCCGCAGCTCAAGGATGAAAATGTATGATTATTACTCCATGGAATGCTCAGTTCTTATTATCGAGAGCTGACAGGGAAAATAAGGGAAGTAATGGAGTAATAAACATGCATTTTCATCCTTCAGCTGAGGAAATCTACTGCACTCGGTAATCGACTCATCGGGGCTTCCACACACAGGCAGGCTGCTGGAGGAGCACGGAGAGTTGAGCTGTGTTTTTAATACAAATCCGGCTAAGCTAGCAGATGTTTGATGCTTCGTACTGTGTGCTGGGACTGTACATGTACTGTTGCTGAAGTTTGGTGCTGTTCTGACCATTATTTGTGGCTTTTTGATGGCGGTTTCTAATTGGAGGCATAAGCTGCAGTGTATTGTTTTCGTGCGGTCTTTTCTGAGGTTGCTAAAACTAGCTAAGCTAGCGGTCAGCAAACTTGACCTCTTGAGGGGGAGTCTTACTCGGTGTCAAGATGTGTTAGACCATGGATTAAATTTACACCGGAATATCCCTTTAAGTAACTTGGTGGATTTCTCTGGGTGTGAACATTGTTGGAAACATTTGGGATAATGTTCACAAAAGTGGTTTTCGGACATTTTTATACAGAATTCCTACATATTATATCTTTAAACATGCAATAGACAAGTTTTTTTGCTTCATGTTATGGTTATTAAGTAAATGTTGATTGTGCAATATAATGGCTGTAGGTTGATGACACCATCAGCGTTTAGATTTAGATCGGTGCAAACCTCACTTTCACAATGCTTTTTGTCTACAACCGGGCACAAAATCTCTTGGGAAAATGAAGCCCGACTGTCACCATTTCTTTCCGCTTTTATGTCTCCATTACAGACTGGTAATGATATGATAACTCGTGTTTTGTTCTCTGTTTTTCGTTGGTTGCTTCTTTGAGGAAACATAAAGCGATCCTGTTGTCTTCACAACCGGGTCACCAACAATACAGTACATGTTTGAATAGATTCACCCTCCACCACTGGGCCGAACTGACTGTGTTTGACAATTTTAGAGGATGTCGGGCCAAATCCCAATTCAGAAGTAGATGGCACTCACCAGAAAAACCCACTACACTCACTTTACTTCACAACCTGAGCTGATCAGGATTAGCTTTTGGTGAAACCTACTAAAAAGATTCAGGTCACACACTGTCTCCGAATTAAACCTCCAGGTTGTGCTCAAAACTCCTAAAAGTCAGAGATAAAGTCGAAATTAGCAACCAAAGCAGGTAAACAGACTCGGTGTGTCTGCGTTGTTGCAGTGAGTCACTGACCAACGGCCTCACTGTGCTGGCATGAATCCCTCCTTTCCTCTTGCCCATCGGTGGAAAAGCACCACACGAGTGGAGGAGAGGAATGAGAGGAAAGCAGAGGTGCGGCTCCCTGACTCTAAAAGACCTCTCTGTCTGGGCTTTGGCCTGCAGCCAGGAGGGGCAGCAGGGACGTGTCACACCAGGTAGCCTACACCAGCGAGGCACACTTCATAAACTCTACGCTGAGCCTCACGTACCTGCTGAGGGTCTTGTGATTCCTGAATGACATGTTATAGGCGACTGGGTTGTAAATCACTAAAAAGAGTACAGCCTGAGCTTCACCTGAGGACTTTAAGCCGGATCTTTAAGATAGAAATTGGACTTTGACTCAGGAGTTCTGATATAAAGCAGAGAAGAGGGAAAAGGCTATTTCATCTCAGCGAGAGGAACAGAGAGAGAGAGAGGCCATGGCCATGTGGAGGACAGCCGGAGCTCTGCTGCTGATACTACATACAGGTAAGAAAGGATTTATTCAACAAAATTCCATTTTCAAATTTCAAGTTAACTCAAAATGTCACATTTGTTACATTTTTATAGATATTTTTGATGTATTGAAGATTAAGTGTCTTATGCTGTGTCTTACTGTGTAGTCATATAAAGCCAGTGATCTTAGGAGTTGACTAAAATGTATCAGCTCTGTCACTAACCAGCTGGATTGAAGCCAAAACTGAGTAGTATTAGTCCATCAAAGTTGTTTCCCAGTCAACCTCGACTCATTGCTCATGTACGATGGCTTTGCGTGTTGATATGGTGTGTTGTATTCATTGGTTCATAAACTTTGTTTTTGCTTGTGAACATTTAAAACATCACAAGACATATTCAAAGCACTTTTTTTCTCCATCCTGTTATTTATCATTTGACCCGTTTAGGAGACTCTGGCACCCAATAATGTAATAATTAACTTAGTCTGATCAAACATACAATAAACAATAAAAACTAATAATGCAATAGCTCAGCCAATAAAGTCATAAAAACCTTAATATCATAAGAACATTTTAATTAATAATGTGCGATCATCAAAACTGATGATGCAGTACTTTTGATGCATAGTGTGTAGCATTGAGGTAGTGTAGAAGTATGAACTATTTATAATACTGTTAGCGTCACGCTAGCTGACTGAAAGCATGTCGACTTTAGGCTTTATGTAGAATTTCAAATTTAAAACATATGGAGGTGGTACGTTGTTATCAGGCAAAGATGCATTCAACTAAATTACCAGTCAGTGACCAATGAACGACCTGTTGGTTGTTGTGCAAGGCTCGTCCATCAGAGCAGAGTGGATCTTTGATCACCTTTATGACCAGTGCAGGTGGAACAAACACCTATGTGATCACGTCCAACAGAGTTGAAAAATGTTGAACTCTGGACTGACAATGTAGGCTAATTACATTATTATTATTAAAAATATATATTATAATATCAGTCAAAAGTCACATTATTTGTGAAGTTATTACATCATTGGGTTTATTTAACATTTTAAATTGAGTTAAGAGCAAATTTTTCAGGTTTTAAGAGCAATTTTTCTTTTTCAGGTATTATTGCATTTTGGGAAATGATTTCATTTTTGCAGACATGTGACTCGAACCCTTTGGTTCGAGTCTCTAGCAAGTCCCAAGTCATTTCGAGTCCTCAAAGTCAAGCCCTTATAGTTGAGGCAAGTCAGGTCCCAAGTCAAGTCATCTCTGCAGGTCTACCTGCAGTAGACTGCTCTAAAGAGAAAAGACAAGGTATTAGTACCTGTCTAATAATGATATTAGTGGCCAATTTATCTGACCTGTTCAAAAAGTGTGACAGCTAATTTAAATTGTATCATCATTTTTGAGACTCAGTGCAATAAATGTGTGATCAAACAAAAACAAATAATGCTATAAAAGCTCAACATAAAATGAACACAGACAAGTCATTTAAGTCATCAGGTCTCAAGTCAAGTCTTTAACTTCCAAGTCCTGAGTCCGAGCGCAAGTCAATATCAATTTTCTCTCTAGTCAAGTTGCAAGTCATCAGAACAGTGACTCTAGTCCACATTTCCCCATCAGTAGGTGCTACAGGGGCTCCCTGGTTGGGACACACTTTGCTGAGGCAGAAAGCACAGTTGAGCTGACAGAAAACAATGAAGGTCACTGTATCCTTGAGATTACAGGAAAATGTTCATGAATCATTTGGTGGGATAGTTTAATGATGAGTATTCTGTGTGTGTGCGTGTGTGTCTCTCTCTGTCAGTGTTTGGCCAGAGCAACATCAGATGGTGCACCATCTCAGACCAAGAGCAGAGGAAATGTCAGGCCATGTCTGAGGCTTTCGCCGCAGTGTCTATCCGTCCAACCCTCAGCTGTGTCACTGGTTTGACCGTCGAGGGCTGCGTTCAGAAACTACAGGTCTGATGACAGGATTAAATACAACTTATTAACTCAACATGTTTGAATATCTGCTGATTGTTTTATACAACTTTATAATCATATCGTCTCTTGTAGTGTAAAATGTCTTATTCATTTAGTCATCTATTAATTTGAACCGGTCATGACAGACTTGTTATAAACAATAAAGAGATTAGAGTTGCAGAACACACAATCAGGCATCAGATAACAAGGCAATACACTTGTTAATAGGTGATACAGTTATCAGGAGGCCTTAAGAACAGGAGTACTGGACGGTTTTGATGCCAGAAGCTGAACTGGAAGGGAAATTTCCCTAAGAAGCTACTATTCCTCTCAAAAACATGTTTAATCCGATTGAGGACAGATAAATCCTCATCCAGCTATAGTTTAGACCTGGCTGGACTCTCGTATTCTTATTTTAAGAGGAAACATATGGCAGTTTTGTATCTAGAACATTTTCCTTTGCGTTAAATTTATAAAATCATCACAAGCCCACAGAAACTCTTGATGTATCTTTATATAATGTTCTTCAAGCTAATAAGTCGTCTTTAAACATGAGGACTATTGATATTAAAGGCATTGTTATAACTTCCTGTAATTGATAACATCATTAACCCTTTTGGTCGCTGTGTCTCTGCAGAAGAAAGAAGTAGATGCCCTGTCTATGTCCGGCGCTGACGTCTACAACCTGGGGAAGACTGCTTCCTTCAAGATGGCCGCCAGTGAATCAAAGGAAGATCGTAAGATTCAATTTAAAATTTCCTTTAAGAATCAGCAGCAGTAAAGGAGCAATATAAAAGTACAATGCTGATGATGACAGGTCATAAGAACTATAAAGTCAGTTTGACGTTAGTAAAACTGGGATATGAGAGTAAATCCGTCATGGGTCAGGGTCAAACACTAATGCTATGGGTCGGTATTCAGCACAAATTCTGATCCAAAGCATCGGTAGGCTATTCGATGACCTGGGAATGAGACTCAATCAAAACAATCAGAGTGATATAGTCAGAAAGATGAATCAACGCAACACAAATTAGCACTTTTGATTGCCAAGTTAGCATAGTTAGATAACTAATTTGAATGTTTAATGTGTAAAGTGTTAGTTTGACATTGTAGAAAATGCTACAAAACGCTAATTTGGTTTCCTGCTGGGAGTTAGATGAGAGGATGGATGCTGCTCTCAGTATGAAGGTAGCCATGAGCTAGCCGGCTATTAGCTTAGTTTAGCACAAAGACTAGAAACAGGGGCAATCAGCTAGACTGGCTCTGTCCAAAGGTTAAAATATTAAAATATATAAAAAAGAATATAAAATATTTTTCATGGTGGGTGTGGAGGATGAGTTGAGTCTTTCAATGTACAAAAAATATGTCTCCAAATTTGTCCTGGATGCTGGCTCTAGCTTCATACTGTAGATATCATAGCCATAAAACTTATCTTAAAAAGTCATATTAAACTGTCAGCCTCTCATTGTGTGAAACTATGTCCTTTTAACCTTCAGCCTTACAGTGTCAGTGACCTAAAGTAGATGTGACAAATGTAATTTCATCTGACATGAACGCTTTTTTTTAGACAATACAACAAATAACAGAAGATTCCTTCTCACACAAAATGACCAGCTTAGTTAATTCACGCTGCAGATCAGCATTTTACTAAACCCTTACTGTGATACTACAGTGTTTCCAATACTTGGTCAATATCCTCTCATGATGACATAAGTTAATGTTGCCATTTATTACGGATGACCTGGTGGAATTAATGTTACCTTATCATAATCTTTGTACTGCATGTGTACTATTTCAAAACAGGAGTGGCAGTCTGCACTCGAATCTCTTAAATAGTAAGAGCAGAGAGCCAGAATGTAATACAGTTCATTGGAGTCAAAGCACTTACAGATCTTATTGTCATATGTGTGTTGACACCTGTGCTGTGTTTGCCTCAGGTACCGGTGCCTCCTACTACGCAGTTGCTGTGGTGAAGAAAGTCAATTCTGGCATCAACATCAACAACATGGCAGGAAGAAAGACCTGCCACACCGGGAAAGGCCGAACCGCCGGCTGGAACATGCCCTTAGGATACTTCATAGACCAGGGCTACATGTCTGTGATGAACTGCAAAATCTCTGAGGGTAGGTAACATATATAGTTATATATATATACATACATGGAGTGCACTGACAGAAAGCTGGAGATATATTGTCTGTTTGTGTGTGTGGTCAGGTGTGGCAAATTTCTTCAATGCGAGCTGCATCCCCGGAGCTGACGCTAGTGCCTTTCCGTCTCTGTGTCAGCTGTGCATAGGAGACATTAACGGAAACAACAAATGTGCAGCGAGCAGCCTAGAGAGATACTACAGCTATGAAGGAGCTTTCAGGTAACACACCTTCACGCTCTGTGCAATCATACACACAGTGGTTACAGGTGGAGTGGATTTCATGTCATCTAGATGCCTTCCTTTACTATTTGTACAGGTTTTAACAATGACTTCTGCTTAAATATATCGTAATATCATATGATAATAATCTTATATTACAAATATTAGCTTCATGATTAATCCAAGTAAAAGCTTATTCATTATACAATCTCATCTAATTCAACTTGCAGAATATGCTCCATTTGCTTCCAGTATGTAAAAATGATACATCATACACTGGCTACACATCATTTTCCTTTCATAAAACGTTTCAGGGATGTTTATGGATACAGCATCGAAAAGTTGAGACTTCTGTTGAAAAAGATATTTTTGCAACAAAGATATTGTAGGCCAGCACAAAGATAAAGATGGATCACAAAGTCTTCAAAACAAGTGAATCAATAGAGCAGTCGAGCTAAATGCTAACAAAGGCATGGCAACATCACTACAGTGACAATGCTAACGTGCTAATGTTTAGCAGGTATATTATCATCTATGTTAAACATCTTAGTTTAGCGCATTAGCATGCTAACATTGGAGTCCCTGGAGGAAAGGTCAGGGAACCAACATTTTTAGGAACTGTCTGGGCACCACCAATGTCTGTCACAATGTAATAACAGTCCATGGTCCATAATGGTTGTTCAGTGGTGGACTTGACAATCAATGCTATACCTTGAGTCACGCTGCCAGCAAAGAATTGCAAGGCAATAATAAAGAGAGACAGCTGTGTTAGCATCCACTTGCACCTTTAATTCTCTACATTTGTTATTTCTTGTTTCCGTAGGTGTCTGGCTGAGAGTGCAGGAGAAGTGGCCTTCATCAAACACACCACTGTCAAGGAAAACACTGATGGTAAAGTGTTAGTTAGCTAGTGGATAGTCAGTAACTACCCACCCATGTAGCCACTAACAGCCAGTTAGCTTTCCAGTAAGGACATCAGCTAATCTCAGTTATCTTTTAACAGGTGTTGGCCCAGACTGGGCGAAACCACTGCTGTCAGCGGACTACGAGCTGTTGTGCCGTGACGGCACCAGAGCTCCCGTCTCTCAGTGGAAAACCTGTCATCTGGTTCGCGTCCCGTTTCGTGGAATTGTGGTCGGCGATCACGTCACTCCCTCTGTGGTGTACACCATGCTGACAGAGGGGCTGGTACGTCCAAACAGCTCTTACAAACACAACTACAGCTCAGACCTAAATGATCAAAATGGGCACTTTTATTTAGTCATGGAGATAGTTTGACATAGTATCATTATCTGGTCCAAAATAATCCTCATGTGCCGCGTTATATTAGTGTTATATTAATAATCTAGATCTAACTCTTTAAATTGTTTTCAAGCTATCTCACCACATGGTCTGATGTTTGACAATCATGAAAAGCACTTTATAAATCAACAGAATTACTGTTGTTATTGATATCTTAAGACACAGTGAAGCTGTTAGATATGTTTAGCCACATTACTGTGAGATTCTATTTGTGAAATTAATTGATTGCAAATTTCTGTTTGCAGGAAAAGTCAGCCTTCGGCGTGTTTTCATCCGCGAGTTATGGAGGAGGAACCGTACTCTTCTCTGAGTCATCCGTCATGTTCCAGGCGGTGGAGTCAGACAACCCCCAGAGTTGGATGGGTCGCCATTATTATAATGCAATGAAAGCCATGGACTGTAAGACTGAAGGTAAAGCATCTATCTATCTATCTATCTATCTATCTATCTATCTATCTATCTATCTATCTATCTATCTATCTATCTATCTATCTATCTATCTATCTATCCACCAACTTACCTATTGTGCCTTTATCGTTACCGCCCATCTCTAACTCTATCTATAAATGTCCCAGACGCCCTGCGTTGGTGTGTGTTGACCAGCGCTGAGCAGACGAAGTGTGGCGACATGGGCGCAGCTTTCCAAGCTAAAGGTCTGTCCCCATCCGTCAGGTGTGTCTACGGCGACTCTGTGACTGACTGCATGAACAGAATCAAGGTAAAAGACGTTTCTTACTTCTTCCTGAAGAACAGTGAACTACAGTCGCACTCATTCACTTTGATTTAAAATATCATAAAATATATAGTAATTATATAATAATATCAGTATATCTGTGATAAGCCAATATCTGCCATACCGATATATATATATATATATATATATATATATATATATATATATATATATATATATATATATATATATATATATATACATATATATACACATATATGTATACAGAAAACCATTGTTTTTGTTTGTCACAGATCTGACATTTCAATGTGGTCTCTTATTTTTCATTCCTGTTTAGAACAACGAGGCTGATGCCGTCACTCTGGACGGAGGTTACATCTACACGGCGGGCAAAGAGTACGGCCTGGTCCCTGCCACCGGCGAGAGCTACTCAGGTAAAAACACAAAAGCAGAGAGACTCACACACACAAACACACAGTTTCTTGTTTTTGAATAAGACAGATACAGGTGGTTGTTTTTTTTTTGTCCGCAGACGACAGTGATGGCTCCATGTACTATGCAGTCGCGGTGGTGAAGAAGAGTAGCCAAGACATCCGTAACCTCGATGACCTGCGTGGCCGTCGCTCCTGTCACACCGGATACGGTCGCACGGCCGGCTGGAACATTCCCGCATCAACGCTGATCGAGAGAGGCCTGATCACCCCGAAGAGCTGTGAAATACCCCAAGGTCAGTGGGATGATGGTGTGTGTGGGTGTGTGTGTGAGTGTGTAACAGAGGTGTGAGCTGGAGTAGTCAGTACTCATAAAAACCCAGTGGTCAAACAATGAAAATTGATAAGAAAGTTGTGAAAAATGCCTCGATATTAAAATGTCCAAGAGCTCAAGATGACGTCTTCACATGTAATTTTTTGTCCAACACCGAAATACGGAAAAAAAATCTCCCATTTACCTTAAAAAACTGAAACCAGAGAATCTTTTCCATTTTTAAAGTCTTTTTTTTTAGTCATTTACAGAGTTACATTATACAACTATTATTAAAGGGCTATGTCATACTTCCTTAACTCCATGTGTAAATGATGGAACAACCTTTTACAATTTTCCCCCATTTTACAAAATGTAGTTGGTTTAAAAAACCCTAATTTTCCTTCCATTTTCTGACGTTCTTTTTTCCTGTTTCCCATGATGCTTAGCGGTGGGAGGGTTCTTCACGCAGAGCTGTGTGCCAGGTGCCAACCAGCCCGGTTTCCCCGCCAACCTGTGCGATCTGTGTGTGGGAGACAGCTCGGGACAGAACAAGTGTGAGAAGGGAAAAGACCAGTACGATGGATACGACGGTGCTTTCAGGTAAAGGGGAACATCCCAGATCCCCAAAAGAAAAAAAAAGTCGACTGATTTAAGATGCAGATTTAATTGTCAGAGTTCTGAACATTGTCATCCGTAGCTTTCAACCACCACGTAACAGAATTTTAAGCTTGTGATTGTCTTCTAGTTTGACTGCTGAGTTGTTGACTGATGATTCGGCCATCTCTCTTTCAATTCAGGTGTCTGGCGGTGGGAAATGGAGATGTGGCTTTCGTCAAGCATTCCACTGTCTTCACAAACACTGATGGTAAGACACGTTACCCCAGGTTGCAAAATGTTCTCATGTGACGGGTCTTGCAAGCGACCTAATGAACATTTTGCGCGCTTGTTTAGGTAACGGCGACTCGTGGGCGGCGGATCTCCGGTCTACAGATTACCAGCTGCTGTGTCCTCATGGCTCTAAAGCAGAGGTCACACAGTACAGACACTGTAACCTGGCCAGAGTCCCGTCCCACGCTGTGATGGTACGGCCCGACACCAACATCCACGCTGTCTATGGACTCCTGGACCGGGCACAGGTACGAGTGTGAAAGTGAAGAGACCTGACGCTGAATTAAGATGCCTGTAATCCTTAGACGCTGATGTATCCTCAAACGCACCATCAGGGAGTTTTCAAAAAGGAGCCTGGTTACCTCATGATTCATTTTGAAGATAATATAAATGTGATCAATGAATAAACATAACTAATAAATAAATACAGGTGTAAAATACTGACTGTTATAGATGAACACATTCTCAGATTAGTTGTAATTTCATTTTCTTTTCAGAGTGAAATCAGTGCCTCACTGTAATCCATTGTTGGTCAGTTTTGGTGATCTGTTTTTCTCTATTTCTGTTTCCTTCCAGGCATATTTCGGCAGTGATACAGGCACTGGTTTCAGGATGTTTGACTCGCAGAGCTACGGCAGCAAAGACCTCATCTTTAAAGATTCCACCGTTCGCCTCGTTGGTGTCGGCGACAAGAAGACCTACCAGGAGTGGCTGGGACAGGGCTACCTGGACTCGCTGGTCGACATGGAGTGTAACTCGTCGAGTGCAGGTAAAAAAAACAAACCACTAAACTGCAAAAATAATTCCTTTCAATCCAATGGCAATCCTAGTGACTGCTGCTCTTTAATGTTTGAGATATATCCACTTACAATTAAACAAATGCACCAATTTTACAGCAGGTGACAGGTGTTCTTTGAAGCTACAGCCAGCAGTGTGTGAATTAGCATGGCACAGTGACTGGAAACAGTTAGCCTGGCTCTGTCCAGAACAAACAAACTACATGTTATTTATTGGGCTTTAGAGATGCTGGTAGGTGAATTCTTACACCTGTGATGGAGCCGGGCTAGCTGTTTCCCCCTGTTTCCAGTCTTTGTGCTAAGCTAAGCTAATCAGCTGCTGGCTCCAGCTTCGTTTTCATCCTTTTCAACTCTCAATAAGTGCAGTTAAAAAAGCACTAACAACACTACCAGCTTGTTTTGACATGTGAATAAAGCTCTCCAATGAGTGTAAATGTAAAAAAGTAATCCAATGGACGGATGTGTTTTTTACTCCTTGCTTCATTAAAATCCAGCCAGCTGGGCTGTCGGAGATTTTGTGGAACGTATAATGGATAAATTGATTTTGTTGTGTCTAACTCATTTAGGTATATCTTAAACATTCACTTATATGATTGAACAGAGGAATGATGGACAGATTGATTACATAAATAGGGACACTATCAGACAGTTCAGAGAAGCTGCCACCAATTTACACTCTGTAAAAGAGCCACTTTGGCAGAGTTCTTCTGAACCTCGTTAACATCTCCCAATGTTTCTTTTCCTCTCACAGTGACGTCCTCCGTGTGGCTGCTGCTGATGGCTGTGTTCAGCTTCATGCTGACTAACACCTGGATGTAGAGATATTACATGACGCAGGCCTCGGGCCTCTTCTCCCATCCCCATATCCTCACCCCTCCCCCCTCTCTCTCCTCTGTCCCTTTTTCTTCCTCTTTCCTCCAATTTTTACACGTGAATCCACTCCTTCTGTCCTTGAATCTGTGTTTTATTTTATTTTTTTAAATTGCATCCCTTCCTACCTGATTGTGTGCTATTTCCATACGTGAAGCGAATGAAGCACAATGTCTCTTGTTATTTGTGGCAGAGAGGAGAGTTTGGACTCTCAGCCGGTGTGAACCGGACATGCTGACAGAAGCTGCTGCTGCCGCTGTGTTTACTGAAGGTGAGCTGCCATATCAGTGTGTATGCTGCCACCTGTTACATTGCTTTAGTGGTGAGCGCGCCTCTGTCTCTCCAGAGCTAGTTTTTTTTACCAAGAGCAGACGATCTGATTTTTATCCTCACGTGACGCCCAGATCTTTCAACTTCTGGTTTAAAAAAAAAAAAGAGTATAACTGACCCAAGATCAGCTCTGCCATTTTCAAAGGCTTCCTGTGAATGTAGAGGTCAGATTGCTGTTCTGCTCTGCTGCCACTGGCTCTGTGAGTACTGCTAACAAACACGGCCTCCCCTTTACTTCGGGCTGTGTTCCTATGATAAGCTAATGCCATATCAGTGAATATGCACTAGTGTTGCCTCCACACAGAGCTGTGCTGAGGATGGTGTGATGAAGAGTGACTGAGTGTTCGTCCAGAGGCTGTCTGCTTCATGTTCCCTCCTCAAATCCAGAACGATCGAGAAGATAAATACTTTTATTTTAATCTGGTTTTAAGCTAATAGTCGACCGAGCCTGCTTGCATCTGCACATTGGATTATATTAAACAGCAAACCTCACATCGGCAACCACTTTTCTCACATTTAGCGTTGTAATGTATGATTTTGGACACGAACAGAGTGAGTGACTCTGACAGACTGGTCCGGATTCGTCAGATTTGCGGAGAACATGAAGAAAACATCCTGTGGTTTTGTTCTGGAGAGTGAATGGGTGTGTGGATGGTTTAAGTCAGTTGGATAAGGATAACAGGCTTTAATCTGTAAGTGTAATTCCATCTTTTAATGTGAAAAAAAGGCAGTTTTCTTTTGTCTTATCGTTACAAAATTGACTCCATTTCGATTTGAAAGCGAGAGTGTAGAAGGGAACAAAACACAGTGAGAAGAAAAACCCTGTTTCTTCAGGACCACGTCCTTTAACACGAACGAGCTCACTCCGGCTCATCTGTTCTCGTCATACCTACTGTGCATCCTGCTGCTTGACGCCGTTTCCTGTTTGACACTGTTGATTTGGATGTGTATTTTCCTATGTTGAGAGATTTATTTTTATATGAAGTTCAGGTGCCATATCAGTGTATATGTACTGACTCATGCTGTCAGAAACGAATGCCTCCTCTTCCTCCCGATAGAGATTTATTTCTACGTGAAATGGAGTAACATGTAACTAATATTTAGTTGCCAGGCCAGTGCGCCTGCACAAGTATTGCTACATAAAACTGCCGACTCGAGCTGTTTTCTGTGCTTTGCTCTAATGAAATAAAGTCATGTGCTGCAAGACTTTTTGTGTTGGAGTTAATTTTCTGCAGAGGTTTCAAACTGTTTCTTGCCTCAGATCAAATGGGTTTAAAAAATTCTATTTAATGTTTATCTTATTTTGGTAGAGATTAGATCTCCATTTACATCCTTCTATAACTGAGACATGTTTGTTTTTTCCCTTTAATACCAAATCATAAGATTACTAATTAGCAGTCAAATGTGTTCTTCTTTTATTTTGAAGTAGTGAAAGAAGAGCTGCAACGGAGATCATTTTCAGAACTGATGAATCTGCCTGGTATTTTCTTGCGTAATCCATACAACATCAGAAAACAGATGAAAAAGCAAAATTTGAAATTTCTAAAGCCCAAAGTGACTCTGTAATGAATGTGCTGAGTTGTTTCTAGTTCAGACAATCTTTAACTGCCATGTCTGGTTTGGTGCACCAGTTCCCTTAATCCAAGTTTCTCCCACGTGGGGACAATTGAGTAACTTTCAACTTAATTAACGTCAATGATCATCCGTCCACAACCAAGATCTTCAATTTTCTAAGACATTAAGACAAAAAAAGCAGCAAATTCTCACATTTGAAAAGCCAAAACCATCAAATGCTTGCTTGAAAAATTACGTACTTTATCATTCGTCAAAATATTAACCACAAAATGTTCTGACAATCTCCGTTTCTATCAATCATTGCTTTCCAGTAGCAAATTGAGGAGCAATAAAAAGTCCTCTTATCCCCGACCTCTTTTTATATCCTCTTCAGTGTTTCATATATTCGCTGTTGTGAAAGCATATGGACTATGAGTTACAACTGGAAGGCAGTGAACTGTGAACTTCACCAACTCTGACTGTAAATCTGACAGTGCTCCTCCTCACAGTCATTCCCTGATGTCAGTCAACACTAGGGCTGAATGATTCATCGATTCATCGCGATTTGAAACAACACAATTAGCAAATCGCAGAGGTTCCGATTAATTCTGCTGTGGTAAGCGTGTCTGACCCACATTTTAACACGTGTGTCAATGGTTTTACAAATTCATGCCGTCTTCCGAGTGTGACCGTCATGCTCGCCAATAGACGTGGCCCAGGGCGACTGTGTATCTACCTGCCAGCAACACATGAAAACCAAGTAAAAATCTGATCCAGCAGCAACCTTGGACGATGTAGTAACAAAGACAGGCGGCACTGACAAGATATAGAATTATTTTGGCTTCTAAGAGACAGATGTGCAACAGAACAAGGTACCATGCAAGACCACTGTGTTTGATTGCTATATGTTGGCAACACTTGTTGGCAGCAATTCATAAGTTTAAGTTCTGGTCTTTTGATTAGAATATAGATCAGTATATTAACTGATCTATATTCTAATCAAAAGACCAGAACTGGTGTTATCAATGCGGTAATACTCCATCGTGTTTTCAATCTTTTACACAGTGAATATTGAACCATAAAAACTTGGAAATTCCACACGTATCATATATGTATATAAACTCGCCTTTTGTCCTGAAAGTTAACATATCACAGACAAATAATATGAACTGACGATATCTAGCAGTCAAAGTGCGGTTATAAATTATCATCTTTATTTATACAGTCAAAACAAAATGGCAATTTCATTACCTATACACCCCACGTCTCTATGCATTTACATTTGAGACCAATACAATCATCTACCAAGACAACATCATGTACAGATCCATCAGAGCTCTTTGGCAGGATTTGGTGTCATGAGTGCACATCGTCTGAGGGAAATGGATAAAAAGACAATTCTAACCAAGACAGCATGTGTTGATCATAGATTCAGATGAAGAGGCTATCAATAATAAGCAGTTGAGTCTGCCCTCCTGAGAAAAGGTTTTTCACGACACTACTCGTCACCTTATGTTAGAAAATTGGACACAACCTTTCGCACCAGTCCAAATTCTACATCATTTTCTAAAACAGTTCATTATTTGTCCACAGGTTTAATGAAAAGAACATAATATGTCAGTACTTTCACAGATTTGCAGTGAATTTATAACAGTTTATCTAAAATGAACTGGCCACAGACTGCAGGTCAGTGTGAACCTGTGAATGGATATTGTGAAGACCCAGCAGCTGATCAGTGATGGATGTGATTCACCAACACAATCTTGCCATGCGTTGTTCAGGTAGATGGTCCAGACGTCACCTCTGTGTGCTCAGGCAGTCAGGTGAGGTTACAAAAACATGTTGTCAGCCCAGTCTCTTCACACCTTCCAGCCAGTCTCTCCTCTTTACTTCTTGATCTGCCTGGAGCCGTCCTTCCATCCTTCTTTCACCTCGTTCATGAATGTGTCTTTGACCCTCCGGAGGCGGCCGCCCACCGCTCCCAGGTCATCGGGCATCTTGCCGGCCTCCGCCCGCACCTGCCGCAGCGTCTGGGACCGCAGGACCCGCGCCGAGGCGTCCCGGCCGGCTATCTGAGCCTTAGTGATGGCGTAGGCCGTGATCTGGGCCGCCCTGCGAATCGGACGAGAGTCTGCCAACTTCTCGACGACATGGAGGTTGTTGAGGAGGTTAAATAACAACCGAGACAGCATTTTGTTTCCACTGACGCGTTAGCTTAGCTTAGCCAGCTAGCAGTCCCGTCAAAGTCCCGTGTTTCGGCCCTGTAAGACACCAACGTTCACCGTCAGTTAGCTGGACGGATACATTAGCCGACATTAGCTTCTACAGTCATGTATGTTGGGATTTTGGTGTAAATTTCAATAATAATACATAAAAGTTGACTTACTTCAGCTGAGCCAGGTGACCGCTAAGTTTCAGACAGTGGTTGACATAACAGACTGACTGTACTGGGAGGCTGAAGTTGGCTTCAGATTCGACAGTTAAAGGGAAACTCCACCAATATTATACAACAAGGTGTGTTTACAGGTCTTGATGAGAACTACTTCATAAGTGAAAAAAGCAACATAAAGCCTTTTGTGGCTCCAGATGAAGCTGCATGTAGTCTGATAAATTGCCTCCAGTGATGTCACTCAGTGACTGAGTTGCATTGTGGGTAATGTAGACACCAGGTTTTTGAAAAGCAGTCCACTGCTCTAGCATTGCACTCCTATAAGACGGTTGGACTCATTATTACAGTTTAAAAACAAATGAGCAATAGATACAGAAGAACCAGATATCACCATTTTCATATATCTTTACATTTTCAACCATAGACTGAAGGCTTTTCCAAAACATATATGGGGGGTTTAAATCATTCTGGAGGCGCACATCTCAGGTACAGTGGTTATTGATGTAGGACTAAATGTATTCTAGAGGTGGACTGTAGTGGTGGAAAGTAACCAAACACAATTTCTCAAATAGTGTTCTTAAGTTCAATTTTGAGGGGCTCCCATGTTATGCTTCTTTATACTTTCATTCTACTACATCTCATGGGGAAACGTTGTACTTCCTAGTACTCTACACCACACTGCATTAATTTGACAGCTGTACCAGTCACAACTGAGATAAAAACTGTACTCAGTGGATAATACAACAAGCTATTAAAATACTACATATGGTTAATGTGGCAAATCGATATGTAGGCTAATGTATATAGTATTTTGTTACAATGATGATAGTATTGGTTAGTAATTCAATATTTGTGTTCTTCCAGATTACACCCAGCTGAATATTGTATCTATATGTATATTTATAGATTTGGAAGTAATCTAATTCTGTAAAGATCCCTAAAATTTCACATAAGTGGTGGAACAATAGAAATCAGAGGAGTTAAGATTCCTTTTATCGAACCAAAAGGCATCCTGTCCAATGTGAGGCCAACTTCAGCTAAAGACGTTACAGGCGCTTTTCCGGACGGTTTTGCTGGTTACACCCGCCGGCCATTAGTACTTCCGGGGTCTACTCCACACGTACATCCTTTTTGGCGAACAGATTTCCCGTCTCATTTCCCTGATTCATCCCCCAAATTGCCTCCCTGGCCTCCGCGCTCGGTCCTCTCTAACTGAACCTCCAGCAGCGCTAACGTCCGGCCCGGCTGCAGTCATGCGCGTGCTCCTGTTGTTCGCCGTCACCGTGCTGTCTCTGAGCCCGGCGGCAGTGAGCGGAGCCGAGAAGAAGAAGCTGCAGATCGGCATCAAGAAGCGGGTGGACAACTGCCCCATCAAGTCCCGCAAGGGAGACGTGCTGAACATGCACTACACGGGCAAGCTGGAGGACGGCACCGAGTTCGACAGCAGCATCCCCCGCGACAGACCCTTCACCTTCACCCTGGGCACCGGCCAGGTGATCAAAGGCTGGGACCAGGGCCTGCTGGGCATGTGCGAGGGCGAGAAGAGGAAGCTGGTCATCCCCGCCGAGCTGGGCTACGGAGACCGGGGAGCCCCTCCGAAGATCCCCGGGGGAGCGACGCTCATCTTCGAAGTGGAGCTGCTGAGCATCGAGAGGAGATCCGACCTTTGATAAAGAAGAGACGGCGAAGAAGGCAACTTTCAAAACGTAAGTTAGCAGAGGTGTGTGTGTCACCTGGTCTCCGAGCGAAGGTTTCCCGTGAAACACAGATTCATTCCAGAACACGCACCATGTTCAGATCAACATCAGCTTCAACTCAGAGCACACACTTAAAGATAAGGTAGAAGAATCAGAATTAACCTCAACATTCTCATGACAACAACCCACGTTTTGATTCTATTCATGGTCTGCCTTAAATTAATCGATAGCCATGAATTAATCGATTAACAATAATCGGTTTTTAGTCATTTTTACAAGTAAAAAAGAGTCAGAATTCTCTGATTTCATCTTCTTGAAACATGTGGATATTTTCTGCTTCCTTCACTCCTCTGTGACGGCAAACTGAACATCTTTGGGTTGTGGATAAAATAAAAACATTTGAAACAGGGATTGACATATTTAACCATTTTCTGACATTTAATAGACCAAACAACTAATCAATGAATTGCAAAAATAAACATTTTTATTGGCAGTGAAAGTATTTGTTAGTTGAAGCCCTAATAGCCCATTTATTTACATTCAGTAAGCTGAACTACCTTTTATGTGGCCGTTTCTATTTTGAGAACTGACGCGTGTCTGTTATCCATTTCCACTGTCAGTTATCTAATTAATATAAGCCTCCATGCTGACTGTCACTGTTGCTGCTTCACATTAAAAGTATTGAACTTGTGGAGCACTGGATGGCTTTCATTTTAAAGAGATAGGTCGACAAAACAAAGAAGGCATGACGATGATGTTTCCAGCATTTTTTGACAGCAGATCAGTTTTGGATATGCCAGCATGACTGTGATTGGACGAGAAGGAGCGGCCACGGCGAGCTGAGCAGCTGCAGGCGACAGGAAACGAAATAAAGACAGTTTTGGTGTTTGTTCTGAAACTGGTATCGGTGTTAGATTTCGAAAGATACCCGACCTGTATCAGAAGTAGCATTAACGGGTCAAATGAAGAAATATTGAATACCAACGATCTGCATCTTGAAGAGAAACAACTTGATTCTCTGACCTCTGAACCCCAGAAGAGATGCTGTTATTCAGAGAAAGCCAGAACACATCCTTTATCATGCCTTAAGGCTACATCTGAGGATATTTTTCTGAAGGACTAATCAAAAAAGGAAAGAAATGCGTTTCAGAAAAGATTTTTAGACTCTGATCCATTTGTTTTTATATGACTTGGATGTTTAGTGTGCTGTCATTTCTCTGTTTTTCAGGTTCCAGGAGCTGCGGCAGCATTAAGTGCAGAAATCTGACCTCTGATGAAGACTAAATGGTAAATCTGGGAGTAGAGATGGCGACCCCACTGTCCTCCTTTGGCGGGCTTTTAAACTGGCTGTTGTGCTCTGGTTTAGTGAACTAATGTTATTACACGATACGAGAGCTGACTGTTTGTCTTTGTTAAACATTAGCAGAATTGAAAGCGAGCAGCTGAGACCAGTATTTGGCCGCGGGCTGACGGTAACGTCACGCACCCGGCCGTTTCACGTCACTGTTGTTTTTCATTTTCTGTGATTTGTAAGCAGGGTTATTAATATCTTTACATTCTTTTCACACACATAAAAAAATGGTATGTTTGTTAAGTCAGTTGCGGGCGGGTGATGGATCAGGTTGAATGATTTTGTTACTTTGAATATCTTGAATTATAATAAAATGTTGACCTTACTGGAAACTCTGCGGTCTGAAGTGGTTTTGTTTGACATGAAAACACATCTTTTAACAGTTTTCCTTTGCCCCACTCATGTGTGTTTTGTGGATGTTTCATATGATTCGCAATCAGAAGTCTGATTCATACAATGAAATATTTTATATGCTCATTGGGGCAAATAGTGTGTGAAGTATGCCATTTTTTGGCTAGTGTTTTTTTGAAAAATCTCAGTAAACAATGTCTGAGATATGCAAAAACACTTTGTTTTAACAATATTTGAAAAATATGTGTAAAATATCCAATTAATATCAGTAAAACAGACGATTTTTTCCATAAGATATCTGACATATTTGTAAAATATCTGAAAGGTTTTAGTAAAATAGCCTATGTACAATAAAAGAATGCCCACAGGATTCAAAGGGATGTGAAATGAGCAGACCAGTGCATCAGTGGCCTTTTCACAGCAGCCAATAGAGTGGCACCACATCTCACAGGGCCTCCAGCTTCACTGGTCATGTGACTTCTGGCACCTCAGTACACCAGGCTTACACAATTTGATTCAGTGTATTGATTTTGAGTGGTTTGATTTTGACATTCAGAAACAACGCAAATAAAAACTAAAAATACCTTACAAAACAAACAAACAGAAAAAGAATAAAATGTCTGATTTCTTAATTTTAAAGGTCAAATGTGCTGCTCCTTTGTTCTCTTTTCCATCAAGGGTTCGTTTATGTCTTTACTGACTCCGAGTTATTGTCTGTGAACTTTAACCTAAATAACATCGGGTGGCAAAAAACTGGGTCTTGTTTTATCAATAAATACAAGCGTTAAAAAAAAAAGAAAAAAAGTCTAACAAAACCAATAAATCAAAATCACACCATGAGGGGGCGCCACTCAGCTTACCTTGATATCAAATGTTTCCACCCGGACTTCTTCAAAGCACGGACACATGATCCGGAACTAGCTTCACTGGTTTCCGCTAACAGTTGTTAAGCTGCTGGCCGCCTACCCGCGACTTCTTCACGATGTCTGCTAAGTTAAGCGCATTGACTAGTGATTCTTACATCGATATAAGTCAATACAGAGACCAGCATTTTAAGGTAAGTGCTGAAGTATTTTTGAGGAGTATTTAAGGAAGCTAAGGTTTTTATTTCAGTGATACGGTTTGTACCGTTCGCTCACAGTGAGTGATGGCAGGCGAACAGCAGAGCGGGCTGCTCGTGCTTTGTATGGATCATTGATTTGTTTGTAAAATACTTTGGCTGGAGTTTTGTTTTTGGTTTGGTAATGGTTTTGGGTTGGAGCTCCAAGAGTGATAATTCTGCTTACTAACGTAACATATTTTCGAGAATAAAGAGAAGTGTTAAAGTCTTATTTACAATATTGTGATGTTGTTTGTTGTCCAGCGTTGTAACGTTACTGCTCTTACAAGCACCCCCGTTTTACCTTCATGTAATCAGCTCATCTAATGTTGTTTCAGCAGTGTCCCTGGTCAGTGTCCCAGCCTCCTGAAAGTGGAGCTTGCTTACATTGTCGATGTGTTTTTCAGGGAAACCGTTATGAACAGGAGAAGCTGCTGAAGCAGAGCCACACTTTGTATGTTGGCAATCTCTCCTTCTACACCACCGAGGAGCAGGTAGGATCATTTTCATCGTTTTGGAGACCAAATAATTCTCATTATATTCTTCAGCTGTCTTTATTTTGCTTATGTTTCCTTTTTCTTATGGCTTGTGATTATAATTTAATGTCCCAGAAGTGTTGTGACTCCTGCAGTCACACAATTTCCACTTTTGTCTTTCATGTTTGTAACTGTTGAACAGGTCCACGAGCTGTTTTCCAAAAGTGGAGATGTCAAGCGCATCATCATTGGTCTGGATAAAGTCAAGAAGACAGCCTGCGGATTCTGCTTCGTAGAGTATCCTTTCAAATATGAGACTCAGATTGAGATGGTTCTTAGAAATACCTGATGCAGGTACACTTTGATATCAGGCAAAGTCAACACTCTGCCTGCCTGGTTACTAACTATCATGTTTTATCACTATAGCATGAAGTGTCCATGTTGCAAGTTTAGGAGCCCGTGACAGACCTTAACTCCCTGCTGTACCAGATACTACACACGTACGGGCGCAGAAAATGCCATGCGCTTCATTAACGGCACGCGGCTGGACGACCGTATCATCAGGACAGACTGGGACGCCGGCTTCAAGGAGGGACGGCAGTACGGCCGCGGCAAATCTGGAGGACAGGTGAGGATTCTGACCCTTTTTCCAGCTGTATTATCCTGCTGCCAGGTGTTAGATATTATATGTAAAGAAGTACATTTAGTCCCTGGTAAAGTACCCTCCTATGCTGTCCTACACCCACACAAAACTCAGTCCTGCACAATTTTCAGTGAAAAAAACACCTTGGAAATCTGTTATAGAATTGTATTTTAACAAACCAACAATAGCATAGATGTGGTATGACTAACATGAGAATTAACATCAATATTAATAAATTAAAACTGTCAATCCCTTTAGGCTGTGTTTCTCCATTGAGCTATTTAACAACTGCGTATGTGACAGTTTCTTTAATGCTTTATTAGAAAATGTGATGGCAAAAGGCATTCAATATACCTTTTGCCTCATCTTTTTTAATAAAATTGATGCAACGTTAAAGGTCCAATATTCGACATGTACTGCGACGAGATATTGCACTGCAGCACCAGCAT